>JAQQTP010000088.1:0-1200000 GCA_029884605.1 Ormosia emarginata | reverse complement strand
AAATAGAACGGCGCTGGACGCCCACATATAACACAATTCATACAATTAATTATAGTAACAATAGCAATCAACAGTAAACGCAAAATAACAATTAATAATAGTAAATATTATTAACAGAGATAAAAGGCATCCATAATTCAAGAATTGAGTGACTATTGCAATTATAATATTAAACATGATTTACAGTTATAAATGTTCATGCTCAATGAATCATGTGACTGACAATTCACAATACAAAAAGGGTACCAAAAATTCCTACTCCATGGAGCTAGACATTACATTTTTGGAGTGAAAGATCAAAAAGTTATGCCAGTATCTCGTTAGCCTTAAAACAGTGTGCTTCATCTCATAAAATATTTGCGCAAATGGCTTATACATGGCACCTCAACAGATGATCGCAATATAGGACAACGTCTTAGTCAGGATCGTCGGTGTGTCGCATTGGTCTATCCCACTGCCCCAGTGGAGCTACCACTGTCTATTGTGAGATACCCACACCTCGACGCCCCCAGGGTCAACAACATATGACACCTATGCTTAGTCTATTCGCACCCGCACATAGGTGTTATTCAAACTCCTAGGCATACACAGCCTTTCTAACAACGTCCAATGGACAACACATATGCATGATGACACAATGTCCAATCATGTATGTTTATCAATGATGCATTCATCATAGCATATCACAATGACCTATATATCCATTTTCAATATTAACACGTTATACTTTCATCAAGAACTTGGTCCCACATAGGAACTCACAATTGCATCAAACAATTTCTAATATCAACACATAGTCATGTCCATCGTTCCACACATACCAAAATTTCCATGTTATGGATCCAAAAATTCCATTTTCAAAATCGTTTCTCCATTATTGGTATGGATACATAATCCGATTACATTTAAGTGAAATAAAATTCTTGAATCTAGTGTTTTAAGATTTGTGTTTGAGTTACAAGGAACAAGGAACCATGTTTTCATCATTTTTAGCTCAAAATCCCATTTTAGAATCTTGGTAATCGATTACATGTCTCTGGTAATCGATTACCAGCTCGACAGAACCACTGTAATCGATTACAGACTGAATGTAATCGATTACATAGCTTCCCAGAAACACGATTCGTAACTCCAGGGACCTGGCAATCGATTACACCACTCTGGTAATCGATTACTAGCTAGACAGAACCTCCGTAATCGATTACAAACTCATTGTAATCGATTACGTGATTCCCAGAATCACGATTTTGTAATCCCAGAGGCTTGGTAATCGATTACATAGTTTTGGTAATCGATTCCAAGCTAGACAGAATCTCCGTAATCGATTACAAACAGGATGTAATCGATTACATGATTCCCAGAATCACGATTTTGTAATTCCAAGGGCTTGGTAATCGATTACAGGCACTATGTAATCGATTACCACGCATAAACTTGTAGAAAAGTGAACTTTTAGTCATCTAAACTCAAGCCAAATCAATCCATAACATTTTCAACATCGTATTAGCTCCAACATGCATCCAAAATCATATAAAGGAAATCAATAACTCATACAAATCAAACCAAATACACCATTGTGAAAAGAAGAAAGAAAAACACATAATGAAGAGGGAAATCTACACATGGATCCCTCAATCAACAACAACATACATGACATCTCCTTACTACCAAGATTGGTTAAAGAGGATTATCTCCCTCTTACCTAAATGAAGGCAACACAAGGATGCTAGTCCCTTCTTGTTCTTGATTTTTGTTTTTACCTTCAAGAAAACACCAAAGTGAGTGACTTCCACAATGTCCACTCAAACCATGGAAAGATGAGTTTTTGGTCACATAGATGACCAAGGAAAACAAAAATGAGAAGAAAATAGAAGAAAGTTGAAGACTTTACCTCAAAGCTCTAAGCTTTTGCTTCAATGGTGGACAATGTAAGAAGAAGAAGAACCAAAGGATGGCCATAAAAGAGAGTAGTCTTGGATTGATGGAAGAAGGCTAGGAATATGATTGATTCAGCAAACCATGGAGATTGTCTCCAATAAGTGGGTGTAAGGTGGAAAAGGAAGAAGAAGAAGAGAAGAAAATGAGAAAAGAGAAAAATAGTGAAAAGTGTTAGATGTTTGAAATGAGGGAGTGAGATAGTAGAAGTGAAAATATGAGAGTGAATATTTGGCTCTCACAAATGGCCTCTGTTGTAGGAGTGTGGGGAGGGAAGAGAGAGAAAATGAATAAGTTGGGAAATTTCTAGGAAGCTTCCCACGGCAAGCTTAAATTAATTTAATCTTTCTTTTGAAAATAAAGCTAATGGATTTGACACAAAATAGATTTTGGATAATAAGATAAGGTTTTTAATACATGTTATTATTTAGCAGACAATTGTTACAGTTGACCGAAGTTAGTACTAATTTATCTGACGAATGAAATCTTCACAGCGATTTATTATTTTATTTGTTAAGATTTCTCGAAAAATATAAAACCTCAGAAATCATGTCCAGCCTTGGGTTTAGTAAGATCCCCCGTCGACGTTTCCACAGATCAAGGTTTTCAGGAAAAATATTTCATTTTCTCAGCTCTGTTCAGTTTGTACGCAAAACGAGAAATAATATTACAATATTCCACATTCTCAGAAAAATCCAGAAAAATTTCAGAAAATCACAAATATTCTAAAATAAATATTTATAACAAAATAAATAAATTTTGGGGTGTTACAACCCCATTATACTTACAAGAGATAGTTATATTGCATGGTATTCCCTTAAGTATAGTTTCTAATAGAGACTCTAGATTTACATCTAGATTTTGGGGAGCCTTGCAAAAAGCTTTTAGGACAAAGCTTAGTTTGAGTACAACATATCATCCACAGATAGACAGTCAATCAAAAAAGATTATCCAAACCCTAGAGGATATGTTGAGAGCATGTGTGCTAGAGCAAAAAGGTAGTTAGGATAAGTTCTTACCTTTAGTGGAGTTTGCCTACAACAATAGTTATCATTCCAATATAGGTATTGTGATGCCCCTTTTTAGAGAAGGACAGTCACACCAAAACTCGAACGAAAAATAGAATATAAAACTAAGATCCGGTTCATTTACATGTAGATAATAGCCTGTTCATTTATAAGCGTATAATAATTTGGTGAATTCCTTTTTCTTTAAAGATAAAACATAATTACAGCAGAAATTAACATGATGACTAAATCATACATTTATACATCAGATATATATATCATACGTGTTTAAATACATCAACAACTAAACAAAGGAAGCAGAAGCTTTACATGCCCCAAAAAGAATATATATATTACAACCCACCAAAAAGACAAAACATCAGGCCCCCAAAGCGATATATAGCCAGCCACCCAAAAAGGCTACCAAAAAGAGACATGCCTCCATGAACAACTAAGAAGGAGACTCAGATGGGTCCTCATCAGGATCTTCCTCAGAAGAGGAAATCCTTATAAGAGCAGCTGACCCACGAGCGGGAGCTTGTGCGGAGGATAAAAATGAATCTGAATCCCCGCGTGGGGTATACATATGCTCACCCCACACCTCTCGCATAGGCATATAGAACTCCAACCAAACATGAAAATCAAAAGAGAAAATAAGGGGGTCATAATGACCCTATGCTAGAGACACAATCACGTCTCCTACATAAACAAAACGCTCGGTATCAAAATCCACGTGCCAACTATCACCACTGTAACACCCCTTGATGTAGCAACCAGAGCATAATCGTCATTACACTATAGTTACTAAATCCAAGTGTGTCACAGTCATGATAACAGTAATTTAATTACTCAAGAGTCTATATTTTTTTTTTGACAATTTGTATAGGTAGAAAATATGAGCCTCGAATGAAATATAAATATATTCAAGCCATGATACAACCACTGAAATGAAATCATATCTCTTATATATATATATATAGTCAATTTACACAAATCACTGATGACATAGAATATAATAATTACAGAGTCCAATAAAATACAGCGGGAATAAAACACAAAAAGGGAGAAAAGTAGTGACCCAGGGATAGGTACTACTAGCAGACAAAGCCGCAACCCTATATACACATACGACGCTCGGAGTCCCAGTCAACAAGTCAGGCGTCAATGCCTCCACGCAACTGCACCAGTACGTAGCCGAAGAAACCTTGTCCAAACGCCCAATCCAATCAACCAAAGTGTGGTCCCTCCTTATCTTCCTCACGATCTTTTATCAATATAAGTATAAAACAGATATACAAGGATATAGGAAAGAAGTGAGACACCCATCCTTCATTACCATTATGGCAGCCAGAAAACGACACGGCGCAGAGCGCCCATAAAGCAATATAGTTCATATATTTATTAATGGCAACAGCGGAATTTATAACAAAAGCAATGCAATTGTAAGCAATAATAAGAATTAATAATAACAACGATATTTATAGTAAAGTAGAACAACAACAGGCAATAGCAGACAGATCACAATAGTATTTCCAAGAATCAACACAACAATCCGACAATCATCACAGTAATAATAATCAAATCAGTCACAGTTACAGGAAATAAACATTAATGATGACAGAATATATCATAGTTCATATGCATGCTTTCCCAAAGTCCTACTCCATGGAGCTAAACCCAAACAGTCAGAGAGAAAGATCAGGAGACATGTCTGTGACTCGGCTGCCGAGGCCAGTGCTATCAATAAATTTTCTCGTGCACAATCATGGCATTGCACAAACATTCTACACTAGATCACGATATAGGACAGTGTCTCGGTCCGGATCGTCGGTGCGTTTGCATCGGTCTACCCCACGGGCAGGAGAGCTACCAACCTCCCATTGATGAGGAACCCGCGCCCCGACGCCCCCAAGGTCAACCAATGACCTGCACTTGTCTATTCGCACCCGCACTAAGGTGTATTCAATCTCCTAGGCAACTAGGCCTTACAACAGTCCACACGGACAATCACAATGCATAAGACACTATGCATGCACATGTATGATCCACAATCTCATACAATATCATAATATGCCACAATGGCCAATATAAGCATCAATATACAAATGGTCACTCACATGGACCCATAACATCATAATACAAGGATTAAGTCAATTGATGCATCCATAGGTTCATTATGAATCCTAATTTAGAATTTGTTTCCCTTTTCAAGGTTCATGTTCAAAATCAATACTTGAAATCAATTTAATATTCCAAGGCAATCTGATTTCCTATAACTTGTAAATTAATTAAGCTATTAGCCTCACACTCTCTTGTTCTTCACTCACTTAGAATCACCTTAAGTTTTACAATGGTCCCATTCTTAGTCTTATAAAATTTATGAAGTCTTGACTACACTAAATTCTTCCAATTTATTAGTTGTCCATTTATTACATAGGTTTCTAATTACCTAATCACTTATGCTTCCAAATTATCAAAACCACATACTTACCTAAAATTTTCCCTAGAGGTCGAGGCCTCACAATGGTTACAATCCCAAATTCTCTCAAGTTATCATACTACATGTCCTTCCCTTAATTCATTTAAGTGTTCACTTATCAAATTAGTTCACCAAGAACCCTAATCTTTATGCCTCAAAACCGTAGCCATCATTTAGGCTTCAATCTCAAACTTTTCTTCCATTAAATTCTACTTTGTCACTTGATTAATTCTAGTCTTATGCTTGTTACACATTAACCATAATTTATCCAATTTTCACCCTAAAAGCCGTAGCCCTCCAAGAGAGGTCCCCAAATGTTTTTCTTCCATTTCCAATCACATAATCCAATCCAACCTACCATTATATACAACAAATCAATCTAAGGTCATAATTATCTCATTATATGTTACACTCTTAATTCACTTAAATTTAGATCATCAAAATCAATCCATTTGTCTTTTTACAAGGCCAAAACCGTGGCACCCATCTTGGGTATTAAACTCTCAAAGTCTTCCATTCATTAGTGTTAATACTATCATTCAATCTTTGATTACATGAGTCTTATTTCACTTGTATACAAAATTAATTCTCATCCCTAACTTCTAGTCAAAACCGTGGCACCATGTTGAGGTAGGAAACTCCAAATTTTCCATTTAGCAACCCCAACATGATCAAGCACAATTAATATATCAAACATATTCAATAGCATAATCAAGTATTAATCAATTTCAAGAATACTAAATCATACAAAATTTATAATGCAAGCAAGCATACAAAGAGCATACAAGGATGGATTCCTCCATCAACACACATACAAGTCTCCTCACCACCATAAGTGGTTGAAGTGAGTAGTCTCCCTCTTACCTAGAGGAGACAATGCAAGAAAACAACTCCTTGGTTCCTTGATTTGCAATTTTCGGATTCCACCTTCAAGAGAACCATAAAGTGGTCAAATTCTCATATTTACAAACTAAAGCTTGAAAATAATGATCCTTGGTCACATAGGTAACCAAGGAAAACGAAAATGAGAAGAAAATGGAGAGAAATCAAGAATCTTTACCTTGGAAGACAATGGAGACAAGGTTGGATTTTGAGCAAACCTTCCAAATGAAACTTGTAGAGAAGATGAAGATGAGTGTATAAATGGGTTTAGTGGAGAGAAAAATCAAAAAGCTTGGCCATCCATGGAGGAGTGATTTTCGGATTTGAAGAAGGAGGGGTAGAAAGGATGGATTTTTGAAAAGATTTTCGAAAGAGAAAGTGTAGAGGAGGTTGAGAGAAGTCTAGAAATGGTCTTGGTGAAGCAAAAAGATGAAGAGAAGTGGTCAAGAGTGGGCTGCCATTTTCGTAGCCAAGAGGAGGAAGAAGAGAAGAGGTGGAGAGAAAATGGAGGTAGGAAAGGAAAATGATGAAGCTTTCTACACAAAGAAGGTAGAGGAAGTGGAGGTAAGTGTAGAAATAGGCTTAGAGAGGAGAAAAGATGAAGAGAAATGGTGGAAGGAGGGGCTGCAATTTCGTGCTCATGGTGGAGGTAGAGAGAAGGAGGAGAGAAAGGTTGAAGAAGGAAGAAGAAGAAATGATGAGAGAGAAAGTGTTTTTGGAAATTAATGAATTAAGGTGATAGTTGAATAATTAAAATGAAGCAATTTCCCTTCCCTTGGGCTGCATTCCAGCCGTGCATGGTGAGAGAAGAGAGAGTGAAAATTGGCTTCCAAGAGAAGCCAAAGCACATGGGTCAATGTTTGGGTCAAAGCTTCTTAAGGAAGCTTTGATTATTTAACCATTAAATTTGAATTAAAGTAGATAGATTTGACATAAAGTAGATTACATTAGGATAATGTGATAGGATTTTTATTACACACTATTATCCAATGGATAATAGTTACAGTTGACAGAAGTCAGTATTTAATTAATCTGACAGATGAATTTTTCGCTGTATTGATTTATTTTATCTGTTAGAATTTCTCAAAAATTGTGAAACCTCGTAAACTGTGTCAAGTCTCGGATTTAGTAAGATCCCCCGTCGACATGTCCATAGTACAATGTTCTCAGAGAAAACATCGCGTTTCTCTAGTTCTGCTCAGTGCGCACGCAAAACGAAGAATATATTAAAATATTCGACGGTTCCGGAAAATTCCCAGAAAATTTTCAAAAATTACAAATATTATAAAACGACTATTTGTCATATAATTTTCCAATTTTTGAAGCACTACAGTCATTTTCCCGACTCTGCTCGAGTTTCACGTAAAACAAGGAATATATTAAAATATTTACCGTTTCCGAAAAATTCCAGAAAAATTCACATAAATCACAAATATTAGAAAATGACCATTGGCGGCGAAATAATTAGTTTCCGGAGCGTTACACTGACCTCAACAATTCTCAGCTCAGTGTGCACGCAAAATGAGGAATATATTAAAATATTCGTCGTTTCCAAAAAATTCTAGAAAAATTCCTAAAAAACAAGAATATTATAAAATGATGAATTATGACCAAATAGGTATTTTTCGGGATGTTACAACACTCCCCTTCAAATAGAAATTTCGTCCTCGAAATTTTCATCCCTTAGACCAAACATTAACGTGTTTCTTCATCTTATTTTCTTACCCTCAGATTGTGTCTCTAGTTACGTCAATTTAGATCACCCTTACCAACGCGATCTCTATATCTTTTCGTTGCTTTATTCTTCTATTCTCAATCTTCACGAGAAGTTTCTCATAAATCAGACTCTCTCTAAATTGCACCGGGTTTAGTTTGATGACGTGGCTGGATCGGTGACATATTTTCGCAATCGTGACATATGGAAGATATCATGGAGATTTAGAAAGAAAGGATGACATAATCTATTGACAAGCTATTGAACCAAACTCGAAACGAAATTTGATATAGTCCAAAGAATTTTGGAATGGGTTTATTAGTGACCCAGACAGGACGACACTGAAACTAGACGTCATACTCCTTCAAAAACTCTAATCACCTTTCCTGTCTCATGTTCAGCCCCTTTCTATCGAATGGATACTTCAGGTCCTTGTGATTGCTAAAGGCGTTGATCGTAGCAAGTGTCTCCATATTCTCAGAGAAATTTTTAACTACGGCTAGCACCAAACCGTGAGTTAGGCAATTCCCAATGTGTCCTCAACTACCTTGAGGTGTAAGTCACAATTTTCCCAACCTTGCATGAACACATATCCTAGATTTTACTGTGAAGCATAAAATTCTCCAAACAGTTCCCTGGGATTAGGTAGAACCAAATCTGACAAGCATTCGAATGTCTCCTCGACCTTTAAAACCTTTCTTCACACGCGTTAGTCCATAGAAGTTTTTATTCTTTTCTTGCAAATTGAGCAAAATATCCAGCTATCTTGGAGGACCCATTGATACTCCTTCAATCTTTGTGTCTTCTTCGATAAAACTAACTAATCCCACCAGTTATGTGTCTCTTTTACGGTCTCCGATCTTGCTCTTTCAAGAACTGCTTCAATCTCTGGGGAATCCACAACAATCCCTCCGTTTGGAATTTCATGATCCAAAACTGAACCTTCTCAATTAAGAATCTGTACTCTGATACTTTGGCATTTACTCTCTCTCTTTTAAAGTCAGGAAAACTATGCCGAGATGTCCAACGTGTATCTCCATATTTTCGAGAATAGATCAGAATGTCATCATTAATGACAATGACAATTCTGTTCTAGGTAAGGACAAAAGATACAATTCATGTCACTCATGAATACGACAAGAGGATTTGTTATTCTGAACGGCATCACGAGACACCCATAATGCCCATAGCGCATTCGAAATCATTTCGGGGACATTCTCAATCTCCCGCGAATTTAATGATGACCAGGACGTACATCTTTCTCTGAGGATACTCACCCTTGATCATAATCTCGTTCGTTTGACGATGGGGTTTATCTCACTGAGATGTCCCATTCTTCTCCTTAACTGACAACACTGTAGTTCATCACAAGAAACTTACTGACTACAATGGTGACAGTCATATTCCCTTTTCTTTTGTCCTCTATAAAAGGTAACACGTATCCTTGGATTTCTTTTCCCTCACAAAGCTTCAACTTTGTTGGCTGTTACGAACTCAAAAGCCTCAGTTTCGAAAATCACTAAGGTTCTTATCGGAACACTCTAGCAGATAATGACCAGAAAATGACTGATCAATCTCTGAAATCATGAAATCTAATAGGTATGATTCTTGGTAAGCAAGATAGATCAACAAAAGGTTCAATCTTTAGCAGAAATAGGATAGATTAAACAAACTTAAGTGTCAACGATAAGTCTTAGTAACAGAAATGGAAACAACTACGTCAAAGATAAGAAAGATACAGATGAATCCAAATGATCCATACAGTCACAAATTGTAAAAGGAAAGGGTTACCCCCAGAATTATACAACACGATTATCGGATCGTCATTTGAGGCGTAACTTCCCTTGTTTAGATCTCCAAATTTCGAGGTCTGATTGGATCTACTACTACTAGTACTTTCCCTACGGGTTGGGCGTTGTTGTTACTTTCTTAGTACCCGTGATCATAGTTCCCGTTTAACTTGTTAGCTTTTCCATTATTCCTCCTTTGGAATCTAGGTAGTCCATGGTTATCCCAAGTTTGACTTTCCTTCAATAGATTTTAAACCACAACTTCCAATTCTCATTACTGTGCGATCCTCTGATCTTGGTGAATTGTCACATCAGCTATCCTTCATATTTCTCCTACGATCGCAGTCATACTTCGATGGTCTTATCATATGCTCATATGTGTACGTCTGCCACGAGCCGGTGTCTTTCTTCGAAGACGGACCAAATATAACACAATAAAACAAACATAATTATTTCAAACAATATTACCTCCCTTCGGAAGCCAAACACAAAGAGTCACACAATGCACACCATTCAAGCAAGACTAGCTAATTTGCGAATCCTAACAGCTTCCAGCCCCGAACTTCTTCATTCTGCCTCCACAGCGTAGTCTCTCGTAAGTTGTCAACTTCCAAACAGCTTCTCAAACCTAATTTACACTAACTATTTCTTTCTCCAGAAGATCGGTTTTCCAAAATCCTTTGATCTCCTTACAAAATTTCCTATTTTCCTAACGTAGTACGCCTAGGAGAAGTCATAGTTTCCTGTACACACAGAACATTACATATTGAGTAGGCCAGCCCTCAATATCATGCAACTGTATAACTGTAGCTATCAATATTCAACCTACGGCAAGTCATGCATTCCTTTCCCATCATCTCAATCAAGAGACAAGGAAGTGCACAACAGACCAAATTCTAATATGCCTAAACATAGCAAGTCCATACCCCGGCTCAACAGGATGAACTGCTCTGATACCACCTAATGTAACACCCCTTGATGTAGCAACCAGAGCATAATCGTCATTACACCATAGTTACTAAATCCAAGTGTATCACAGTCATGATAACAGTAATTTAATTACTCAAGAGTCTATATTTTTTTTTGACAATTTGCATAGGTAGAAAATATGAGCCTCGAATGAAATATAAATATATTCAAGCCATGATACAACCACTGAAATGAAATCATATCTCTTATATATATATATATATGTCAATTTACACAAATCACTGATGACATAGAATATAATAATTACAGAGTCCAATAAAATACAACGGGAATAAAACACAAAAAGGGAGAAAAGTAGTGACCCAGGGATAGGTACTACTAGCAGACAAAGCCGCAACCCCATATACACATACGATGCTCGGAGTCCGAGTCAACAAGTCAGGCATCAATGCCTCCACGCAACTGCACTCGTACGTAGCCGAAGAAACCTCGTCCAAACGCCCAATCCAATCAACCAAAGTGTGGTCCCTCCTTATCTTCCTCACGATCTTTTATCAATATAAGTATAAAACAGACATACAAGGATATAGGAAAGAGGTGAGACACCCATCCTTCATTACCATTATGGCAGTCAGAAAACGACACGGCGCAGAGCGCCCATAAAGCAATATAGTTCATATATTTATTAATGGCAACAATGAATTTATAACAAAAGCAATGCAATTGTAAGCAATAATAAGAATTAATAATAACAACGATATTTATAGTAAAGTAGAACAACAACAGGCAATAGCAGACAGATCACAATAGTATTTCCAAGAATCAACACAACAATCAGACAATCATCACAGTAATAATAATCAAATCGAGTCACGCATTACGAAATAAACATTAATGATGACGAGAATATATCATAGTTCATATGCATGCTTTCCCAAAGTCCTACTCCATGGAGCTAAACCCAAACAGTCGGAGAGAAAGATCAAGAGACATGTCCGTGACTCGGCTGCCGAGGCCAGTGCTATCAATAAATTTTCTCGTGCACAATCATGGCATTGCACAGACATTTTACACTAGATCACGATATAGGACAGTGTCTCGGTCCGGATCGTCGGTGCGTTTGCATCGGTCTACCCCACGGGCAGGAGAGCTACCAACCTCCCATTGATGAGGAACCCGCGCCCCGACGCCCCCAAGGTCAACCAATGACCTACACTTGTCTATTCGCACCCGCACTAAGGTGTGTTCAATCTCCTAGGCAACTAGGCCTTACAACAGTCCACACGGACAATCACAATGCATAAGACACTATGCATGCACATGTATGATCCACAATCTCATACAATCTCATAATATGCCACAATGGCCAATATAAGCATCAATATACAGATGGTCACTCACATGGACCCATAACATCATAATACAAGGATTAAGTCAATTGATGCATCCATAGGTTCATTATGAATCCTAATTTAGAATTTGTTTCCCTTTTCAAGGTTCATGTTCAAAATCAATACTTGAAATCAATTTAATATTCCAAGGCAATCTGATTTCCTATAACTTGTAAATTAATTAAGCTATTAGCCTCACACTCTCTTGTTCTTCACTCACTTAGAATCACCTTAAGTTTTACAATGGTCCCATTCTTAGTCTTCTAAAATTTATGAAGTCTTGACTACACTAAATTCTTCCAATTTATTAGTTGTCCATTTATTACATAGGTTTCTAATTACCTAATCACTTATGCTTCCAAATTATCAAAACCACATACTTACCTAAAATTTGCCCTAGTGGTCGAGGCCTCACAATAGTTACAATCCCAAATTCTCTCAAGTCATCATACTACATGTCCTTCCCTTAATTCATTTAAGTGTTCACTTATCAAATTAGTTCACCAAGAACCCTAATCTTTATGCCTCAAAACCGTAGCCATCATTTAGGCTTCAATCTCAAACTTTTCTTCCATTAAATTCTACTTTGTCACTTGATTAATTCTAGTCTTATGCTTGTTACACATTAACCATAATTTATCCAATTTTCACCCTAAAAGCCGTAGCCCTCCAAGAGAGGTCCCCAAATGTTTTTCTTCCATTTCCAATCACATAATCCAATCCAACCTACCATTATATACAACAAATCAATCTAAGGTCATAATTATCTCATTATATGTTACACTCTTAATTCACTTAAATTTAGATCATCAAAATCAATCCATTTGTCTTTTTACCAAGGCCAAAACCGTGGCACCCATCTTGGGTATTAAACTCTCAAAGTCTTCCATTCATTAGTGTTAATACTATCATTCAATCTTTGATTACATGAGTCTTATTTCACTTGTATACAAAATTAATTCTCATCCCTAACTTCTAGTCAAAACCGTGGCACCATGTTGAGGTAGGAAACTCCAAATTTTTCATTTAGCAACCCCAACATGATCAAGCACAATTAATATATCAAACATATTCAATAGCATAATCAAGTATTAATCAATTTCAAGAATACTAAATCATACAAAATTTATAATTCAAGCAAGCATACAAAGAGCATACAAGGATGGATTCCTCCATCAACACACATACAAGTCTCCTCACCACCATAAGTGGTTGAAGTGAGTAGTCTCCCTCTTACCTAGAGGAGACAATGCAAGAAAACAACTCCTTGGTTCCTTGATTTGTAATTTTCGGATTCCACCTTCAAGAGAACCATAAAGTGGTCAAATTCTCATATTTACAAACTAAAGCTTGAAAAGAATGATCCTTGGTCACATAGGTAACCAAGGAAAACGAAAATGAGAAGAAAATGGAGAGAAATCAGGAATCTTTACCTTGGAAGACAATGGAGACAAGGTTGGATTTTGAGCAAACCTTCCAAATGAAACTTGTAGAGAAGATGAAGATGAGTGTATAAATGGGTTTAGTGGAGAGAAAAATCAAAAAGCTTGGCCATCCATGGAGGAGTGATTTTCGGATTTGAAGAAGGAGGGGTAGAAAGGATGGATTTTTGAAAAGATTTTCTAAAGAGAAAGTGTAGAGGAGGTTGAGAGAAGTCTAGAAATGGTCTTGGTAAAGCAAAAGGATGAAGAGAAGTGGTCAAGAGTGGGCTGCCATTTTCGTAGCCAAGAGGAGGAAGAAGAGAAGAGGTGGAGAGAAAATGGAGGTAGGAAAGGAAAATGATGAAGCTTTCTACACAAAGAAGGTAGAGGAAGTGGAGGTAAGTGTAGAAATAGGCTTAGAGAGGAGAAAAGATGAAGAGAAATGGTGGAAGGAGGGGCTGCAATTTCGTGCTCATGGTGGAGGTAGAGAGAAGGAGGAGAGAAAGGTTGAAGAAGGAAGAAGAAGAAATGATGAGAGAGAAAGTGTTTTTGGAAATTAATGAATTAAGGTGATAGTTGAATAATTAAAATGAAGCAATTTCCCTTCCCTTGGGCTGCATTCCAGCCGTGCATGGTGAGAGAAGAGAGAGTGAAAATTGGCTTCCAAGAGAAGCCAAAGCACATGGGTCAATGTTTGGGTCAAAGCTTCTTAAGGAAGCTTTAATTATTTAACCATTAAATTTGAATTAAAGTAGATAGATTTGACATAAAGTAGATTACATTAGGATAATGTGATAGGATTTTTATTACACACTATTATCCAATAGATAATAGTTACGATGTTGACAGGAGTCGGTATTTAATTAATCTGACAGATGAATTTTTCGCTGTATTGATTTATTTTATCTGTTAGAATTTCTCAAAAATTGTGAAACCTCGTAAACTGTGTCAAGTCTCGGGTTTAGTAAGATCCCCCGTCGACATGTCCATAGTACAAGGTTCTCAGAGAAAACATCGCGTTTCTCTAGTTCTGCTCAGGGCGCACGCAAAACGAGGAATATATTAAAATATTCGACGGTTCCGGAAAATTCCCAGAAAATTTTCAAAAATTACAAATATTATAAAACGACTATTCGTCATATAATTTTCCAATTTTTGAAGCACTACAGTCGTTTTCCCGACTCTGCTCGAGTTTCACGCAAAACAAGAAATATATTAAAATATTTGCCGTTTCCGAAAAATTCCAGAAAAATTCACATAAATTACAAATATTAGAAAATGACCATTGGCGGCGAAATAATTAGTTTCCGGAGCGTTACACTGACCTCAGCAATTCTCAGCTCAGTGTGCACGTAAAATGAGGAATATATTAAAATATTCGTCGTTTCCGAAAAATTCTAGAAAAATTCCTAAAAATCAAGAATATTATAAAATGATGAATTATGACCAAATAGGTATTTTTTGAGATGTTACAACCACCACCATGGAACCTTAATCTGGCATACCCCAAAAAGCCCCGCCGGGATGCCATCACAGAACAGAGGACTAATTTGACCAAAATCTAGGAAACGTAGGCTTGTCCTCACCTTAGTCTTTAAAGAAATACAGATACAACTAGAATAATAAAACAAAGAAGTGAGATATCCAACATCATTACCAGTTATGGCAGTAAAGAAGCATAAATGACGCATAACGCCAAACAATGTAGTAAATAGTAAACAACATCAAGATCAGATAGTAAACAATTTGATAATCCAGGCAGTCATAGTATCAATAAAATAAGCGGTTTCATAATCATATAAATATGAGCCAGGTAAGTATGATGAATGGCCATGTATATACACAAAGTACCAAAACCCTACTCCATGGAGCTAAATACAATGTCGGAGAGAATGATCAAGGAGACATGTTTGTATATCATCGGCCTCAAATCAAGTGCTTCAATCTCAATAAAATTGCGCATACAATACATTCTTCACAAGATCGCGATATTGGATAGTGTCTCGGTCTGGATCGTCAATGCGTTTGCATCGATCTATCCCATGGTACAAGGGAGCTACCAATTGCCCATTGCGAGATACTCACATCCTGACACCCTCAAGGTCAACGAGTGACCTACTTTAGTCTATTCGCACCCGCACTAAGGTGTGATTCAATCTATTAGGCATAAAGTCTTACAACAAAATCCACCATACTTTTTACAATGCATAATGACTCAATGCATATTCATATATATTCAATAATCATATACTTTTCCATACTCATGCCACGAGTGGCCAATTTCATTATTAACAAATTCTTGGTCTCAATTATGGACCCACAACAGCACATTATCAAGTTCATAATTATGAACATAACCTTAGGGTTTATTATGAAATCACGCCTTAACTTCTACGTTTTTCCTATTAAATCTCTCTTTAGGGGAATTCTCTTACATTTTACCTAACCCTTATTACTCAAATTAAACAAGTTCTTCGCTCAATTTTAATCCTAATTCACTTAGGGAAATTTAGTTTAAGTTACTCAACACCTCACTTGCACTCATGTTCTTTCCTTAGTTGAAAATTTCTCTAAGTTGTAGAATAAAATCCTAGTCTTTATTCTTTCCATTGTATAAATTCCTAATTAACCTCTAATTGACTAATTCGCTAAATTTCCATTTTAATACCCAATTTTGACTATGTTATCCCTAAGAGGCCGTGAGCCTCAAGAGACTAAGATTCCACCATTTTTCCTCTCATCACCAATTACTCATTATCAAGAATCTTAATTCCCAAATTATTACACAAATTTTCATTATGGACCAATTTTTGGGCCATTTGGCCGTGATCCTCCAAACAAGAGGGCAAGAAACTTTTGTTTTCCACGCATATTTCCAATCCATCAAGAACAATCCAAAGTCATCAAATATGCAAATACAATCAATAATATCATATAAGATATATTGAAAGACTTGGATATAATTTAGACAATAGTATTTGTGAAAATGCTGCCGTGAAAATGCACTCAACACATTGATATTTATATACACTTGATCATAAATACAATTTATGTTTACAAAGATATTAATGACAACTATTTCCTAAGTACATGCATAGATATAAACTAGGTACATGAATTGTTAGCTTCATGAATCTGAATTAATTGCTACTAATTCCAACACTTCCCCTCAAGCTAGAGCATATAAATCAAATGCTCCAAGCTTGGAACAAATATATTGAATTCTCAGCCCCCTTAGAGATTTTGTGAAGATATCTGCCAGTTGATCATTAGAGCTAACAGATTCAGTACTAATTTCCTTAGAAAGAACCTTCTCACGAACAAAATGACAATCAATTTCGATATGTTTAGTTCTTTCATGAAACATTGGATTAGAAGCTATATGAAGGGCAACTTGATTATCACAACACAACTTCATCTACTGGGTGTCTCCAAACTTCAATTCTTGAAGAAGTTGTTTGATCCAAATAAGTTCACAAGTGGTTGTAGCCATAGCCCTATATTCTGCTTCTGCACTAAATCGTGCAACAACATTTTGTTTTTTGTTTTTCCAAGAGGCAACATTCCCTCCAATAGAAACACAATATCCTAAAGTAGATCATCCGTCAATTATTGATCCTGCCCAATCTGCGTCGCAATACCCAACTATTTCAGTGTTTCCTTTGTCTTCATAGAGTAGCCCTTGTCCCGGTGCCTTTTTGATATATCTCAGAATTCGTGTCACTGCATCCCAATGATTAGTATGAGGGGATTGCATGAATTGACTTACTACCATAACTGCAAAGGAGATATTTAGTCTAGTAATAATGAGGTAGATAAGTTTTCCAACTAATCTTCAATATCTTTCTAGATCAGAATAAGGCTCCCCCTGACTAGGTAGTAATTTCTGATTTGGATCCATAGGGCTATCAATGGGCCTACAATCCAACATACCGGTTTCAGTAAGTATGTCCAATGCATATTTTCTTTGTGAGATTGTGATCCCATTACTTGACTAAGCAACTTCAATGCCAAGGAAATATTTTAACTTCCCCAAATCCTTGGTTTGAAAATGGCTGAAGAGATGTTCCTTAAGTTGAGAGATTCTTTCATGATCATTTCCTGTGATGACTATATCATCGATATAAACCACCAAGTAAACATATTTATTCGAAGAAGTATGATAATAGAAGACTGAATGATCTGCTTTACTCTGTTTTAGTCCAAAATCTTGGACAACAGAACTAAATTTCCCAAACCAAGCTCGTGGAGATTGTTTAAGCCTATAGAGGGATCATCGTAGTTTGCAGACTAATCCAGACTCCCCTTGAGCAACAAAGCCAGGCGGTTGCTCCATGTAAATTTCTTCTTCGAGTTCCCCATGAAGAAAGGCATTTTTTATATCTAAATGATATAATGGCTAATGATGAATGGCAGCCATGGCAAGAAACAGTCAAACAGAAGTAATTTTTGCCACTGGGGAAAATGTATCTCCATAGTCAAGACCATAAATTTGTGTATAACCTTTAGCCACCAAACAAGCCTTGAGATGATCAATCTATCCATCTGGGCTAACCTTAATAGCATACACACAACGGCATCCAACAGGTTTCTTGCCAAAAGGAAGGGCAACCAACTCCCAAGTACCATTGTGCTCAAGTGCCTGCATTTCATCAATCATGGCTTGTCGCCATCCTGGATGATCAAGTGCCTCATGAACATGTTTAGGAATAGAAACAGAAGATAAGGATGACATAAAGGAATAGTAAGAAGGAGAAAGACGATGATAACTTAAAAAATTATAAATAGGATGAGGATTCCGGGTTGACCGAGTACCTTTCCTAAGAGCAATGGGCAAGTCAAGGTTTCCTTCAGGTAGGTCCGTTGTAGGGTCATCCGCTGGAGCAGGACATGATTCAATTAGTCTTTCAGTGCTTTCCAATTCTGTATTAGCAACACGTGGACAAAGATGAAATATGATGGGTGACCTTTGAGATTGCTCGAGTGGGGGATTGTCAGGAATATCTGTAGTCAAAATAGATTCTGACAAAGGGGAAGGTGATGGACCAAGATAAGGAATCGAAAAGACCTCTTGAATAGTATGAGACTCAATTGTGGATGGTGAGAAGTAAAACTTTTCTTTGAAGAACGTTACATCTGCAGAAATATAATAACAATTCTGCACAGGGGAGTAACACTTGTAACCCTTCTGTAACCTAGAATATCCCAAAAAGACACATTTGATGGCTCGGGCAGCAAACTTATCAAGACCTAGAGACAAGTCATGAATAAAACAAGTGCATCCAAATATCCATGGAGTGATATGAAATAGTGGCTCTTTAGGGAATAAAATGGAATGTGGTATTTTATGATCAAGAGAGGACGATGGCATCCGATTAATTAAATAACAGGCTGTCAAAACTGCATCTTCCCAATGTCGGACAGGTATATTCGCATGAAGTAACAAGGTCCGAGCAGTTTCAACAAGATGTCTATTCTTCCTTTCAACTATGCCATTCTGTTGAGGGGTATGAGGACAACTGGATTAATGGAGAATGCCTTGTGATGACAAAAAAAGAAGAAAGAGAAAAAGAAAAGTATTCTTTTACATTATCACTTCTAAGGATTTTGGTTGTCTTACCGAATTAGGTTTTGACCTTATTAACAAAAATGGTGAGAATAGACAAAAGTTCATATCGTTCTTTCATTAAGAAAACCCCAGTGCACCGAGAGAATTCATCAATAAAGGTAACAAAATATTGAAAGCCATTAGAAGACACACGACTCGGTCCTCATATATCTAAATGGATAATTGAAAAAAGGGAATCAACTCGGCTTTTAACTTTGCTGGGAAAGGAAGAGCAAACATGCTTGCCTAGTTGACATAACTCATAGTTCAATGATAACATTTTTGCAAGATTCGGAACCATTTGCTTCAATTTTGACAAACTTGGATGGCCTAATCGTTCATGAAGAAGATTTGGAGACTTGACTACAGTACAACTTATAGAGGGAGCTGATTGGAGGTAATAAAGACCATGTGATTCATATCCTACACCAATCATCCGACCCGTACCACGTTCTTGTATAGTAAAAGAACTAGCATCAAAAGTTACTGAGCAGTTTAGAGATCGAGTAAGTTGACTAAGGGAGATCAAATTAAAAGGGCAACCAGGTATAAACAAAACCGATTTTAAAGTTATAGAAAAAATGACAGAAACATGACCGATTCCTTTGGCGCTGACCTTAGAACCATCCACAAGAGTAATGAAGTGAGGAAATTTAGGAGAAGATATGGAGGAGAATAAAGAAAGATTACCAGCAATATGATCAGAGGCACCTGAATCAATTATCCAAAGATTTTGATTGTTACCAGATTGAGATATGAAGGCTGCGGAGTCATAAACACCAGTGGCAGTAGACCCATGAGACTGATGGGCAGCTTTCAATTGAAGATACTCTTGGTACTCGTCTTCGGAAAAATTTTCCTTGAACATTTCAGTATTGACTGATTTTCGGGAAAAGCCATGAAGAGAGTAACAAGTATTATGAGTGTGACCCATTTGCTTGCAATATGTGCATTGAGGACGACCCATTTTTCCAAACAACCAAAAAAATGAATTTTGACCAGCTAGACAGACAGAGGAGGTCGAGGCGAACAATTTTGGGTGATCGCGGTGGTTTTCTGGTGGCCAGACAGCAATGAATAGTAATAAAACAGTAAGGAATAGGTTGGAACAGTAACGAACAGGATGGACCAGTAACGAACAGTGATGGACCAGTATAGAACAGTATGGAACAGTAATGAACAGTGATGGAATAGTTGAAACAGTGATGTAAATAGTTCTAGAAACAGTACAAAAAACACTGCGTGAATAATACCGGGAAGACAGCGGCGCGTGGATGCGAGTGGCGACGTGTGGCGGGTTTTCTGGTGACGCCGCTTAGTGGGAAGGCCGATCGGAGACTTTTGAGGCTATTTCCGTTGATGGTGGAGATTGAGTTAGTTGGTCGGGACAGTGACTTTCGGAGTGACTTTTGGTCTTGAGAGGTGCTGTTTGGTTGGGACAGTGTTGAAGGACAGACGAACCAGAGGCCGAAGACTTCGTACAAGGATAAAGGTTGAAGGTGCAAAGATTCTACTGGACCAGAGGTAGAAACCTTCAAAGGACACATGAACTTGCTCTGATACCATATTGAAAGACTTGGATATAATTTAGACAATAGTATTTGTGAAAATGCTGCCGTGATAATGCACTCAACACATTGATATTTATATACACTTGATCATAAATACAATTTATGTTTACAAAGATATTAATGACAATTATTTCCTAAGTACATGCATAGATATAAACTAGGTACATGAATTGTTAGCTTCATGAATCTGAATTAATTGCTACTAATTCCAGCAAGATAAAAATCAATACAAGATTATACATCAAAGAGAGTAACCCTAACATGGGTTTCTCACAACCAACACATAAACAAACTCCTCACTACCAAAATAGGTTGAAGTGGATGATCTCCCTCTTACCCAAAGAGATAAACAAAAAAGCAAGCTCTTTTTTGCACTTAAAATTCATCATCCACCACCACAAAACCCTAGAAATTTCATCTCATAAAAATCAACAATCAAAGCTTGGAAAAGGAGTCCTTGATCACCAAGATGACCAAGGACCACGAAAATGAGAAGAAAAAATGGAAAAGTCATGAACTTTTACCTCAAAGCTTCAAACTTTAGAGCTTTATGGAAGAAGATGAAAGTGGTAGATCTAGGTGATGGTCATAAAAGAGAAAAAGTTCAAAATGATGAGAAGAGGTAGGAAAAAAGGTTGGTTTAACAAGAAAATATGGATGGCCAAAAATGGTGCTCCTTGGCCGTGCAAGAAAGGGAAAAATAGAGAGGACAAAGTAAACTTTTTAGGGAATAACTTCAACAAGAAAGGAAGATCTTCAAAGGAAAGGTAGATTCAAGCAAAATAGTTGCTTGAAATCAAACATCCATGGAGGGAAATGGTGTGGGGCTGCCGTGGAAGAGAGGATGAGAGGAAGAGGAGAAAAGTTTAAGAGAAAAGTGAGAGAAGAGAAAATAGAGAGAGAAAGTGATAGAAAAGTTTTTAGGGATTTTTGAAAAGGTGAATGAATGAATGGTATAAGTGGAAATGAAACAAAATTTATCACATTTCGCTCCATATTGCCATGGAGTTTCATGGGAGAGAGGGGAAGGAAGCTTCCTTTAGAAGCTTGGGCAAAGCTTCCTTGAGAAGCTTTGTACAAAGCTTGTGGAAATAAGCTTGCCCCAAATGGTTTAATATGTTAAGTTTTGATGATGACAAATACAAGACAAAAAGAATGATGCATATGCTTAATAGATGTACTTTATAGATGACAATTGCATCACAAAAGAATATTGATCATATTACATAAATGTGCTTAAAGAGATATATGTAACATTTATCATATAATATATCCAATAATATTTTATATGAGTTATAAATGAATTAATATTGGATATGTCTATGAAAGTCTTGTATGCATGTTAGACTAACTAGAGTTATACATTTATGAATCATGCATATGAAGATATTGAGTTATGAATTTGGACTAACTATGTTTGGTTAAGTGAGCAATACTTTGTAGGATAGTCCAAGTACCAAGAGTGAGCATTACAACAAGAAAGTAAAAATATCACAACTATGCTCAACTCAAGAAGGATGAAAATAATAAATATGTTCCAAGCTTGTGCAAGACATAAAGAGAAGAAAATTTCGGAAGCTTGGATTATGTCAAGAAGCCAAAGGATTGAAAGTGCAAAGATTAAGTCCCAAGGTTCTTCAAGAATAGCTTATAGGACTTAGATATCGTGTAAAGGTAAAAAGGAACCACACTAAGCTCAAAACATGTTTTAACATCTTTAAAAAGTGTTTTCTAAAAAGTTTAAATGCCCAACAAAGTGTTTTTGGAAAGTTTGTCTTGGTGGTAGGCCAAACCATTGAAAAATAGCCAAGTTTGTGTTTTGCAAAACTGACCTTTGGTTACTCTTTTGATCATATCTTTCAAAATACTTTGAGTTTTGCTTTGAAATTATTTCATATGAAAATAGACTCAAAGATCTTTCTAATGAGTGGTCATTTGCTTAAAACGGATAAGAAACAAAGAAGTTATGATCGTTTAAAGTTAGTTTTCAAAACCAGAGTATCCTAACTGATTAGGGACTTTCCCTAACCGATTATTCACTCAACCAGAAGCCATTTTCACGTTTCTGAAATGTCCTAACCGATTAGGAACTTGTCCTAGCCGATTAGGATGATAAAAAGGAGCCTTTTTCATGTTTTAAATGGCCTCCTAACCGATTAGGAAGATTTCCTAACCGGTTAGAACATGTTTTTAAGTGAAATGCAATTTGGCTATCAAAATGGCCTAACCGATTAGGGTAACTCCCTAACCGGTTAGTATGTGTTTAAAATGATCATGAAAAACACTTTAAAGTGGCCTAACCGATTAGGCCAAATGCCTAACCGGTTATTTGATAAGTCAGAAGGCTTTTCCTAAAAGGCCTAACCGATTAGGACAATGTCCTAACCGATTAGTTGCAAACCAGAAATGCTCCAAACGGTTATAAAACGGCTAGTTTTCTTAATTAATCATTTCCAAACTTTACCCAATGACACTAAATATTAGTGGGCTATAAATACAAGTGTTTGGGCATTAAAGAAATGTTGGAGAACATTTTGAAAATTACCCTTGAGTATTGAAAACGAATTTCATCATCTTTTTGTCCAAATCTTTGTTTTGAGCTAAGTGTGTAAATCCTTTATACCCATAAGCTTCAAGTTGTATTATCTACTCTTCAAGAGAGTTTCTATCTTCTACACTTTGTGTAATATATAAAGAGAGGGTGAGGTATCCCTTGAGGGTGAAGCATCCCTCAAAAGTTGTAAAGGGTGAGGTATCCCTATTTGAGGCTCAAGCACAAGGGTGAGGTATCCCAAGGTGTGTTGAGTGCTCTCAATTGTAAAGGTTATCAAGCACCTGTTAAAGCTTAAAGATAGTGTAAAATCTCTAGCAATTGCTTGAGGATTGGACGTAGATCACAAGTGGATTGGTGATCAAACCAGGATAAACTATTGTGTTTGATCTTCTAAACTCTATCTCTTTACATTTGCACCTTAATTATATATGCTTGAGTTGAACTTGATATTTAGCTTATTTGCTTGATTTATCCTATATCTCAAGTTGCAGTTGAGTAATCTATAATAGTTGTACATTTATTGTGCATATTCTGCTGCATTTATTTATTGAGTGTTTTAAAATGCATAATTTGTCAAAGATGCATTAAAACTAGTCATCACCCAATTAACCCCCCCTCTTGGGTAATGGTTGCCATGGCTAACAAGTGGTATCAGAGCTTCGTGCTCTGGTAAAAGCTTAATCGCTTGGAGTTAAAGATCCTTGTTTGTTTAGCAACCATTAAAAGCTTTTCAAATGGAAAGTTTTGAAATTAATAAACCACCATTCTTTGATGGTGTGAATTTTGTTTATTGGAAAGCTAGAATGGAAATTTATATACAATCTATTGATATTGATTTGTGGGATATTGTGCTTGATGGATTTACTTGTAAATCAAAACAAACTTGGAATGCCTATGAAAAGAAATGCTTTTCTTTTAACATTAGAGCTATGCAAATTTTGAGAAATGGTTTAAATGATGATGCTTATGCTAAAATTAAGAATTGCTCTAGTGCTAAAGATATATGGGATGCTCTTGATTCTATCTATCTTGCTAATAATGATTTTGTGTATAAAGTTGTATATAGAGAGCAAGAAGTGCAAAATCCTCTAGAGGAAGACAACATTGAAAAATGTCCTCAAGAACATGTTCAAAGCAAGAAAATGAGATCAATGCCTCTTGGTGATGATGGTACTCAATTTGAAGAAGAGGCAAAGCTAAACAAAATTGATGAGGAAGATGGTGATTTCCTTAAAGAGCCAAATATGCTAGAAATAGAGACTACTTCATATATGGCTAAAAAGGACATTGAGGTAAACAATGCTAAACTATATTATAGTCCCTCCTATGATGAGATACAATGTGCATATGATGAATTATTTGATGGTTTGTCGAATTTAGAAAATAAAAATTTATCTTGTTTGGAAAACATTTCCTCCATTGAAAATGAAATTGAGATTTTGAAAAATGATTATGCTTTTCTTGATGAGGAAATGCCTTTGAAATATGAAACCTCAACTTCTTGTGAAAAATGCATTGATTTAGAAAATCAAGTTGAGGACTTATCTTTTGAATTTGTCAAAGCTAATGATCCTATTTGCTTACAATCCATGTGTGTTAATAAGAATGCAATTGATGTTATTTCATATGGAAATACAAGTAAGGCTTGTGGCAAAAATAACATAGAATATGTTAACAACAAAAGGCTTAAGTTTTCCAAAGATGAACTTCAAAGGACCAAACCATCATTGAATTCAATTGTTTGTAATTTTTGTGGTCATCTAGGACATATTTCTCATTTGTGCAATTATAGAAGAAATTCTTATATGAGAAATAACATGGTTTGGGTTCCTAAAAGTCATAAAGGCTCTAGTACTAACATTCAAGGACCCAAGATGAAGTGGGTACCAAAATGTCCTCCTAGCGTTTCAATTATGCAGAAAACTTCTCAAAAGGATGCACAAATTGGTCAAATGAAAAAGGAATCATCAAGGGAAATACTTTCAAAGTCCAATGGTATAAGTTTTGGTCAAAGAAGGAAGTTGGCTTCAACCAAAGCTTCTCAAGTACAAAATGTGGAACTTGCAAAGTTCAAAACACCAAAAGAGAAGCAATGGGTAAGGAAAAGAGTTTCCTTGATTACCAAGGCCAAGGTATCAAACGTTTCTACCTCTTATGCACATTCACTTGTAAAGTCAATGAATTTGAGGTATATTCCTTATAGGCCTTAGGTAAAGGATAGAATCATGTGTGCTTGGTAAAATTTGAATATTATGTTTAGCACATGATTATGTTTATTCTTATTGTACCATAGCGCATTAATTTGTTATATATCATGGTACATGAGGTTCTACAATTCCTAGGTATGCTTGCTATGATTTGAATTGTCTATATATCATGAAAGTTAGTATGTTATAAGCTATGTGCTTAATGGTAATTGATTATTTGATTTATTGTACTCAATTTATATACTATAAAAAAAATGATCATTATGAGAGTACAATGGATTAATATTCAAAAACTAACACACAAGGACCCAAGAAAATTTGGGTACCAAAAATGAAAAATTGAAAAATGTTGTAGGTATGCTTAAAGGCCAAAAGTTGACTTGAGATATCTTGAAAAGTGGCTGCTCTAAGCACAAAACCGAAAAATACTTCAAGCTCTCTTCCTTGGCTTCAAGAAGCTTGGACTTGCAACCTTTGGTAAAATGAAGACTTGGTTTATGCTTCTCTAGCTTAATTTCTTGAACACATCTTTACATATGCTAGATTAGTTTGCTTCTTGCTTAAAATAACATATTTGATGAAAATATCCTTGATCTTGGCATATTGAATAAATCATGTATCTAACTCCTGCTAAAAATATTTTTTTTGCATAACTTGTCATGTTGAGTTGCATTTATGGTTTGAGTAAATGAAAAATAAAGCTAATCTAAAGAATGATATTCAAGGAGGCATGATTTGGTTTATTTAAGTGATGTTTTCATGAAATTTCAATGGCTATGGAAGTGAAACAATCAATCCAAGAAGGGAACAATTTGGTTTTGGCCTTCGAAAATTTCTGGTACATTAATGGTGTCTCTGTCAAGCCAAAATAAATGGTTAGGCCAAGCCCCTAACCGGTTACCCTATATATTGGAAGCAATTTTGTGCTCTCTGTTAAGCAAAATAACCGGTTAGCTAATTATCCCTAATCGGTTAGCACATCCCCTTAATCGATTATCCCCTCAAACAGAGGCATTGCCTCTTTGTTTTCTAAAATAGCTAACCGATTAGAGAAACAAGGTAATCGGTTATCCATATAAACCAGAAGCAATTTCTCTGTTGTAAATAACCCCTAACCGATTACCACCTCTCCATAACCGATTATTTTGATTCACAGAGGACTCCAATTTCTGTTCCAAAATGAAAATAACTAATTAATCTCACTGTCTAATCGGTTATTCACTTAATCTATGGCTACCCGTTTCTGATTTTCTACACCATAATCGGTTTCCACACTTCACTAACTGGTTATTAGTCATCAAAAAGGACTCCCTGCCATGACCTCCTTCACATATCAAGCACCCACTCACTCAACATAATTTGTGTCTTGAACTTGCCTTTAAATTCCAATTATTCTTACATTGAAATATATGTTGAAATGAATCATAAATGGTTTTAAAGATTAAAATTCCATGGTTTTTCAATTCTTTCATTACAATAAGGAATTTTTTTTTGTCCTTGATTGGCATGCGTGCATACTAGAATTCCCTACTTGATATTACATGCCTTACAAGACTCTTGTTTGCCCCAAAATGCTTATATAAGTTTTGATGTTGATCATGTATTTCTTGATAAACTTATATCATGCCTTAAAATGCTTAAATCATATTTTTGGATTCAAGTGCATATGTTCTTCCTTTATTCTTGTTAGAGCTAACATTGCATGGTTGATAATGTAATACATGTTTTACATTGTATATCAACCTAATTTATGCTTGTAAATGAGACTAAATGATTTTTTATGCTAACCCATGTTTTAGAGAATTTTTAAAGTTAGCTTTGTAAGTGTCTCTATGTGCTTCAAGTATGGACATCAAATATCAAAGTGTCAAGCATATATGGGTAAATGACAAGAATTGAATGAAAAGGGACATGATGAGACTTTCTTCAAAGTGTAATGAAATGGAATACTCAACAGAAGAAAATACAAACTCAAAGGACCTATAAATAAAGAATATTCTAAAGGAGCATCACTCTCTATCTAGCTCAATAATTATCTTTATCCCTAAGCTATTATGGTATTTTATATGCTATGGATTATGTGATACTTGTTGATAAATTGATCTTAAAAGATTAGATGCTTTCCTTACATGAGAAGTATGCTTAGCATTGACAAAGTGCCTAATTGGATACTAACTTGTTAATTTTGTCATTGCATATAGGGTGGCTGATATTAGTTCTATACATGTTTTGATCCCTATAGCATATTTCATCAAGGTGAATGTTTGATATATATGATTCTCTTGACCTATGGTTTCTTAATGGTATAACACTTATGAGAATCATGCTCTTTTTGAAAAGAATCTCTTGTTTAATTAAAAAGTTTTTTTTTAAATCTCTTATCATATTTGAAAGAAGCTTTTCACCTCCTAATTATCTTAAAAATTTGGAAATCATTCGATTTGTGTTATAAATGTAGTACTCTCTTCATTGCTTTGAAATGTTTTATTAAATCTTGAGAGAATATTTAAGAAAGTTTCCAAATAAATCTTTTGAAATGTTTTATAGAGACCATCTTAATACTTCAAAAGATAAGCCTTGTTCTTCAAAAGTGTTTTAACTTTTCAAAGCTCTTGTTTAATGAGAAAGAGAGGAAATGTACTTTCAAATGTTCCTTTGACTTGGATTTGATCACTCTCAAGGAATATGTGGGTTCAATATAAAACCCATCTACCATTCTAAAACGCTTTTGGAAATGTAATGTGTTATTATAAAATTCTTTTTGAAAGGGGGAGAAGTTTTTTTTTAAAATGTTTTTTGATTAATGGATTAAGAATATGTATCTTTGCCTTGCTTTTCTTTATGATAATGTGCTTACATAGTCTTGGCATGCATGTTTTCCTTTATCTATCTTGTGCTTCAATAAGGGGAAACTTATCTTACTTATCTCTCTTCCATGTCCTTATTGACTATAAATATATGCATGACTATGTTGAACTATTATGTTTTATATCTTGATAATATGCATATTCTAAGGGGGAGCCTATCTCTTAATTGTTGCTTATATCTCTTGGCTAACAAGTGGTAAACATGTTATATCTCTTGACTTACATTCTTGTTTGACATGAAATGTTTTATTGTTAATACTATCAACATGTCAATAAAGATCATCTCTTGTTCTTTTTCCCTCTATCAATGAAAGAAGGTATACATTCTTACACTTCATATCTTTTATTTCTTTCATTGAGAAATGCTTGATATATGGCAAGTTATATAATCTTTCATTTGAAAACCTAAATTCCATACTCTTACACGGATATTTTGTAATTTCGAACAAGTGATATCAAGTGGCACTTATTTATCATGTGGTATGCAATATATTTTATGCTAGACATAATTTCTTAAGCTTATTGTTATCATATGCTAAATGTTGATGTACCAAAATGTGACAAGTATTGCATGAATAATCATTTATATCTTGAAAGCATGCTTGTTTCATCTCTTTGACAACATGAGTTTTATCTATAAGGGGAGAGAAAATCATTATCTTTTCTTCCTAAGCCGTTTTGTTGATGTCAAATAGGGGGAGAGAAAATTGGAAAGAAAAATATGTTCTTGTGTTTAATTGCTTGATATGCTTACATGAATATCTATTCTTATATATTGCTAAACATATTTTTCTTTGGTGATTTGTCATCATCAAAAAGGGGGAGATTGTGGAAATAAGCTTGCCCCAAATGGTTTAATATGTTAAGTTTTGATGATGACAAATACAAGACAAAAAGAATGATGCATATGCTTGATAGATGTACTTTATACATGACAATTGCATCACAAAAGAATATTGATCATATTACATAAATGTGCTTAAAGAGATATATGTAACATTCATCATATAATATATCCAATAATATTTTATATGAGTTATAAATGAATTAATATTGGATATGTCTATGAAAGTCTTGTATGCATGTTAGACTAACTAGAGTTATACATTTATGAATCATGCATATGAAGATATTGAGTTATGAATTTGGACTATGTTTGGTTAAGTGAGCAATACTTTGTAGGATAGTCCAAGTACCAAGAGTGAGCATTACAACAAGAAAGTAAAAAGATCACAACTATGCTCAACTCAAGAAGGATGAAAATAATAAATATGTTCCAAGCTTGTGCAAGACATGAAGAGAAGAAAATTTCGGAAGCTTGGATTATATCAAGAAGCCAAAGGATTGAAAGTGCAAAGATTAAGTCCCAAGGTTCTTCAAGAATAGCTTATAGGACTTAGATCTCGTGTAAAGGTAAAAAGGAATCACACTAAGCTCAAAACATGTTTTAACATCTTTAAAAAGTGTTTTCTAAAAAGTTTGAATGCCCAACAAAGTGTTTTTGGAAAGTTTGTCTTGGTGGTAGGCCAAACCATTGAAAAATAGCCAAGTTTGTGTTTTGCAAAACTGACCTTTAGTTAATCTTTTGATCATATCTTTCAAAATACTTTGATTTTTGCTTTGAAACTTATTTCATAAGAAAATAAACTCAAATATCTTTCTAATGAGTGGTCATTTGCTTAAAACGGATAAGAAACAAAGAAGTTATGATCGTTTAAAGTTAGTTTTCAAAATCAGAGTGTTCTAACCGATTAAGGACTTTCCCTAACCGATTATTCACTCTACCAGAAGCCATTTTCACGTTTCTGAAATGTCCTAACCGATTAGGAACTTGTCCTAACCAATTAGGATGATAAAAAGGAGCCTTTTTCATGTTTTAAATGGCCTCCTAACCGATTAGGAAGATTTCCTAACCGGTTAGAACATGTTTTTAAGTGAAATGCAATTTGGCTATCAAAATGGCCTAACCGATTAGGGTAACTCCCTAACCGGTTAGTATGTGTTTAAAATGATCGTGAAAAACACTTTAAAGTGGCCTAACCGATTAGGCCAAATGCCTAACTGGTTATTTGATAAGTCAGAAGGCTTTTCCTAAAAGGCCTAACCGATTAGGACAATGTCCTAACCAATTAGTTGCAAACTAGAAACGCTCCAAACGGTCATAAAACGACTAGTTTTCTTAATTAATCATTTCCAAACTTTACCCAATGACACTAAATATTAGTGGGCTATAAATACAAGTTTTTGGGCATCAAAGAAATGTTGGAGAATATTCTGAAAATTACCCTTGAGTATTGAAAACGAATTTCATCTTCTTTTTCTCCAAATCTTTGTTTTGAGCTAAGTGTGTAAATCCTTTATACCCATAAGCTTCAAGTTGTATTATCTACTCTTCAAGAGAGTTTCTATCTTCTACACTTTGTGTAATATATAAATAGAGGGTGAGGTATCCCTTGAGGGTGAAGCATCCCTCAAAAGTTGTAAAGGGTGAGGTATCCCTATTTGAGGCTCAAGCACAAGGGTGAGGTATCCCAAGGTGTGTTGAGTGCTCTCAATTGTAAAGGTTATCAAGCACCTGTTGAAGCTTGAAGATAGTGTAAAATCTCTAGCAATTGCTTGAGGACTGGACGTAGATCACAAGTGGATTGGTGATCGAACCAGGATAAACTATTGTGTTTGATCTTCTAAACTCTATCTCTTTACATTTGCACATTAATTATATATGCTTGAGTTGAACTTGATATTTAGCTTATTTGCTTGATTTATCCTATATCTCAAGTTGCAGTTGAGTAATCTATAATAGTTGTACATTTATTGTGCATATTCCGCTGCATTTATTTATTGAGTGTTTTAAAATGCAAAATTTGTCAAAGTTGCATTAAAACTAGTCATCACCCAATTCACAAACCTCGTAAACTATGCCCAGCCTCAAGTTTAGTAAGATCCCCCATCGACGTTTGCACAGTTCAAGGTTTTCCAACCTCGGGAAAAATATTTTATTTTCTTGGTGCCGCTCAGTATGCACACAAATCAAAAAATATATTAAAATAATTAACATTTTCAGAAAAATCCACAAAAATCATAAATATTATAAAATGACTATTTATCATGAAACTAACAATTTTCGGGGTGTTACATGTATGGCACCGTATGAGGCACTTTATGGTAGAAAGTTTAGGTCCCCTTTGTGTTGGTATGAGGACGGAGTGAAAACCATCCTAGGACCTGAGTTGGTACAGCAGACCACAAATTAGATTAAGATGATCAAGGGTAGGTTGGTTGTTGCTCAAAGTAGGCAGAAGAGCTATGCTGATAAGAGGAGAAGACCTTTAAAGTTCAATGATGGAGATCATGTTTTCTTAAGAGTGATCCTACTACAAGAATTGGTAGAGCATTAAGAACACGAAAGTTAAATCCTCGTTTTATCGGTCCTTACCAAATCCTAAAAAGAATTGGACCTATGGCCTATCAAATAGCCCTTCCTCCTAGTTTGTCAAACCTTCATATTGTATTTCATGTGTCACAACTATAAAAGTACAATCCAAATCCTTTGCATGTCATAAGGAATGAATCTGTGCAGTTAAGGGATGATTTATCTTACGCAATGCATCCGATAAGGATCATGGACAGAGGGGCCAAAAAGCTTAGAGGTAAGTAGATTCCTCTAGTGAAGGTGCTTTGGGATAGAGTAGGTTTTGAGCAGGCTACATGGGAATTGGAGTCCCACATGCGACAAGATTACCCTCAGTTGTTTGTTTGAGGTAAGTAATTTAGGGGAAAAAATTTTAAAAAGGATGGGAAAAATATAACATCCTCTTCAACATGTTAGACTTGTAAATAGTTACAAAGGTAACTTAATACTTGTTTAACAAGCTTGTTTAATTTTGTGACAATTTGAGTTAGTTTAGGCATTTTATTGTAAGCATAAAGGTGAAAAGTAGCTTAAAATGACCTAGATATTAGCATAAACGGCTTAGCTAATGGAAATGGATGTAGATAATTTGTTTCTAAGTCACAAATATGGTTTCTATGATATGGTTAATTTTTTAGGTTAATCGAAGTTAGTTTGGTATTTTTAGGCATACTGGTTGTCTATTTAAAGCCAAAATGACTAGTCACATATATGAAAAATTATGATACTGATGAAACAACATTTTTAATGAGTCTTTGTATTTATTTTAAAGTTGTTGGAACTTGAAAAACTTGATTTAGCTAAAGTTAAGCGTTTTAGTAGATCGAGAAGTATCAGTGTTATGATTAATGGTCATAAGCCATCCACGGATGACAGCCCTTTTTTTTTTACCCTTGTGTTTGATATTTCTAAGCTTTTCTCACTTGTTTTTGCTCATTCTCATGGTTGAAAATAGAGGCAACAGAGAAGGAAAAACAAGGAAGAGAAGAGGAAAGGCAGAAGAGGAAAATCAAGGGGAAAGGAAAGCTTGAAGACTTATGATCATTTCCTTCATCAAGTCCATCATCTCAGTGGCTTGTGGAGCTTGAAGGTAGGGGTTCTTGAGCTATAAACTCACTTCCTTCTTATCTCTCTTGTCTAACTCATTTGAGGTTTAATATGCCAAAATGAGTTTCTCGTGGTGTTTTAAGTGATTTTCTTGCTTGGATAAATTTTAAATGTAGTTTATGACTTGTTCAGGCTAAGGGTTTGGATTATAAATTAAAAACTATCCATTTAGACCTAAAATGCTCAAAGTGTAGGATTTGGGGTTTGGATGAGTGATTTGGTGTTTTGATCCATTTTTGGTGAAATCAATTAGTGTTTTATGTTTCCCTCATGTTTATAAACTTGTTTAGGACTTAAAATCACCAAGAAACAGATTTGAGATGATCAAATTTCATGTGTGACACCAATGGACTAGTGCCACACTTTTGAAAAATTCTATAGAAGCTACTGTCTTGGGGTCACGCCTAGGTGCGACTAAACCACGCCTAGGCGTGGGTGTTCTGTTTTCTCAGTCTAGGTGAGATAAAGAGGGTCACGCCTAGGCATGGGAATCTCACACTTAGGTGTGGGTACCAAAATCTTACAAGATTATGTTCTTAAGGTTTTGAAATTCCTTAAGTGATGAGATTTGTAACACCCCAAAAATTTACTTTTCTACTATCAGAATGCATTCTAAAATATTTGTGATTTTCTAGAATTTTTCTGGAATTTTCTGAGAATGCAGAATATTTTAATATATTTCTCGTTTTACGTATGTACTGAGCGAAACCGGAGAAATGAGATATTTTCTCCGAAAGCCTTGAACTATGGAAACGTCGACGGGGGATCTTACTAAACCCGAGACCGGACACAGTTTGCAAGGTTTCATATTTTTCAAGAAATTTAACAGTAATAATAATGAAACGCTGTGTAGATTTCATCTGTTAGGTAAATTAATGCTGACTTCTATCAACTGTAATAATTGTCTACTAAATAATAACATGTATTAAAAACATTATCCTACTATCCAAAATCTACTTTTATCACTCCACTCTCACACTTCAAACACTCTTCTCTTCTTCTCCTTGCTTCACCACCGTACACACACTCATTGGAGATCATCTCTATTGTTTGCTACAACTAAACTCATTTCGTGTTTTCTTCCACCATTCCAAGACCATCCTTTGGTTCTTCTTCTTCCACTATCCACCATTGAAGCTAAAGCTTTGAGCTTGGAGGTAAAGTCTTCACCTTTCTTTCACTTTCTTCTCATTTTCGTTTTTCTTGGTCACCTATGTGATCAAGAACTCATTTTTCCATGGTTTGAGTGGACATTATGGAAATCACTCACATTGGTGTTCTTCTTGAAGGGGAAAACGAAAATCTAGGGCAAGAAGAGGTAACACCTTGTGTTGTCTTCCAAATAGGTAAAAGGGAGATGACCCTCTTCAACCAATCTTGGTAGTAAGGGAATGCCTTGTATGTGTGTTGTTATTGATTTCTGAATCCATGTACAAAGTTCTCTTATTTTTATGTTGTTCTTCATGATAGTGCATTTTATTGGGTTTGTATGATTTATTGATGCCTCTTGCATGATTTGAAGATATATTTGAGTAACTTGTTGATTAAATATGATAATGATTGGTTTGGTTTGAGTTAAAGGACCTAGAGAACTCTATTTTCTGCAAGTTTACGCGTGGTAATCGATTACACGGGGCTTGTAATCGATTACCAAGCTCTTAAGGGTACGAAATCGTGATTCTGGAAATCTGGTAATCGATTACGTCTTGTGTGTAATCGATTACAGAGATTCTGTCTAGCTTGTAATCGATTACTAGAGTGGTGTAATCGATTACCAAGCCTCTGATGTCACGAAATGGTGCTTCTGGGAATCACGTAATCGATTACAACTTGTGGGTAATCGATTACGGAGGTTCTGTCCAATTGGTAATCGATTACCAGGGCTGTGTAATCGATTACCAGGTCCTTGAAGTTACGAATCGTGGTTCTGGGAATCACGTAATCGATTACAATGAGATTGTAATCAATTACAGAGATTCTGTTACGCTGGTAATCGATTACCAGGGTGATGTAATCGATTACCAAGACCCAAAAATGAGATTTTTGAGCTGGAAATGATTGAAATTATGGTTCTTTGCCCTTTGTAACTCAAACATAACCTAAAAACCCTGGATTCAAGGATTTTACTTTACTTAAATGCGATAGGAATATGTATTCATACCGATAGAGAAGAAATGATTTTGAAAATGGAATTCTTGGATCCATGACATGGAAATTGTGGTATGTGTGTAATAAGGAACATATATTGATACTGAGAATTATTGATGCAAGTGTGATTCCCTATGTGGGTTATGCACTTATTGATTTAGTACTCAATGAGATAAGAATGATGATATGCCATTGAGGCAATGTTTTAATAAATGTATTGTTGATATGTCATGTTGGACATTGAATAATGCTTATGTGCCATTGAGGTAATGCTTATGTTGAATGCATCATTGATGAACGTACATGATTGGACATTGCGTCATCATGCATGTGTGTTGTCCGTTGGACATTGTTGAGAAGGCCATGTTGCCTAGGAGTTTGAATAACACCTTTGTGTGGGTGCGAGTAGACTAAGCGTAGGTGTCATATGTTGTTTGACCCTGGGGGCGTTGGGGTGTGGGTGTCTCACAATAGGCAGTGGTAGCTCCACTGGGGCCGTGGGATAGACCAATGCGACACACCAACGATCCTGTCTGAGACGCTGTCCTATATCGCAATCAACTGTTGAGGTACCATGTATGAGCCATTGCGCAAACAATTTTATGAAAGAAAGCACACTGTATTTTAAGGCTACTGATATACTGGTATTACTCCTTGATCATTCACTCCAAAAATGTTTACGTCTAGCTCCATGGAGTAGGAACTTTGGTACCCTTGTTGCATTGTGAGTTGTCAGTCACATGGTCCATTGAGCATTTATAATTGGATAATTTGTTTACTATTATGACTGCGATATTTATTTGACTCTTGGTAATGCTAATGTTGATAGCTGGCTATGGATAATCTTAACTGTTGTTCTTTGCTGCTTTACTCTCGTTAATTACTTTCGGGTATTACTGCACTTATATGTATTAACTGTGTCTTATGTGGGCGTTCGACGTCGTTTATTTTCTTGCTGCCATGTTGGTACTGAAAGCTAGGAATCTCACCTCTTTCTGTAATTTCTCTATTTTGTATTTGGTTGGATCGTGTGCTCTCGAGAAGACGCTCGTGAGGAGGACAAGGAAACCACTGAGTTTTAGGGTTTCTGGCCTTATCTCGACAGAGATCGAAGTTGTTGAGGATGTCATTTCGGCTCCGTGGACTTCTTGGCTATGTACGGATCAACTTTCTTGGAGGTCCGGACTGCTGGCATATCAACGTGCAGACTGATCGATGTGTATACCACGGCGATGTGATGGTGTCCTTAGCGTGGAGACGTTATGACGCTCCTATTCTAGATTTTCATGCTTTTGTATGGCTGGAGTTCTATATGCCCGTGAGGGACATGTGGGGTGAAATGTATTATACCCCTCGTGAGGATTCCTTTTTGTCCACTGCTCGGGCTCCTGCCCGCTGTTCTGTCGTCTCGATGGATGTCTCGTCGGACGACGAGGATCCTGAGGAGGATCCATCTACGGTTCCTTCTTGTTCTAGGCAGTCTTAGGGTTGGTTTTAATTGATGGCTACTGATGGCTGTCCGTTTATTTTGAGGGAGCCTAACGTACTACTGGATTGGTGGGTATATATTTGTATCTCTTGGGGTAGTTACACATTTTGCCTTTTGTATATTTTTGGAAATGTAATTTAAACAGGCTTGTATTTCTAGTACAAAGTATGTAATTATCCATATTGTGAATGGTCGTATGTTTCATTCCACGTTGATTTCTCTTTGACCTTTTTGACAGAAGTTTTATTGGAAAGAGGAACTTTTAATTTTAACTCAATCACGCGATATATTCATAAACAGGTGTATATGTACATTAAATGGAAGTTTTAACCGGATTCATGTTAAGCAAAAAAAAATGTTCAAATTTTACGTAATCATTTGTATGTCGTTTCACTATAGTGCGATGTTCCTTCTTCTTACCCATTATGACTAAGGGAGAAAAAGGGGCGTTACAAGATTACTCATATATGCTTTTCTAAGTGTGTTGAGACACTAATATAGGTATTTCTTAGAGAGATTGACCTCTTACCATATATAAGAATTTATGAAAAACTATAGGTGTTCTTTGAGAGATAGGATGTCTTAGGGACTATCTAAAACCTTGATCAACATGAGGTTTGTAACACCCTTGTGGGGATGTCACATTTATGATGCAATGAAATAAAATAAATAAAATATTACCCAAGTTATAAAACATTTGATAAATGATTAATATAAGTTCTAAATTTTTTTATACATAATAACTTTAAATAAAATAACACGGAACATGAAATAAAACAAACTGTCATCGCACACATAATATACATATGATTTTGTTTTAAGATATGCAAATAATTTATAACTACAAAATATTTAAATAAAGCAGTAAAGAGTTGTTATACAGTACAACATCATAAAGTGCCCAAGTGCCCATCATAGATCCCTAACCCTCTGAAGGATCACTCTCAGATGAAACTTTAGGTGACAGGAATCCAGGATGTCTCACAGCTCTACGGACAGGAGTCCGGGCTGTTGACACTATGCTAATCTCACTAGGAACATGAAAGAGTCCTCCCCAGTGATGCCTCAAATCCAATGGCATCTCCAGATGTAGATACAAAGTAGTAGTGAAGACAAGCTCAGCATCGAACTCTCCTCGTAGGGACACAGTCAAACGTCCCAAGTAGATCACCGATCCTCGATCCTCTCGCAATCGCCAGGCCTCTGAACCTCCATGAAACTCTAGCCTCACGAAACCAAGAAATCTCGGCAATGCCATACTCGCCGAATTAGTCCAACGGATATGGATGATCGAAAGGTTAGCACTCATCGAACTGATCCCCCGTCTGCTGCTGCTCCTCCTCCTCAGGATTCACACAATCTAGAGGTTGTTCCTCTTCCTCAAACTCTTTTATAACATAATTAATAATACAGAAACAATACATATAGAGAGATGAGATAATCATACATCAATACCAGCATGGCAAATAAGAAAACGACAATATAGCAAATATCACAGTTTAATACAATAAAGCATACCATAACATCATAAATAGCAACACAATTCAACACAAGAATTTTAATACAACAGTATCATATAATATCACAATTAATAATGTTATGATGCATGACACATATGCAAATGTAATACGACTCGTTCCTACTCCATGGAGCTAGACACAGACATCAGAGAGAATGACCTGTAAAGATCTATCAATACTTCAGGCTGCCCAACCAAACTATTTCACTGTCTAATGTCGTGTCTATAGCCCACAGTCCAACGTCGTGCACTATAGGCATTGTACTAAATAGTCTTTACAAGATCTTGATTAAGTATAGTGCGTGTCGAGATCACTAGTGTGTTGCCAGTTACCACGGCCCAGAAGAGCAACCAACTGTCCATATGTAGAATACTCTACACACTAATGCCTCCAAGTCCACACAAGATGAACCACACTACGCTTATCACACTGACAACATGGTGTAATTTGCCTCGTCAATCAATCACCAATATCAACCAAATTGGCACAACTTAATGCATGAATAAAATTATAATTACCAAATTACCCTTAGCTTAAAAATATTATCATATTTACAAAAATACCCTTAACCTCAAAATTCCAATATATAGTATGTCACCACTTGACAGTCATATTGCCTTGACGTAAACCAAGAAATTCCATCTCCTTGGCATGCCTAGCACTGGTAGGAAAGTACTTCTCTAGAAATACTTCAGAAAATACCTCCCAAGTGATTTCAGTTCCTTCAACCTGCAATAATCGGCGGGTTCCTTTCTATCAATTTTCACCATCACCTCTCAACATAAAGGTAGCATACGTTACCTTCTTAACATCAGTGCATCCCATTCCTTCGAATATCTTTTCCAAGTCTTGTATCCATAGACTTGCCTTCTCAGGGTTAAACTTGCCTCTGAATTGCGGTGGGTTGTTATGCTTAAACTCAGATAAATTTAGGGCATCAGCAGTAGCATCTTACTGTTGAGCTGCTCTCTGATTTTGCTGAGTTATCACTTCAGCCATCCGCTGCATAGCTTCAGCAGCTGCAATCATTGGGTCCACATTACGGTTCACATTTGCGAGCATTCCTCTTCTGCCAGACATCTTCTTTCTTCAATCATAACAAAACAAAGTTAGATGTATCCTTTTGAAAATAAATCTCAGAGAATCACACAACACAAGCAAAGACAGACCCAACCACAACCCCAAAAGACTCTAACTTGGGCTTTGATGGTATCAGAGACGGGACCTCTCCCAGTACAGTATGGTTCGGGGATGAACCAAGCGGAAGTTGGTGGGCATGTGGTGTCCCGGGGCCGATGAGGGCGGGGAATAGACACCGGTGTAAGAGAAGCATATACAAGGAGCAGCTCCTAGAAGACTTCTAGGTGAATGGTCCTATGAATGAACTGAATATACACCGGAATGAGAAGGATTCAAAGACTGTGCAGGTATGGGACTGCATAGTTGAGGATGACTTAAAGGAATTGATTAGGCGTAGCCATATCAACAAGTTGCAACTTCTTTTCGGGAGCCTAGAACATAAGAACTCCATGGTTAAGCATGCTTGACCTGGAGCAATTGTGGGATGGGTGACCTCTTGGGAAGTTTCCTAGGATGCGTGTGAGTGAGGACAAAGCACGCTAAAAAGACCTGTGTTAGTTTGTGGAGACACTCATCAATCCTACAGGCAGTCCCGGGATGTTACAAGGTTGGCCTGGAGATCACTTGTGAAGTGATGGTGATAGGTTTTAGATATGAAAATACTAGTTATATAATTCTTGCTACCTTGTTGGATATGTGAGGCTAAGACTTACATGTATTAGTATTGGATTGTCACTTGGTTATGAGAATCTTGTGATTATCTTAATTGTGAATTGTGCTAGTTCTTGAATACTTGGTTTTCAAACTTGGTACTTATTAGTTTCCCATGTATTGTAACCTTATATGGTGTGCACAACTATGTGACTTGAGGATGAGGTGTTAGATCCTAGATTCTTGTAGTATGTGATACTATTATGGTTAGGGTTACCGGTATGGGGGTGGTAGTAGTACTCTTCATATCGTGAGAGGAAGGAATCCATTTATTACTCGGTAGTGTGATGACTCTTTTGCCTAACCTACTACAACAAATACAATGAACAATGGTTCTTGGGGAACTAAGTAAGTAGCTTGTGTTTTCAATCCTTGAAACCTGCATTGACATTGCATAATCATTATAGTAGGACTTTGTTTGAGCATAATCATACTTCATATCACAAAGCATTGCATGCTTAACAATTGTATAGGCAGTTGTCATGCTTGACCGATTGATTGTTTGGTGGCTTGTTCGATAGTATCTTAGGATTGTATGGGCAATTCTTTAATGTTATTGGTTTTTTGGTTATTTTAGTACATAGAGTGTATTTATGTGTTCAGTTGATTTATTTGCTATAAATGATTTAACTGCTGGTCTTGGTATGATACTGAGAAATTGTGATTTCTCAACCCTATATGTTCCATCTAAATCTAGGTGAAAACCCTAAAAAAGGCAAAGGCAAGGATAAAAAGAAGCGGAAAAGCTTAGTTTATCTACTTTATTTCTTTTTTTGAATTCAACTTGTATATGTGTATCTTGTTGAATAGTTTGTTGAAGTTTATGTATATAGTACAACTTGATTGTCAGTGATATATATATATATGGTCTTTTTATCATTCGTAGCTCTTTGTAATGACTATACAAGTTATTATGGATTTATGTTTTATTCATTTTAGTAAGTGGCATGCTTAATGCAATTATTCTTAAAATATTCCATTTATTTTATGATAATTGTATTAGGTGATACGTAATACCCTTAAACACATGTTAGACTAGTAAATGGTTACCAAGGGTAGCATTTGACTTGTTTAATATGTCAGTAAAGTTTTGTGACAAACTGAGTTTATTTAGGCACTTAGTTGCAACACAGAAGTTGTAAAGTAGCTTAAAATGACTCAGATAATAGCATAAGTTGCTAAGTTAAAGGAAATAAACATCGATAGTTTATTTCTAGGTCACAAATAAGCTAAGAAAGATGTGGTAAAAGTTTCAAGAGAATCAGAGTCAGTTTGGTATTTTTAGGCATACAGGTTGTGCTTTTAATGCCCGATTGACCCCTAGCAGATATAGAAAATCATGAAAATGGTGAAACAATAATTTAGATGAATCCTATGATTTATTCTAAAGTTGTTGGAAGCTAGAAAACTTGAATTAGTACAATTCGAGTATCCTTAGCAAATATAAGTTTCAGTATAGAAACTTAAGTTAATTTTTTCTCGTATTTCCCTCCACGTCCCACCCCCTTATTTCTCTCTTCTCCCTCGGCAGAGAACCAAAAAACAAGAAAAGAAAAGAAAGAAAAGGGAGAAAGGGGAGAAGAAGAAGGAGAAAGGGGAAGAAGGGAAGAAGAAGAAGGAGAAAGGGGAAGAAGGGAAGAAGAAGAGGAAGAAGATCAATGATCAAGTTTAAAGCTTCAAGTCTTCAAGAGGTAGGGGTTTAGAGCCTTTATTCATCTCTTTTCTCTATGTATGCATATAAACAACCTAATATGCTAAATTGAGTTCTAGATGAGTTTGATGTGTTTGGCTTGTATGGACGTGTTTCTTTGGTCATTTATGACTTGTTCATAGCATAAGTTTAAGTTAGAAACTTAGAACAACTCATTTAGACCCTTGATTCACAAAGTGAGCCTTAGGTCAAAGAATGAAGGATTTTGATCCATAATCCAAATTAAGAGGTTTAAGATAGTGATTAATATTTCCTAAGTATTGAGGAACTAGTTAGGAACTTAGAATCACTTCTAATTTGGATATAAATGGCCAGAATCCAAAAAAATGACCAATAGAACAGTAAACTCGTTGCTGCAGAATTATACAGAACTGTTGTTCTGTCATGGGCGCCGCGGCGTGTGTTAAGTGGTGCCACGACGTTAGACCAAAGATCAGCCCAGTATTAGCACCCGAGAGCAGGGCGCTGCGGTGTGACAATGTCGTGCTGCGGTGTGAGACCCTGAAACTCCAAAATGTTGATTTTGGATGTTTTGAAGTTCTATAGTTAATGGAATCATTTATATATGTTTCCTAAAGTGTGTTAAGACACAAATGGGGATATTTTCAAGTGGAAAATATTTACCCATCAAGTATGAGAAAGCATAGGCTTTTAAGCATCCTAAAGGAAAGGTTTGCTTTAGGTAATGACATTGCACCTTAGGCAACTTAACGTTGCAATAGATATCACTCAAGATGTGATGAGATAGTGCAATGGAGATACGTATACTAGAATGAATAATAGTATTCACTTTAGTAGAAAATGAGAAAGGTATGAACCTTAGGATATCCAAGAGTCGTGGATTACCTTAGGAAGGTACCTAGAACCTTAAGCAACAAAGAGTTGCAAGTAAAAACCACTCTTGAGTTAGATTCACTTGAGTGGAGACAAGATTGTGTATTAGTTCCAAGAAGGGAATGTTTAGGTACTAAGTCTCTAGTTAAGTGGGACTTTGTGCATTGCTAAATACACAATAAGATGAATTGTGACTAAGAAGATGTCATAATCATAAGGTATAGTAGAAATGTGCAATAACTCATGTATTAGCAAAGATGAGTTAGAAGTGCAAGATAAAGGGAATTTACTTCCTTAAACACTAATGAAAGTGTGAAAGTTAAGTTCTTAAGCATTCCATGAGTTTGGAATAATTAAAGAGGTATCTGGAACCTTAAGCACACAAGTGTAGTATAAGCTACTACTAGAAGTGTGATGGAAGGGAAAGCTAGATACAACCAAAATAAGTATGTTATACTTATCTAGATGCATGACTTACTCGCTTTAATTAAAGTTGAGTTAATTATGCAAAGTTTTTGAGAAATGCTCATTTATTTCCTTAAGCAAGGGTAGATGAGGCATTAGCTAAGATAGACTCTTTCACTAGGATGAGTTGAGTCTATAGGAAAGTTAAGATGGTGTTTATATAAGAGTTAAACATAACACTAAGCTTTTCACACACTAGTTAGTTAAGCTAGTATGTATGTGAAGAGAAAGAACCTCAGTGCAACCAAGATTAGTGGTTTGCCATAGGTAAGTATCTAACACCTTAGCATCATAGGGTTGCATTAGAAATCACTTAAGAGATATGAGTGATGAGGTGGAGTTTAGATACAAGTATGAGAAATGGACTGGTGATGTTTACCTGAGAATGTAACGTTATATGACACGAGGTCATTTAGCTAGAAGGTAAGGAATTAGAGAAATTCCTAAGGGGACAAGTATTTCTAACCAAGTGCTAAGGTTACATGTAATATGAGGTTACAGATTCTCCTAATTACAAAGGGTAAACATAAGAAGCCAAAGTTCCTAGGAGAATATGCTTAGATCGGAAAAGAACTAAGTATATAAGTACGTATGTAAGTCTACGAATTAGTCAAGTAGTATCGATCTTGGTGAATATCCTTTGATGTTCATTCATAGAGGCAAAAGGAGATAGATGGGTGTCTGAAGGACTTTTGAGAAGGACATAACTCTGATGTCTCGACAGTGCCAAGGCCAAAGGAGATAAGTGGGAAATCCAAAGACGCTCTTTGAGTAAGGATGAAGTCTGAATTTCTCAGGGTGCCAGGATATGTGTAATGTGAGGATGAGTTTTCCCTCTAATTGCCACTGGATGATAAACTGACTAGTTCCTAATAAACTTCCTTGTTTTCAAAATAAACTTATGCATGTATTTAAAAACAAAACCCTGCATTTGCATTTCATCCACATACTCTTAGGATTTCCTTAGGCATATTCATATTACATATCATTCTCATTGCATTCACGGATATTTGTATGGGTATTGTCCGTCACTATTGGTATTTACAACTGTATGGGCGTTGTATATATTAACAGTGTGTAGGCTATCGGTTGATATCACACTATCAGAAAGTGTGCAGATATGAGAAAAGAGGAGAAAGCTCCTAAGTTAGAAATTATAGCATTTGTTATATATTTGTTATATACAATGTTATAGTTAGATGGTATTGGAATTGCTTTTACTGAGAATGTTTATTCTCACCCCAGTTGCTATTCCATGTAAATCCAGATGCAGGCACAGATGCAGGTACAGAGGTATAGACCCTGCTAAGGGTGAGAAGAGAAAACATAAAGACTAGAGTAGTTTTTATTGCTTTAAGTAAACAGAACTTATGTAATCAGTTTATATTTGTTCATCCTATTGAGCTGGGATATGGACTGAATGTGCTTAGATATAAGTAGCAGTTTAGTAGAAAGTTATGCATTCTTTTATCTCTTTTTGAGATATGCAGATAGAATTGTATGACTAGCCTTAGGTATGTGTGCTAATAGCCATTATCACACAGTTACATGATATTGAGCCTAGCTATCTCAATATGTAATGTTCTGTGTGTACAAGAAACTATGGCAACTACCAGGTGAACCTATGAGACTAGGAGACTGGTAATGAGGAGATAACCAGAGCTCTTAGAGAAATGGCTACTGTATTGAGAGAGCAGACTGCCATTAGTAGAAGTCTATCAGAAGCGATAGAATAGGACTCGCATAGTTAGTTGCGGGGACGAGAAGGAACTTTTGAGAGATCAGTATTTCTCAGAGTTCAAGAAAGTTACTCCTTTGTTTTCAAGGGAGAGTTTGGTTCAGTCAGAGCCGGAAGATGACTTCACATGATGGAAGAGATTTCTGAGGTCATGTCATGTGCTGATGAACAGAAGGTGATCTTGCTTCGTAAGGGTTAGTAGGAGAAGCTGAAAGCTGATGAGATGGAGCAGAGAGGTTACTAGAGATGGTTAGTGCTCAAACCACTTAAGAGGTGTTTAGAGTTACTTTCCTAGGTAAGTATTATTCCTTTGAGTTCTAGGAAGCAAAGGAATAGGAATTCCTAAGTTAGAGCAAGGGGATATTACTGAAGACCAGTATGCGGAGCAATTCAAAGAATGTTAGAAGTTCTTTTCTTATTTTACGTCCAATCCAGATGAAGACTGGAAGTGAGTAAAATTTGAAGTAGAACTTGGAGAGGGCATTAGAAGAGTTGCGATGCAAAAAGAGGTTAAGGACTTCTTCGTTGTAGTCAGTAAATGCAGAGTTGTAGAAGTAGATAATCTCAGGACCTCGATGGAACAAGAGTTAGAAATTTTCTAAAGAGAAAAAGATCAGATGTTGAGATCAGTAACGGTGCCTTTTGATCTCAATTTGTATCAGAGTTGCACAATGGAAGCTATGGTGTCCCGGGTTTGATGAGGGTGGGGAGTGGACGCCGGTGCATGAGAAGCACGTACAAGGAGCGGCTCCTGGCATACTTCTAGGCGAAGGGTCCCATGAATGAACTGAATACGTACCGGAATGAGAGGGATTCAGAGACTGTGTAGGTATGAGACTGCATAGTTGAGGATGACTTAAAGCAATTGATTAGGCGTAGCCATATCAACAAGTTACAACTTCTTTTCAGGAGCCTAGAACATAAGAACTTCATTGTTAAGCGTGCTTGACTTGGAGCAATTGTGGGATGGGTGACTTCCTGGGAAGTTTCCTAGGATGCGTGTGAGTGAGGACAAAGCACGCTGAAAAGACCCGTGTTGGTTTGAGGAGACACTCGTCAATCCTACAGGCAGTCCCAGGATGTTACAGATGGTATCAGAGACGGGACCTCTCCCAGTACGGTGTGGTTCGGGGACGAACCAAGCAGAAGCTGGTGGGCATGTGGTGTCCCGGGGTTGATGAGGGCGGGAAGTGGACGCCGGTGCAAGAGAAGCACGTACAAGGAGCAGCTCCTGGCATGCTTCTAGGCAAAGGGTCCCATGAATGAACTGAATACGCGCCGGAATGAGAGGGATTCAGAGACTGTGCAGGTTGTAACACCCCAACTTTAGGATAAATGACCGTTATGTCATGATTGTACTGTTTTATATTTTTCTGTATGATATAAAATTTATTTGACTGTTTCATGTTCATATTTGAGTATTTTGTGTGACTTACTCCGAGTCAGGAAAATAATAATTTCTGGATCGAGAAAAATCTTATTTTAATTATTCGGAACTGTGAGATCTTACTAAACCCAATTCTAAATGATACGTGTATCAATCTTTTAATTTTTAGGATTTAACTGTGTAATAAAATAATTTTATATTATTATAATATTATTTTATTAGTCAGTATAAATAAAACAACAGTGGACTCGAGAATGTCCATGGGACCCACTGTTGGTTTGTAGGACCCACAATTGATTTGCGGGACCCACGTTTAGATAAAGTAGTTAACGTTAGTGGCTTGATTTATTTTGAACCAATAGGAATTTAGTCAACAAAGAGGGCTTGACTTGATTTACACCGTTAGATGAAAAGGTTGAGTTTTGAATATCAACCGTTGATCTAATCTATGGTTGTAAAGATAAGCTTACTATTGAAGGCTTTGGATATCCGCTGTTGATCAATTGTACGGTGGAGATTGGTCTCACAAAATGGTTAGAATCATTTGTGACCATTGGATGAGGAGAAATGTAGGGAAGATCTTGACCCTTTATTGTTTTAAGATGAATCTAATGGTTAAGATTTCATGGAGAAGAGATCTAATGGTTTAGATTTGATCATATTGCTACCTAATATGAACCCTTGATTTAATCAATGGCTCTTGAAGCTTAGATTATAAGGATGTAAATTAATTAGTAATGTAAGAAATTAACCTAATTAAATTAGATTAAGAGTGCATAGAAGCTTAATGACATTAGTAGCTTAATTAGTGGTCATCATTAAGGAGGAACATTCAAGAACAAGTGACTAGGCTTATGACAAGGCTTGGATTAGCCAATGGAAGACAGCTTAGTGATCAAGTTTTGATCTCAACCTTTGATCACATCTAAGGCTAGGATGGAGTCTTGGATGATCAAACAAAGTGGCCACCTTTCTCTCTATGGAGTTACACGGCCATGTACCACTTTGGAGAGCAAATTTCACTTCATTCTCTAACACTTTACTACACATTCTCTCTTCCAAAATCAAGAACCACCATTGTTGCTTCTCTTTGAGCCATTCGGCCACACCACCTACACCACCATCTAACCACCCAAAATTTTATCCAACCTACTTTTCTAAACCTAAACACTATTCTAAGAACATCTCTAGTTGAGAGTTCTTCCAAAATCTATCATCTTAAGCTTGGAAAATCACTTTGGAGATTTTTCCTAGAAGGTGAAAATCCTTATTTTTCATTTCTAACTTCTTTTTCAAGGTTCTAAGCCATGATTTATCCATGGTTTATATTTTTCTCCTATAGTTATAACTCTTGAAATTTTTGTTTAAGATCTTTTAGGTTCTTGAAGGAGATCATGAAATCCATAGGAAGGAGAGTAGGAGATTTTGTCTTCCTTTAAGGTAAGAGGGAGATTTAATCTCATCAACCATGTGTGGTGATGAGAAAATGGACTTGTATGTGTGTGAAGAATCCATAAGGATTCACTTGTGTTTAATTGTTTAAATGCTTTCTTACTTGTGTATGATATTGTTTGTATGCATGTCTACAAGCTTTAAAATATATTGTATGCGTGATTATGCATGAATATTACTTAGGATGTGAATAACATGTGAGGTTTGCATGAGTGTTCCAAATAACACAAAATAGAGGCTCACGGCCTCAATCAAGAAAAGAGAACCAAAATGTTCTCAACCATTTTCTAAAGGAATGATTTAATAGAATTAGGTAAATGATTGAAAATCAAAATGATTTAGAAGATGGAAAATGATCCAAAGATCAAATGCCAATGTTTTGTCAAATTCAGCCAAATGCTTTCTAATTGAGAAATCAATTCAAAATTTATTTGCTAAGTGTAGAATTGATATTTAACCTAAAAAGAAATGCATTTGTAATGAATTTTCAATAATTAAAGAAGTAAACCAATTTTTATTAGAAAAGTGATATAGTAGAATAATGAATAAAACCTTTGAAAAATACTTACTTTTAGATTTTAAAGTATAGTAACAATTTCTAAAGTGGATTTTATAATTATAAAATAAAATAAAAGAAACTTTAGAGGAAAGACGTAGAAAGCACATTTTTAATAGAATTTATAGATAAAATGCTGTCAAAATTTATTAAAAATAGTCAAATAACAGTCAAATAAAAGAAAACGTTTTATAATATATTTATAACATAAGAAAAATTATTCTACGTAATTTTAAAGTAGTGAAAATAGCTTACGTAGTTTGAAAACAGAGATTTTAAAGCTTTTTGATCAAGAAAACGATTTAAAAATCCTACGCGATTGAGAAAACGATTTAGCGATTTTAAAAACAGCAAGTGGGAACGTACTGTATTTTGGACATGTGGAATTGTGAAAACACGATAAAATTTTTACGCGATTAATTGGAACAACGAGTTTTACTGTCGGGCCAAAGTGGTAGACCCGAACATGTGAAAATATGGTACGTCAAGTGGGAACGTACTGTATTTTGGACATGTGGAAATATGGTACGTCAAGTGGGAACGTACTGTATTTTGGACATGTGGAAATATGGTACGTCAAGTGGGAACGTACTGTATTTAAGATTATTGCCATTGAGGGCATTTGGATAAATATGAGAATATTTTTTAGACTAAGGGTAATTTGGTAATTACTATTTTTATTCATGCATTGAGTTGTGCCAATATGGTTGATTATTGGTGATTTGATTGACGAGGCGAATAACATCGTGTTGTCGGTGTGATAAGCGTAGTGTGGTTCATTTCTTTGTATGGACTTGGAGGCATTAGTGTGCGGAGTATTCCATATGTAGACAGTTGGTCGCTCCTTTGGGCCATGGTAACTGGCAACACACTAGTGATCTCAACACGCACTATACTTAATCAAGATCTTGTAAAGACTATTTTAGTATAATGTCTGTAGTTACATGATGTTTGGACTATGTGTTACTACACGATGATTGGATAGTGAGCTATAGACACAACGTAAGACAGTGCAATAGTTTGGTTGGGGAACCTAAAGTACTGATAGATCTTTGCGGGTCATTCTCTTTAATATCTGTATCTACTTCCATGGAGTAGGAACAAGTCATATTACATTTACATTTGTGTCATGTATCATAACATTTTTATCTGTGATATTATTTGATACTGTTGTGTTAAAATTGTTGTATTAAATTATATTATTATTTATGATGCTATAGTATGCTTTATTGTATAAACTGTTATATCTGTTGTATTTGGCGTTTTCTTATTTGCCATGCTGGTATTGATGTATGATTATCTCACCTCTCTATACGTACTATTTTTTGTATTATTAAATTATGTTGTAAAGAGTTTGAGGAAGAGGATCAGCCTCTTGAGTGTGTGTATCCTGAGGAGGAGGAGCAGCAGCAGACGGGGAATCAGTTCGACGACAGCGAACCTTCTGATCATCCATATCCATTGGATTGATTTGGCAAGTATGACACTGCCGGGATTTCTTGGTTTCGTGAGACTTGAGTTTCACGGGGGTTCAGAGGCCTGGCGTCTGCGAGAGGACAGAGATTCAGTGATCTACGTGGGACGGTTGACTGTGTCCCTATGAACAGAGTTTGATGGGGAACCTGTTTTTACTACTACTCTATATTTGCATTTAGAGTTACCGCTAACTATTAGGCATTATTGGGGTGGGATTTTCCATGCGCCTAGTGAGATCAGTAGTGTATCTACAGCACGGACTCGTGTCTGTAGAGCTTCGAGACATCCTGGATTCCTATCACCTGAAGTTTCATCTGAGAGTGATCCTTCAGAGGGATAGGGATTTGTGATATGCACTTGGGCACTTTTTGATGTTATGTATTACATTAACCCTTTATTGTTTTGTTTAAATATTTTTGTAGTTGTATATTATTTGTACTACTCAAAACAAAATCATATATATATTATGTGTAATGACAGTTTATTTTATTTTATGTTCCGTGTTATTTTATTTAGTAATATTCTGTATACAGGGAAAAAAATTTACAACCCATATTATTTATGTAACAAATGTTTTACAAATTGGATAATATTTATTTATTTTATTTTATTGCATCATAAATGTGACATCCCCACAAGGATGTTACATTAGTTGGTATCAGGGCCCAAGTTAGAGTCTTTTGGGGTTGTGGTTGGGTTTGTTTTTGCTTGTGTTGTGTGATTCTTTGTGATTTACTTCCGAAAGGATGTATCTAATTTTGTTTTGTTATGATTGAAGAAAGAAGATGTCTGGCGGAAGAGGAACACGTGCAAACGTGAAACGTAATGTGGACCCAATGATTGCAGCTGCGGAGGCTATGCAGCGGATGGCTGAAGTGATAACTCAACAGAATGAGAGAGCAGCTCAACAGCAAGATGCTACTGCTGATGCCCTAAATTTATCTGAGTTTAGGCGTAATAACCCGCCGCAGTTCAGAGGCGAGTTTAATCCTGAGAAGGAAAGTCTGTGGATCCAAGACTTGGAAAAGATATTTAAAGGAATGAGATGTACAAATGAGAAGAAGGTGACGTATGCTACTTTTATGCTGAGAGGAGATGGTGAACATTGGTGGAAAGGAACCCGCCGATTATTGCAGGCTGAAGGAACTGAAATTACTTAGGAGGTGTTTTCTGAAGTATTTCTGGATAAGTATTTTCCTGCCAGTGCTAGGCATGCCAAGGAAATGGAATTTCTTGGTTTACGTCAAGGCAATATGACTGTTAATGAGTATGCTTCTAAGTTCGAGAGTTTGTCTCAGTTTTCAAATTATGCTCAAACCCGAGCGAATGATGGGTAGAGATGCCGAAAATTTGAGGAAGGATTGAGGGTAGAATTGCGACGAGGAGTGCTACCCTTGAAGATGAATCAATTTCATGCATTGGTGGATACTTGTGCACGACTTGAGGAGTTGGAGCTGTCACGGGATCCAAGGAACCATAATTTTGGACCAATGAAGTTTCAGAGAGGAGGTAGTAGTAATAATAGTCGGTTTCAGCGCAAACTGTATTCGAGACCACCGGGAAGTCAATCTCAACGACCATCTGTTGGGGGAAGTGCTAATGGTAATAGAGTTGGTCAGAAAGTGGCGTTTACGCCAATGTGTTTCAAGTGTGGAAAGAGTGGCCATATTTCTACGGATTGTTCAATCAAAGGGACAATCTATTTTAATTGCAGACAACCTGGACATGTATCTAGGGATTGTACACAGCCGGAGAAGAAACCTGCTATGAGGACTGTTCGTGCTACTCAGCCAAGGTCAGGAGGGCGAGTATATACCATGACTGGAATTGAAACTTCTTAGTCTGAGGATCTTATGCAGGGGGAAGGTGTCATTGAAGGTAATCTTCTGACTGTGTTATATGATTAAGGTGCAACACATTCATTTATTGCATATGATTGTGTCAAAAGATTGAAACTGCCTGTGACTTCTCTGAGTTTTCAATTGGTTGTGTCTACACCAACTACTAAACCTGTAGTTACATCCAAGATATGTTTAAATTGTCCTATTGTTATAAAGGATCGTATGTTTTCGGTCAATTTGATTTGTTTGCTCTTATTGAGATAGATGTAATATTAGGAATGGATTGGTTATCTTCTAACCATATCCTTATAGATTGTGCAAACAAAACCATAGTTTTTCCTAAGGAAGAAAGTTCTGGATTTTTGACTGCTGTTAAAGTCAAATCATTGTTAAGAGATGGAGCACAGGGATATATGTTATTATCTTCTCTAGAAGTGAAGAATGAGAAGGATGTGAATGTTACTCCTGTCGTCAATGAATTTTCAGAGGTTTTTCCTGATGATGTACTTGGTTTGCCACTTGAGAGGGAAATCGAGTTTTCTATCGATTTGGTACCAGGAGCAGGTCCTATCTCAATTGCACCATATTGGATGTCACCAGCGGAGTTGGTGGAATTAAAGAAGCAATTGGAGGAGCTGTTAGAGAAACAGTTTGTGCGACCTAGTGTTTCACCTTGGGGAGCACCAGTGCTTTTAGTCAAGAAGAAGGATGGAACTTCTCGACTTTGTGTAGATTATCGCCAGCTGAACAAGGTGACTATAAAGAATAAATATCTACTTCTGAGAATTGACGATTTGATAGATCAGTTGAAAGGAGCAGTGGTATTTTCTAAGATAAATCTAAGATCAGGTTATCATCAGATTCGTGTCAAGGTTGATGATGTGCCAAAAATAGCTTTCCGAACATGGTATGGACATTATGAGTATCAAGTTATACCATTCGGAGTGACGAATGCTCCTGCAATATTCATAGACTATATGAATAGGATTTTTCATCCATATTTAGAGAGATTTGTCGTTGTCTTTATTGATGACATTCTGATCTATTCTCAATCTAAGGAAGAGCATGCTGAACATCTCGGTATAGTTCTTCAGATTTTGAAGGAAAAGAAGATGTATGCAAAGTTGGAAAAATATGAATTTTGGCTGGAGGAAGTTCAATTCTTAGGTCATGTGAGTTCCAAGGAAGGTATTGCGGTAGATCCATCGAAAGTGGAGACCATTTTGCAATGGGAAAGGCCTAAGATAGTAATGGAATTCCAAAGTTTTGTTGGAATGGCTGGGTATTACCGGAGGTTTATAGAAGGTTTTTCTAAGATTGCTGGACCGTTTACACAACTCATGAGGAAAAGTCAAGCTTTTGATTAGACGGAGGAACGTGAAGCGAGTTTCCAAGAATTGAAGAAAAGGCTAACAACTGCCCCAGTGCTAATTTTACCGGATCCTAACAAGTCTTTTGAAGTGTATTGTGACGCTTCTTACCAGGGGTTAGGGTGTGTATTGATGCAAAATCAGAATGTGGTGGCTTATGCTTCTAGACAGTTAAAGGTTCATGAGAGGAACTATCCAACACATGATTTGGAATTAGCCGCAGTGGTTTTTGCATTGAAGGTGTGGAGACATTTTCTGTATGGAGCTATGTTCAATGTCTTTAGTGACCACAAGAGTTAAAAATACTTGTTCGATCAAAAAGAATTGAATATGACGCAGAGACGATGGTTGGAATTCTTGAAGGATTATGATTTTCAACTCCAATACCATCCAGGAAAAGCTAAAGTGGTAGCTGATGCTTTGAGTAGAAAGGTGATCAGTGTTTCTACAATGATGATAAAAGAGGAAGAATTAATTAACAAGTTTAGAGATTCGTGGATGTCAGTGGAATTGGAGCCTAGAAAGATTCGCCTAGGTAGGGTTGTGATCTTGAATGAAGTACTTGATATAATTCGAGATAAACGGGACGAGGATGCATTTTTGCAAAATGAAAGGGAATTCTTGGAGCAAGGTCATAAGGCAATAGTGGAGGAAGGATCAGATGGAATCTTAAGATTCAAGGAAAGAATTTGTATGCCCGATGACCCTGAACTTAAGAAAGCAATTATGGATGAAGCCCATACTAGTGATTTGAGTATGCATCCGAGGATGACCAAGATGTACCAAGACTTGAAAAGGTTGTTTTGGTGGCCAAGGATGAAAAGTGATGTAGCGGAATGTGTGGCGTCTTGTCTGGTTTGTCAGAAGGCAAAGGTGGAACATCAGAGGCCAGCCGGTATGTTACAACTGTTAGCTATTCCAGAGTGGAAGTGGGATAGTATCTCGATGGATTTTGTTATCGGATTACCGAGAACAAGGAAGGGGCATGATTCGATATAGGTTATAGTTGATAGGCTTACGAAGCCAGCACACTTCTTGCCGATCAATATTAAGTATTCATTAGAAAGATTAACCCGGATATACATCAGCGAGATTGTTAGGCTACATGGTGTACCTACATGCGTAGTTTTTGACAGAGATCCAAGGTTTACATTGAGGTTCTGGCGAAGTTTGCAAGAAGCCATGGGGACCAAGCTACGATTGAGTTCTACTTATCACCCGCAGACTGATGGTCAGACAGACAGGACTATACAGTCTTTCAAAGATCTGTTGTGCGCTTATGTACTGGAACAACGAGGAAGTTGGGATGAATTTTTATCTTTGATAGAATTCACCTACAACAATAGTTTTCACTCAAGCATAGGGATGACACCTTATGAAGTGTTGTATGGAAGACGATGCCGAACACCTTTGTGTTGGTATCAAGATGGGGAGAGTATGACTATTGGGCCAGATCTTGTGCAGCAGACTACGAAAAAGGTAAAGATGATACAAGAAAAGATGAAGACGACGCAAAGCAGACAAAAGAGCTATGCTGATAAGCGAAGGCGACCTCTAGAATTTGAGGAGGGTGAGCATGTATTTTTACGAGTAACTCCTACGATTGGTGTCGGAAGGGTTATCAAATCCAAAATGCTTACTCCTAAGTTTATAAGGCCTTATCAGATTATTCGACGGATAGGTCCTGTAGCCTACCAGATTGCTTTGCCGCCTTTTCTATCCAATCTACATGATGTATTCCATGTGTCTCAATTAAGGAAGTATATTCCCGATCCGACGCATGTTATACAACCTGATGAAGTGTAGCTAAAGGACAACTTAACGTATGAGACACTCCCTGTTAGGATTGAAGACAGGAAAGTGAAGCAGCTTCGAGGGAAGATGATCGAGCTAGTGAAGGTGATATGGAATGACATAACAGGTGATGCTACATGGGAGTTAGAAGACAAAATGAGGGAGCAATACCCTCAGTTGTTTTGATGTATGACAAATTTCGGGGACGAAATTTTTGTTTGTAGGGGAGAGTTGTAACACCCCAACTTTAGGATAAATGACTGTTATGTCCTGATTGTACTGTTTTATGTCTTTCTGTATGATATAATATTTATTTGACTGTTTCATGTTCATATTTGAGTGTTTTGTGTGATTTACTCCGAGTCAGGAAAATAATAATTTTCGAACTGGAGAAAATCTTATTTTAATTATTCGGAACTAGGGAATCTTACTAAACCCAATTCTGAATGATATGTGTATCAATCTTTTAATTTTTAGGATTTAATCGTATAATAAAATAATTTTATATTATTATAATATTATTTTATTAGTTAGTATAAATAAAACAACAGTGGACCTGGGAATGTCTGTAGGATCCACTTTTGGTTTGTAGGATCCATAATTGATTTGTGGGACCCACGTTTAGATAACGTAGTCAACGTTAGTGGCTTGATTTATTTTGAACCAATAGGAATTTAGTCAACAAAGAGGGCTTGACTTGATTTACACCGTTAGATGAAAAGGTTGAGTTTTGAATATCAACCGTTGATCTAATCTATGGTTGTAAAGATAAGCTTACTATTGAAGGCTTTGGATATCCGCTGTTGATCAATTGTACGGTGGAGATTGGTCTCACAAAATGGTTAGAATCATTTGTGACCATTGGATGAGGAGAAATGTAGGGAAGATCTTGACCCTTTATTGTTTTAAGATGAATCTAATGGTTAAGATTTCATGGAGAAGAGATCTAATGGTTTAGATTTGATCATATTGCTACCTAATATGAACCCTTGATTTAATCAATGGCTCTTGAAGCTTAGATTATAAGGATGTTGATTAATTAGTAATGTAAGAAATTAACCTAATTAAATTAGATTAAGAGTGCATAGAAGCTTAATGAGATTAGTAGCTTAATTAGTGATCATCATTAAGGAGGAACATTCAAGAACAAGTGACTAGGCTTATGACAAGGCTTGGATTAGCCAATGGAAGACAAGCTTGGTGATCAAGTTTTGATCTCAACCTTTGATCACATCTAAGGCTAGGATGGAGTCTTGGAAGGTCAAAGGAAGTGGCCACCTTTCTCTCTATGGAGTTACACGGCCATGCACCACTTTGGAGAGCAAATTTCACCTCATTCTCTAACAGTTTACTATACATTCTCTCTTCCAAAATCAAGAACCACCATTGTTGCTTCTCTTTGAGCCATTCGGCTACACCACCTACACCACCATCCAACCACCCAAAATTTTATCCAACCTACTTTTCTAAACCTATACACTATTCTAAGAACATCTCTAGTTGAGAGTTCTCCCAAAATCTATCATCTTAAGCTTGGAAAATCACTTTGGAGATTTTTCCTAGAAGGCGAAAATCCTTATTTTTCATTTTTAACTTCTTTTTCAAGGTTCTAAGCCATGATTTATCAATGGTTTATATTTTTCTCCTATAGTTATAACTCTTGAAATTTTTGTTTAAGATCTTTTAGGTTCTTGAAGGAGATCACGAAATCCATAGGAAGGAGAGTAGGAGATTTTGTCTTCCTTTAAGGTAAGAGGGAGATTTAATCTCATCAACCATGTGTGGTGATGAGAAAATGGACTTGTATGTGTGTGAAGAATCCATAAGGATTCACTTGTGTTTGATTGTTTAAATGCTTTCTTACTTGTGTATGATATTGTTTGTATGCATGTCTACAAGCTTTAAAATATATTGTATATGTGATTATGCATGAATATTACTTAGGATGTGAATAACATGTGAGGTTTGCATGAGTGTTCCAAAGAACACAAAATAGAGGCTCACGGCCTTAATCAAGAAAAGAGAACCAAAATGTTCTTAACCATTTTCTAAAGGAATGATTTAATAGAATTAGGTAAATGATTGAAAATCAAAATGATTTAGAAGATGGAAAATGATCCAAAGATCAAATGCCATTGTTTTGTGAAATTCGGCCAAATGCTTTCTAAATGAGAAATCAATTCAAAATTTATTTGCTAAGTGTAGAATTAATATTTAACCTAAAAAGAAATGCATTTGTAATGAATTTTCAATAATTAAAGAAGTAAACCAATTTTTATTAGAAAAGTGATATAGTAGAATAATGAATAAAACCTTTGAAAAATACTTACTTTTAGATTTTAAAGTATAGTAACAATTTCTAAAGTGAATTTTGTAATTATAAAATAAAATAAAAGAAATTTTAGAGGAAAGACGTACAAAGCACATTTTTAATAGAATTTATAGACAAAATGCTGTCAAAATTTATTAAAAATAGTCAAATAACAGTCAAATAAAAGAAAACATTTTATAATATATTTATAACATAAGAAAAATTATTCTACGTAATTTTAAAGTAGTGAAAATAGCTTACATAGTTTTAAAACAGAGATTTTAAAGCTTTTTGATCAAGAAAACGATTTAAAAATCTTATGCGATTGAGAAAACAATTTAAAAATACTACGCGATTTTAAAAACAGCAAAATATGTTTACGCAATTTAAAAATGTTTGAAAAAATGACGAAATTGTGAAAACGCGATAAAATTTCTATGCTATTAATTAGAACAACGAGTTTTACTGTCGGGCCAAAGTGGTGGACTTGAACATGTGAAAATATGGTACGTCAAGTGGGAACGTACTGTATTTTGGACATGTGGAAATATGGTACGTCAAGTGGGAACGTACTGTATTTAAGTTTATTGCCATTGAGGGCATTTGCGTAAATATGAGAATATTTTTGAGACTAAGGGTAATTTGATAATTATCATTTTTATTCATGCATTGAGTTGTGCCAATATGGTTGATTATTGGTGATTTGATTGACGAGGCGAATAACATCATGTTGTCGGTGTGATAAGCCTAGTATGGTTCATTTCTTTGTATGGACTTGGAGGCATTAGTGTGCGGAGTAGTCCACATGTGGACAGTTGGTCGCTCCTTTGGGCCATGGTAACTGGCAACACACTAGTGATCTCGACACGCACTATACTTAATCAAGATCTTGTAAAGACTATTTTAGTATAATGCCTGTAGTTACACGATGTTTGGACTGTGTGCTACTACACGATGATTGGACAGTGGGCTATAGACACAACGTAAGACAGTGCAATAGTTTGGTTGGGCAGCCTAAAGTACTGATAGATCTTTACGGGTCATTCTCTCTAATATATGTGTCTAGCTCCATGGAGTAGGAACGAGTCATATTGCATTTGCATTTGTGTCATGTATCATAACATTTTTATCTGTGATATTATTTGATACTGTTGTATTAAAATTGTTGTATTAAATTATATTATTATTTATGATGCTATAGTATGCTTTATTGTATAAACTGTTATATCTGTTGTATTTGGCATTTTCTTATTTGCCATGCATATTGATGTATGATTATCTCACCTCTCTATACGTACTGTTTTCTGTATTATTAAATTATGTTGTAAAGAGTTTGAGGAAGAGGATCAGCCTCTTGAGTATGTGTACCCTGAGGAGGAGGAGCAGCAGCAGACGGGGGATCAGTTTGACGACTGCGAACCTTCTGATCATCCATATCCATTGGACTGATTTGACAAGTATGACACTACCGGGATTTCTTGGTTTCGTGAGACTTGAGTTTCACGGGGGTTCAAAGGCCTGGCGTCTGCAAAAGGACAGAGATTCAATGGTCTACGTAGGACGGTTGACTGTGTCCCTGCTAACAGAGTTTGATGGGAAACCTATTTTTACTACTACTCTGTATTTGCATTTAGAGTTACCGCTGACTATTAGGCATTATTGGGAAGGGATTTTCCATGCGCCTAGTGAGATCAGTAGTGTATCGACAGCACGGACTCGTGTCCGTAGAGCTTCGAGACATCCTAGATACCCATCACCTGAAGTTTCATCTGAGAGTGATCCTTCAGAGGGATAAGGATTTGTAATATGCACTTGGGCACTTTTTGATGTTATGTATTACATTTACCCTTTATCGTTTTGTTTAAATATATTTGTAGTTGTATATTATTTGTACTACTCAAAATAAAATTATATGTATATTATGTGCGATGACAGTTTGTTTTATTTTATGTTCCGTACTATTTTATTTAGTAATATTCTGTATACAAGGAAAAAAATTTACAACCCATATTATTTATGTAACAAATATTTTATAACTTGGGTAATATTTATTTATTTTATTTTATTGCATCATAAATATGACATCCCCACAAGTGTATTACACAGGTATGGGACTGCATAATTGAGGATGGCTTAAAGGAATTGATTAGGCGTAGCCATATCAACAAGTTGCAACTTCTTTTCGAGAGCCTAGAACATAAGAACTCCATTGTTAAGCGTGCTTGACCTGGAGCAATTATAGGATGGGTGACCTCCTGGGAAGTTTCCTAGGATGCGTGTGAGCGAGGACAAAGCACGCTGAAAAGACTCGTGTTGGTTTGTGGAGACACTAGTCAATCCTGCAGGCAGTCCCGGGATGTTACAGAAGCTTGGAGTGATGATAAGTGTAAGTAGAGTGCTTTTAGATGAGCAACTCTAAGGAAAGAGGTATATCAAGCTTCAAGTTACCAAGACGTGCTAGATGTGGTAAGATACATAGATGTAGACCGTTTTTTATGGGTAGTCCATGTGCTGCATGAGTGAGTAACCAGGACATCGTAAGGGAGATGATTCTTGGAAAAAGGAAGCGACGAAATCTTCCAACTTGGTACGAGATGAGAACACATGTAAAGAGAAATCTTTTAAGGTGTGTATAAGAAGAGAATAGATTTACTTTGCAGATCATGTTGATTTACTTTGTGAATCTAGTTTGTTTACCTTGTTGGTATGGTTTGGTTGTTTTAGAGAGACAAATGATGTTATGTTCTTGTTTAGTTGGTGTGTGAGACTGTGCCTTAAGTTAAAGGCAAGTTGAACAAAGGAAATATCAAGAATAAATGTCTTTGTCTAAGAGAAGAATGATCAGGTAGATCAATTGAGAGAAGCTTTGAATTTTCTCAAGAGATGATCTAAGACTTGGTTGTCATAGAAACAGAGTAAAGAAGAGCAAATCTTTGAGAGTTTTCTAGGATTATGAAAGGACATGAAAAGTATGTCAAAGGTAGTTTTGGAAACTTTCAAAAAAGATATAGTTAAGTGCCAAGTAAGCTAAAAGTCGGTTTTGAATTACAAGTGGTACAGTTTAAGGGCCATGTAATTTCTCAAGATAGAAATTGCAGAGAATTCTAGTAGAGTTTAAGCGAAGGTACAATCGGTAGAGTAGCCATTGTATCCAAGAGCAGAGAATCTATTAGTAGATTTTCTAAGTTAGTGCTACCTGGTTTAGGGCAGTTAAGGAAGGTAGTACTCGGTAGTGGACTCTAGATAGTGAGTTTGTTTTCTAAGAGTAGAAGAGAAGGTTGATTACTACGTTAGTATTGGTAATTCCAAATTCCCGAAAGAACTTTAAGGTAGTTAGATATACTTCAAAGATGGGACTAGGGTGTGTTCGGATGCAATAGAGGTAGGTAGATGCCTACGCATCAAGGCAGTTAAGTCTGCAAGATAAGGACTACTGTAGGTATAATTTGGAATTAACCATAGTGATGATCACCTTATAGTTTTGGAGACATAACTCATAAGGAGCCCAGTTAAAGGTGCTCAGCGATCATGATAGCTTGAGACGCTTGTTGATCAGAGGAAGTTGGACATGAAGCAGAATAGATGGATAGAGTTTTTGAAGGCTCATAACCTTGAGTTGAGATATCATTCGGGTAAGGCCAAAGAAGTGGTCGATGCATTAGGTAGGAAATTCCTACAAGTGTCCCAAATGATAGTCCAAGAGAGAGTGAATTTCTTGAGAGTTTTTGAGAATTTGAGTCTAGCAGTGACTATGATTCCAGATAGTCTCTCAATGAGCAAGGTAGACACAGTAAGAGGCCTAAAGACTCAAATTTCTTTGAAGCTCAGAAGGAGAATGAAACTCTAAAGGACAAGTGTGAGCAGATCTTCTAAGGAACCTTAAAGGATTTTGTTATGACTAAGAGGGAATAACGAAGTTTAGAGACAACTTTGTTTTCCAAGAGGGTCAAAAATCAAGAAAAAGGATTTCGAAAGAAGCTCACCAGAAAAAGTATACCATCTATCAAGAGGCTACTAAGGTTTTCCAGGAGTAAGGAAGATGTATAGTGGCATAGTATATTAAAAAACATAATAGAATATGTTGAGCTGCGGGTAAAGGTGGTGAGATTAAGTAATCTGCCCATCTTTCGCCAAGTAAAGTAAGCTATTTTCTAGATAAAGTAGTTTAACTACTTTTGAAAGAAATAGTTAGGATTCATGGAGTTTCAGTGGATATAGTGTCTGATAGAGATACTAGATTCACATCTGGTTTTGAAAGCCTTATAAGAAGGAGTTCGAAGCTAAGTTATGTTTTAGTACAACTTACCATCCATAAGCATAGAGATCAAGAACTTTAAGATTAGTAGGTCTCCTCAAGAGAAGATGGTTGGGAGAAGCTGGTACTGGAAAAGGGTTGCATGGAAGCAGAAGTTCCATGTAGAGTTTTGTTAAACCAGAATTGTTTGCTTGAGGTGAGCAATTTTGGGGGCAAAATTTATAAAAAGGAGGGGAGAAATGTAATACCCTTAAACACATGTTAGACTGGTGAATGGTTACCAAGGGTAGCATCTGACTTGTTTAACATGTCAGTAGAGTTTTGTGACAAACTAAGTTTATTTAGGCATTTAGTTGCAACACAGAAGTTGTAAAGTAGCTTAAAATGACTCAGATAATAGCAGAAGTTGCTAAGTTAAAGGAAATAAACATAGAGAGTTTATTTCTAGGTCACAAATAAGCTAAGAAAGATGTGGTAAAAGTTTCAATAGAATCGGAGTCAGTTTGGTATTTTTAGGCATACAGGTTATGCTTTTAATGCCCAATTGACCCCTAGCAGATATAGAAAATCATGAAAATGGTTAAACAACAATTTAGATGAATCCTATGATTTATTCTAAAGTTGTTGGAAGCTGGAAAACTTGAATTAGCACAATTCTAGTGTCCTTAGCAGATATAAGTTTCAGTGTAAAAACTTAAGTTAATCTTTTCTCGTATTTTCCTCCATGTCCCACCCTCTTATTTCTCTTTTCTCCCTCGGCAGAGAACCAAAAAATAGGAAAAGAAAAGAAAGAAAAGGGAGAAAGGGGAGAAGAAGAAGGAGAAAGGGGAAGAAGGGAAGAAGAAGAGGAAGAAGATCAATGATTAAGTTCAAGGCTTCAAGTCTTAAACCTAATATGTATGCATATAAACAACCTAATATGCTAAATTGAGTTTTAGATGAGTTTGATGTGTTTAGCTTGCATGGACGTCTTTCTTTGGTCATTTATGACTTGTTCATAGCATAAGTTTAAGTTAGAAACTTAGAACAACTCATTTAGACCATTGATTTACAAAGTGAGCCTTAGGTCAAAGAATGAAGGATTTTGATCCATAATCCAAATTAAGAAGTTTAAGATAATGATTAATGTTTCCTAAGTATTAAGGAACTAGTTAGGAACTTAGAATCACTTATAATTTGGATAGAAATGGCCAGAATCTAAGAAAATGACCAATAGAACAATAAACCCATAGCTACAGAATTATGCAGAACTGTTATTCTGTCATGGGCACCACGGCGTGTGTTGAGTGGTGCTGCGGCATGAGACCAAAGATCAGCTCAGTATTAGCACCCGAGAGTAGGGCGCCGCGGCGTGCCAATGCCATGTCGTGGCGTGAGACCCTAAAGCTCCAAAATGTTGATTTTGGATGTTTTGAAGTTCTATAGTTAATGGAATCATTTATATATGTTTCCTAAAGTGTGTTAAGACACAAATAGGGATATTTTCAAGTGGAAAATATTTACCCGTCAAGTATGAGAAAGCATAGGCTTTTAAGCATCCTAAAGGAAAGGTTTGCTTTAGGTAATGACATTGCACCTTAGGCAACTTAACGTTGCAAAAGATATCACTCAAGATGTGATGAGATAGTGCAATGGAGATACGTATACTAGAATGAATAATAGTATTCACTTTAGTAGAAAATGAGAAAGGTATGAACCTTAGGATATCCAAGAGTCGTGGATTACCTTAGGAAGGTACCTAGAACCTTAAGCAACAAAGAGTTGCAAGTAAGAACCACTCTTGAGTTAGATTCACCTGAGTGGAGACAAGATTATGTATTAGTTCCAAGAAGGGAATGTCTAGGTACTAAGTCTCTAGTTAAGTGGGACTTTGTGCATTGCTAAATACACAATAAGATGAATTGTGACTAAGAAGATGTCATAATCATAAGGTATAGTAGAAATGTGTAATAACTCATGTATTAGCAAAGATGAGTTAGAAGTGCAAGATAAAGAGAATTTACTTCCTTAAACACTAATGAAAGTGTGGAAGTTAAGTTCTTAACCATTCCATGAGTTTGGAATAATCAAAGAGGTATCTGGAACCTTAAGCACACAAGTGTAGTATAAGCTACTACTAGAAGTATGATGGAAGGGAAAGCTAGATACAACCAGAATAAGTATGTTATACTTATCTAGATGCATGACTTACTCGCTTTAATTAAAGTTGAGTTAATTATGCAAAGTTGTAGAGAAATGCTCATTTATTTCGTTAAGCAAGGGTTGATGAGGCATTAGCTGAGATAGACTCTTTCACTAAGATGAGTTGAGTCTTTAGGAAAGTGAAGATGGTGTTTATGTAAGAGTTAAACATAACACTAAGCTTTTCACACACTAGTTAGTTAAGCTAGTATGTATGTGAAGAGAAAGAACCTCAGTGCAACCAAGATTAATGGTATGCCATAGGTAAGTATCTAACACCTCAGCAACATAGGGTTGCATTAGAAATCACTTAAGAGACATGAGTGATGAGGTGGAGTTTAGATATAAGTATGAGAAATGGACTGGTGATGTTTACCTGAGAATGTAACGTTATATGACGTGAGGTCATTTAGCCAGAAGGTAAGGAATCAGAGAAGTTCCTAAGGGGACAAGTATTTCTAGCCAAGTGCTAAGGTTACATGTAATATGAGGTTACAGATTCTCCTCATTACAAAGGGTAAATATAAGAAGCCAAAGTTCCTAGGAGAATATGCTCAGATCGTAAAGGAACTAAGTATATAAGTATGTATGTAAGTCTACGAATTAGTCAAGTAGTATCGATCTTGGTGAATATCCTTTGGTGAATAGTCAAGGAGATAGATGGGTGTCTGAAGGACTTTTGAGAAGGACATAACCCTAATGTCTAGATAGTGCCAAGGCCAAAGGAGATAAGTGGGAAATCCAAAGAAGCTCTTTGAGCAAGGATGAAGCCCGAATTTCTCAGCGTGCCAGGATATGTGTAACGTGAGGATAAGTTTTCCCTCTATTTACCACTGGATGATATACTGACTAGTTCCTAGCAAACTTCCTTGTTTTCAAAATAAACTTATGCATGTATTTAAAAACAAAACCCTACATTTGCATTTTATCCATATACTCTTAGGATTTCCTTAGGCATATTCATATTACATATCATTCTCATTGCATTCACGGACAGTTGTATGGGCATTGTCTGTCACTGTTGGTATTTACAACTGTATGGGCGTTGTATATATTAATAGTGTGTAGGCTATCGGTTGATATCACACTATAAGAAAGTGTGCAGATATGAGAAAAGAGAAGAAAGCTCCTAAGTTAGAAATTATAGCATTTGTTATATATTTGTTATATACAATGTTATAGTTAGATTGTAACACCCCTTTGGAGGATGTCACACATAAAAGAAAATAAAAGAAATAGAAATAAAATCTACCCAAGTTGTGAAACATTTGTTAAATATTATTACGGGTTGTAAAATAATTCCTGATAGATTTAAATATGATATAAAAAGATAATGCGGAAAATACAAAAAAAAAAAAATCATCATTACCGATAATATACATATGATTAAGTTATAAGTCAGTACAAATAATTTACAATAAGGACTACAAATATTTAAACAAAAACACAGTAAGGAAAGCAATAAAAGAGTTAATATATACATACATACTACCGACGCGCCCAAAAAAAAAAACATCATGGTTATCTAATCCTCAGATGGATCACTCTCAGCATGAAAATGATCATCAGGAGATAGATATCCCGGATGTCTCGACACACGGCGATAACGGGATCGCGCAGTCGATACGATGCTTATCTCACTAGGCTCAGGGTTTTCAGCACCCCAATAACGCCTAATGGATAAGGGTAACTCTAAGTGCAGAAATAACGTCGTAGTCATAATGGGCTCTCCATCAAATCGCTGACGTAGAATCACGGTCACCCGTCCTGCATATGTCACAGAATCACGATCGCCTCGTAGATGCCAAGCCAGAGCACCTCCATGAAATACTAGCTCTACGAACCCCAAAAATCCTGGCGCTGCCATCCCTCACAATCAATCCAGAGGATATGGATGATCGGATGGTTCTTGATCGTCAAACTGATCGTCCGCTTGCTGACCTTCCTCCTCCTCGGGGTACAAGATCTCAAGGGGCTGATCCTCTTCCTCAAAGTCTTTACCGCGTAAAATAAATAAACAGAAAATACATATAACAAAGAGGTAAGACAACATAAAATCATCACAACATGGCCAATAAGAAGATGACAATCAACATATATACACTTCATGCAATACGAAAAGCTTTAACAATTATAATAACAGATTGAAGTAAAATTTAGATATCATAACAATATATCACACCACGATAAAACGTCACGGATAAAATAAGAAAGATAAGAATAAACAGATAAGATATAATAAAAATAACCAAATATAGAAGCAAGAACAGATAAAATAAACAAATAAAATACGATAAACAGTTAAAATAGAAATAAATAGATAAGATGAAAATAAATAGACATAGAGATAAATAAACAATATAACAAAACCATACTCCATGGAGCTAAAGAAAACACAAGTATCAGAGAGAGGAATGATTCGTAAAATCCATTAGTACCACGGCTGCCCCACCAACTATTGCGCTGTCACACGTTGCGTCTATAGCCCCACAACACAGGAATCCATCATCCAGGCGTGGTGTAGTTCACGGTCTCACGTTGTGGCACTACAGGCAAATGTACTACTAGATTTCACAAATCTCGATTAAATATAGTGTATGTCGAGTACCATAGTGTGCTATCGGTTTACCACGGCCCAGCGGAGCTACCAACTGTCCACATGTGGGATCCCGTACACTAAAGTCTCTAAGTTCATTAGAACAATGAACCACACTACGTTTATCTCATCGACAACACGATGTGATTCGTCTCGTCAACCAATCCACCAAAAACTTGGCACACATAGATAGAAAGCCTGTACGGGTTCACATTTTCCCGACAGCAAATAAATTCCCAAAACTGTACGGGTTCACATTTTCCCGACAGAGATAAATTTTCACAAGCCTGTATGGGTTCACATTTTTCCGACAGCGAAAGATCCTCAAAAATAATCTGTACGGGTTCACATTTTCCCGACAGCATAAAATAAATATAGTAACGGTCAATCGCGTAGAAATTTTATCGCGTTTTCATAATTCCGTCGTTTTTACAAACGTTTTAAAAATCGGGTAAAGATATTTTTCTGTTTTTAAAATCGCGTAGCATTTTTAATACGTTTTCTCAATCGCGTAGGATTTTCAAATCATTTTCTTATTCGAATGCCTTTAAAATTACTGTTTAAACAGACAGAAATATTACTTAGTACATTTAAACTACGTAGAATAATTTTTCATACCGCATACTGTCTTTTGGATATTTTTGCTATCTTATTGGTTCATTTTTACTAAAAATTGACAGTATTTTGTTTAGAATATCATAATAATGGTTTCCTAAATTATCCATAAAATTTCCATTTACCTAATTTTTTAACCATATCATTTAATTCTTTTTGAAATCTCTAACATGCTTCAAAACCTAAAGTGAGCTATATGTTAGAAAATTTCTCAACATTACTGTATTTCCTTCCTAATGATAAAATTATTAGTTTTAATCCTTTAAGCTTAATTCTACTCAATTTGTTTCTTCAAAAACCATTATAGAAAATTTCTTCTTAACTTGTATTGTCTCTTTATGATTGAAAAAGATTTGAAATCAAGTTTTAGAAATCATGATTACCTATAGTGGCATGTTGGCCAAATTTCATAAAACTTTTGCATTTGATTTCTAAATTGTTTTTCACCTTCCAAATTATATCAAATGTATTATATTGTCTAAGTTCATTAAATCATATTAGGAAATAGTTAGCAAGAATCAATTTAATCCTTTAGGCATGTTGGCCCAAAATACTAAGTCTTTACTATTTGATTTCTAAATGCATTTTCTTTGATCAAATCAATTTGAAACTTTCTTGATTCTCCTAGGTTAATTAAGTTACACTTTAGGAAAAATCAAGAGAACATTTTGGTCCTCCAAACTTGTCATTGCCGTGAGCTATTGGATATGTTCTTTGGAACACTCATGCAAATTTAAACATGTTATTCACATCCTATATACTATCATACAATTCTAACACATGCAATATATTTTCTAACACATGCAATATATTTTCTAACACATAAAACCTAAATTAAAGCTTATAGACATGCATTCAAAAGCTAATAGACATGCAAAATTATTACAATCATCAAACAAGAAAGCTACTAACAAATACCACATAAACTACCAACAAACACAAAAATTAACAAATACACACATAATTAACACATGACCACCGAATCCTTATGGATTCTACAAACATCACAAATGGCTCCATCTTCTTACCACCATCAAGAGATGATAAGAATTGTCTTCCTCTTACCTTAAATGAAGACAAAAGGCTTGCTTTCACACCTCCTAGGTCACGGTCTTCAACACCAAAAATACCTAGAAATCTCAAACAAAATCTACATGTTACTAACCATGAAAAAGAAGCTAAACCATGGAGAAATCATGGCTTAGAACTTTGAAAATGAAGAGAGAAAAGAAAAGCATGAAATTTCACCTTCTAGGTAAAACTTTCAAGGTTGATTTCCAAGCCTTAAATGGAAGATTTTGAAGAAACTCCCAACTAGAAAGGTTCTTAGAATGGTGTTTAGATTAGGAAAACTTGGTTAGAAAAATTTTTGGATGGTTGGATGGTGTAGATAGTGTCTTGGCCGAAAATGGTGAAGAAAATGAACAAGAATGGTGGCTAGGGTTTTGATGAGAGAGAAGAGAGAAAAGTGATGAAGATGAAGTGTGATTTTGGTCATCCAAGACCTCTTGGCCTTAGCCATCAAGTGAGGTGCAAGGTGGGCACCTTGCTTGGCTTCATCCAAGCCATTGGATGAATCAATGGTCAAGATCAAGCCTTGGTGAGCAAGCTTGATTCCTATTGGTTGGCTCTTGGTGACTCACAAGCCTAATCACCCAGTGCATTTAATTTTCTGCTGAGTCAGCTAGCTGAGTTAGCCTGTTCTGGAAAGTTCTACTGCTAACAGTGATTAACTAAGCTACCGATCTAACCGTTCTGCTAATTGGGGGTCCCGCAAAATATTTTCGGTCCACTGTCACTAAAATATATCTTGACTACTAAAATAATATTATAATAATATAAAATTATTTTATTTGACAAGCTTAAATCCTAAAAATTAAAAGATTATTTATAGTCTCATTCGAGAATCGGGTTTAGTAAGATCCCCCAATTCTAAATAATAAAATAAGATTTTCCCGGCCTAGAAAATATTATTTTCCCGCCTCGAGCAAATCACACAAAAAGTCCATATAAAATCACGATATGTATTATCGGACATTAAATCAAGAAGAAAACAATTAAAAACAGCAAAAACAGTACGTTCGGGACGTAACGGTCATTTTCCCATTTTTTCCCACAACGTAGGTAATCGTCCAAAACATTCAAATAAAATATCCAGCAGTATTATATAGTTGTATATCTTTCAAAAAAATTAAAACAGTAGCTCAGAAAAATTTTTATTTTACCGTCTCGAAGCAAATTACGTAAAACGATCAAATAAAATTTGAGCCAGTATTATCGTAATTGTTTTCATATAGAAATCGAGAACTGAAAAATAGGGACACAACGGTCATTCACACAAAAGCATGAAAAACAGAAAACAGTACATTCAGAATATTTTCTAAAAATTGGGGCGTTACATAGATGGTATTGGAATTGCTTTTACTGAGAATGTTTATTCTCACCCTAGTTGCTATTCCATGTAAATCCAAATGCAGGCACAGATGCAGGTACAGAGGTATAGACCCTGCCAAGGGTGAGAAGAGAAAGCATGAAGACTAGAGTAGTTTTTATTGCTTTAAGTAGACAGAACTTATGTAATCAGTTTATATTTGTTCTGTAAGTTTTATGTTATATGTATTACAATAAGCCCTCATGTGGCTAAGTTTGTATATATATGTATGAGGTTTAAGATTTTCCTCGCAATCTCTCAAGGCTTTCTATAATTACTCAGTTGTGATTATGGATATATGTTAGTAGATAATGTGTAGAAGTGACATTTCTAGTACTGTTATCTTTATATATCATTGTGTAACTATGATATATCCAGATATCTATATTAGGATGTTACATTATGGTATCAGAGCAGTTCATCCTGTTGAGCTGGGGTATGGACTGACTGTGCTTAGATATAAGTAGCAGTTTAGTAGAAAGTTATGCATTCTTTTATCTCTTTTTGAGATATGCAGATGGAATTGCATGACTAGCCTTAGGTATGTATGCTAATAGCTACTGTCACACAGTTACATGATATTGAGCCTAGCTACCTCAATATGTAATGTTCTGTGTGTACAGGAAACTATGGCAACTACCAGGTGAACCTATGAGACTAGAAGACTGGTAATAAGGAGATAACCAGAGCTCTTAGAGAAATGGCTGCTGTATTGAGAGAGCAGACTACCATTAGTAGAAGTCTATCAGAAGCGATAGAATAGGACTCGCATAGTTAGTTGCGAGGATGAGAAGGAACTGTTGAGAGATCAATATTTCTCAAAGTTCAAGAAAGTTACTCCATTGTTTTCAAGGGAGAGTTTGGTTCAGTCAGAGCCGGAAGATGACTTCACATGATGGAAGAGATTTCTGAGGTCATGTCATGTGTTGATGAACAGAAGGTGACCTTGCTTCGTAAGGGTTAGTAGGAGAAGCCGAAAGCTGATGAGATGGAGCAGAGAGGTTACTAGAGATGGTTAGTACTCAAACCACCTGAGAGGTGTTTAGAGTTACTTTCCTAGATAAGTATTTTTCCCTTGAGTTCTAGGAAGCAAAGGAATAGGAATTCCTAAGTTAGAGCAAAGGGATATTACTGAAGACCAGTATGCGGAGCAATTCAAAGAATATTAGAAGTTCTTTTCTTATTTTACGTCCAATCCAGATGAAGACTGGAAGTGAGTAAAATTTGAAGTAGAACTTGGAGAGGGCATTAGAAGAGTTGCGATGCAAAAAGAGGTTAAGGACTTCTTCGCTCTAGTCAGTAAATGCAGAGTTATAGAAGTAGATAATCACAGGACCTCGATGGAACAAGAGTTAGAAAGTTCCTAAAGAGGAAAAGATCAGATGTTGAGATCAATAAGGGTGCCTTTTGATCTCAATTTGTATCAGAGTTGAACAATGGAAGCTTGGAGTGATGATAAGTATAAGTAGACTGCTTTTAGATAAGCAACTCTAAGGAAAGAGGTATATTAAGCTTCAAGTTACCAAGACATGCTAGATGTGGTAAGATACATAGATGTAGCCCGTTTTTTATGGGTAATCCATGTGCCGCATAAGTGAGTAACCAAGACATCGTAAGGGAGATGATTCTTGGAAAAAGGAAGCTACGAAATCTTCCAACTTGGTATGAGATGAGAACACTTGTAAAGAGAAATCTTTTAAGCTGTGTATAAGAAGGGAATAAATTTACTTTGTAGATTATGTTGATTTACTTTGTGAATCTAGTTTGTTTACCTTGTTGGTATGGTTTGGTTGTTTTAGAGAGACAAATGATGTTATGTTCTTGTTTAGTTTGTGTGTGAGACTGTGCCTTAAGTTAAAGGCAAGTTGAACAAAGGAAATATCAAGAATAAATGTCTTTGTCTAAGAGAAGGATGATCTGGTAGATCAGTTGAGAGAAGCTTTGAATTTTCTCAAGAGATGATCTAAGACTTGGTTATCATAGAACAGAGTAAAGAAGAGCAGATCTTTGAGAGTTTTCCAGGATTACGAAAGAACATGAAAAGTATGTCAAAGGTAGTTTTGGAAACTTTCAAAAAAGATATAGTTAAGTGCCAAGTAAGCTGAAAGTTAGTTTTGGATTACAAGTGGTACAGTTTAAGGGCCATGTAATTTCTCAAGATAGAAATTGCAGAGAATTCTAGTAGAGCTTAAGCAAAGGTACAATGGGTATAGTATCCATTGTATCCAAGAGCAGAGAATCTATTCGTAGATTTTCTAAGTTAGTGCTACCTAGTTTAGGCCAGTTAAGGAAGGTAGTACTCAGCAGTGGACTCTAGATAGTGAGTTTGTTTTCCAAGAGTAGAAGAGAAGGTTGATTACTACGTTGGTATTGGTAATTCCAAATTCCCAAAAGAACTTTGAGGTAGTTAGATATACTTTGAAGATAGGACTAGGATGTGTTCGGATGCAATAGAGGTAGGTAGATGCCTATGCATCAAGGCAGTTAAGTCTGCAAGATAAGGACTATTGTAGGTATACTTTAGAATTAACCATAGTGATGATTACCTTAAAGTTTTGGAGACATAACTCATAAGGAGTCCAGTTAAAGGTGCTCAGCGATCATGACAGCTTGAGACGCTTGTTGATCAGAGGAAGCTGGACATGAAGCAGAATAGATGGATAGAGTTTTTCAAGGCTCATAACCTTGAGTTGAGATATCATTCGGGTAAGGCCAAAGAAGTGGTCGATGCACTAGGTAGGAAATTCCTACAAGTGTCCCAAATGATAGTCCAAGAGACAGTGAATTTCTTGAGAGTTTTTGAGAATTTGAGTCTAGCAGTGACTATGATTCCAGATAGTCTCTCAGTGAGCAAGGTAGGCATAGTAAGAGGCCTAAAGACTCAAATTTCTTTGAAGCTCAGAAGGAGAATGAAACTCTAAGGGACAAGTGTGAGCAGATCTTCTAAGGAACCCTAAAGGATTTTGTTATGACTAAGAAGGAATAACGAAGTTTAGAGACAACTTTGTTTTCCAAGAGGGTCAAAAATCAAGAAAAAGGATTCCAAAAGAAGCTCACCAGAGAAAGTATATCATCTATCAAGAGGCTACTAAGGTTTTCCAAGAGTAAGGAAGATGTATAGTGACATAGTATGTTGAAGAACATAATAGAATATGTTGAGCTGCAGGTAAAGGTGGTTAGATTAAGTAATCTGTCCATCTTTCACCAAGTAAAGTTAGCTATTTTCTAGATAAAGTAGTTTAACTACTTTTGAAAGAAATAGTTAGGATTCATGGAGTTTCAGTGGATATAGTGTCTGATAGAGATACTAGATTCACATCTGGTTTTGAAAGCCTTATAAGAAGGAATTCAAAGCTAAGTTATGTTTTATTACAGCTTACAATCCATAAGCATAGAGATCAAGAACTTTAAGATGAGCAGGTCTCCTCAAGAGAAGATGGTTAGGAGAAGCTGGTACTGGAAAAGAACTACATGGAAGCAGAAGTTCCATGTAGAGTTTTGTTAAACCAGAATTGTTTGCTTGAGGTGAGCAATTTTGCGGACAAAATTTTTAAAAAGGAGGGGAGAAATGTAATACCCTTAAACACATGTTAGACTGGTGAATGGTTACCAAGGGTAGCATTTGACTTGTTTAACATGTCAGTAAAGTTTGTGACAAACTGAGTTTATTTAGGCACTTAGTTGCAACACAGAAGTTGTAAAGTAGCTTAAAATGACTCAGATAATAGCATAAGTTGCTAAGTTAAAGGAAATAAACATAGAGAGTTTATTTCTAGGTCACAAATAAGCTAAGAAAGATGTGGTAAAAGTTTCAAGAGAATCAGAGTCAGTTTGGTATTTTTAGGCATACAGGTTGTGCTTTTAATGCTCGATTGACCCCCAGCAAATATAGAAAATCATGAAAATGGTGAAACAACAATTTAGATGAATCCTATGATTTATTCTAAAGTTGTTGGAAGCTGAAAAACTTGAATTAGCACAATTCGAGTGTCCTTAGCAGATATAAGTTTCAGTGTAGAAACTTAAGTTAATCTTTTCTCGTATTTTCCTCCACGTCCTACCCCCTTATTTCTCTTTTCTCCCTCGGCAGAGAACCAAAAAACAGGAAAAGAAAAGAAAGAAAAGGGAGAAAGGGGAGAAGAAGAAGGAGAAAGGGGAAGAAGGGAAGAAGAAGAGGAAGAAGATCAATGATCAAGTTCAAGGCTTCAAGTCTTCAAGAGGTAGGGGTCTTTATTCATCTCTTTTCTCTATGTATGCATATAAACAACCTAATATGCTAAATTGAGTTTTAGATGAGTTTGATGTGTTTAGCTTGCATGGACGTCTTTCTTTGGTCATTTATGACTTGTTCATAGCATAAGTTTAAGTTAGAAACTTAGAACAACTCATTTAGACCCTTGATTCACACAGTGAACCTTAGGTCAAAGAATGAAGGATTTTGATCCATAATCTAAATTAAGAGGTTTAAGATAGTGATTAATGTTTCCTAAGTATTAAGGAACTAGTTAGGAACTTAGAATCACTTATAATTTGGATAGAAATGGCCAGAATCGAAGAAAATGACCAATAGAACAGTAAATCCGTAATTGCAAAATTATGCAGAACTGTTGTTCTGTCATGGGCGCCGCGGCGTGAGTTGAGTGGTGCCGTGGCGTGAGACCAAAGATCAGCCCAGTATTAGCACTCGAGAGCTGGGCGCCACGGCGTGCCAAAGCTGTGCCACGACGTGAGACCCTGAAGCTCCAAAATGTTGATTTTGGATGTTTCGAAGTTCTATAGTTAATGGAATCATTTATATATGTTTCCTAAAGTGTGTTAAGACACAAATGGGGATATTTTCAAGTGGAAAATATTTACCCATCAAGTATGAGAAAGCATAGGCTTTTAAGCATCCTAAGGGAAAGGTTTGCTTTAGGTAATGACATTGCACCTTAGGCAACTTAACATTGCAATAGATATCACTCAAGATGTGATGAGATAGTGCAATAGAGATACGTATACTAGAATGAATAATAGTATTCACTTTAGTAGAAAATGAGAAAGGTATGAACCTTAGGATATCCAAGAGTCATGGATTACCTTAGGAAGGTACCTAGAATCTTAAGCAACAAAGAGTTGCAAGTAAGAACCACTCTTGAGTTAGATTCACTTGAGTGGAGACAAGATTGTGTATTAGATCCTAGAAGGGAATGTTTAAGTACTAAGTCTCTAGTTAAGTGGGACTTTGTGCATTGCTAAATACACAATAAGATGAATTGTGACTAAGAAGATGTCATAATCATAAGGTATAGTAGAAATGTGCAATAACTCATGTATTAGCAAAGATGAGTTAGACATGCAAGATAAAGGGAATTTACTTCCTTAGACACAATTAAAAGTGTGGATGTTAAGTTCTTAAGCATTCCATGAGTTTGGAATAATTAAAGAGGTATCTGGAACCTTAAGCACACAAGTGTAGTATAAGCTACTACTAGAAGTGTGATGGAAGGGAAAGCTAGATACAACCAAAATAAGTATGTTATACTTATCTAGATGCATGACTTATTCACTTTAATTAAAGTTGAGTTAATTATACAAAGTTTTAGGGAAATGCTCATTTATTTCCTTAAGCAAGGGTAGATGAGGCATTAGCTGAGATAGACTCTTTCACTAGGATGAGTTGAGTCTATAGGAAAGTTAAGATAGTGTTTATGTAAGAGTTAAACATAACACTAAGCTTTTCACACACTAGTTAGTTAAGCTAGTATGTATGTGAAGAGAAAGAACCTCAGTGCAACCAAGATTAGTGGTTTGCCATAGGTAAGTATCTAACACCTTAGCAACATAGGGTTACATTAGAAATCACTTAAGAGATATGAGTGATGAGGTGGAGTTTAGATACAAGTATGAGAAATGGACTGGTGATGTTTACCTAAGAATGTAACATTATATGACGTGAGGTCATTTTACCAGAAAGTAAGGAATCAGAGAAGTTCCTAAGGGGACAAGTATTTCTAACCAAGTGCTAAGGTTGCATGTAATATGAGGTTACAGATTCTCCTCAAGAACAAGTATATGTTGCCTATGATAGATGATCTGATGGATCAATTAAGAGGAGCTTCAGTGTTCTCCAAGATTGATCTAAGATTGAGATATCATCAAATTAGAGTTAGGGAAGAGGATATCCCTAAAACCACTTTCAGAACTAGGTATGGGCATTATGAGTACCTTGTGATGTCCTTTGGATTGATGAATGCTACAACAATGTTTATGAATTATATGAATAGAGTTTTTGAACCCTACCTAAATAGGTTTATGGTAGTGTTTATTAATGACATCCTAATCTATTCCAAAACTATGGAAGATCATGAGCAGCATCTGAAGGTAGTTTTAGAGATGCTTAAAGAAAAGAAATTGTTTGCCAAGCTATCAAAGTGTGAGTTTTGGCTTACAAAAGTCCTGTTTTTAGGGCATGTGATCTCTCAAGGAGGAATCTCAGTAGACCCTAGTAAAGTTAAAGCAGTGTTGTAGTGGGAAAGACCCATCACTGTGATTGAGATTAGAAGCTTTGTAGGCTTGGTTGGGTACTATAGGAGGTTTATCAAGGGATTTTCTCAATTAGCACTACCATTGAATAGATTAACTAGGAAAGGTAGTACTTTCAAGTGGACTCAAGAGTGTGAGAATAGTTTCCAAGAGTTAAAGAAGAGGTTGACTACTAAGCCAGTGTTAGTAATTCTGGATCCCCATGAGAACTTTAAGGTATACTGTGATGCTTCAAAGATGGGACTAGGGTGTGCTGTGATGCACAACAGGAGAGTAGTTGCCTATGCATCAAGGTAGTTAAGACCACATGAGGAGAACTACCCTATGAATGATTTGGAATTGGTAGCTGTAGTGTTTGCCTTAAAGATTTGGAGGCATTATCTCTATGGAGTCCAGTTTAAGGTGTTCAATGATCATAAGAGTTTAAAGTACTTGTTTGATAAGAAGGAGCTGAATATGAGGCAAAGAATATTGATGGAACTCTTAAAATATTATGACTTTGAGTTAAAGTATCATCTGAGTAAAGCCAATGTAGTGGTTAATGTACTAAGTAGGAAATCCCTATATGTGTTCCAAATGATGGTCCAAGAGAGTGGACTTCTCGAGAGTTTCAGGGATTTGAGTCTTGTGGTGACTGTGATGCCACAAAGTCTCTTTGTGAGTAGAGTGAACATAGAAAATGACTTAAGGACTCAAATTTTAGAAGCTCAAAAGGAGGATGAAACTCTAAGGGACATTAGTGAGCAGATATTTTTAGGAACCCAAGAGGATTTTGATATGACTAATGATAGGATGATAAAGTTTAGAGAGAGACTTTGTGTTCCAAGAGAGTCAGAGATCAAAGAGAGGATCCTAGAGGAAGCTCACAAGAGTAAGTATACCATCCATCCCAGAACCACTAAGATGTACCAAGATTTAATAAGGATGTTTGGTGGTCTGGAATGAAAAGGGACATAGCAGAATAGGTCTCAAGGTGTTTAACTTGTCAGAAAATGAAGATTGAACACCAGAAACCTACAAGACCTTTACAATCTTTAAGGATCCCTGAGTGGAAATGGGATAAGATCTCTATGGACTTTGTAATAGGTTACCCAAAGCTCAACCAGGATATGATGCAGTTTGGGTCATAGTGGATAGATTAACCAAATCTGCCTACTTTATACTAATCAAAGCTAACTATTCTCTAGAGAAATTAGCCCTGCTATACTTGGAAGAGATAGTTAAGTTGCACCGAGTCACTGCGAGTATAGTGTCAGTTAGAAACCCTAGATTCACATCTAGATTTTGGGAAGCCTTGCAAAAGGCATTCGGGACTAAGTTGAGCCTTTGTACGACTTAACACCTGTAAATTGATGGGCAAATAGAGAAAAATATCCAAACCCTTGAGGATATGCTTAGAGCATATGTTTTAGAACAGCAAGGTAGTTAGGATAAATTCTTACCAGTAGTGGAGTTTACCTATAACAATAGCTACCACTCCAGCATAAGTATAGCACCCTATGAGGCTTTATATGGAAGGAAGTATAATTTGCCTCTATGTTGGTATAAGGTAGGTAAGAGAACCATCCTAGGCCCAGAGTCGATCCAGCAGACCATAGAGCAAATCAACATGATTAAGGATAGGCTAGTTGTTGCTCAAATTTGGCAAAAGAACTATGCTGACAAGAGAATGAGACCTTTTGATTTTGATGAGGGAGAGTATGTTTTCTTAAGAGTTACTCCTACTACAGAGATTGGTAAAGCATTGAAAACCCGAAAGTTAAGTCCTCATTTTCTCGGTCCCTACTAGATTCTAAAGAAAGTTGGACCTGTAGCTTACTAGATAGCCCTTCCTCCCAATTTGTCTAACCTTCATGATGTTTCTCACGTATCTCAGTTGAGAAAGTATAATCCAGATCCTTCATATATCGTAAAATATGAATCTATATAATTAAGAGATGATTTGTCTTATGATATAAAGCCAGTGAGGATTGTGGACAGAGGGGTCAAAGAGCTTAGAGGTAAGCAAATTCCTCTAGTGAAGGTTATATGGGTGGCGTTGACACCGAGGAGGCTACTTTGGAGCTATAGTGTAACATCCTGGTACTGAGAACCCGATATATCTACTATATATAAGGTGCACAGTACTAGCTTTGCAACTTCTAACCTATAACGACAAACTAACCCATAACATTCATTCATATAAATAATTATGGAGAGCCTAAACAACAAAAAGCTATATATATACATCATTGGCCTCTCGAAGGAATATTATCATACATAACTTTTACAACCTCAAGGTGGCAGGAAATAAATATGCAATATATTTATTGCAAGAAACAAAGTAAACTACGATAGTTCTTTTGCTCCTTCTGCTTCCCTTACCTGTACCTGGATTTATATGAAAACACAAATGGGGTGAGAAATCATAATTTCTCAGTATATGCAATTCCAAAACCTGCAGTTAATGATTTAACAACAAATAACCAATTGAGCACGTAAGGTTATGCCTGCAATAGATAAATGAGCCACTGCTTAATACTATCAGAATATATATATACACTCTATGAAACATTCATAAGGCAAGCTATAATCCTATCCCATATATACAACAATCAATGATATCAAAGAACGACCCATATAATCATGAGATATAATCAAGCAAGCAAACAACAAGCAAGGCAACTGCCTATACAGCTACCAACAAATGCAATGCTTTATGATATGATGTATGGTTATGCTCACACAAAGTCCTAATAACAAGATGATGCAATGGAAATGCATATTTTAGTTTTTGAAAACACATGTCACTTACTTGTTTCCAAGGAGTCTCCGTTCCCTTGTGGGTAGGATAAGTAACTAAGCCCTGACATTACCTGGTAATAAGTGGATGCATTCCCCTTGCCACAGTAAGAGTACTGCTACCACCCCCATACTAGTAACCTTGACCATAATGAGCCTCTGCTCTGAGAATTTGGATCAAACAACTCATTGTCTGGCCACATGGTTGTGCACACCATCTAAGGTTACAATACATAGGAAACAAGACATATTGTAACACCCCAAAATTTAGCTAGTTGACAGTAATGGCAGAATTGTACTGTTTTGTGATTTATGTATACTATAAAATTATTTGGACTGTTTCATGACTATATTTGATCGTTTTGTGTGATTTACTTTGAGTCAGGAAAATAATAATTTTCGGGTCGGGGAAAATCTTCACGTATTTATTCGGAGTCAGGGAATCTTACTAAACCCAATTTCGAGAGATACGTGACTTAATCTTTTAATTTTTAGAAATTATCTATGAAATAAAAATATATTATATTTTTGTTTTATAGCGGACAAATATTTACCGTTTTGTAAGCAGTAATGTTCTATTCATTGAGTAATAATTTATGTAGCAATTGTCTGGAAAATATTTTCTGTGGACTAATAGGATTTAGTCAAAATAGATGGCTTGAATTTCTAAACCAATAGAAATCTAGTATCTTTGAAATGAACCAATAAGAATTTGTCAAATTTGATGGCTATATATTGAACTAATAGGAATTTAGTCTTCCTTGATGAACCAAATAGAATCTAGTCTTTATTTGATAACCCAATTAGAAGTAGTCATATTTTAAGAACCAATATGAAAGCTATAGAACCAAGACCAACCAATAAGATTAAGTCAACATTTGTGGCAAAGACTTTTCAAGAGTAACCAATAGAAATTGGTCAACAAAAGTGACAACCAATAGGAAACAAGTTAGTAACCACCCAACCAATGAAAATGCTAGTCTACTTTGATGGTTATGACAACTTTATGGAGGACCAATAGGAAACAAGCTTAGAGGTGAAGGCTTTGGATATCTACCATTGATTTAATTTATGCTAGAGATTAGTCTCACATAATGGCTAGGACTTTTTGTGACCGTTGGATGATAAGACTTAGAGGAGAAGGATTTGATTTCAACCCTTGATATAATTAATGGTGGTGATGAGTCTCAAAAAGTAGCCATCTCTTTGAAAAGCAACTCATGGCCAAGTAATTTTGAAGGACAAGAAATCTACACTAAATATACTTGGTCATCCTTCTAGTAACAATTCAAGAAGCAAAACAAAAATACATCTCACCTTTTCTCTCTTGGTCTTTCACGGCCAAACACTCAAACAAAGGGGATAATATTCATTCATTCATCTCACTTGGTCTCTTGCACTTCTTTTTCTCCAAAGAACCAAGAACAAGCAACAAAGACTCTCTCCTTTTCCATTTTCTCTAGTTTCGGCCAAGCACCAAAGATCAACTCTCCAAACTTCAATAATTCCTACCAATATCATTTCTTGAATCCTTACCTTATTTCAAGACACTTTGTAGTTGGAGTCTTGATCAAAGTCATCCATCTTCAAGGAGTTCTTTCAAAGCCACAACTACACACAAAAACTCTCACCTTTCCTCTCTAGAGAAGCTCACGGCCTAACCCTCTAAATCCACTCTCCAAGTTTCTATAATTCTATATAACCATAGATCTTGTATCTCCATGCAATTCTAAGAAACTTTCATGTTGGAGACTTTCCCTAATTCTTCCATCTTCAACCTTGTTCTCCAAGCTAAAGATTGAAGCTTTATACGTGAAGTTCATTAATCTTCACTTTTCTTTTGATTTTCAAGGTTCTAACCATGATTCTAATCCATGGTTATCTTAAATAAAGCCTTAGATATTAATATTGTAAGTTTTCTTTGTTTTTAAGTTTCATTTGGTGGTTGAAGTTCATCTTAGAGGAAACAACAAGGGGGGACATATAAGGAGCTTTGTAAGCTTCACAACAAGGTAAGAGGGAGATTACCCTCATCAACCATGTGTTAGTGGTGAGGAGTGGATTTGTGTGTGGTGAAAAATCCATAAGGATTTATTCACTTGGTTGTGTATGCTTAAGTGCTTTATGTTATGTTATGCATGATTTTATTGCTTGATTAGTATAATTTTGATTGCCTTGTTATAAATTGTTTAATATGAGTTTTATTGCTTTAATAATATGCATGAACATATGGTAGTATAAATATGATTAAATGATATGTGTATATTACGATATATGTTGCAAGGAAAATAATTTTGGTTCCAATGGCCATAAAGAGGTTCACGGTTTTCACTATTGTTTTAGATCAAACCAATTGAAAATGTTTTACTAAGTGTACGTTTAGATAATTTGGTAACAAATAATTGGATTAAAGATTTTTACGAAGAAAAATGAGATAGAAAATGAATAAATATTCAATAAGGAAGTAAAGATTGAATTTTGGCCAATATGCCAAAAATTGATATTCTACATAAAAAATATTTTCCTAAGTGTATTCTTAAAGGATTAATTAATAGGAACTCAATTTAGTGGATTTTGAAATATAAAAAGAAAGTAAATTAGTTTTTGGAATTAATTAAATTAATGAGTTTAGATTATGATGGGACATATATTTATACTTTGAAGTTACTAACGTATAACTCACCCATTTGGGTTTTGAAGCGCGTTGGAGAACTTTGATCTGTAAGATTTGATTTAATTGAAGTAATGTAAATTTTTATGAAGAAAAGATTACAAAAATATTACTAAGAGGAATATGGAAATATATGGTTTTTATTGGGTAAAGAATGATTTTCAGTGATAGAAAGTGAAGAATAAGTTTTAAAAGTAATTTAGAATTTAAAGTATTCTATTTAAAAGGATTTTAGTAAAGGTAACAATAGAAGATTTTATTAAATTCGAATAATACAGATTTTGAGAAAAATGTCAGAAATTATTATTTAGAGTAGTTTTTATGAAAAGAATGGAAAATGATGTACAAATAATATTTTTAGTTTGGAAAGTTTTAGAATGTCAAGAAATATTTTATACAGTGAAGTTTGGGGTTTGTCTTCATAATGGAAAACATTAGATAGACGAACGAGTCAGATGTTACTTGTTATTATGAGAAACCACGTTATAAATATAACGTACTAGACTCGGGTGGATCATTGATATTATGTAATTGAATGAGTAGTTATATAATATCATTGATACTAATAGTATTAGACAATTGAATAAGCAGTTGTTCTAATATTATTGTGAACAGTACAATGGTGGCTTGAGTTATGCATTGAGTTGTCATGCATTGACACTGCATAGTCGAAGGCTGTGATGGCTTTTGTTGCTTAGGAGTGAATGAGAATTGAATAGTGTGACCCAGTGGGGGGTCTGATCAGGACGTCAGTGCGCGGTGATTCATAGTGACCTGTTTGTCACTTTATACATCTCTGGCCATGATAAACCATTGCAACGCACTGGCGCAATGTCCCGATGAAACACTATTGCTTTTCGTGTCCATGTAGACTGTCATAGAGGTGGGCAGGTCTTCTGGGCCATTCATATCCGAAATTGTTTAGCTCTATGGAGTAGGAATATGATGCATTGTGCATATGCATAGTTGATATACATATTGTTATGGCATTGTCAAGGTACATATCATGGTGGCATAATCACTATATATATATATATATATATATATATATATATATATATATATATATATATATATGTATGTTGTTAAATACTGTTAATGTTTATATTATGGTGAAATATGTTTTTTGAACATAATTGTAAATTGTTAACATGATTATACTTGTAATATTTGTATGAATGGAATGACTTTGTCATTCGTATCATTCTTTGCTACCATACTAGTATTGGTGAAAGGGGATCTCACCTCTTTGCTGTATTGTTTCTTATATTTGTATTGTTAAAATTTGTATAGTAGGCGAAGTGAGTTTCTTAGACTTAACTGGAGGCAATGTTCTGAGGTCGGTGACGGTATCGAGGAGTGATCTTCCAAGTTTTGATAGTATGCAATTTGGTGGAGGAACGGAACAAGTATGTTAAGTTTTTCTCGTTAGTGTTATTACCGTACTATTAAGTAGGACCCATCATTGGATTTGCTACTGTTTCTTGAGTCTATAAATTATGTTTTAAATGTTGTTGAATATTATGTGATATAAGTAATATGTGTATTAATCAGTTCAGTCTATTTTCTGTATTACTTATATTTTTGGTAAATTTATATTGTCAGCTAAAAGAAATTTTAGAATCCATATTTTATAACTCAAAGTTTTATGAAATGACTTTCAAATTTTTAAATTTTTAAATTTTTAGTCAGAAATATAATGTCTTACGGAGGGTGTTACACATAGCAAGTTTGAAAAGAAGATATGCAATGTATTTCACAAATACATATAATCATCACTAGATCCTTCCTGTAACACCCACCGTAGGGTATCACATTTTATATGAATTATTATCGTGATTACCCCAAGTTAAAAAATTGATATTGTATAATATAAATATGAATTGAAAAATTTCTTGATATTGATAAGATAAATTTAGCAGAATATAAAAATACTAAATAGTATCACGAATAATATACCTCATATACATAACCTCAGTATTGACATACTTAAATATATACAGATAGAGTTCTCAAAAGCTGATAAACATTACTATACTATCACATTGGTCCAAGTACACATCTATGGAGCATAACCCTCAGACGGATCCTCCTCAGACTCCTCAGAAGATAGGAATCTCGGATGACGCGTGGTCCTACGGACAAGTGTCCGAGTAGAAGATACAATACTGATCTTGCTAGGAGTATGGTAGTAAGCACCCCAACACTGTCTAATAGATAATGGAAACTCCAAATGTACGTAAATGTTGACAACGAAGTAAAGGTTCCCATGATACACCCTACTTAGGGAAACAGTAAGATCTCCCATGTAGACAATACACTCTCTGTCCAAGCGAACACGCCAAGCCTCCGAACCACCTCAGAATTGTAGCCTCATGTACCCAAGAAAACTTGGCATCGCCATCAACTCAGAAATTAGCTTCCTCAGCTGGAATCTGCTCCTCACCTTCTTGCTCAAACTCTTGCTCACTGTCTTTACTAATTACAATTATAATACAAGAATAACAAACAAAGAGGTGAGATTACCAACACCAGTACCAACATGACAGTAAAGAGATATAAATGACAATAATGTCATACAGATATAACAAATAATAATACAGATATAACAAACAATAATTATAATCATGGCATTAAACATTAATCATTATTTGACAAATAAGATATTACACAGATATAGATGTTCAAACTATGCATATACACACAGACTCAATTTCCTACTTATGGAGCTAACTCAAGTCAGAGAGATTGATCTAGAAGATCTGTCGATACCACAATTGCCTCAGACCAAGTGCCATAACTTTCATCAATTTTGCACACCTAGCATTATACACGACAGTCTACGCCAGACCTTGATTAAGAATAGTGTCTTGGTCCGGATTATCGGTGCGTTGCATCGGTCCGATCCACGGTAGAGTAGAGCTACCAACTGCCAGTTGTGGAAAACTCGCACCCCGACGCCCCTAAGGTCAACAAGTGACCTATACTATGCATATCACACCACACAAATGTGTAATTCTCTCATAGGCCATTGGCCTTAACATAGTCCATAAGACTTTTTCAATGCATGTTCAATGCATACAAGCCAATCATAGGCTAAAGTCATATTTCACATCTATGGGTCCACACTTTGGTCGAACAACAATTCTACTATATTTTCAATTGCATAATTATTTTACTACATTTTCACAATCGTGCAACATTTCTATTGCATTTTCAAATCGCGTATTGATTTTTCAATGTTTTCTTAATCGCGTAAAAATATTTAAAAGTTTTCCAAATTGCAGAGTGATTTTTCAACATTTTTGAAATCACGTAACTTAAAAATCACATTTTCAAGTTGCATAAAACATTTTTCATCATTTTTCAATTGCGTAAAATATTTCTCAAAATTCTAAACATGCTTTTGGCCTTTCAAAAAAATAATATAACTTCTAATTTTATTTTTCCACATTTTCTCACTTAAGAAATCCTTTCCACAATATTTTCCACAAAATCACTTTTGCATTAAATTAAATCAATGTTTCTAGCTTAAAATTTCCTAACGCGCTCCGAAACCCAAAGAGTGAGCTATATGTTAGTAAATGTCAAGTCATCAATTCATTCCTCATCATAACTATATCAATTCTAAAAAAATTAGTTTACTTTCTAAAATATTTTGAGGTTCAAATATTTTCAACCTCTTTTTTCCTTCATGAAATGAAATCTCCCTTTTACAAATAATAAATTGTTTTATTTCCATTTTTATTTCTTATGTCCTTGTATTAATTTCCTTGCACCTAATCAACTAAGTCACCATTGATAAATCATATTTTTACACAAAACAAATCCATTCAAACCTTCATGGCAGTGAGGTACATGGCCATTAGAACCAAAATATTGATTTATTTCCTTGCTCTTCTAAACATCTAATTTTACTATTCATAAAAATATTAACTTGGAAACACTTATTTTGAGTTGTTGAGGCTGTAAGCCTTATGGTCTTTGGAACCAAAATTATTTTTCCTTTTCAACATCTATCATGGCATACATGGCATATAATCATCATACTATATATCAAGCATACTTTTAAAGCAATAAAATTATATAAAGCATAAATAAATAAATTCAAAGTACATAAACACATATAAATAATTTACACGACCATGGATATGAATCCTCACATGGATTTGTAACACCCCAATTTTTGGCTAATTATGTTTTTGTCCTAATTGTACTTTTTTCTATTTTTTTGTGTTATAAAATTAATTTGACTATTTCATAACTGCATTTGATTGTTTTGTGTGATTTACTCAGAGTCAAGAAAATAATAATTTTCAGGCCGAAAAAAATCTTGTTTGATTATTTGGAGCTGGGGGATCTTACTAAACCCAATTCCGAATAATACGTATATCAATCTTTTAATTTTTAGGATTTTTTTGTATAATAAAAATATTTATCACGCAGAAAAGTCTGTGGGACCCACGTTTGCCTTGTGGGACCCACGTTTGGTTTATAGGACCCACTTTTAGGAAAATTAGTCAACATAAATGGCTTGTAAAATTCTAAACCAAAAGGAGAAAAATCCATAAAATAAAATGGTTGGATTTAATAGATTAGTTAGTTTAAAACTTAATTTAATGGAATAGTAGTTTAAAACCTAATTAAGTTAATCTAAAGGGTTTAAGTAGTAATCAAATGGATTAAAACCTAGTTAGTTATTCATTAAAATTTTAGTTAGCCATGTACTAGTATAATTAAGTAAAAGATTAAGGATTATAAGTAAACTAATGATTAACTAAAATACAAAGGAATCTAACTAATATTAATTAAAACAAACTAGGAGGACTAAAACATAAATAGGTTTATGAAATCAATCAAATTTTGATTGAATTTCCTATGCATATTTCGGCCATATGCTCAAAGTATGCAATCATGGAGTTGCTAGAAGCTTAGCCATCCACCATTCAATCCATCAAAGGCCATTATGAAGAAAAATTTGTCAACAAAAGTGGCTAGCTCTTTGATTGCACTCTATGGACATGCATAATGGAGGAAGACAATTATTCACTTCAACATCTTCATTTCAATCATTCTAATTTATTCTCTCATTTCTCTTTGTTTCAAGACACCAAGAAGAAAACTTCAAACTTTCTCTCCACACACCATTCGGCCATCACACACCTACTTCCAATCTTCAAAAATTTCATCTAACACAATTTCCTAAACCTAAACCATATTCTAAGAACATCTCTAGTTGTGAGTTTTCACAAAATCATCCATTTGGAGCTTAAAAAATCACTTTGAAGTTTCTTTCCTATAAGGTGAAAATTCTTGTTTCTTGTTTCTAATTTGATTTTTGATGTTCTAAGCCATGATTGATCCATGGTTTATCTTTTTCAACCATAATTTATGACTTTATAATTTGTTTAAGCTTGTTAGGATTTTTGTTGAAGCTACACGAATTTTCTAAGGAGGAGTCCAAGGAGATCTTGTCTTCCTTATAGGTAAGAGGGAGATTTAATCTCATCAACCATGTGTGGTGGTGAGAAAATGGATGTAATTGTGGTGAAGAATCCATAAGGATTCATTCACTTGGTTGTTTGTTGTCTTTTCTATTTGTGATTAATTTTGTATGCATGTTTATTGTCTTTTCTATTTGTGATTTATTATGCATGCAAGCATGTCTATAACTTTGATATTTTGGTATGTGTTTTATGATTGTTTTAATATATGGTATGTGTTCATAGATATATGATATCTAATGTGAGATGTGAATAATATGTTGAGATTTGCATAAGTGTTCCAAAGAACACATGATGAATAGCTCACGGTTTTTACTATGAAAAAGAGAACCAAAATGTTCTCAACCATTTTTGAAAGGATGACTTAATTGATTTGATTAAGTTAATGGATTTTACAATAATTTAGAGGATGGAAAATAATTTAAAAATGATTTGAACAAAGAATGGTGGAATTCGGTCAAAAATGCTTTTTAATGTATAATTAATCCAAAATTCATTTTCTATGTGTAGACTAGTTAGTTAACCTAAAAAGTATTCATTTACAATGGATTTTCAAGAACCAAATAAGTAAACAAATTTTTATTAAAAGTCTAGTATAGAAAAGAAATAAATTTTAGACACTTGAAAAATACTTACCTTTGAGCTTTTAAAGTATGTTATCAATTTTCAAAGTGTATTTTATGGTTATAATTAAATAAAGGAATTTTTAAAAGGAAAACGTATAAAATATCACTTAGCGAATTTTCTAAATGAAATGTTGTCAAAATTGATTAAAAATGAGCAAGTATTGAAGAACGTTTCAAAATGGCATTTAGAAAGCAAGGAAATATTTTACATAGTTAAAGAATAAAATTAACTGTAGAAGAATTTATTAAAATCGAATTTTTGAGAAAAACGTCAGAAATTATTACTTAGAGTAATTTTTGTAAGAAAAATAGAAAATAATGTCTAAATAATATTTTTAGTTTAGGAAAGTTTAAAAATGTAATTTGGAACGTCAAGAAATATTTTATACTGTGAAAAACAGTAGAAATAGCTTACGCGTATTTAAAATAGTGGATTTTAAACTACGCGATTGAGAAAACGTTGAAAAATATTTACCCAATTGAAAAACACGATAAAATGTTTATGCGACTAATGGGAATAGTAATTTTTACTGTCGGGCCAAAGTGGTGGACCCGGACATGTTGGGAAATAGTACTGTCAAGTGGAGACATACTGTTTTTGGAATTATTGATACTAAGGGTAATTTTGTAATTATGGTGACAAAGATGATATTTATGTAATTATGATTCATGGTGATACTGAGAGTATTTTTGTAATTATGGATCATTACATACATAGAGTGGTATGTTAATTTGGTTGAAATTGACGATTGACTGACGAGATAAATTACACCGTATTGCGAGTGTGATAGGCGTAGTGTGTTCATGTGGAGAACTTGGAGGCGTTAGTAGATTCCACATGTGGACAGTTGGTAGCTCCTCTAGGCCATGGTAACTGATAACACACACTAGGGATCTCGACAAATACTATTCTTAATCAAGATCTATTGGCGACTGTCTGGTACTATACCTGGATGTACACGACGTATTTGACTGTGTACCATTCACACAACGTATTTGACTGTGTGCTATTTACATGATGTATTTAACTGTGTAATAGTTAGTTGAGGCAGCCTTATGTGCAGACATGTCTACCAGATCATTCTCTCTGATGTTTGTGTTTAGCTCCATGGAGTAGGAACGAGTCTGAGTACATAGCATATTTAATCTGCATCACTGTGTGAATAGTTATAATTTGATTTATGATATTTTGCATATGTGACATTTACACTCGGTTGAGATATGATGTATGCTGTGCTAATATGATTTTGTTGTTTTAACTACTATATCTGTATGTTTTGTCGTTTTCTTTACTGTTATGTTGGTATTAATGTAGATTGTCTCACCTCTTTGTATATATATATTATTGTATTATTATTTATGTTCTGTAAAGTTATTGAGGAAGTAGAAAAGGAGCAGCCGTTGGATTTTCAGTACGAAGAAGAGCAACAACCGAACGAGCAGTTTGAGGAGGGCGAGCCTCAAGATCATCCATATCATATGGATTGATTGCGACGTGGGATAACGTTGACCGAGGTTTTCTATATTCTAATGATCTCCCCGAGGAAGATCCTTCGGAGAATCAAAACTTTTAGTATTATGCTTGGGCTAGTTTATGATTTGCTTTAAACCAGACAGTTTATTGTTTTTAAATAAATAGTTTGTAATATGTAAATTATTTGTACCTATTAAAAACAAAATCATATGTATAATTATGGTGTGTATGTAATAGTTATTTTATGTTCTGTTTATTTTATTTTATAATATAATGTTCAAAAAAAATATTTTTATAACCTATATTATTATATATTACGAAATAACTTATAACTTGGGTAGAGGTTTTATTATTATTGTTCGGAAATGTGATATCCTCAGTAGAGTGTTGCAGGATTCACCACCCATCACATACAAATTCATCTCTCACCACCATACTTGGTTGGTGAGATAGATCTCCCTCTTACCTCTTGGTGAAACCTCCAAAGCTCCTTGCTTTTCTTTTTGTACTAGTCCTTCACTATCACCACAAGATTCTTACAAACAAAATCAAACACAAGCATATTAGCATCTAAAGTTTGAATAAGAAAGACCATGGATCAATATATGGTCTTAGAATAAGAAAAAGAAACCACCAGTGAAGTTTCTATGAACTTCACCTCAAAAACTTCAAACTTTTATATTTGAAGAACAAGGTGAAAATGGATGATCTAGCCTTAGCTTTCAACTATGAAGAGTCTTAAAATGATAAGAAGATTTGAGAAGTAAGGTTGATAGAAATTATTGAAGATAGGAGGGTGGATTTCTCTAGCTTGGCCGTGAGATGCTCTGGAGAGAAATGGAGAGAACTTGTGAAACTTGCTTTAGGAAAATGATGAAGATGAAATGAAATGAATAAAGAGTGATCCTTTCCTTCTCCTAAAGCCTTATTGTCGTGGAGTTCACCAAAGGAGGTGGCTACTTTGTTTGACCACTCAAGACTTCCTAATGACCTTAGATTGGATCAATGGTTGATCTTCAAAGCCTTTGCCTCTAAACTTGTTTTCTATAGGCTTGGACAACTTGAGTCATCTAGTTCTTGAAGTTTCCTAACTATGGAATTAATAGAAAACTAAGTTTCTAATCCAATTGTGTCCTAACCAAATTAAACTAACTTAGTTAGGTTTTCTAGTTTCTTTGCTAACTACTTAGTTACTTGAATGTGACTGATGCGTGCGGATGTAGTGATTAAAATTAAGATAAAAATCAGTTGTCAGGCCCACCAGAAAATAAAAACCTTACAACTAGTTGTAGTTAGTAAGGGTCGATCCACAGAGAACCAATTCAATTAACACTATTAAACAATTCCCAATTTAGACTCTGATTAACAATAAACAGTAAAAGGGGGTTTTTGGAGTTTTGATGAACAATGAACAGCTTCAAAGATAACAATAAACAAACTGAAATCAACAATATAAGAAAATTGGTTAAGAGATTGAATCCACCACTAGATTTATATAATAATGTAAATCCACATATCCTTTTATTCCAACATGCTCAATTATGTTTTTATGCAATTGTGAGAGTAAATCTCTGTTTTTACTTACGTGTTGGTCAATTTAGCAACCGCTCAAATCAACTCCTAATCATTGATTAGTCATAAAGCAACCGCTCTTACAACTATCCAACAATTGCATTAAGATTTAGAAAACCAATTACACTAAGGTCTAATCACACACCGGGATTAAATTACTTAGAACATATATTTCTCTAGATCTAATACCGCAAATCGCAAGCATAATAAACTCAGATCTACCACTTTTATAACTGGCAAATAGCACAAAGATAATTATACCCACATGAACATCATACATCCCACTAGATCTACTACCGCAACCGCGCATAATAAACCTAGATCTACTACTTTGAAAGTAGGAACAAGTACAAAAACCTTCATACCAACAATAGATTCGAAATATATGAATAAAAACATAACTGTGTTGAAATAATCAAATATGCAAAGTTTACAACATTAATACTAGCGGTTTCATCACCCCCTTAACCAAAGGAGGTTTAGTTACACATAGCTAGAAATAAATCACAAGAAAAACTATGAAGAAACAAGAAGAAACTATGAAGAAACAAGAAACTAAGAGAGAAAATGAAGGAGAGTTACATCTTGTTCATGATAAATGGTGCCTTTTATAGAAGTCTAAGGTAACAAAATGACAAAGGGAAGTGGGTGGATGAGTGGGTGAGTGAGTGGAGTGTTTGAGTGGATGGATTAGTGGGTTGGTTTAGTGGATTGGTTTAGTGGATGAGTGAGTGGAATGGTTGAGTGATTGAATTAGTGAAAAATGCCAAAGGACTTTTGGTGAGTGGGAAATTATGGACATGAATGGGTGAGTGGATGGATGAGTGGATGGATTAGTGGATGAGTGGGTGGAGTGTTAAGTGGTTGGATTAGTGTATGAGTGGATGAATGGGTGAGTTAGTGGATGAGTGGATGAGTGGATGAGTGGATTAGTGGATGGATGAGTGGGTGGTTGAGGATGAAAATTTCGTGTCTGAATTGGAAGCCAAAAACGACCCACTATACTTCTGAACCACGAAAAGTGTTCTTCATGAAAGTTGTATATCCTTGTCTTGGCTATAAAATGGATAGCTGGTTCGTCCAATTTGGCTTCCTTAAGCCTAAGATATGTCCCAAATACCGTAGGTTGCTCAAACCCAACTTCAGCACCTCTATTCCGACTTGCAAGCTCAAAATGACCTACTAGACTTCTTTTTCTGAAAATGTGTTCTTCATGAAAGTTGTTTATTTGGATCTTGACTATCCACTGTCCAAATTTCAGCCCATCTCAATTACTACATCTTGAGATATGATTTTATGAGTGCACACTGTTCGGATTCTACTGACAGAACCCGTATTCTGACTTCCATGTAAACTTAGGTCCCTTAGACATCTGAATCGGACTTCGAGCTCTTCATCAAAGTTGTAGAGCTTCCTCTTAGCTTTCCTACAAGATAAAATTCATGATTTTCAGATATCAGGAACTCAAGTTATGACCAAAATACAGAAACAGTGTAAAATCTCAATAATGTTGAAAATATTCAATTAGGACCAATTTGAGCTCAAACTCACAAAATCATGTCAAACTCAATCAATTAAGAATATGGAGAGTGTAAATGACTAAATATAAGGGTTTCTTAATGAATAAAATATGTGTTTATCAAATTCCCCACACTTAGCTTTTTGCACTCCTGGGCAAAACTCAAGACCAAAATTTTACAATCAAGAAGAACAACCAAAGGTTCAAGGGATCAAAACATTCATGAGTTAACAATTCTCCACATCTCAAACCATCAAGCAAGGTATCTTCAACATGAATCGAGAATGATAGATCTTCACAAGATTCCCTCTCAATCTCTCAAGTGTTTAAAGGGTAGGTATTTCACTCAATTCAACCCATGAAAATTGCACTACCATAAGCTTGCTTATCTTCTACTTCTCCACTACTCAAAACACATGCACACACAAATCATGAGGACTTTATTCAAGGTTGTAGTGAGGTCAAGGTAACAGGAGAGGATAAAATGGATATGAGAAGATAAATACCAAAGAGAATAAAAGCAAATGAGAGTGAGTTCAAATAACAAGCATAAAAGTTCATCCCAACTCTAGTGTATATCCCTTTACATATTCATTTCCCAATCCTTTTCTTTTTTTTAAACACTTGGTTTCTTTTTCTTTTTTTTTTTTTTTATATATATGAACATAACTATATACATACATTTTTTTTTTTTTTTTGGGCACTCTTTTCTTTTTCAACAACCATTTTGTACACACACCCCCACACTTGTTCAAAAACTCATCCATTAACCAAGTTAATGTTCTTTTATTCCCTAAGGTAAAGTAAGAACACGATTTCTCATTTAAGGCACATGATGAGCTAGAAACAAGGAATGGTCAAATAAGCTCAAAGGGGTTAAGCAAAGGAAAATATACAAGGTTGGCAGGATTCAGAGAATTTTCAAGAAATCAAAAGAGTGCTTGATATCATATTGAAAACAAGATTGGCTATTTGGTTAAAGTAGCTAATTAAGAAAGAGGGCCTCAATCATGTTCATGCATGCAAGTGAAATGTAGCCTCAAAAAGAATCAAAGCAAGTTCTAGAGTGGTCATTAACATGAGTGAAAATCACACAAGAAAGAAGAGAATGGCATAAATGTTGAATCCATCCATTAGGCTCAAAATCTCACAAGGTATGCATCAATCAAACTCAATTCATCAATTTAATCATCCATCACCAAGCATATCAGTTCAAGAAGGGAGAAAAGTTATTCAATCATGCAATGAACCCCCTTTTTTGTTTTTGTTTTTGTATTTTTTTTTTACAAAAAGAACATGCTGAAATCTCTGCCAAAATTCTGATGCGTGCGGATGTAGTGATTAAAATTAAGATAAAAATCAGTTGTCAGGCCCACCAGAAAATAAAAACCTTACAACTAGTTGTAGTTAGTAAGGGTCGATCCACAGAGAACCAATTCAATTAACACTATTAAACAATTCCCAATTTAGACTCTGATTAACAATAAACAAGAAAAGGGGGTTTTGGAGTTTTGATGAACAATGAACAAATTCAAAGATAACAATAAACAAACTGAAATCAACAATATAAGAAAATTGATTAAGAGATTGAATCCACCACTAGATTTATATAATAATGTAAATCCACATATCCTTTTATTCCAACATGCTCAATTATGTTTTTATGCAATTGTGAGAGTAAATCTCTGTTTTCCTTACGTGTTGGTCAATTTAGCAACCGCTCAAATCAACTCCTAATCATTGATTAGTCATAAAGCAACCGCTCTTACAACTATCCAACAATTGCATTAAGATTTAGAAAACCAATTACACTAAGGTCTAATCACACACCGGGATTAAATTACTTAGAACATATATTTCTCTAGATCTAATACCGCAACCGCGCATAATAAACCCAGATCTACCACTTTTATAACTGGCAAATAGCACAAAGATAATTATACCCACATGAACATCATACATCCCACTAGATCTACTACCGCAACCGCGCATAATAAACCTAGATCTACTACTTTGAAAGTAGGAACAAGTACAAAAACCTTCATACCAACAATAGATTCAGAAATATATGAATAAAAACATAACTGTGTTGAAATAATCAAATATGCAAAGTTTACAACATTAATACTAGCGGTTTCATCACCCCCTTAACCAAAGGAGGTTTAGTTACACATAGCTAGAAATAAATCACAAGAAAAACTATGAAGAAACAAGAAGAAACTATGAAGAAACAAGAAACTAAGAGAGAAAATGAAGGAGAGTTATATCTTGTTCATGATAAATGGTGCCTTTTATAGAAGTCTAAGGTAACAAAATGACAAAGGGAAGTGGGTGGATGAGTGAGTGGGTGAGTGAGTGGAGTGTTTGAGTGGATGGATTAGTGGGTTGGTTTAGTGGATTGGTTTAGTGGATGAGTGAGTGGAATGGTTGAGTGGTTGAATTAGTGAAAAATGCCAAAGGACTTTTGGTGAGTGGGAAATTATGGACATGAATGGGTGAGTGGATGGATGAGTGGATGGATTAGTGGATGAGTGGGTGGAGTTGTTAAGTGGTTGGATTAGTGTATGAGTGGATGAATGGGTGAGTTAGTGGATGAGTGGATGAGTGGATTAGTGGATGGATGAGTGGGTGGTTGAGGACGAAAATTTCGTGTCTGACTTGGAAGCCAAAAATGACCCACTATACTTCAGAACCACGAAAAGTGTTCTTCATGAAAGTTGTAGATCCTTGTCTTGGCTATAAAATGGATAGCTGGTTCGTCCAATTTGGCTTCCTTAAGCCTAGGATATGTCCCAAATACCGTAGGTTGCTCAAACCCAACTTCAGCACCTCTATTCCGACTTGCAAGCTCAAAATGACCTACTAGACTTCTTTTTCTGGAAATGTGTTCTTCATGAAAGTTGTTTATTTGGATCTTGACTATCCACTATCCAAATTTCAGCCCATCTCCATTATTACATCTTGAGATATGATTTTATGAGTGCACACTGTTCGGATTCTACTGACAGAACCCGTATTCTGACTTCCATGTAAACTTAGGTCCCTTAGACATCTGAATCGGACTTCGAGCTCTTCATCAAAGTTGTAGAGCTTCCTCTTAGCTTTCCTACAATATAAAATTCATGATTTTCAGATATCAGGAACTCAAGTTATGACCAAAATACAGAAACAGTGTAAAATCTCAATAATGCTGAAAATATTCAATTAGGACCAATTTGAGCTCAAACTCACAAAATCATGTCAAACTCAATCAATTAAGAATATGGAGAGTGTAAATGACTAAATATAAGGGTTTCTTAATGAATAAAATATGTGTTTATCAAATTCCCCCACACTTAGCTTAGCTTTTTGCACTCCTGGGCAAAACTCAAGACCAAAATTTTACAATCAAGAAGAACAACCAAAGGTTCAAGGGATCAAAACATTCATGAGTTAACAATTCTCCACATCTCAACCCATCAAGCAAGGTATCTTCATCATGAATCGAGAATGATAGATCTTCACAAGATTCCCTCTCAATCTCTCAAGTGTTTAAAGGGTAGGTATTTCACTCAATTCAACCCATGAAAATTGCACTACCATAAGCTTGCTTATCTTCTACTTCTCCACTACTCAAAACACATGCACACACAAATCATGAGGACTTTATTCAAGGTTGTAGTGAGGTCAAGGTAACAGGAGAGGATAAAATGGATATGAGAAGATAAATACCAAAGAGAATAAAAGCAAATGAGAGCTGAGTTCAAATAACAAGCATAAAAGTTCATCCCAACTCTAGTGTATATCCCTTTACATATTCATTTCCCAATCCTTTTCTTTTTTTTAAACACTTGGTTTTTTTTTTTTTTTTTTTTCTTTTTATATATATGAACATAACTATATACATACATTTTTTTTTTTTTTTTTGGGCACTCTTTTCTTTTTCAACAACCATTTTGTACACACACCCCCACACTTGTTCAAAAACTCATCCATTAACCAAGTTAATGTTCTTTTATTCCCTAAGGTAAAGTAAGAACACGATTTCTCATTTAAGGCACATGATGAGCTAGAAACAAGGAATGGTCAAATAAGCTCAAAGGGGTTAAGCAAAGGAAAATATACAAGGTTGGCAGTATTCAGAGAATTTTCCAGAAATCAAAAGAGTGCTTGATATCATATTGAAAACAAGGTTGGCTATTTGCTTAAAGTAGCTAATTAAGAAAGAGGGCCTCAATCATGTTCATGCATGCAAGTGAAATGTAGCCTCAAAAAGAATCAAAGCAAGTTCTAGAGTGGTCATTAACATGAGTGAAAATCACACAAGAAAGAAGAGAATGGCATAAATGTTGAATCCATCCATTAGGCTCAAAATCTCACAAGGTATGCATCCATCAAACTCAATTCATCAATTTAATCATCCATCACCAAGCATATCAGTTCAAGAAGGGAGAAAAGTTATTCAATCATGCAATGAACCCCCTTTTTTGTTTTTGTTTTTGTTTTTTTTTTTACAAAAAGAACATGCTGAAATCTCTCCCCCACGCTTAATATAACATTGCCTTCAATGTGAAAAAGAGATATAGAAAAGAGCAACACAACCTGATAAGAAGTGAATCAACGCCAAGCAGAAAAGAAACACACTGTCAGTACCGCATCAGACCCTGAAAAGAAATCAAACAATAAAACTTTAGTACTAATTAGTTACTACCTAAAAAACTCCTTACTCTGCCACCAATTAAGATGCGTCTCAAGAGTAAAATTACTCTTTACTCTGCCATCACTAATTGATTTAATAAGTACATGACAATCATATCATACTTTCCAAACAAAGACAACAATTTTTTTTTTTTTTTTTTTTTTTTTTTTTTTTTTATTATTATTATTTTTTTTTTTTCAACTATCCTTCCCCCCAACTAAATCACAACATTGTCCTCAATGTTAAAATATAGATGAGTAAAGGATGAAGATATTACCCGTTGGAGAAAGTCGACACAAATTTAAACAAAAACAAGGTACAATAAAATCAAACCCATTAAAGATGAAGTCGCAGATCGGCTTTTGTTTCTTGTTACTTCCTTCGCCGCTTCCTCGTTGACCAATCTATCCGAGCTAATACCGGATCGGTACATACTCAAAAGCTTCTAATTTATCAATGAGCTCATCAATAGTGGAGGCAGAGATAAGAAGTTGTCTTCTCAAGGAGTGATAAATTTCGTTCCACAACTTTGTCAAGAAAAAATAACAAAAGATCAAAGAAATTATTAACATTCAACAAACCAATGGGTTTATGGTGGATGTTCAGTTCAACCAAGAGACAATTTGAAAAATCTCTTCCAAAGTACCAAAACCACCTGTAAGACAATAAATGCATCGAATTGTCAACCATTGTTTTCATTCGTCCATGCATAGATGTTACCCGAATTTCTTCTCCAATTGTCTTTCCAAAGGTGATGTTATTTTCAGCCAAAGGTTTAGGAATAACACCTAAAACCCGATTGCCTCCTATAGAAGCAAAGAAAGTGATACAGCCCCCATTAACCCACGACAACCTCCTCCATATACAAGATGAATATTCCTCGCAGCAAGTGATCGACCAAGAGTGCTAGCTGCGTTTACAAACTCTAATCCCTTCCCATAACTCGACCCACAAAAAATACGTACATTTTTGAGGTTACGAATAGAAGGCCCCATTCTATACTCTTCCTCCCTTTGAGTGTTTCGAGTTGAAGGAAAATGGAGAAAATGGAGTGTTTAAGTAGGAAAAAGAATGGAAAGGGGAATAATTGCACCTATGAGGGTAGGTTGGTCACATTATCGAAAAGGTTGAAATTAAGAAACACAGAATCTTTTCTCCTCTTTTTTTTTTTTTTTTTTTATTATTTTTTTTTTTTTTTTTTTTTTTATTTTTTTTTTTTTTGACTTCAAGAAAACCATCAAGGTAAAGAAGTCTAGAAACCCTTGAAGGACCCTGCTCAAAGGATCGTCTGTACAAAAATTAAAATACAACAAAATGATACAAAGATAAAAGAAATAGAAAATGATGACATACCTGTATGTACAATGTCCATGGCGTATCTTTATACTTTCGCGTCATGAGTGCGAGACATCACGTCCTCTTTTTTTTTTTTTTTTTTTTTTTTGAATTTGTTAGAAAAACTTGATGAAAGATGAGTGTATACTTACTTAAGATTGGGATGGAGGTAGTCTCGCTCTTTCGGCTTTGTGCCAAAGCATTGTTGACCAAGATTCGACCCATTCAAGACCAAATAAGAACATAGGGCTCCCAAAAGGGACAAGTGGCCATAATACGCCTGGCTGCCTCACATGTGGGATACAATCTACCTTCTTTGTTTTTCAATTAAGAAGGCTGGATCAGGATGCATGCATTTCCCCATTCACGGTGTGTGTTACCAAAGCCAACCCTAAGACGTATACATAATTTTTTTGTTTTTGTTTTTGTTTTTGTTTTGTTTTTGAGAGATGACATGAAGAAGAAGAAGAAGAAGAAGAAGAAGAAGTACAGATTGTTGTGATTGTGGCTCACATCTTCCTCTGGTTTTACGTCCAGAAACGGCTTAAACGCCTTCTATGAGTCGGGGATAGGCTTCCCATCCAATTTTCTTATAAACTGGCAAACAGGGTCTTTTAGAGTCAGATTCCCAAGATTGTAGCGTTTTTCTTCATCCTTGAAGAGATTCCACAATTTAAGAATTTCACGATGCACCAATCCACAAGAATGCGTCTCAAGAGTCGATAAGATATCATCTAATGACTCCTTACTCAATCCATTCTTAATGAAGAAAATTTTATCTTCTCTATTTGCGGAAACCATCCCCAAAGTATGACATCGCTTGTTACACTTCCATCGTCCACATTTGTAACAAACTTTTAACCTTTTTGCTCTTCTCCTTTTAGAATATGAACTTCTTCCAAGACCGGCATATATGAGTCAAATGAAATTGAGGACTCACCGCTAATCGAACCTTTGCTTCAATTATCCAAATAGACATCTTCTCGGCATACCTTTGTGCATTAACAGGTCTCAATCTTTCACATCGAACTTTGTAGATTTTTCTCGAGCATTTTGAGGAAAAGAAGGAAAATGTTTTCTCGTGTTTGAAAGAATGACATCCATTTTGAAGGAGAAGAAGGATTCAGCTATTTTGGGAAACCGAAAAATAAACCGACTTGAGAGTCACGGAGTACCGTATCCGCCACTTAACCTAAGCAACACAAAGAACTCAAGAACTTGATTTTCCAGGAATGGTTGAGTCTTTGTCCATTAACTTTACGTGCATTACCATTCCTAGGATCCTCAATATTTACGGCCCCGAGGATACACGTGTTTGACAAAAAAAGAACCGCGCCACCTAGATCTCAATTTTTCAAGGAGTAGGTGCAGATGATAATCTCAAAGCGAGAACCTTTTTGACCAATTTCCGCAACTTTTGCAAAAGGTGTAACAGACCTTGAATAAAGTAGGCCAATAAAATCCATACTTGCAAGATTTTCGCAGCTTGTTGTCGCCGAAGAAAAGTGACCTTCACATGCTTCCGAGTGACAAAATTTAATGGCACTACCTACCTTATTGTCGGGCACACAAATGCTTTTTTTTTTTTTTTTTTTTTTTGAGATTCAAATGCTTACAACCAACAAACAGATAAAAACATAATCTAAGGAACTAATGAAAACACAAAATAAAAAGGGATAAAGAGAGCAAATCTGGTTGGGTTGCCTCCCAATGAGCGCTTAGTTTATTGTCCTCACCGACATGATGATACTTTCACTGCTCCTCATATTGTGGAAGGATGAGGGTCATCACTTCCATCTCTCGCACCGTCGGGAAGTTCATGATATGGTTTGAGACGATGACCATTGACCTTAAATGCTTTGCCGAATTTTCACTCCGATCTCAACCGCACCAAAAGGAAAAACATTAGTTACCACAAACGGCCCAATCCATTTAGAACGCAGCTTTACCTGGAAATAATTTGAGTCTTGATTGGAATAGCGGGACTTTTTGTCCTCTGTGAAATTTCTTTCTCGGAAATCAATTGGTCGTGGAATGCCTTAGCTTTAGTCTTATAAATCGGGCATTCTCAAAGGCCTCATTTCTTAGTTCTTCTAATTCTTGTAACTGGAACTTCCTTTGCTTTCCAAAGACCTTCCAATTCCATATTAACTTGTTTAATGGCCCAAGAAGATCGATGTTGCAACTCAACGGGCAAATGACAGGCTTTCCATACACCAACCGAAATGGTGACATGCCGATGGGAGTCTTATAGGCAGTCCTATAAGCCCATAAAGCATCTTCAAGTCGAGTGCTCCAATCCTTTCTTGAGGGATTCACTTGTCTTTTCAAGGATTGACTTAATCTCCCTATTGGACACTTCGGTTTGCCCATTTGTCTGTGGATGGTAAGGAGTGGAAATTTTGTGCATTACTCCATATCTCTTCAATAGAGCATCAAAGGTTTTGTTGCGAAATGGGTCCCTTGGTCACTGATGATAGCCCTTGGGGTCCCGAACCTGGAGAAAATATGTGACTTAACAAAATTTGCAACAGCTTTTAGAATCATCGGATCGAGTGGCTTTTGCTTCCACCCATTTAGACACATAATCAACGATAAAAGAATGTATGTGAAACCAAATGAAGGAGGGAATGGTCCCATGAAATCAATACCCCACACATCAAAGAGTTCCACAAAAATGATCGGAGTCCGAGGCATTTGATTACGAGGACCAATATTACTGTTCTCGACAATGGCCACAAGACTTACGAAGTTGTAAGCGTCTTTGAAAATTGAAGGCCAATAGAAACCACTGTCAAGCACTTTATTGGCTGTCCTTTTACTGCCAAAGTGTCCTCCACATGCATAGGTGTGGCAAAAGGAGAGGATGGAGTGTGTCTCAGAATCAAATGCACCTCCTAATGACTTGATCTCGCACAATGCTTCCATAAGTACGGGTCATCCCATATATAGTATTTACAGTCACTCCTTAATTTATCTCTTTGGGCCTTGTTCAAACCCTCCGGAAAGTCCTTAGTAACCAGGTAGTTAACAATGTCGGATACCAAGGGATTATGGTGTTGACAACCATCAAATATTCATCCGGAAAAGTCTCCATGATAGGCATTTCTTCCTCTTCGCTTACCAATCTACTCAAGTGATCGGCCACCAAGTTTTCGCTCCCTTTCTTGTCTTTAATCTCCAAGTCAAATTCCTGGAGCAATAAAATCCATCTGAGCAATCTAGGCTTTGCTTCTTTCTTTGTTAGAAGATACTTCAAGGCTGCATGATCTGAAAACACAATCACTTTAGAACCAATTAGATATGATCTAAATTTTTCTAAAGCAAATACAAACACTAGAAGTTCCTTTTCGTGGTTGAGTAATTAAGTTGAGCATCATTTAGAGTCCTTGATGCATAGTAAATGGCATAAGGAACTCTATTAACTCGTTGTCCCAAGACAGCTCCTACTTTGCAAAGTCACTGGCATCACACATTAGTTCAAAAGGTAACTCCCGGTTGGGTGGCCTCGATGATAGGTGCAACAGCTTAACAACTTCTTGAGTTTATTGAAAGCTTCCATACATTTCTCATCAAAGTTAAAATTAACATCTTTTTGAAGAAGTCTCAAAGGGGCAATGAGACTTTAGAAAAGTCTTTAATGAATCTCCGGTAGAAACCTACATGACCAATAAAAGAACGAATCTCCCGCACACTAGTGGGTGGTGGCAAAGAATGCATGAGTTCTACCTTAGCTTTATCTACTTCAATTCCCCTAGCGAAATTACATGACCTAACACAATACCTTCATTCACCATGAAATGACATTTTTCCCAATTCAAGCACCAGGTTAGTGTCAATGCATCTTTTAAGCACCAAAGTTAAATGTTCCAAACAATTTTCAAAATCATTTCCAAAGACACTAAAGTCATCCATAAAAACCTCAATGATGTTTTCAATGTAATCGAAAAATATACTCATCATGCATCTTTGGAAAGTTCTGGTGCATTGCAGAGTCCAAAAGGCATTCGCCTATATGCAAAGGTACCAAATGGACAAGTGAATGTAGTCTTGTCTTGGTCTTCTGGAGCTATGGCAATCTGATTGTAACCTGAAAAACCATCCAAAAACAATAATAAGAATGACCACTAATCTTTCTAACATTTGATCAATGAAAGGTAAAGGAAAGTGGTCTTTTCTCGTGGCGGCATTCAACTTCCCGTAATCAATACAAACACGCCACCCCGTCTCGTAACCTAGTGGGAATAAGCTCATTTTCAGCATTTCTTACCACAAGTAATTCCGCATTTCTTTGGTACTACCTGGACCGGGCTTACCCACTTGCTGTCAGAAATGGGGTAGATCACCCCCACACTTAGGAGCTTCAAGATCTCCTTTTTGACAACCTCCATCATGGGAGGATTCAATCTCCGTTGAGGGTCTCTCACAGTTTTAGTATCCTCCTCCATTAATATCCCGTGCATACAAACGGAGGGACTAATACCCTTGATATCGCCTATTGACCAACCAATGGTCATCTTATGTTCTGCGCAAAACAGCTACCACTTTCTTCTTGCTCTTGGGTGAGTGACTTTGCAATTATTACTGGAAGGGTGTCCTTCTCCCCCAAGAAGATGTATTTAAGATGATCAGGTAGTGCTTTCAGTTCCAATTCAGGTGCCCGCACAACAGAAGGTTGAGGTATATCAGTAGTAACAGGTAAATCAACAAAAGTTACCTCATGCTCTTCTGGAGTGGAAGAGAGCTCTTGTAAGGCAGCAACAATTTCATCAATGTCTTCACTCCATGGCTCTTCTTCACTCTTCTTCTTTTCCTCCTGTACATCTAAGCTATGAGTTAGAATTGTATCAAGAGCATCAAAATGGTCAGTATCAAAAGCTGCATAAATTAAAGAATCAAAAGGATCAAAAGAATCAATTAAACAAGCAGAGTGCACATCACTTGGGTATCTCATAGCTTCAAAAATATTGAATCTAATTAATTCCCCATCAAATTCCATTGTTAGAATTCCTGAGTGCACATCAATTTTTGTCCGTGCAGTCTTCAAAAATGGTCTTCCTAGCAAGATAGGAGCAGATTTGGGAGACTCATCCTTTTCCATTTCCAAAACATAGAAGTCTGCATTTAAACACTAATTCATTCACCGTACCAAAACATCTTCAACCACACCCTTAGGGTATGCATTAGATCTATCAGCCAATTGAATAACAACACCAGTAGGTTCCAAAAGACCCAAGTATAAAGATGCATAAATAGAATATGGCATGACATTTATAGATGCACCTAAATCAAGCATTGCCCTTTCAAACCTTGTGTTACCTATAGTGCATGAATGGTGAATGTGCCAGTGGTCCTTACATTTGGTTGGGAGTTTCTTTTTAATTACAAATGAAACATTTTCTCCCAGCTTGGACCTTTTCATTTCCTTTTAACTTCCTCTTGTTAGTGCATAATTCTTTCAGAAATTTTGCATATCTAGGTACCGCTAATGGCATCTAACAAAGGGATATTAACCTCTACCTTCCTAAAAGTCTCAAGTATTTCTTTTTCTACTTCTTCTTTCTTGGTTTTAACTAACCTACTAGGAAAAGGAGCTTTAGTGACATATTTAGGAAGGGGTTCAGAAATACTTACCTTAGGGGTTTTGGAAGTTTGCCCTTATCATTTGCTTCTTTGGGTGGTTCATCCTTCTCTTGAATGATTGGTGGAAGAGAGGTAGGCTCATCCATCGTCTTTCCGCTTCTCAATGTGACAAAGACTAGCATTTTCCCTGATTCACTTACTTTGTGAGGGTAGTTTCCCTGAAGCTTGGCTTTGAAACTTGTTGAATTTTGGGACAACCGCCTATCCGATTCTCGCAGTTAACTTATTGATTGCATCCTTGTTTCTTGTTGGAACCGCAAATTATTAGTGGCCATTTGTTTTACTAGCTCCTCTAATGAAGGCTCGATTGCTTAGGAGCTTGAACTTGCTTCTTCTCTCGAGGGAAAGGTACTTGTCTTTGTTGGAATCCCGGAGGTCCATAAGTTTGGAGGTTGATTTTGAGGTTGCTTTGCATAGCTGAAATTTGGATGATCCCTCCAACCCGGATTATATGTGTTTGAGTAGGGGTTGTAATTTTTTGAAAGTCCAGCATATCCCCCTACTGCTCTTACCTCCTCATTTGTGTCTTCTTGGAGAGTGGGACACATATCAGTGGGATGTCCAGATGAACAACAGATCCCACAAGCATGAACTGGTGCTTTACCTGAATCCATTAACCGCTGAACCATAGCAGTCAATTGAGTCATTTGCTGTTGTATACTGGTTGTCTCTACTTCTTTCACTGCTCTTACTCTAGTGTCATTTCTAGAGTAGAATTGTTGAGTATTGGCAGCCATTCTTGAGATCAAGTTTCTAGCTTCTTGAGGAGTTTTATCAATCAATGCTCCTCCGCTAGCAGCATCAATCATGTTGCGATCCATCACTTGTAAGCCTTCATAGAAATACTGAATTAAAAGCTGCTCACTTATTTGATGATGAGGGCAGCTGAAACATAGCTTCTTAAATCTCTCCCAAGTAGTCAGGAAGTGATTCCCCATGCCTTTGTTGAATCCCCCGGATTCTTTTTTGATTGTTGCAGCTTTTGAGGCAGGGGAAGTATCTATCTAGGAAAGTTCGGGCCATGTCCTGCCATGATTGGATGGATCCGGGTGGCAAGTAGTAAAGCCACTCCTTAGCCGAGTCTTTCAATGAGAATGGAAAAGCTCTCAACTTGACTTGCTCTACATGAATTCCTGCAGTTTCATGCTAGAACATACCACATGGATTTCCTTCAAGTGCTTGTTGGGGTCCTCTCCGGGTAATCCATTGAAAGATGGCAAGAGATGGATTAAACCAGATTTCAATTCAAATGCCTCTTCATTTTCAAGGATGTCTATGCAAAGAGGTTGTTGATCTAGATCTAGAGCACCCAATGCCCTTAAAGTGTTTTCTCGCCATTGTCACTTCTTCGATATTTCGATGGCTCAAATGTCTCCGAACTTGATAGATCAATGTAACGGGCGACTTCAATGTCACAGTGTGAGTTGGAAGTTAGCCTGGATGGAAGGGAAATTGAGGATGTGAAGTGAGTTGATCCATATAATTCCTCAAATTTAGCAATCCTTCGTCTACTCCTTCAAAGGACATCAACACCTACAAAACACTCGAAAGAAAGATTAAAAATAAAATAAAATAAAATAAAATAAAAACAGAATAAAAATAGGAAATAAATTAATAGTGTAATTGAAAAAATTGGTTCCTTCAAGAACGGCGCCAAAATTCGATGCGTGCGGATGTAGTGATTAAAATTAAGATAAAAATCAGGTTGTCGTGCCCACCAGAAAAATAAAAACCTTACAACTAGTTGTAGTTAGTAAGTCGATCCACGAGAACCAATTCAATTAACACTATTAAACAATTCCCAATTTAGACTCGATTAACAATAAACAGTAAAAGGGGGGTTTTGGAGTTTTGATGAACAATGAACAGCTTCAAAGATAACAATAAACAAACTGAAATCAACAATATAAGAAAATTGGTTAAGAGATTGAATCCACCGCTAGATTTATATAATAATGTAAATCCACATATCCTTTTTATTCCAACATGCTCAATTATGTTTTTATGCAATTGTGAGAGTAAATCTCTGTTTTCCTTACGTGTTGGTCAATTTAGCAACCGCTCAAATCAACTCCTAATCATTGATTAGTCATAAAGCAACCGCTCTTACAACTATCCAACAATTGCATTAAGATTTAGAAAACCAATTACACTAAGGTCTAATCACACACCGGGATTAAATTACTTAGAACATATATTTCTCTAGATCTAATACCGCAACCGCGCATAATAAACCCAGATCTACCACTTTTATAACTGCAAATAGCACAAAGATAATTATACCCACATGAACATCATACATCCCACTAGATCTACTACCGCAACCGCGCATAATAAACCTAGATCTACTACTTTGAAAGTAGGAACAAGTACAAAAACCTTCATACCAACAATAGATTCAGAAATATATGAATAAAAACATAACTGCGTTGAAATAATCAAATATGCAAAGTTTACAACATTAATACTAGCGGTTTCATCACCCCCTTAACCAAAGGAGGTTTAGTTACACATAGCTAGAAATAAATCACAAGAAAAACTATGAAGAAACAAGAAGAAACTATGAAGAAACAAGAAACTAAGAGAGAAAATGAAGGAGAGTTACATCTTGTTCATGATAAATGGTGCCTTTTATAGAAGTCTAAGGTAACAAAATGACAAAGGGAAGTGGGTGGATGAGTGGGTGAGTGAGTGGAGTGTTTGAGTGGATGGATTAGTGGGTTAGTTTAGTGGATTGGTTTAGTGGATGAGTGAGTGGAATGGTTGAGTGGTTGAATTAGTGAAAAATGCCAAAGGACTTTTGGTGAGTGGGAAATTATGGACATGAATGGGTGAGTGGATGGATGAGTGGATGGATTAGTGGATGAGTGGGTGGAGTGGTTAAGTGGTTGGATTAGTGTATGAGTGGATGAATGGGTGAGTTAGTGGATGAGTGGATGAGTGGATGAGTGGATTAGTGGATGGATGAGTGGATTAGTGGATGGATGAGTGGGTGGTTGAGGACGAAAATTTCGTGTCTGACTTGGAAGCCAAAAACGACCCACTATACTTCAGAACCACGAAAAGTGTTCTTCATGAAAGTTGTAGATCCTTGTCTTGGCTATAAAATGGATAGCTGGTTCGTCCAATTTGGCTTCCTTAAGCCTAAGATATGTCCCAAATACCGTAGGTTGCTCAAACCCAACTTCAGCACCTCTATTCCGACTTGCAAGCTCAAAATGACCTACTAGACTTCTTTTTCTGAAAATGTGTTCTCATGAAAGTTGTTTATTTGGATCTTGACTATCCACTGTCCAAATTTCAGCCCATCTCCATTATTACATCTTGAGATATGATTTTATGAGTGCACACTATTCGGATTCTACTGACAGAACCCGTATTCTGACTTCCATGTAAACTTAGGTCCCTTAGACATCTGAATCGGACTTCGAGCTCTTCATCAAAGTTGTAGAGCTTCCTCTTAGCTTTCCTAAAAGATAAAATTCATGATTTTCAGATATCAGGAACTCAAGTTATGACCAAAATACAAAAACAGTGTAAAATCTCAATAATGCTGAAAATATTCAATTAGGACCAATTTGAGCTCAAACTCACAAAATCATGTCAAACTCAATCAATTAAGAATATGGAGAGTGTAAATGACTAAATATAAGGGTTTCTTAATGAATAAAATATGTGTTTATCAGTGACATCATAATTTCTAGAAGCTCCTACATCCTTCCAAAACCATGAAGCCTAGTGAGATGCAAACTAGGTTTGTTCCATTTAGTTACTACATAGGCATTATGCTAACTTAGTTTAAGTTTTCTAATTTTATTTAGTTACATAGTTAACTAGTCTAACATCTTTGTTGACTATTTTCTATTGGTTCTTATCAAGTTTCTAATATTCTAATTGGTTCACAAAATAAGTCATTACAACTTTTCTACAGACTATTATCCAATGGATAAAAGTTACATAAATTATTACATAATGGACAATACATTACTACCCACAAGTTAGTAAATATTTGTCTGCTGTAAAATAAAAATATATTAATATTTTTATTTCACAAATAATTTCTAAAAATTAAAAGATTGTGTCACGTATTTCTCAGAATTTGGTTTAGTAAGATCCTCCGACTCCGAATAAATACATAAAGATTTTTCCCAGCTTAAAAATTATTATTTTCTCGACTCAGAGCAAATCATACAAAATGATCAAATACTGTCACAGAACAGTCAAAATAATTTTACTACACATAGAACTCATAAAACAGTACAATTCTATCATTACTGTAAAATAGCTAATTTTGGGGTGTTACACTTCCTAACCAAATGACTAAGGAAAACTAGCAAGCCCCACAATCAAGCTCACTTACCGCTTAAGGAGCAAAGTCATGTTTCTAGTACTTCCTATACCACAACCTCGTCTCACAAGGGAGTAAATGTCATCCAAGCATCTCTAGCCCTACTTTCCATACACAGAAGCAAGCTATGCTTGATAACAAAAACAACAAGCCAAGTACACTTAGCTTACAACACCTAATACCTCACTTAATCACTTCACAAGTGATTCACAAGGCAGCCTCATGTTGCTCAAGGTTCTAGGTATTGACTTACGACATTCTACTTCTCAAAGGATGCCTAAAGTTTCTCAAATCCTATCACAAGATTCACCTTAACCAAGTGAAACTAGAATACATGATCCCCTGGCTTAACTCTTCCACATAAAGGAACCTATTCATGTCCCTAGTATTCAAATCCCTTCGCATATGGTAAGTGGTTATTCTCTCCAAGAACTGCCACTAGTTGTGTCTCAACACTAATAGTCTTGTATCTAGAACCCCACACCATCACTTCACAAGCGAATCCAAAGTCAACCTCATGTTGAATAAGGTTCTAAACACTTCCTTGTTGCATTCCAACACACTTGGATGCTCAAGGTTCCTAAGATTACTCTATGGCATTCCATCACACAATGGAAACCTAAGGTTTCCAAAGACTTTAGCCCTTGACACTCCACCTCACTATGGTTGTCTAGGGTCTCACGAGTCTATCATAACGCATTTTCCACACTTTGGATGCCTAAAGGTTCTCCAACCTCATCCTAAGGCAAATCACCACTCTTTGGGTGCCTAAGGGTTTTCCAAGTTCTCACACTTACAAGGTGGTAATTTCATCACTTAGGAAATTCCAAAACATCAAAAAAACAATATTGGATACATAAAGGCATCAGTTAAAAATACTCAACTTTAGCTAAATCAAGTTTTCCAAGTTCTAATAACTTTAAAATAAATCATAGGATACATAAAAAAATGTTGCACCAAAACCATCATTTTCTATATCTGCGACTAGTCATTCTAACATTAAAACACACAACTAGTGTGCCTAAAAATACCAAATTCTAATCTCCACCACAATGGTGGGTCTCTCCCACTACAATACTGTATCAACCTTGTTTGTGTCTACATAAATTCCTCCTTGAGATATCACATGTCCCAAAAACTACACTTGTGAAAGCCAGAACTCACACTTTGATAGTTTGGCAAACAACTTATTCTCCTTAAGCATTTCCAACATTATCCTCATAGGTTGCTCATGATCCTCCATTGTCTTAGAATAGATTAAGATATCACCTATAAACACCACAACAAACTGATCCAGGAAGGGTCTAAATATCTTGTTCATGTAATCTATGAACACTGCTAGTGCATTCATCAACCCAAAGGACATTACGAGGTACTCATAATGCTCATACCTAGTTCTGAAAGTAGTCTTAGGAATATCATCTTCCCTAACTCTTATCTGATGATAACCAGACCTAAGATCAATCTTTGAGAAAATTGCAACTCCTCCCAGTTGATCCATTAGATCGTTTATCCTAGGCAACAGATACTTATTATTAATGATTACCTTATTTAGATTTCTGTAATCCACACTGAGGCTCATGGTACCATCTTTTTTCTTCACTAGTAACACAAGTGCTCCCCACGGAGAAACACTCGGCCTAGTGAATTGCTTATCCAACAAATCCTCGATTTGTTTCTTGAGTTCTGCTAACTCTAGTGGTGCCATTCTATTGGGTGCTATAGAGATAGGTCCCGTCCCAGGAACTAAGTCTATAGTAAACTCTTTCTCGCTCAGGTGGCAACTCCACTATATCACTTAGGAAAACTTCAAGATATTCACTCACCATAGACATTTCACCTATGCTTTGCTCAACCTCAACACTTAGTGACAATAAGAGAATATATCCTAGAGACCCTCTCTTCAAACAAAGATTGACCTGATTCACATTGAGATATACAGACTCAGATGAAATGACTCAGGTAGGTATATCTGACAAGAAAACCAAAGATTTCTCTGAACAGTTCAACACTACATGGTTGGCAGACAACCAATCCATGCCAAGGAAGACATCAATATCTACTAGAGGCAAACAGATAAGGTTTACACAAAAAATCCTATCTTCTACCTTTACACAACAATCAAGAGACACTCTGGATGTTCTAACTAGTTTACCAGTAGCCGTAGATACATATAAGTCATAAGAAAGTTCAGGCACAGGAAAATCCAACACCTTCACACAATCATTAGAAATAAAAGAGTGAGATACTCCCAAATCATACATCACAGTTAAAAGATGATTATGAATAATGCATTTACCTTCAATAGGATCGAAAGACTGAGTCACCACTTCACCACCTAGAGTATACACTCTGCATTTTGGCTTGTGGTTTCTGGGTAGGCACAACTTCCTTCTTTGATGGATAGTCCTTAGCATAATGCTCAGGTTGCCCACAGACAAAGCATACTGAGCAAGGCTGGTCTCCGTATTGCTTTCCACACTTAGGACACTTAGGTCCCACAAATTGATTCTGAATCTGCTTACCCTTGTCCTGAGGGAAGCTAGATTTAGAAGTCCGTTTCTTGAACTTATTGGTGTATGAAATCCGCAAGTGTACAGTTTCGTCATTAAGTAATAAAAAGATCGAATCCACAAGGACTACATCTATGAATACCAATTAATTAATTAATTCAATTAAATTAAACAAAGTGGATAAAATTATTGAGAGATAAGCATGTAGTAACCAAGCAATTAAATAAATAAATATTAAAATGCAAAGTGGAGATAAAAAACGGCAAGTTGTTAGGAAAGGTTTTTAGATTCAAGAAAGCTTCCAAGATTGGGGGTAACCACAATGATATAAGACAAATCCTAATTGACAACCCTTTTGTTAAAATCAAATTCAATTAAAGGTGAATTCCCCTAAATTAGTTAGTGTTCTTTCTCAAGAGACAAGAATCGTGCCCAATTAAACCAATTCCTACTCTCGTGGTAATTGAATTTAAATTGAACCCATTACGCTTTATGGTAATTCATTAAATCCTAGAAAGGCTAAACCTACTCTCGTGATTTAGACCTTAAGTTCAATTCTTATGGTTCCAACACCTAAGTTCACCTCTCAGTACGTCCCTAGATATCTATGAGATGCAAATATATGACCAGCAAATTCACATGAATAAGCGCAATAAGGATTGAATCAAAAAAAATTAAGATTAATAAAAGGGGTAAACAAATCAATTAATCATCATTAATGTATCAAAGGGCATTGCCCAATCTTAGAAACAAAAGAAACTACTCAGACATAGAGAAGAAGAAACAAAAAATCAAATTCAAGAACATCTAAACTCATAATCAAAGAGAGAAGAAAGGAGAAAGATGAACATCAAGAGCCTCCCAATGTGCCTCCTTCAAAACCAAATTGGAACCCTAATATTGTATTCAAAACATCTATAAATACCCTAAGGGTTTTCTTTGGTCTCAGCCCATAAAAAGAAATAAAAACAAAACTTAAAATCTGTCCCGTACTACGATCCACGACCGTGGAACTCTCTGGAAATTTTTTTTTGCTTCTTCACGCAACTACTCGATCCATGGCCATGGGGAAATTCCACAGGCAGGCCGTGGAACTCTCTAGAGTGAGCTTTTTACCCCAATTTGCTATCCGTAAAGCTCCAACTTCAACCGTGCAAGCTTTTCATCCATTTCAAGACCAATTCTGCACCAAACTTGCACAACAACACCAAAAACACCGTAATTATCCGAACTAAGGGGAAAAACAAATAAAAAGGGAAACTGCAATGCCTAAAATGCCTAAAAATGTTTGCAAAATAAGAACAAAATATGATGTTGTTTCACACTTATCAAATCCCCCCAAGCTTAAGATTTTACTTGTCCCTATGCAATAACTAATGCCAAACCAAGAAGTGGGATCAAAAGACAATAATAAATGAGGAACCCGAGAGCAATAGTCAAAGGCAAACCAAGAATTAGAAAGATAATCAAAATCAAGTCCAATTAGAGGCTAAGTTCTCAGAAATCATGCATCCTCACTGAATTAGGTTCACTCTACTAACCACACTCAAAGTGTTTAAGGGTGAAGACAATGCGCTTAAGACTCCTCAAAGAAAATGCACTTCTATAAGCTTGATAAGAAATCAAATTTCCACTAATAATCAGCATGCATGCAAAAATCAAAAGGTCTTTCAAGGGTTGTAATGGGGCCAAGGGAATGATGTTAGGTAGGGTAGAGAAAGGAAGGTATGCATAAGGGGCTAACAAAATTTTCAATAAGCACAAGAAATCCAATAGAACATAAATCGAGCAAAGGCATTTTTCAATCAAGAGCATAACTCCGCATTTGCTTTCTTTCTTTTCCTTCTTTTCAAGCTTTCATCTCATGCTTTTCTTTTTATTTTCTTTTCCTTTTCTCCTTAATTTTTTTTATTTAACATAGGGGAGAGACTTCATTTTCAAAAACATATGATTCCCAATACAACATTCAAACCCAATTTGCTCCATTCAATATTCTAAATGATCACCAACAATGTATCATCATAGGCATCAAGAAAAATAATTATGTAATAAGCTCAAAATGGGCAACTAGTGGATGAAAGTATAACAATTACTTCAGAATGTCAGAAAAATACCTAAGATGCCTTAATCACATTTAAGCATGGAACAAAAAATTTCGCCTCAAAATGGTTTCAAATCAAGTTCTAGAGCACAAAATCAATGAGGAATTATCACTCAACACAAAGAATGGGAGCAAAAATCATATAGTGCATAAATCCCATACAGGCTCAAAACTCACATTTAGAGGTTCAAAAATCAATGAAAAGCATAAATTCAGAGAACATATGCTAATTATCAACTATCAAGAAATCACCTCCACTATCAATTAAAACATTGCATGTTGCCTACCATAAGAATCAACAAATTGGGTTCCAAATCAATACTATCTCAAAATCCTCAATAAAGAGGGGCACAAAGTTCAACCAAAAAACTGAGAGATATGATGCTGTGAAAATGCAATAAGACAATGCATTATAAGACATGAGAATGCATACGACTAATGATCTACAATGAAAATAAAATGAAAATACCCCCAAGCTTAGAACTTACATTGTCCCCAATGTAAAAATCTATAACTGGAGAAGGAATAAAAGAAAAGAACTCACTACGGTGGTGGGAAAGGGTGACTGTAGCCATGAACTTGAACATTTGGTCTAAAACTGCACAAGAAAAATAAATCAAAAACTGAAAAACAAAATAAAAGAATGAAATGTGAAAATAAGAAAAACAAAAGAAAATAGAATAAAAATCTTTTCGGCGGCCGACAACTATATACATCCCCCTACAAAGGCTCCGAACTTAGGGAGGCACCTAAGTCTGACTCAACATTAGCTAACTATGAAACAAAAATAGAAAAGTGTTAATCAATAAAAATAAGAAAATAAAGAAAAAGAGAGAAAATTTTGGGTTGCCTCCCAAGAAGCGCTAAGTTATAGTCATTAGCTTGACTATGAGCTGGTTCTATGCTCAGGTGATGTCAATGGAGTGGTACTCAGTCCCCACTCCTTCTTCATCGTGTTGCACTCTCTGGCCATTTATCATAAATGTCTTATAGCCTTCTGTCTTCACCTCAAGCACATCGTATGATAAAACCCAAATAATCTCATATGGTCCATACCATTTCGACCACAACTTACTTGGACAGAAACGTAGAAGCGAGTTATCGACAAGAACTTTATCCCCAAGCTTAAACGCACACTGCATGATACACTTGTCATTTTGCTTCTTTGGTCCCTCCTTGCAGGGCTTGGCCTTCTCGAACTTGGTAGCAGCCTTGGGCAAGGTCTCCTCTAACATAGCATCAGTTATAGATTCCTGCATATCTGAAAGCACAACACTGTCCACAATATCAGTAGCATCTATGCGATTACATGAATTAAAGGAATTAGGATTTTTTTTAGAATTAAAAACATTAAAAACTAACATCAATAAATGTTGTTTTCCATGTTGCCCAGGTTGCCCAGAGACAAAGCATACTGAGCAAGACTGGTCTCTATGCTGCTTCCACACTTAAGACACTTAGGTCCCATAAATTGATTCTGAATTTGCTTACCCTTATCCTAAGGGAAGCTATATTTAGAAGTCCCTTTCTTGAACTTATTGGTGTGTGAAATCTGCAAGTGTACGGTTTTGTCATCATGTAATAAAAAGATCGAATCCACAGGGACTATGTCTATGAATATCAATTAATTAATTAATTCAATTAAATTAAACAAAGTGGATAAAATTATTGAGAGATAAGAATGTAGTAACCAAGTAATTAAATAAATAAATATTAAAATGCAAAGTTGAGATAAAAAACAACAAGTTGTTTGGAAAGGTTTTCAGATTCAAGAAAGCTTCCACGATTGGGGGTAACTACAATGATATAAGACAAATCCTAATTGACAACCCTTTTATTAAAATTGAAATTCAATTGAAAGTGAATTCCCCTAAATTAGTTAATGTTCTTTCTCAAGAGACAAGAACCGTGCCCATCCTACTCTCGTGGTAATTGAATTTAAATTGAACCCATTGTGCTTTATGGTAATTCATTAAATCCTTGAAAGGCTAAACCTACTCTCGTGATTTAGACCTTAAGTTCAATTCTTATGGTTCCAACACCTAGGTTCACCTCTCAATACGTCCCTAAATATCTATAAGATGCAAATATGTGGCCAACAAATTCACATGAATAAGCACAATAAGGATTGAATCAAAGAACATTCAAGATTAATAAAAAGGGTAAACAAAGTCAATTAATTATCATTAATGTATCAAAGGGCATTGCCCAATCCTAGAAACAAAAGAAACTACTCAGACATAGAGAAGAAGAAACAAGAAATCAAATTCAAGAACATCCAAACCCGTAATTAAAGAGAGAAGAGAGGAGAAAGATGAAGATTAAGAGCCTCCCAATATGCCTTCTTCAAAACCAAATTGGAACCCTAATATTGTATTCAGGACATCTATAAATACCCTACGGGTTTTCTTTGGCCTCAACCCATAAAAAGAAATAGAAATGAAACTTAAAAATTTGTCTCGTACTGTGATCCACGGCCGTGGATCATTCCATGGCCAAGCCATGGAACTCTCTAGAAAATTTCTTTTACTTCTTCACGTAGCTGCTCAATCCATGGTCGTGGGGAATTCCACAGGCAGGTCGTAGAACTCTCTGGAGTGAGTTTTTTGCCCCAATTTGCTATCCGTAAAGCTCCAACTTCAATCGTGCAAGCTTTCCATCCATTTCAAGACCAATTCAGCACCAATCCTGCACAACAACACCCAAAAACACCGCAATTATCCGAACTAAGGGGAAAAACAAATAAAAAGGAAAACTAAAATGCCTAAAAATGCATGCAAAATAAGAACAAAATATGATGTTATTTCACACACATCACTTATCATCACCCCGTTTCCTCTTTTGGAAGTCTTGTGACTTAGGCTCCACAGAAAACGTCTTAAAACGCCCTTCAATTATCCTGTATTTGTTAATTAAAGTCTCAAAATCTCGAATCTCAAGCGGCAAAATAGTATTTTGAATGTCTTCCCTTAGTCCTTCCTCAAACTTAACACACTTCCAGGAATCATCAAGGTTAAGCCTGATATAAGACGAGAACTTAGACAATTCATTGAATTTGGCCACATACTGGCCAACAGACATATTCCCCTACTGCAACCTAAGAAATTCTATCTCTTTAGCATTCTGTAGGTTTTGCAAGAAGAACTTTCTCAAAAATGATCTCTTAAAGACCTCCCACGTAATAAGAGTCCTTGTTGCCACAAGAGCTCTCTTGGCATCTACCCACCAATCCTATGCCTCACCCTCTAGCATATAAGTAGCAAAAAGCACCTTTTGTTCATCTGAACAAGCCATGACCATAAAAATCTTCTCCATCTCTTTGAGCCAACCCTCAACTCTGACTGGGTTGTACTCCCCTTTGAAGGAAGACTGATTAGATTTCCTAAATTCCAAGAGGTTCTGGAAAGTCTGATTCCTCCCAGCTACATCTTGGTCAGGTTGCCTCTGATGGTGTGGTGGTGGTGTTGTGGTTGATGTTGAGTCATCGATATTCTTTCAAACATCCTGTTTTCTGTAGCTGCTTGCTCTCTCATAGCTTCCACATGAGCGACTGTTTGGCCCCACAATGCATCAACCATTTCCATAAAGGCTCTAACCATACTAGGATCTTCATTAGATGAGTTCCTTGTCTTACCGGTTTGTCGTTTTGGTGTCATAGTTTTCTATGCACACAGAACAATACATATTGAGTTGATCAGTCCTCAATATCATGTAACAATAGATATTAATAATTCGATACTCAAACAAAAGACAAAGAAATGCATAACACACAAAGGCATTCCTAACATGCCAAGGCATAGTCAGTCCATACCCCAACTCAACAGGATGAACTGCTCTGATACCATAGTGTAACACCCTAATACGATTATTATAAAATAAACAGAATATTTCAAACTAATACGTATTAAGCATGCCACTTTCTAAAAATGCATATAAATAAAATCCATAACAACCTTTATAGTTATTATAGAAAGCCTCGAATGATAAAAAGATCATATATATATATATACATCACTGGCTAACAAGCCATATTGTATACATAAACTTTTACATACAACCAGAAAGATACTCATATACAAACTGGTTCAAAAAGAGTTAAAACTGCTAACTAAGTCTTCACCTTCTTTTTCTTCTTGCCCTTTCCTTTTGGAAGGTCTTCACCTAGATTTACATGGAGTACATAGGGGTGAGAAATCACAATTTCTCAGTATTCGCTTACTAAGACTAGCAGTTAATCATTTACAACAAATAATGAACTGAACACATTAATATTCTAAATAATATAATATTCGAAAATCATTAACATCAAAAGATCACACATACAATCCAAAGATATTATTAGACAAATAGCCAACCAATTAATCTATCAAGCAATGACAATTACCTATACAATTGTCAACCATACAGTGATTTATGTTATGAGAAATGATTATGCTCAACCAAAGATCTAATAGAATGATTTTGTAACACAAATGTAAGTTTTGAGATTTGAAAACACAAGCTATTTGTTTAATTTCCCAGAAACCTCTGTCTCTTGTATATACAAAGTAGGATAAGCTTAAAAGCCTAAATCACAGTTGGTAGTAGGTGTAACGTCCCGGGACTGCCTGCAGGATTGATGAGTGTCCCCACAAATCAACACGAGTCTTTCAGCGTGCTTTGTCATCACTCACACGCATCCTAGGAAACTTCCCAGGAGGTCACCCATCCCACAAGTGCTCCAAGTCAAGCACACTTAACCATGGAGTACTTATGTTCTTGGCTCCAGAAAAGAAGATGCATCTTGTTGATATGAGTGGTGTCAATCAATTCATTTAAACCATCCTTAACTATGTAGTCCCATACCTGCACAGTATCTGAATCCCTCTCATTCTGATGTGTATTCAGTTTATTAATGTGTCCCTTCACCTAGAAGCCTACAAGGAGCTGCTCCTTATCCGTGCTTCATCTCTTTACACCGACGACCACTCCCCGCCCTTGTCAGCCTCGGGTGTCACATGCCCACTAGCTTCTGCATGATTCGTCCCCGAACCACACCATACTGGGAGAGGTCCCGCTCTGATACCATTTGTAACATCCCGAGACTACTTGCAGGATTGATGAGTGTCCTCACAAATCAACACGAGTCTTTTTAGCGTGCTTTGTCCTCACTCCTACACATCCTAGGAAACTTCCCAGGAGGTCACCATCCCATAAGTGCTCCAAGTCAAGCACACTTAAACATAGAGTACTTATATTCTTGGCTCCCGAAAAGAAAATGCATCTTGTTGATATGGGGTGGTGCTAATCAATTCCTTTAAGCCATCCTCAATTATGCAGTCCCACACTTGCACAATCTCTAAATCCCTCTCATTTTGATATGTATTCAGTTCATTCATGTGTCTCTTCACCTAGAAGCCTTCCAGGAACCGCTCCTTGTCCGTGCTTCATCTCTTTGCACTGGCGACCACTCCCCGCCCTCGTTAGCCCCGTGTGTCACAATAGGTAAACACCTTCCCCTCACCAATGTAAGAGTACTATTATCACCCTCATACTGGTAAGCCTGACCATAATAGTATACCTGCTACGAGAATCTAGGTCAACACCTTGTTCTCTGGCCATATGGTTGTGCACACCATGATAAGTTACAATACATAGGAAACTAACAAGTACCAAGTTTGAAAACCAAGTATCAAGAACTAGATCAATTCACAATTAAGACATATCACAAGATTCACATAACCAAGTGACTATCTAATACTAATACATATAGGTCCTAGCATCACCTATTCCACAAGGTAGCAAGAACTATGTAACTAGTATTTCCTTACATAAAGCTTCTCTCCATCACTTCACATGTGATTTCCAAGTCAACCTCATTTTGATCAAAGTTTTAGATGGTCCCTAAGGTCTTTTAAGTCATAGATTTGCCTAAGGTTTCACCACTCTTAGATATATGCCATATGGTTATTCTCTCCAAGAATTACCCTCATTTGTGTCTCATCACACTTAGGAAAGCATATAAGAATGATCCCAACACTTAGGACCTTCTAAAGATATCAAAAACACATTTTTGAAGATTCTAGAGCTCACGCCGCAGCACTACCCGTGCCATGCCGCAATGCCTATCTCTCGAGTTCCAATACTGGAAGTGCATCAGTATCACGCCGCAGCGTGAAATACTTGCGTCGCGGCACCAACATCTGAACATGGATTTTGCATAATTCTGTTGAATTCGAGTATTGTTCCATTGGAACAAGTTTCGAATTTTGGTCACTCCAAATTAGTTTTTAGTTGATTTTAAGTTCCTAACAAGTTCACTAACATAAAGGAAACATAAAACACTAATTGATGTCATAAATGGATCAAAACACAAAATCACTCATTCAAACCCCTAAAATCAACACTTAGAGCATTTTAGGTCCAAATGGAGAATTTTCAGTTTCTAATCCAAACTCTTTGCATAAATAAGTCATAAACAACATTTATAAATCATCCAAGCAAGAAAATCACATAACACACCACAAGAACTCAATTTGACATATTAAACCTCAAATAAGCCTAGCATGAAAAAATGAGGAAAAAGATGAAGTTGAGCTCAAGAACCCCTACCTTGAGTTCCTTAAGCTTCTATGGTGATGGAGATAATGATGGAATTGATCACAAATCTTCAAGTTTTTCTTTCCCTTTAGCATTCCTCTTCTTCCCTTCCTTCTTTTCTCTTTTCTCTTCCTTCTCTCTTTATTCTATTTTTAGCCGTAGAGAGTGAATGAAAAAACAAGAATGAAGGCTTGCTATATCACAAAAGAGGGTAAACAATGATGGCTAGTAACCGTGGATGACTTATGGCCTTTAGTTACCATATTGGTAATTCTCGATCTGCTAAAAACACTCAACTTTAGCTAAATCAAGTTTTTCAAGTTCTAATAACTTTAAAATAAATCATAGGATTCATCAAAAATATTGTTGCACCAAAACCATCATTTTCCATATCTGCGACTAATCATTCTGGTTTTAAATAGACAACCAGTATGCCTAAAAATACCAAACTGACTCTAAAAATTCTCAAACTTTAACCACATCACAAAATAAACATTAGTGACTTAGAAATAAATTATCCACATCTATTTCCATTAGCTATGTTATTTATGCTAATATATGGGTTATTTTAAGCTATTTTTTACCTTTTGGATTGCAACAAAAAGCCTAAACAAACTCAGATTGTCACGAAATTATACAGACATGTTAAGTAAGTATTAAGCTACCTTTGTAACTAATTACAAGTCTAACATGTTAAAGAGGATGTTACAGTTTATATTCATAACTACTAACATGAAATACAATGATGGTAAATATCATAATAAATAACAAACGAATTGATTTATATTCATCACATAAACACTTCATTAAATACTCCTATTAGAGTCTTATCAGTCTTTAAGAAGCATAAAAGAATAAACTATATGAGTTAAGGACTCCAATTTCACCAAATAAAACCCCAGAAATTTCTGTGTTTGGGCGCTTAAGCGCCTATTTTCTCAGCGCTTAGGCGCTTCGTGACAGAAACACTACCTTGTTTCTTTTGCCATTGGGTGCTTAACCGCCCCAAACCTGAGTGATTAATCACTTTGCACGCAAAAGTTCTCTAGTCTGCAGTGATTAAGCGGACAAAAACTAGACGATTAAGCGCCTAGGAACTTGAACTTCATCCATTGTTCCATTAGCTTTTAAACCATATTTTAACCCCCAAAAACCACTTCCAAAAGTTTTCCAACATCTACAACATCCTATTAACACAATATACTTCTAAAAACCACAACCAAAACACTCCACATGAATTAATGCATCATTCATCACCTTGAAATCCTAAAACCTCTCTCTTGGTTCAATTGAGGTTATAAGTATTTAAGGGATGAAAAATGCATCACCAATCATGTAACAAACCATACACAAAACCATCCTCAAGTTCTTTAACATGAATCAATCCAAGAACATACAAAACCACACTCAAAATCCATTCCTCACATCCAACCTTCTCACGGACAAGGTGAAGGAAATAGAAAGATGAGTAAATACAAGGTTTCCCCCTACCTCAATGGCCAGAAATGAATTCACTTAGTTGCTCCTTTCCAAAATCTTCTCCTTGCTTCCCTTTCCCTATGTCTTTCCGTGCTGTAGTCGTGAAAAGAGAATGACAAATGAGAGAAATATCTCATTTTGGCCTTAAATAGATCAAGGCATTAGAAAGAGTGAGGAATCGTGCCTCACTTTGTCACTTAAGTGACTTATATCAATTCCCGATATGTTAAGAACACTTAGATTTCACCAAATCAAGTTTCATAGCTTACAACAAGTTTAAAATAAATCCTAAGATTCGTCAAAAATCTTGTTTCACCATTACGATATTTTTCCATATCTACTGGTAGTCAATCCAATATTAAAACACACAACCAGTATGCTTAAAAATACCAAACTAACTCCAATTAGTTTAAAAAATTAATGACACCATCTTCAACTCATTTATACCCTAGAAACAAATTCTCCAAATTTGTTTCCATTAACTAAGCGATTTAAGCCAATACCAAGGCTAAAAACAGTTATATTTCACACATAATGTTACAACAAAGTGACTAAACGTGCTTAGAAAGTCACAAAATTCAACAGGCATGTTAAGCAAGTATTAGACTACCTTTATATTCATATACAAGCCTAACATGTTTTTCAGGGTGTTACATTTCTTCCCTCCTTTTTAAAAATTTTGTCCCCAAAATTTGGTTTACTTAAGGTAAGAAGTCCTAAATAACTTATACACATAACAGGCACAAGCAAATCTCAAGAAAATAAAATTACTCAACAAGTACTACTATGTACTCACCTTGTAATTGGCATTGGCTAAAGCAATAAAGCAATGGTTTTGATGATAACAAACAAGGACAAGAAATGAAAGTGTAATGATTAAGTCCCAAGGATCTTTAAGGTTAGCTTATAGGACTTAGATCTTGTGAAAAGGTATTTAGGAATCACACTAAGCTCAAATATGTTTTCAAATCTTTACAAATGATTTTCACATGCTAAAATGCTGAACAAATAAGTTTTGAAAAGATAGTTATGGTAGTTGTTCAAATCTACGAAAAATAGTCAAGTTTGTGTTTTGCAAAACTGACCATTAGTTACTCTTTTGACCATATCTTTCAAAATACCTTGAGTCTTGTTCTGAAACTTATTTCATATGAAAGTAAACTTAATGATCTTTTCAACGAGTGGTCATTTGTTTAAAACGGATGAGAAATAAAAAAGTTATGACCATTTTAAAATCAATTTTCAAAACAAACATGTCATAACTGATTATGGAATATCCATAACCGGTTATTGATCAAGTCAGGAGCTTTTGAACATGTTTTTCTAAAGCTCATAACATCTTATGGATTTCCCATAACAGGTTATGAATTTCCCATAACAGGTTATTCTAAAAGTCAGTGACGAAGACTTTGTTTTTAAAAGGCTCATAACAGGTTATAAATTTCCCATAACAGGTTATTCTAAAAGTCAGTGACGAAGACTTTGTTTTTAAAAGGACCATAACTAATTATGACTCATTCATAACTGGTTATGGTGTTAAATGAAAGACCAGGATTTTGATTTTACAAGTCATAACCGACTATGCTTAGCCCATAAGCAATTATGCTCAATAGCATAACACATTTTCTAACGGCTATATTGGAGCATTTAATGCCTCCAACAACCACCAACGACTCTTAAATGTTTTGTGCTATAAATGAAAGTGTTTGGGCATTAAAGAAAAGTTGGCAATCAATCTGAATAAGTTTCTTGATCATCAAATTCATGTTTTACTCTCATTTCTCTAAAAACTTTATTTTTAGCTTCAAAGTGTGAATCCTTAATACCCATAGAGCTTTAATTTGTATCATATACTCTTTGAGAGAGTTTCTATCATTCAAATACTTTATTTATTCTGTAAAGAGGATGACGTATCCCTCAAGTGAAAAAAGGCAAGGTATACCTTGTTGAAAAGAAGGTGAGGTATCCTTCAAAGGTGTAAAGAGACTGAGGTATCCCTCAATGGTTATAAAGGGTTAGGTATCCCTTGTTTGTAAAGAGGGAAATGTATCCCTCAAAGGTTATAAAGGGTGAGGTATCCCTTGTTTGTAAAGAAGGTGAGGTATCCCTCTAAAGTGGTAAAAGGTGAGGTATCCCTATTTTGATACTCAAGCACAAAGGGTAAGGCATCCCAGAGGTATGTTGAGTGCTCTCAGTTGTAAAGGTTTTCAAGCACCTGTTCAAGCTTGAAGGTTTAGTGGAAAACCTCTGGTAGTTCACTTAAGGACTGAATGTAGGTCACAATGGGTGGCTAAGCCGAGATAAATTCTTGTGTTTGTTCTTCTCAACTCTATCTCTTACATTTGTGCTTTAAATTTATATGCTTACTTGAATACTTTTTATTTTAGCCTATTTATTTGTGAGTGAAGTATTCAATGTATAATAGTTATACATTTGTTATGCATGTTCCGCTACATTTAATAATTGAGTGCTTCAGAATGTTTAATTTCTTAATGATGATTTAAAAACTTGTAATCACCTAATTCACCCCCTCTTGGGTAATGGTTGTCATGGCTAACAAGTGGTATTAGAGCTTCGTGCTCTGTTGAAAGCTTAACTGCTTAGAGTTAAAGATCTTTATTTGTTGGCAACCATTGAAAGCTTTTGAAAATGGAAGGTTTTGAAATTAATAAAACACCATTCTTTGATGGTGTGCATTTTGTTTATTGGAAAGCTAGAATAGAATTTATATACAATCTATTGATCTTGATTTGTGGGATATTGTGCTTAATGGATTTTCTCCTAAACTAAAACAAGATTGGAATGCTTATGATAAGAAATATTTTTCCTTGAATATTAGAGCAATGCAAATCTTAAGAAGTAGTTTGAATGATGATTCTTATGCTAAAATTAAGATTTGCTCTAGTGTTAAAGATATATAGGATGCTCTTGATGCTATTTATCTTGCTAACAATGATTTTTTTACATAAAGTTATATATAGAGAGCCAGAAGAGCAAAAGCCTTTAGAGGAAGACAATATAGAAAAATGTCCTTAAGAAGATGTTCTTGAATCCTTGAAGGACAACAATGAGGAAGATGATGATTCCCTTAAAGAGTCAAGTATACTAGAAATTAAGACCACTTCCTATATGGCTAAAAAGGACTTTGAGGTACATAGTGTTAAACTAGATTATAGTCCTTCCTATTATGAGCTACAATGTGCATATGATGAATTGTATGATGAATTATTGAATTTAGAAAAGAAAAACTTATCTTGTTTGGAAAACATTTCCTCTATTGAAAATGAAATTGAAAATCTAAAAAATGAATATATTTTTCTTGATGAAGAAATGCCTTTGAAATGTGAAACCTCAACTTCTTGTGAAAAGTGCATTGATTTAGAAAAACAAGTTGAGGACTTATCTTCCAAATTTGCCAAAGCTAATGATTCTAATTGCTTAAATTCTATGCTTATTAATGAGAATAAAATTAATGGTATTCCATATAAAAAATCAAGCAAGGCTTATGACAAAAATAGTATGGAATGTAATAACAACAAAAGGCTTAAGTTTTCCAAAATGATCTTCAAAGGACCAAGTCATCAGTAAATTCAATTGTTTGCAATTTTTGTGGTTATTTAGGACATATTTCTCATTTGTGTAATTATAAAAGAAATGCTTATATGAGAAATAACATGGTGCGGGTCCCTAAAAGTCTTAAAAGCTTTAGTACTAACATTCAAGGACCCAAGATGAAGTAGGCACCAAAATGTCCTCCTAGTATTTCAATTATGTAGAAAATTTCTCAAAAGGATGGACTAATTGGTCAAAGGAAAGATGAATCATCAAGAAGAATGCTTCCAAAGCCCAAAGGTAGAAGTTTTGGTCAAAGAAAGAAGATGACTTCAACTAAAGCTTCTCAAGTATAAAATGTAGAATTTGTAAAGGTCAAGACTCCAAAAGAGAAGCAATGGGTAAGGAAAATAGTTTCCTTGATTACCAAGGCCAAGGTATCAAATGCTTTTATCTCTTATGCATATTCACTTGTAAAGTCAATGAATTTGAGGTATATTCCTTGTAGGCCTTATGTAGCGCCCCTTTTTCTAGGAGAAGAAGGAACATCACACCATAATAAAGAGAAATAAAATGGAGAACATATAAATAAAGTTGTCAATTAAGACCTAATCTATTTTTATATTATAATAAATAAACTCCTTCAAATAGTGAACGTATAATAATTAGGTAGCGTATATACATATAAAAACTTTCTTTTTGTTAAGAACAAATAATAAATATAGTTATAACGGAATTCGACATGAAATAACATCATACATTCACATTAATAAGTCACCTTCTTATCATTGGCATAGTTCATGCCTCTGAAAACTTTCTCTAGCTCCTTGATCCAAAGAGTAGCCTTTTCCAAATCAAATTCTCCCTTGAATTGCAAAGGGTTGTTGTGACGAAATTCAGCCAAATTTTGAGCATCGGCAGTAGCTTCCAACTGTTGTGCAGCTCTCTCTTGCTGTTGAGCAGTCTGCTGGTTCAATTGCAGCATGGCCTCAGCCATCTTTTGTATTGCCTCGATCGCTGCAGTCATATCTCCTGTACGAGCCATATCTCTTTTCAAGTCAAACTATACAAAACACAGGGAAAAGTCAGATGCATCCTTTCAGAATACCAAACATAGAGAATCACACAACACAAACAAGACAGTCCAAACCACAAGACCCAAAACAAAACTTAAATCGGGGCTTTGATACCAAGACAGTGTAGCACCCCTTTTTCTAGGAGAAGAAGGAACATCATACTATAATAAGGCGAACTAAAAGGTGGAACATATAAATAAAATCGTCAATTAAGACCCGGTTCAATTTTATATTATAATAAATAAACTCCTTCAAATAGTGAACGTATAATAATTGGGTAGCGTATATACATATCAAAACTTTCTTTTTGATAAGAACAAATAATAAATAACAAATAATAAATATATATATATATATATATATATATATATATATATATATATATATATATATATATATATATATATATATAATCAAGTCTGTTTAATTACATCATCATGTATACAAAAAGCAAAAGCTTTACCTACCCCAAGATGTTTTCAAAATATATAGTCCATCAACATAGCAAAATGTCAGGCTTCCCAAAAAAATATATGGACAGCCATCAGTAGCCACCGACAGTATCAACCCCTTAAGATTGACGAGAAGGAACCGTAGCAAGATCCTCCTCAGGGTCTTCCTCGTCAAATGAGATCATCATTGGAGTGACCAAATTTCAAGCAGAGGCTCGAGTAATGGAAAGAAATGAGTCCTCCTGTGGGGTGTAATAGAGATCATCCCACAGATCGCGGACAGGTAGGTAAAACTCTAAACGGACAAAAGTAGTAAAATAAAAAATAGGCAGGTCATAGCGACCCCAAGCTAGTGACACCGTCAACTCCCCGTGGTAAATGCAACGGTCCGTGCACAAGTTTATATGCCAACAGTCGGGACCTCCATGAAAGGTCATTCTGACATATCCCAAAAATCAGCGTGGATGTGATGACATCTGTAACGCCCTTTTTTCTTCCTTAGCCATAATGGGTAAGAAGAAGGAACGTCGCACTATAGTGAAACGACACACAAATGATTACGAAAAATTTGAACATATATATATATATATATATATATATATATATATATATATATATATATATATATATATATATATATATATATATATATATATATATTTGCTTGACATGAATTCGGTTAAAACTTCTATTTAGTGTACATATACACCTGTTTATGAACATATTGCGTGATTGAGTTAAAATTAAAAGTTTCTCTTTCCAATAAAACTTCTGTCAAAAAGGTCAAAGAGAAATCAACGTGGAATGAAACATACGACCATTCACAATATGGATAATTACATACTTTGTATCAGAAATACAAGCCTGTTTAAATTACATTTCCAAAAATATACAAAAGGCAAAATGTGTACCTACCCCAAGAGATACAAATATATATATCCACTAACCCAGTAATACGTCAGGCTCCCTCAAAATAAACAGACAGCCATCAATAGCCATCAATTAAAACCAACCCTAAGACTGCCTAGAACGAGAAGGAACCGTAGATGGATCCTCCTCAGGGTCCTCGTCGTCTGACGAGACATCCATTGGGATGACAGAACAGCGGGCAGGAGCCCGAACAGTAAACAAAAAGGAATCCTCACGAGGGGTATAATACATTTCACCCCACATGTCCCTCAGGGGCATATAGAACTCCAGCCATACAAAAGCATGAAAATCTAGAATAGGAGCGTCATAACGTCTCCACGCTAAGGACACCGTCACATCGCCGTGGTATATACATCGATCAGTCTGCACGTTGATATGCCAGCAATCCGGACCTCTAAGAAAGTTGATCCGCACATAGCCAAAAAGTCCACGGAGCCAAAATGACATCCTCAACAACTTCGATCTCAGTCGAGATAAGGCCAGAAACCCTGAAACTCAGTGGCTTCCTTGTCCTTCTCACGAGCGTCTTCTCGAGAGCACACGATCCAACCAAAATACAAAATAGAGAAATTACCGAAAGAGGTGAGATTCCCAGCTTTCAGTACCAACATGGTAGCAAGAAAATAAACGGCATCGAACGCCCACATAAAACACAGTTAATACATACAAGGGCAGTAATACCCGAAAGCAATTAATGAGAGTAAGGCAACAAAGAACAATAGTTAACATTATCCATAACCAGCTAGCAACATTAGCATCACCAAAAGTCAAATAAATATCGCAGTCATGATAGTAAACACATTATCCAATTATAAATGCTCAATGGACCATGTGACTGACAACTCACAATGTAATAAGGGTACCAAAGTTCCTACTCCATGGAGCTAAATGTAAACATTTTTGGAGTGAATGATCAAGGAGTAATACCAGTATATTAGTAGCCTTAAAATACAGTGTGCTTTCTTTCATAAAATTGTTTGCGCAATGGCTCATACATGGTACCTCAACAGTTGATCGCGATATAGGACAGCGTCTCAGGCAGGATCGTTGGTGTGTCGTGTTACCAAGTGGCTTCAATACTCAAGAGGGGGGGTGAATTGAGTTTGTAAAACAAGTTCACAATTCTTTCGCAAAACACTTGACTATTGATTTTCGTTGAAGCTATTGACTAATTGAAATGAATGAATTGATAAGAACAATGTATATTGCTTAATAACCAACCAAGAGAGAAGTAATCAAGTAAGAGTACAAGCAATGCACAAATATAAAGAGAAGGGTTTAGAGAAAACAAACTCAATCGTTTATCCTGGTTCGATCACCAATCCACTTGTGATCTACGTCCATTCCCCAAGCAACAACTTGAGATTTTCCACTATATCTTCAAGCTTCAATAGGTGCTTGAATACCTTTATAAACTTGAGCCCTCAACTCCTTGGGATGCCTCACCCTTGAGCTTGAGTCTCTTCAAACAAAGGGATGCCTCACCCTTTACAAATTGAGGGATGCCTCACCCTCTATCTTATACAAAGAATTTAGATTGAATTTGAGAAGCTCTCACTAGAGTAGATGATACAAATTGAAGTTCTAATAATGCTCACAAAGATATCTCAAAGATTGGACAAAAACAGAGCAAGAAAGATTTCAGAGTTTGATTCTCGTATGATGTGTTGCTGTGATGTTTTTAGGTTCAAGAACCACCCTTAATGATGCCCCAGCCATTGTATTTAAAGCCCATTCATTAAAAGAGCCGTTGGGGGTGGTTAAATCCAAGCATTAAATGCATTCAATATAGCCGTTGGGCATGTCAGAACCTTGGTAATCGATTATAAGCCTTTGGTAATCGATTACATGGAAAATACAACGTGTTCTTGGCTTTCTGGGCTTGTGGTAATCGATTACATGACCTGTGTAATCGATTACACGCCCTCTGACTTCATGGTAATCGATTACAATATTCATGTAATCGATTACATGGCCCTTTTGGTCGTGTTCTTGGCTTTCTGGGAACATGGTAATCGATTACATGACTTGGTGTAATCGATTACACGTTCTCTGACTTTCTGGTAATCGATTACAATATTGATGTAATCGATTACATGCCCCTTTTGGTCGTGTTCTTGGCTTTCTGGGAACATGGTAATCGATTACATGACTTGGTGTAATCGATTACACGTTCTCCGACTTTTCGTAATCGATTACAATATTAATGTAATCGATTACAAGGCTTCTGTTTAGCTTGTAATCGATTACTAAACTCTGGTAATCGATTACACTATACCTTAAACTCATTTTTCAAGCCTTAAAACTGCTTTTATATCATTCCTAAGCTTTAGAAAACATGGATTAAACAAAATGTAGCATTGTTTGGCATGATCCAGGATAAAAGAAGTTCTCTTTTAGGAATTTATCTTTGAAACCCATATTGATTAAAATCATTTTTGAAAAACCATTTGAGATATCTTTGGAGCATTTAACATTGATGTACTTATGCCTATATCTAAGCCTCTTGATTTCTTCCTTTGATACTTGGCTTTCTCATTTGCTCTTTGGTCTTCATCTTTGACTTTGTTATCATCAAAAACCATTTGACATGCTTCGAGACGCATGCATTCACATTCTCCCCCTTTTTGATGATGACAATCTGAATCAATGGAATAAAGAGAAACAATTGCATATATATATGTATATCAGAGATTTAAGCGCAATCCTCCCCGTAATGCATGCATAATATAGGGTTAGTGATGTAATCATGTGAAAGCTTTAAATTAAACTCCCCCGTACTTATGCAATTCACTAATCTCTCCCCCGTTGGCATTATCAAAAACACTTTTAAGCGGAAATTTGGACAACATTTCCTCTGTTTGTCATGATTTCCCAAAAAATTTAGATAGTAGAAATGCAATCACCCAAATCACCCGTAGACAATCAAACCAACAGATCAATCAAGCATATCCAAATGGAACCAAGTAAATCAATATCCAAATGCATATTATAATCAAGCATATTAATTATATAAGCAATAAACCAACTGATTTTATAAACAATGTTTCAAACATGTACATCAGAATGACAGAACAAGTAAAAAACACTATCATGGCAGAGGTCCATGATCACTATCAATGGCCTCGCTATCGCTCTCTCTACATCAGCAGCAACATCTCCAAGGTCAACATCATCGTCACCGGTGTCAAGGTCGTCCTCGGAGCCAAGGAGTTCCTCATTTTCAGCAGGAACAGCAGCTGGAGCGGCAGAGGGATCAACAAATGATAATGGAGCAGCAGGAGGAGCAGAGGAGGTGGATGGTGCAGTATGTCTAGTGCCCTCCAAATGCGACCGAATGACAACAAGCTCCTGATCGGAGTAGTCCATCCTAAGCTCGAGGTGGTCCACCTTCTGCTCAATGCGGTCCAGCCTGGTATCCATTGTGGTGGCCAAACTTCGTATCTCTTGCAGTAGAAGCTCCAATGTGACTGGAGCAGGTGGAGCTGGTGCAGGCTGCTGGTCCTCATCATCATCATCATCATCCGGACCATGAGGGATGTGCCCGTAGCTCCCATGAGCCAGATAATGCCATCTCCCATCGACCTTGTACAGCTGAAGCTTTTTCAGAGTGTGCAATCCAATAGATTGAGGTCCCTTGGAGCTGGTATCCTTGGACTCCTCAGCCAGGGAGATGCGACAGTGCTCCAGGATGGCAGTGACCAACATTGCGTAGGGGAGGGCAGAGTTTTTCTTTTTCTTTACATCCAGCATGTGCTGAATGATGTAATTGGCCCAGTTGATTGGCCTATCAGTGGTCATGGCCCACAAGACCACCACGTCATCACGTAGTATCTGGGAATAATTCCCTCCTCTGGGAATCAGGCCTCGAACAACCAAGTAATGGAGTACCCTGTTCTCCATGGTCAGACCAGTTGCCATCACCCTCTTGTTGTTCCTGGGAAGCACGTAGCCTGAGCGAAGCAAGGATGTCAAGGCGCTCTTGTACTCAAACTCGTCACCCCAGGCATTTTCGTTACCATAGAAGCTGGTCCCAGCATAGGTGAGCTTGGTCAACCTACACCATTCTTCCCGAGTGATCTTAATCTGAGTTTTCTTCACTTCAGAGATCAAGCAATGGTCTTCATACCTCAGGTTGGCATAGAACACACGTACCAGGTTGGGATAGATGGCTTTCTGAATGCTTAAAAATCCAAGCAATCCTAGCCTCTCAAGCAGCTGGAAGCATTGTAAAGGCTCACTCGTGCAGAAGGAGTGAGGAAGATAGCGCAGAGAGATGAGCTTCCTTAGCTGGAAGTTCTTCCTGAAGAGCTCCGCCTTCTTGGTGGTGGAGAAATGTCTGGTGAGATCCAACCCCGAAATGTTGCGTGGGGGAGCACTGGAGGACTTACCAACAGTGGTCCCTGTCCTTGCACGTTTAGTGCGTTGGCTTGGTTCAGCCATGGATGAATGGAAGGGTATGAGTGGTGTTTGGAGGGTTGTGGCTCGTGGGGGACGAAGGGGAGAAGAACGAGAGAGTGTGGGTGAAGGTGTGGGTGGAAATGTGGTTGATTTGAAGGTGATTTGATGGTTGGGTTATGGTGGGGAAGTGATTTCGAGTGAGAGGGAGGAGATTTTGGGAGATTTGGTGGAGAAATGAATGAGAAGGAGAGATTTGAGAGTGGAGAGCTTCGTGAGAGCAGAGGAGAGGAAAGGTGAAATGTTTAGAATGAGTGACCTTTCGCGCGTCTGAAGCCTTTTAAACCCCTCTGTAATCGATTACATGGGTTGTGTAATCGATTACATGCTTTCTGTTTGCCCCTGTAATCGATTACAATTTCAGTGTAATCGATTACCAGATCTTCTGGGAACCTTGTAATCGATTACAGTATATGTGTAATCGATTACCGAGTTCTGAAATGATGTAATCGATTACCGCTTGTGTGTAATCGACATCGGTCCGACAGAACCTTTGTAATCGATTACAAGGGTCTTGTAATCGATTACCAAACTACCAAAACTCAGTTTTGCGTTTCAATCAGCTGAGGATCAATTTTAAGACAATCAAGTTGATTCATAAGCATGCTAAATCAATTTCAAACATCATTTAGGCATGCAATTCACATAGATTTTGATTTAAACACTTAATCATACAAGATTGTTACTTTTACCAAGAATTACCCCATTTTGGATGGATTGGTCGCTTTTTGCATTTCTTGGAGATCTTTGACATAAGGAAGCACCTGCAAAACAACTTAGGGGAAATCTCCGATGCTCAAGTCAGTATGGAATTGAAAAATAATATTTATGCAGCAAATAACCATGATTATGCAGAAAAAGGCTTGATTATGCAGTAAAAGTTTCTTTATACAGCAAAATGATGGATTATGCAGCAATTTAGCTTATACATGATTGATCTAATATGCCAAGTTCATTTCTTATATAATAGAAGGCTTCTTTTGCTAAAGGTTTAGTGAAGATGTCTGCTAGTTGCTTAGTGGTTTCCACAAATTCAAGCATGCAATCACCCTTTTGAACATGATCTCTTATGAAATGATGCCTTATTTCAATGTGCTTTGTTCTTGAGTGTAAAATGGGATTCTTAGATAGATTGATTGCACTAGTGTTATCACATCTTATGGGGATGTGATCCACTCAAGACCATAGTCTAGAAGTTGTTGCTTCATCCAAAGGATTTGAGCACAACAACTCCCACCGCAACATATTCAAATTTCACTGCATGTTGACAATGCCACACTATTTTGCTTCTTGCTATGCCAAGAAACTAGTGAGCTTCTAAGCAAGTGGCATGTCCCACTAGTACTCTTCCTATCCATTTTGCACCCAAAAAATCAGAATCGAATAACCAACCAAACAACATGAAGCACCATTAGGGTACCATAATCCCATTTGTGAAGTGCCTATTAGATATTTCATAATACGTTTTACAAAGACTTAGGTGTGATTCTTTAGGATTTGCTTGAAATCTAGCACACATGCATACACTAAACATGATATCCGGTCTACTTGCAAGAAGATAAAGGAGTGAGCCAATTATACCTCTATACTTAGTGATTTCTACCGATTTACCTCCTTCATCCTTGTCCAAGTAACAGAAGTTCCCATTGGTGTAGCCATTTGCTTTGCTCCTTCCATTCCAAACTTCTTGAGCAACTCCTTGCAATATTTTGATTGACTTATGAAAGTCCCATTTCTTGTTTGCTTGATTTGAAGTCCAAGGAAGAAGTTGAGCTCACCCATCATGGACATCTCAAACTCTCTTTGTATGATATTGGCAAATTCTTTACAAAGAGAGTCATCAATAACACCAAATATAATATCATCAACATATATTTGAACAAGTAAAATGTCATGCTTTTTATGTTTGATGAAAAGAGTTGTGTCAACCTTTCCCCTAGAGAAACCATTTTCCAAAAGAAACTTGCTCAACCTTTCATACCAAGCTCTAGGAGCTTGTTTTAAGCCATACAAGGCCTTTTTAAGTTTAAAAACATGGTTGGGCAACTCAAAGTTTTCAAAACCGGGAGGTTGATCAACATATACTTCTTCTTGTATGAAACCATTTAAAAAGGCACTTTTGACATCCATTTGAAAAAGTTTGAAATCCATGATGCAAGCATATGCAAGTAACATTCTAATGGCTTCTAGTCTAGCTATGGGAGCATACGTTTCTTCATAATCTATACCTTCTTCTTGATTATAACCCTTAGCTACAAGCCTAGCCTTGTTTCTTATTATTAAGCCCGTTTCATCAAGTTTGTTCCTAAAAACCCATTTGGTGCCAATTATTGGATGATCATTGGGCCTTGGGACTAATTCCCAAACTTGATTCCTTTCAAATTGATTTAATTCATCTTGCATGGTCAAGATCCAATGTTCATCATTAATGGCCTCATTTATGTTTTTAGGTTCAACTTGAGAAACAAAAGCCATATGATTACATGCATCTCTAAGAGAGTTACGAGTGATTACCCCTTTTGATACATCACCTATCACTTTGTCAAGAGGATGATATCTTGATGTTTTCCATTCCTTGGGAAGATCCATGATTTGAGAGTCCTCTTATCTTGGGGAATCATATGGGCTTTCTTCTTGCTTCTTGACTTCTTCTTCTTGATTTCCAAGGTGAGTTCTTGCAAGGATTTCTGCAACATCATCAACAAGCTCCTTTCTTGGCTCGTTTGGGTTAGTCTCATCAAATGCAACATGTATGGACTCTTCTATGGTCATAGATCGTTTGTTATAAACCCTAAAGGCCTTACTATGTATAGAATAACCAAGAAAGATTCCCTCATCAGATTTTGCATCAAACTTCCCCAAGTTATCCTTTCCATTATTTAGAACAAAACATTTACATCCAAAGACATGAAAGTGTGAGACATTTGGTTTCCTTCCTTTGTATAGTTCATAGGGGGTTTTCTTTAAAATTGGCCTTATTAGAGCCCTATTCATAACATAACAAGCAGTGTTAACCGCATCCGCCCAAAAATACTTAGGAAGGTTGGCCTCATTGAGCATAGTTCTTGCCATTTCTTCTAAAGATCGATTTTTTCTTTCTACAACACCATTTTGTTGTGGTGTTCTAGGGGCTGAAAAATTATGCTCAATGCCATGTTCATCACAAAACGTTTCAAATTCATGGTTTTCAAATTCACCACCATGATCACTTCTTATGGATGCAATACAAAAACCTTTTTCGTTTTGGATAACTTTAGCAAGCTTTTGAATGATTGAAAAGCATCATTTTTGTGAGATAAAAACAATGTCCATGTAAACCTAGAAAAATCGTCCACAATCACTAAGGCATAGTAATTCCCACCAAAGCTCATAGTTCTAGAGGGACCAAAAAGATCCATGTGCAAAAGTTGTAGAGGTCTTGAAGTTGAAACCACATTTTTATCTTTAAAAGAGACCTTTACTTGTTTTCCCTTTTGACATGCATCACAAAGTTTGTCTTTTTCAAATTTGAGCTTTGGAAGACCAATTACTAGTTCTTTAGAAACTAATTTGTTTAAGTGATCCATGTGAATGTGAGCAATTCTTCTATGCCATAACCATGAATCATTTTCTCTAGTCATAAAGCAATTAGCATCATTTGAGGAAATGTCATCAAGGCTAATCATATATATGTTATTGACCCTATGACCAACAAACCTAACATGTTTATCATCCTTACTCTCAATTATGCAACAATTTGAATCAAATATAACTCTATTGCCTTTATCACATAATTGACTAATACTAAACAAATTATGTTTAAGTCCTTCAACAAGTAAAACATTATCAATAGATGATGAAGGAGTCTTACCAACTTTGCCAATTCCAAGAATCTTCCCTTTGTTGTTGTCACCATATGTAACATGACCATGTTTCTTGAGAGTAAGGGAGGAGAACTTGGACCCATCACCGGTCATGTGCTTGGAGCAACCACTATCAAGATACCAATTTGAGCTCTTGGTCTTCAAGCACACCTACAACACACATTCAAGTTTTAACTTTTGGTACCCAAATTGTCTTAGGTCCTTGTGTGTTAGAGTTAGGCATGGTGCCTTTAGGAACCCAAACCCTTTTTATTCCAACTTTAGTATTTATATTCTTTCTAACATTGCAAGTGGATGCACTATGCCCTTTCCTACCACAATGAAAACATTTGATAAAGGGGGTACTTGAAGTTTTAGATGGAACAAAGAAATTATTGTAGGATTTTTTATGATTATTTGGATTGTATCCCAATCCGGCTTTTTGAAAAACACACCTTTGTTTGCTTAGTAGCATGTTCAAATTATCTCTTCCCATAGTAAATTTTGCAAGAGTGTTTTTCAAGTCCTCAATTTCTTTTTCAAAAGCTTTACATGATAAACAAGGTAATGATATGGATGCATTATCATGTGAGGAACAAGTCATGCAAGATGAATTAGCATCTATGAGTCCTAAGGTCTCATTTTCAATTTTAAGTTCATTTATCTCCTTAGTTAAAGTAGAAACTTTGTTTGTCAATAGGGAGATTGTTTTATTTGAAGATAAAATCATTTTAGTGAGTCTCAAGGATTCATCATGCAATTCTTGAAAAGCATCTTGCAATTCATCATAAGTAGGTGGAGGTTCTAGGTTAGAAGAGGTTACCTCGGTGTCGCTTTCTCCACCTTCTTCTCCTTGAGCCATGAGGCAAAGATGGGCTTCTTCATTTTCCGAGTCGTCGGAAGAACTTAAGTCATTGTCCTCCCAAGCTATGTATGCTCTTCTTCCTTTCTTTTCCTTGGAGGGTCTTTTCTCAAACTTCTCCATCTTCTTGAGATATGTAGGACATTCCATTTTCATATGCCCCGGTTTTCCGCATTCGTAGCATTTTGGAGGAGTAGAGGATCCTTCTCCTTTGTGATATGCTTTCTTTTGAGGAAAGGGTGGTCTTCTTTGAAGTCCCTTTTTCTTTAGGAATCTTCCGAATTTTCTCACAAGGAGACTAAGATTCTCCTCACTTAGTTCAATATTTTTAGCATCCTCTTCACCATCTTCATCATCATCTTCAAGTATGGAAGAGGTGGCTTTGAGTGCAATTCCCTTTTTCTTCTTATCTTGCTCCTCATTTTGACTTAATCGGTTTAGTTCCAACTCATGCTCTTGAAGCTTTCCAAAGAGAGTGGCCAAAGTCATTGCGGCAAGATTCCTTGATTCCGATATTGCCGTCACCTTGGGTTGCCAATTTCTGCTCAAACATCTCAAAACTTTGTTAATAAGATCTTCATTGGCAAAAGTTTTTCCCAATGAAGCAAGATGATTAATTATATGAGTAAAACGTTTTTGCATTTCTTGAATGCTTTCCCCTTGGTTCATTCTAAACAATTCATATTCGTGAGTGAGTGTGTTAATCCTAGATCTTTTTACCTCACTTGTACCTTCATGAGTTACTTGCAATGTATCCCACATTTCTTGAGCGGTCTTACAATTTGACACCCTAAAGAACTCATCATATCCTAAAGAGGTAGTAATGATATTCTTGGCTCTCAAGTTGTATTGAACCTTTTTCTTGTCATCATCGGTCCATTCATTTCTTGGTGTATTTGTTCTAACACCATCAACTAGACGTGTGGGGATAAAAGGACCATTTTCAACAGCATCCCACACATCAATATCAATAGCTTCAATAAAAATCTTCATTCTTTCTTTCCAATATGCATAACCGTCCCCATTGAAAAAGGGAGGCCTATTTATACAAGAACTTTCATTAGAAAAACCATTTGAAGCCATCTTTACTCTTGAAGCGGCTAAGCTCTTTATACAAGAGTCTAGCTCTGATACCACTTGTTACCAAGTGGCTTCAATACTCAAGAGGGGGGTGAATTGAGTTTGTAAAACAAGTTCGCAATTCTTTCGCAAAACACTTGACTATTGATTTTCGTTGAAGCTATTGACTAATTGAAATGAATGAATTGATAAGAACAATGTATATTGCTTAATAACCAACCAAGAGAGAAGTAATCAAGTAAGAGTACAAGCAATGCACAAATATAAAGAGAAGGGTTTAGAGAAAACAAACTCAATCGTTTATCCTGGTTCGATCACCAATCCACTTGTGATCTACGTCCAAATCCCAAGCAACAACTTGAGATTTTCCACTATATCTTCAAGCTTCAATAGGTGCTTGAATACCTTTACAAACTTGAGCCCTCAACTCCTTGGGATGCCTCACCCTTGAGCTTGAGTCTCTTCAAACAAAGGGATGCCTCACCCTTTACAAATTGAGGGATGCCTCACCCTCTATCTTATACAGCAATTTAGATTGAATTTGAGAAGCTCTCACTAGAGTAGATGATACAAATTGAAGTTCTAATAATGCTCACAAAGATATCTCAAAGATTGGACAAAAACAGAGCAAGAAAGATTTCAGAGTTTGATTCTCGTATGATGTGTTGCTGTGATGTTTTTAGGTTCAAGAACCACCCTTAATGATGCCCCAGCCATTGTATTTAAAGCCCATTCATTAAAAGAGCCGTTAGGGGTGGTTAAAGCCAAGCATTAAATGTTTTCAATATAGCCGTTGGGCATGTCAGAACCTTGGTAATCGATTACATGAAAAATACAACGTGTTCTTGGCTTTCTGGGCTTGTGGTAATCGATTACATGACCTGTGTAATCGATTACACCCCTCTGACTTCATGGTAATCGATTACAATATTGATGTAATCGATTACATGGCCCTTTTGGTCGTGTTCTTGGCTTTCTGGGAACATGGTAATCGATTACATGACTTGGTGTAATCGATTACACATTCTCTGACTTTCTGGTAATCGATTACAATATTGATGTAATCGATTACATGCCTCTTTTGGTCGTGTTCTTGGCTTTCTGGGAACATGGTAATCGATTACATGACTTGGTGTAATCGATTACACGTTCTCTGACTTTCTGGTAATCGATTACAATATTGATGTAATCGATTACAATATTGATGTAATCGATTACAAGGCTTCTGTTTAGCTTGTAATCAATTACTAAACTCTGGTAATCGATTACACTATACCTTAAACTCATTTTTCAAGCCTTAAAACTGTTTTATATCATTCCTAAGCTTTAGAAAACATGGATTAAACAAAATGTAGCATTGTTTGGCATGATCCAGGATAAAAGAAGTTCTCTTTTTAGGAATTTATCTTTGAAACCCATATTGATTAAAATCATTTTTGAAAAACCATTTGAGATATCTTTGGAGCATTTAACATTGATGTACTTATGCCTATATCTAAGCCTCTTGATTTCTTCCTTTGATACTTGCTTTCTCATTTGCTCTTTGGTCTTCATCTTTGACTTTGTTATCATCAAAAACCATTTGACATGCTTCGAGACACATGCATTCACATGTCGCATTGGTCTATCCCACGGTCCCAGTGGAGCTACCACTGTCTATTGTGAGACACCCACACCCCAACGCCCCCAGGGTTAACAACATATGACACCTACGCTTAGTCTACTCGCACTCGCACTCGCACAAAGGTGTTATTCAAACTCCTAGGCAACACGGCCTTCTCAACAATGTCCAACGGAGAACACACATGCATGATGACACAATGTCCAATCATGTATGTTCATCAATGATGCATTCAACATAAGCATTGCCTCAATGGCACATAAGCACTATTCAATGTCCAACATGACATATCAACAATACATTTATTAAAAACATTGCCTCAATGGCATATCATCATTCTTATCTCATAGAGTACTACATAACCCACATAGGGAATCACACTTGCATCAATAATTCTCAGCATCAATATATGTTCCTTATTACACACATACCACAATTCCCATGTCATGGATCCAAGAATTCCATTTTCAAAATCATCTCTTCTCTATTGGTATGAATACATGTTCCTATCGCATTTAGGTAAAGTAAAATCCTTGAATCTAGGGTTTTTAGATTATGTTTGAGTTACAAAGGGCAAGGAACCATAATTTCAATCATTTCCAGCTCAAAAATCTCATTTTTGGGTCTTGGTAATCGATTACATCACCCTGGTAATTGATTACCAGCGTAACAGAATCTCTGTAATCGATTACAATCTCATTGTAATCGATTACGTGATTTCTAGAACCACGATTCGTAACTTCAAGGGCCTGGTAATCGATTACACAGCCCTTCTAATCGATTACCAATTGGATAGAACCTCCGTAATCGATTACCTACAAGTTGTAATCGATTACGTGATTCCTAGAAGCACCATTTCGTGACATCAGAGGCTTGGTAATCGATTACACCACTCTAGTAATCGATTACAAGCTAGACAGAATCTCTGTAATCGATTACACACAAGATGTAATCGATTACCAGATTTCCAGAATCACGATTTCGTATCCTTAAGAGCTTGGTAATCGATTACAAGCCCCGTGTAATCGATTACCATGCGTAAACTTGCAGAAAACAGAGTTCTCCAGGTCCTTTAACTCAAACCAAACCAATCATTATCATATTTAATCAACAAGTTACTCAAATATATCTTCAAATCATGCAAGAGGCATCAATAAATCATACAAACCGAACAAAATGCACTATTAGGAAGAACAACATAAAAATGAGAGAACTTTGTACATGGATTCAGAAAATAATAACAACACACATACAAGACATTCCCTTACTACCAAGATTGGTTGAAGAGGATCATCTCCCTCTTACCTATTTGGAAGACAACACAAGGTGTTACCTCTTCTTGCCCTAGATTTTCGTTTTCCCCTTCAAGAAGAACACCAATGTGAGTGATTTCCATAATGTCCACTCAAACCATGGAAAAATGAGTTCTTGATCATATAGGTGACCAAGAAAAATGAAAATGAGAAGAAAGTGAAAGAAAGGTGAAGACTTTACCTCCAAGCTCAAAGCTTTAGCTTCAATGGTGGATAGTGGAAGAAGGAGAAGAAGAAGAACCAAAGGATGGCCACAAAAGAGAATGGTCTTGGAATGGTGCAAGAAGCAAGAAATCTTTGATGATGAAGTAAGAAATGGTGAATGTCTCCAGAAATGGGTGCACGGTGGAGAAAAGAAGAGAAGAGGAGAATAGGTATTTTGGAGTCTAAAGAAATGAGAGTGAAATGGTAAAATGAGGAAAACAATTTGGACTTCCCCCAAATGGGTCATCTGTCGTGGACAAGGAGTGAGGAGGGAAGAGAGAGAAATTGTGTCAATTAGGAAACTTCTTGGAAGCTTCCTACATGAGCTTTTAATTAGCTAAATTTTTATTTTGAAAATAAGGCTAAAGGGGCTTGACACAAGGTAAATTCTGAATAATATGATAAGATTTTTATTACATGTTATTATTTATTGGACAAAAGTTATAGTTGGCAGAAGTCAGCATTAACATCTGACAGATAGTTTCTTTGCAATGTTTTATTATTTTATCTGTTAAAATTTCTCAAAAAACGTAAAACCTTGTAAACTGTGTCCGGTCTCGGGTTTAGTAAGATCCCCCGTCGACGTTTTCATAGTTCAAGGCTTTCAGAGAAAATATCTCATTTCTCCGGTTTCGCTCAGAACATACGTAAAACAAGAAATATATTAAAATATTCCGCGTTCTCAGAAAATTCCAGAAAAATTCCAGAAAATCACAAATATTTTAGAATGAATTGTGATAGTAGAAAAGTAAATTTTGGGGTGTTACAACATCTTCAAGCAAGCTCTAATTGCAGTCAAGCCAGAAACTAGGGAACTCAAGCGCTTCCCCTTCTTCGTGAACATCTTCTCAGAAGCATATAAATAAAACAAAAATACAAGAGTGCAAGAAAGAGGTGAGACACCCAGCATTCAATACCAATATGATAGTAAGAAAACAAAATGGCACTGGACGCCCACATAACATCACAGTACACATATACACCAACAGTAATAATAACATAAGCAATAAAAGATAAATAACAACAGTGTCTCAGGAAATAATTAGTTTATTAATCAAATAATAAATTCAATAATTAAGAGAGATAATTTCATAGTTATAGACACTTACGCCGGAATGAATATGAGACTGACAATGCATAATGCATATGGTACCAAAATCCTACTCCATGGAGCTAGACATAAACAGTCAGAGAGAATGATCGAGGAGCACATGCCAGTATCTAGTTAGCCTTAAAAATAAAGTGCTTATCATAAAAATAATATTTTTCACAACATGGCTTATACATGGCACTCTCAACAAGATCGCGATATAGGACAACATCTTGGTCTGGATCGTCGGTATGTTTGCATTGGTCTATCCCACGGTCCCAGTAGAGTTACCATTGTCTATTATGAGACACCCACAACCTGATGCCCCCAAGGTCAACAACATGACCTATGCTTAGTCTACCTGCACCTGCACTAAGGTGTAATTCAATCTCCTAGGCATGCACTGCCTTTACAACAAAGTCCAACGGACATTGACAAATGCATGATGACTCAATGTACATCATGTATAATCATCAATAATATGTTTCTCATAAACATTGCATATCATGCATATTCATCAACAATATACTCCACATGAAACATACCACAATGGCATATAAATCAATTCTCAATAACATCGCATCACAATTTCAACTCAAACCACAATTTCACACCATGAATCCATAATTCCTAATTACCTAAGTCTTGATTAATTACACAAATTTTGGGTCAAAGAAACCCTTGAAACCGTGGCCTCTCAAGAATAAAAACTCAATCAATTTCTTCCATCACATTATTAATCTCCATAACAATAAAATGTTCAAATCACAAGATTGTACAAAGATCACAATTTGGGCCAATAAATCCCGTTAGAGGTCGTGAGCCTCTTGAAATGAGAATTCCAAAATTTTCTATTTCATTTATCAATTCTTTAACAATTAATTACCTAAGTTCCATTACATACAAAAATCCAACTCAAACCCCTAAATTTATGGTCAAAACTGTGACCTCCCCCAAAGGGAAGGAAACCCTAAATTTTTCATTCATCCAATCCAAGCATTCTAACCTCATCAAGACATTCAAAACAATAGACATTACCATATAAATCAAATTTGCACATAACATGAAAAATAAGCATACAAAGAGAGCAATCCTTTATGGATTCCTCCATCAACAACCACACAAGAGTTCTCTCACCACCAATAATGGTTGAAGTAAGTAAATCTCCCTCTTACCTAAGAAGAAAACAAGAAAAGAACCTCCTTGCTTGCTCCTTGGTGGTTCGGTTTTGGGCTTCCAAAAACCCTAGAAAACCAAGCTTAATAATCAATCATCAAGGCTTGAAAAAAGAGAACTCCTTGGTCACCAATGTGACCAAGAACCACAAAAATGAAGAGAAAAGGAGAGAAAGTTAGGAGCTTTATCTTCAAGATCCAAGCATGAATCTTGAAGGAAAATGGTAAAGATGTGATCTTTATGGATGGATCTAAGAAGAATGATGTCTAGGATGAGAACTAGCTTAAGAAAAATGAAGACTTGAAATTTTTGCCATGGTAGAGGTGGGTGGAGATGGTGGAGCCGTGGAGAGGGTGAAGGAGAAGAAGAGAGAAGTTGGAGGAAATGGAGTGGAAAATTGAAGAGAGAGAAAATGATAGTAGAAATGAGTTTGAATTTTTGGGTGAGGAAGTAATAAGTGTGGGAAGCAAATTTTTGCCTCCCCTTAGACACCAATGCTACGGCAACAAGAGAAAGGGAGAGGGAGTGAGTGGCTTCTCATGCAAGACTTGGACACTTTGGTCATTTGTGATCAAAGCTTCTCAAAGAAGCTTTAATTAAAATATATTATTTTTGAGATAAAGGTGATTTGATTTGACATAAAGCAGATTACATTAGGATAAGGTGATGATAATTCTAACACATGCTATTATCCAATGGATAATTATTATAGTTGATAGTAGTCAGTATTAATTGTCCAGCAGATAATAAAATACACAGATATTTTTATTTTTCAGATAAAAATCTTAAAAAACATGAAATCTCGTAAATCATGTTCCAGCCTCGGGTTTAGGAAGATCCCCCGTCGACGTTTCCACAAATCAAGGTTCTCGGGGAAAATGTCTCATCTCCCCGGCTCCACTCAGTGTGCATGCAAAACGAGGAATAATATTAAAATATTTCGCGTTCTCAGAAAAATCTAAAAAAATTCACAAAAACCACAAATATTATAAAATGACTATTTATCAGAAAATTATAAATTTTTGGGGTGTTACACCTTAAGTGAGTGATAGAATCATGTATACTTGGTAAAATCTGAATATTTTGTTTAGCACATGATTATGTTCATTCTTATTATACCATAGCTCATTAATTTGTTATATATCTTTGTAAATATGGTTCTACAATGTCTTGGTATGCTTGCTATGTTTTGAATTGTCTATATATCATGAAAGTAAGTATGCTATTGGCTATGTGCTTAATGGTAATTGATTATTTGATTTGTTGTGCTCAATTTGCATACTACGGAAAAATTGATCTTTATGAGAGAATAATGGATTAATATTCAAAAACTAATACACAAGGACCCAAAAATATTTGGGTACTAAAAGCAAAAAAATTGAAGTGTGTTGCAGGTGTGCTTGAAGGCCAAAAACTGACTTTGGTATCTTGAAAGTGGCTGCTCCAAGCACAAGACCGAAAATTAGTCCAAGTTCCTTTCCTTGTCTCCAAGAAGCTTGGACTTACAATCTTTGGATAAGTGGAAACTTGTTTTATGCTTTAACTTGCTTTGAAGTTGTATTCTTCTAACTTTATATCTTGAAAATATCTTTGCATGTGTTGATATGCTAGATAAGTACACTTCTTATTTCAAATGGCATGTTTGATGATAATATCTTTGTACTTGACATAACATTCCTAATACGATCATTGTTTTCCCTAAAGTTCATATATAAGAGGAGAATTAGGAATAATTGATCAATTATGCATTTGAGTGAATGCTTGTATTAGATACTTTTTATCTTGGAATATTGGATTAATCATGCATCTAACTCTTGTTAAAAATCATTTTTGATGCATAACTTGTCACTTTGAAGCATAATTTGATACTTTGCTATATCATTGAACTCCATATATAATATTCTTCCTTTAAATTGGTTATAAATCTAATACTGACTTGAGCATTGGAGTTTTCCCCCTAATTTGTCTTACAGGTACTTTATCCATGCTTAAGTCCTTCAATCTCAAATCTCAAGCTCCTGCTATAGAAAAATGGTTTCTGGTGGTTTTGAAGAAGTTTGATATGTTATTAGACTGAATCTTGAGGTTTAAGAATGAATGGAAAATGAGGCCAAGCTGAAATGATCTTTAATATGGCATGAGTTTGTGTTTCAAGGGCTGAATTCTTGAAGAATTTCTATTTCTAGTGAAGATAAAATATGCTATCTGTAACACCCCAAAAATTTATAATTTCATGATAAATAGTTGTTTTATAATATTTGTGATTTTTGTGAATTTTTCAAGATTTTTCTAAGAACTTGAAATATTTTAATATTATTTCTCGTTTTACGTACACACTGTGTGGACCCGAGGAAATGACATATTTTCCCTGGGGTCCTTGATTTGTGGAAACGTCGATAGGAGATCTTACTAAACTCGAGGCTAGACATGGTTTACGAGGTTTTACGTTTTTTAAGATTTTTATCTAATAAATAAAAATCGTTGTGTATTTTATTATCCGTTGGACAATTAACACTGACTTCTATCAATTGTAATAATTGTCCATTGAATAATAACGTGTAATAGAAATCTTATCTTATTCAAAGGAAATTCACTTTATGTCAAATCAAATCACCTTTAATTAAAAAAATGTATTTTAATCAAAACTTCTTAAGGAAGCTTTGACCAAAAATGACCAAATTGCCCAAAACTTACATGAGAAGCCAATCTCTCCCTCTCTTTGTCTCTTGTGTGCCGCGGCTTTGGAGTCTTTGGGGAGCCAAAATTTGGCTTTTTGCCTTATTATTCCTTATTCCAAAATTCTAAATCACAAAAAGCTATTACCTTTTTTCTCTTCATTTCCTCTTCATCTTTTCTCTCTTCATCTTCCTCTCTTCCTCTCCACTCTCCATGGCAGCAGCCCCTCCATGTGACCATCTCCATTTGCTTGCTTCACTACTACCATTTCTACATTCCTCTTCTCATCCTAAACATTTCCTCTTTGGTGATCATCTTCCTAACCCATCATTTTCATCATTTTTCTTCAAGAACAAAGCTTGAAGCTTTTGAGGTAAATTTTTTATTTCTTACCTTCTCTTCTTATTTTTTGTTTCTATGGTCATTTTCATGGCCATAGATCCTTTCTTTTCAAGCCATTGGTGTTGATTCCTTGAGTTTGATTTCTAGGGTTTTGGTGAGCTCTTGGCCGAATCTCACAAGCACATCAAAGAAGTGATTTTTGTGTTCTTCCCTTAGGTAAGAGGGAGATTTACTCACTTCAACCTTTATTAGTGGTGAGGGAACTTTTGAGTGGTTGTTGATGAAGGAATCCATAATGGATTGCTCACTTTGTATGCTTATTTTTCATGCTTTTGTGTATACTTGATTTATATGAAAATGTTGGTTGTTTTGAATGCCATGATGATGTTGGATTGCTTAGATTGGATGAATGGAAAAATGTAGGGTTTTCTACTCTTTTGGGGAGGTCACGGTCTTGGGCCATATTTTAGGGGTTTGAGTTTGATTTTTGTAAGAATTAAAACTTAGGTGATTAGGTGCTAAAGGATTTGATGCATGTAATGGAAAAATTGGGTTCACATTCTTGGGAGGCTTATGGCCTCTAGGGAGTTTTTGGGGTCCAAGTGGTGCTTTTGTGCAACCTTGTGACTTAAGCAATTTAGTGTTATGAAATCAATAATGTGATGAAAGAAACATATTTGGATCTTGTCTTTGAGGGGGCACAGCCTCAAGGGCCTATTTGACCTAGACTTGTGTAATTAATCAAGACTTAGGTAATTTGGAATTTTGGATTCATAAAATGAAATTGTGGTTTGTGTTGAACCTTATAAATGTATATTGTTATTGAGAATTGATTATGTGCTATTGTGAGTCCATGTGTGGGACCAAAGACTTGTTGATGTTTAATTTGACCAAATTGTGGTATGTTTCATGAGAAGTATATTATTGATGAATATACATGATATGCATTGAGTCATCATGCATTTGTGAAAGTCTGTTGGACTTTGTTATTAAGGTTATGTATGCCTAGGAGATTGAATCACACCTTAGTGCAGGTGCAAGTAGACTAAGTGTAGGTTATATTGTTGGCCTTAGGGGCGTCAGGGTGCGGGTGTTTCACAATAAACGGTGGTAGCTCCACTAGGGCCATGGGATAGACGAATGCAAACACACTGACGATCTAGAATGAGACACTGTCCTATATCGCAATCTTGTTGAGAGTGCCATGTATAAGCCATGTTGCGCAAAAGATTATTTTTCTAATAAGCACTTTATTTTTAGGCTGACGAGATACTGGCATGACTCCCTGATCATTCTCTCAGAATGTTTATGTCTAGCTCCATGGAGTAGGATTTTGGTACCTCATGCATTATGCATTGTCTGTCTTATATTTCTTTTGGCATGAGTGTCTATAACTATTAAATCATCTCTTTTAATGTTGTAATAATTATTGGGCTGAATGAACTACTTACCGCCTGAGATATTATTGTTGTTTCCCTTTTATTGCTTATTTTATTATTACTGCTGATATTTATATATGAGTTGTGATATTATGTGGGCGTCCTATGCTGTTCTATTTTCTTACTGCCATATTGGTATTGAATGCTGGGTGTCTCACCTCTTTCCTGTATCCATGTATCTCTGTTTTATTTATGTGCTTCTGAGAAGACATTCATGAAAAAGGGGAAGCACCTGAGTTCCCTGGTTTCTGGCCTAACTATGACTAGTGCTTGTTCGAAGATGTCATCTCGTCCGCATAGATTTCTGGGATATGCGAGGATGATTTTCCACGGAGGTCCTAATTGTTGGCATATAAACCTGCGCACGAACCGTTGTATTTGTCATGGGGACTTGACGGTGTCGCTAGCTTGGGTCGTTATGACCCCCCTGTTTTTAACTTTACTACTTTCGTTCATCTAGAGTTTTACCTACTTGTCCGTGATTTGTGGGACGATCTCTATTACACCCCACAAGAGGATTCATTCCTATCTACTGCACGAGCCTCTGCTCGAAATTTGATCGATATGAAGATGATATCATATGACGAGGAAGACCTAGAGGAGGACCCTACTACGGTTCCTTCTCGTCAATCTTAGGGGGCTGGTACTATCAGTGGCTACTAATGGCTATCCGTATATCTTTTTGGGAAGCCTAATATTTTGCTATTTTGATGGGCTGTATATTTGTAAACATCTTGAGGGTGGGTAAAACTTTTACTTTTTGTATACTTGATGATGTAATTAAACAAGTTTAATGTAAATATATATATATATATATAGGGGGGATCGGCTAACACCAGTGTAAGTCTTTTTTACTTACACTTATTTTCAACCGTTAGATTCATTTTCATCTAATGGTTGAGATGATTTCATTAAAAGTAATCATTAGATGAAAGTGGATCTAACAGCTAAAAATGAGTGTAAGTCAAAAAAAGACCTACATTGGTGCAAGTTGATCCTCCTCATATATATATATATATATATATATATATATATATATATATATATAATACGCGGATGTTTGGTTTTTTTTCATGCCAATTTTTGTTGTAAATATATTTTATTATTCTCCCACTACAAAAAAAAAGGAATATTCAGTACCCAATTACTATACCTTTAAGATTGAAGATGTTTATTTATATATTAAATGAATCGGGTCTTAATTTACGATTTATTTATTTTTTCGCATTTGATTTTGGTGTGATGTTCCCTCTTCCTCTAGAAAAAAGGGCGTTACATTATCTTCAAGCACTAACCGGTTATGAAGCTTGTTGTTGGTCCTTGTAATACGAAAATAATTAGTTATGAGAAATACATAACCAATTATCCGCATGGACAACAACTCATGAAGTTTTGAGAACAACAAAATAACTGGTTAAGGTCATCACATAATTGTTTACTGAGGCTCTAATTCTATTTTATACATACGTATAATCGATTATTACATTAGTGTAATCGGTTATTGAAAGTTTCCAGCAACTCGTGAAATTTTAGAACTCAATAATAACTGGTTATTGAAATTGTGTAACCGGTTATCCTTTGGCCCAACAGCATGCGTATCCTCTGTCTTCTCAAATAATTGACTAGCAAGATTATATAATTGATTATGAAGCTCTTTTAAATAGCAAATAGCAGCTGCAAAGTATCTTTCACACACTGTAACACCCTCCGTAGGGCATCACATTTCCGACTACAAGCTCATAATCTAACAATCAGTTCATAAAAGGTTTGAGTTATAAACATGGGTTTTAAAATTTCTTTTCGCAAAAACATAAACTTACTAAAATTTACAAATATTACTGAAAAATAGATTTAAACTGATTAATATACATTACTGACACCACATAATATTTAACAATTATTTAGGAAACATAACACTTACAGACTCAATTTTAAACAGTAACAAACCCCATGATGGGACCTGTAACACCCCAAAATTTACAATCTCTTAAACAGTAATTTTGACAGTTAACAGAATTTCACTATTTAGTAATTTCTGGATACTGTAAAATTATTTTGAATATTTCGTCAGCATATTTGATCGTTTTGAGTGATTTACTCCGTGTCAGGAAAATAAAAATTTTCGGGCCGGGTAAAACGTTACGTAATTTAATTTTTACCGTTAGGTAATTATTTTACGTAATCTGATTTAATTTTTATACGTTTTCTAATATTTGTGATTTTTGTGGATGATTATGAATTTTTTTGACTGTATGTGGGCCCAGGTGGTCCTATGTGGGCCCAGGTGACCTTACGTGGGCCCAGGTGGGTCCCGCAAAGTAAAAATTTTTCTACGCATAGAAAAATTTGTACTGTTTAGACGGAGACAGGGGATCTTACTAAACCTGAATCCGGAAACAGTTTTAGAAAATTTCTTGTACTGTATTTTATACTGTATTTAATTATCGGATGATAAAAATACAGTAAAAATATTATTTGTAGGATACAAGAATAAATATTATACTGCGTAGTCAACAAAGAGAGCTTGACTTGATTTATACCCTTGGATGAGAATACTTAGTTTGAATATTAACCATTGATTTAATCAAAGGTTAAGAAACAAACTTAATAAGCGCTTGGATAATAACCATTGATTTAATCAATGGTGTGAGAATAAGCTTGGTTAGGAAGACTTTGATATCAACCATAGATGTAATCAAAGGTGTAGAATTGGTCTTGAAAAGTGACAAAGACCATTAATAACCATTGGATTTAGATTAAATCAAGGGTGGAGATTTAATCTTAAAAAGTAACAAAGACCATTTATGACCATTGGATGTTAATTTAATCAATGGTGAAGATTTAGTCTTAAAAAGTGACAAAGACTAATTATAACCTTTGGATTAAAAGTTTGAAGGAAAGCAATCTTGACCATTAATTTTGGAGACACATCCAATGACTATAATTTAAAGGAGAAAGATCCAATGACCTAGATTAAGTCTTCTAACCTACCTAAATCTACCTAAATCCTAACCATTGAATTAATCAATGGCTAGGAATGCACAAATAATGGTGGCTTGAAATTTGTCACATTTTGAATGCATAATGAAGAGGAAAGGGATGGTTTTGGCTTTTTAGAAGACAAAGAAACAAGCCTTATGTCATTATTAAGTGGTTTTGGTCAATTATGTATTATTCTTGAATTATTTGCACTCTTTGAAGAAGCATGAAGGGGGGGCTACGGTTTTGAAGGAGTTTAAGTGTGTAGAAAAAGTTAAAGACCATTATCACTCATTATTGATCATTCTTGATCATTCCAAAAACCAAAAACACTTAGAAAAATTTCTCTCCTTCTCCTTCTCTAAGCTCACGGTCATGGCACCTAAGAACACCCTCCATCACTCTTTAATTTCATCCAACCTAGTTTCTTGAATCCTTATCTTATTCTAAACAACTTTCATGTTGAAGGTTTCTTCAAAATCCAACATCTAGTACTTCAAATCCAAACTTCAAGATTCTACCAAAAATGGTAAATTTCATATTTCTTCTTCTAATCTTCTAGTTTTGATTTTCTAAGCCATGATTGAACCATGGTTTACCTATTTCTACACTTGTTATTGATTTTAACATTTGTTTGTAATTTTTTTAGGAATTTTCCATGGAGATCCATGAAATTGGTGGAAGAAAAACTAAGTGTTTTCACTTCATTCTTTGTCTTAACCAAATCTAAGAAGCTTTTCTCTCACAAAAATAAAAAAATTCTATCTTTGTTCTTTAAGATACACCATTCGGTCATACTACCTAAAACCACCATCCAAGCTCTTTTAATTTCATCCAACCTTAGATCTTGAATCTCCATGATATTCTAAGCAACTTTCATGTTGAAGATTTCTTCTAAATCATTCATCTTCAAGGAGTTTCTTCAATATCAAAGTTATTGGGTTTTTGAGGTGAAGTATAAGGAAACTACATTTCTTCTCTTCTTTTCATGATCTAAACCATGTTTGATGCATGGTTCCTCTTAATCAAGCTTAGTATACTAATTTTTATGTATTTTGTTTTGTATTTGAGAAGCTCTTGATGATGAAGGACTTGGAAAAAGAAGCAAAACAAGAAGTTTTTGAGGATCTTCAAGAGGTAAGAGGGAGATCCATCTCACCAACCAAGCATGGTGGTGAGAGATGGTATTTTATTTGATGGATGTGGAATCCATGTGAGGATTCATATCCATGGTCATGTAATTAATTTGTGGGTGTTTATGAGCTTTGATTAATTTTCTATGCTTGATATGCTTTGCATGATTTTATAGCTTTGATGATATGCTTGATATGCTATACATGCTTTTATGGCTTTGATGGTATGCTTATATTATTTATGATGAAATATATATGTATATGCCATGACTTGATGGTGGAAAGGAAATTGGTTTTTGGCTCCATAGCCAAGGAAGAGCTACGGTTTTGATGCCTTGATTAGGGTTCATGTTGAAAAATTTCAAGAACAAAAGAATTGATTTTTGAGTACTTAGAACATGGTGGATTTGAACAAGACACCTCAAAATAGGTGTTTACAAATTAATATTTTCATGGAAGAATAAAATTGGATTAATTTGAAGAGTATGGAAAATAAACAAAGGAATTGTTTTTCAAGAGAACAAGAATACGATTTTTGAGGAATTTTTATTGATTTATTTTGTGTAAAAAGATCCTAAGTATTTTTCTAAACATGAGTTTTGAAATGAAACGACGAACGTTGATTTGAAAGATTTGTAAAGAAAGTGAAAAAGAATTTGCAAAGAAAGTAAAAGCGAATTTGAACAAATGGGTTTGGTTTTATGACCATCGGTATTTTGATTTTTGAAAACAAAAATTTTAATGGTTTTGTTTGTGTAAAACCATATCAATTTAGAAGGAAAAATGTTTTGATAATTTTCAATAGTCATGTCCACGTTTTTGAAGGCTTGTAATGCCTTGATTTTTATGAACAAATTGAATTTCAAAGTGGAAACGTAACTGGATTTAATACGAGGATTTTGGAAAGGGAATCGAATCAGGCGTTTATCACTTGAGAAAATCAAGTTTTTGAAAACGAAAATGTTTTCAAACTTCAATTTATTTTGAAGAAGATTGTGTTTGGAAATGATTTGGGAAAAATGGAGAATATAATGGTGTTTTGAAAATTTACTAACGTATAACTTATTTTCAAGTTTTGAAATACGTTAGAAAAATGTTAAGTTTTGAAACGTTGATTTACATCAATGGAAAAGTGATTTTTGTGAAGTATATTTTGAAAAAGAATTTCTTGAGTAAAGAACTGTGGAAAAATATTTTCTTGAGTAAGAAAATATACATTAAATGAAATATAAAGTTATATTATTTTGAGAAAAGTTGAAAAGGAATTTTTGAAGGTTAAAAAGTATTTTCTGTAATGAAATTGTGATGAAAAATGTTTTACGTATCTTAAAAACGTGATTTTTAAGCTACGCAATTTTGAACAATGTGTTAAAAATGATATTGATTTATTTAAGTCCAAAATAATGTTTGGAATATTGAGGAATATTTTATGTGATTGAAAAATGTTGAAAAATATTTTACGTATCTTAAAAACAATTTGAAATACAGATAAAATATTTCTACGCGATTTGAAAAATGTTTAAATATTTCTACGATTTGGAAAGCGTTTAAATATTTTACGCTGATTGAAATATTGTTGAAAAATCACTACGTGATTTGAATAGTGACAGAATATTTTTACGTGATTGTGAAAATGATAGAAAATTGTTATGTGATTTGGAAAGTGTTTTAAATATTTTGAGAATGATGAAAAATGATTTACGTAACGTAAAAGAATGATTTTTAAGTTACGCGATTTTGAAACAGTGGAAAAATACTATGCGATTTGAGAAACGTATGTTTTTACGCGATTGAGAAAAATGTTAAAAATTAGTACGTGGTTTAAAAGTGCAACAAAAGAGTTACAACATTTTGAAAACGTAACAGAAATGTTACGAAATTTTGTAAACGTAACAGTAGTGTTACGGTATTGTAAAAACGTAATAAAAACGTTTTGGAATTTAAAAAAAAAAACGTAACAAAAGTGTTACGGTATTGTGAAAATATAAAAGAAGTGTTATGGTATTGTGAAAACATAACAGAAAAGTTTTTAGATTGTGAAAACGTAACAAAAATGTTACGAGATTGTGAAAATACGGTAAAAGTGTTTTACAACTATGAAAACGTGATAACATGATTTTCGCTGTTGAAAGTACAGAATGATTACTGTTGAACCAGTGTCCATACACTGTTTGTGAGAAAATGACATATTTGTCTATGATTGGTATTTGGTGCATTATACATGCATTGGAATGGTCCGATGAGGACTGAATATGGCTGATTGCCTAGGAGAAAATACACCTCTTGAGTGGGTGCGATATGCGTAGTGTAGGTCACTCGTTGACCTTGGGGGCATCGGGGTGCGGGTTGCCTACAATGGACAGTGAGTCGCTCTCCTCGTAACCATAGGTTAGACCGACGCGACACACCGATGATCTCGACCGAGACACTATTCTTAATCAAGATCTGATAAAGACTGTCGTGTATATGCTAGATGTGCAAAAATCAAAATGAGGATTATAGCACGTGGTCTGAGGCATGAGGTACCGACAGATTCTTTTCGATCATTTCTCCGACCTGAGTTTAGCTCCATGGAGTAGGAAATTGAGTCTTGTGTACATGCATAAACTGAACATTTATATCTGTGTGATATATATTAATTGAGGAATATTGGCTATGACAATTGTTTTGAATACTTGGATGATGATGATGATAATGCTGAAGGCATTATCATAATTGTTGTTTATGATAATTGAATTGATATATGATTGGATGATGATAGTTGATTAATGTTGATAGCATGATTTTAATATTGTATCTGTGTGATAACCATAATGATGATGGCATGATTGTAATTATGATATTGTTGTTTGTGTTATCTCTGTCTTTGCCATGTTGAGTGCTTGGTGTAGGTGATCTCACCTCTTTGTTATGTTGTTTTTGCCATGTCTCGTATTATTAAAATTATACGGTAGAAGGAACGAGTTGTCTTAGACATAACGGGTGACAAATACCTCTATGTTTGGAGACAACATCGAGAGAATGACCTTGCGAGGCGGTGTTGAAACGGAAAAGATGTTTGAGGACAAGGAACAGACATAGAATAAATGTCGATGCTTCAAGATGGACATTCCGATGAACATTCTGACATTAGGGACAACAATAAGGAGTGGACATTCATGACTTGTTGGGGAGCAGTGTTGTCAAGGAGTAGAGTTCTGATGTATCAAGTTTGATACAGGAGAAGGAACAAGTATGTTAAGTTTTCATCGTTAGTGTTACACCGTGCTATTAAGTAGGAACCGTAATGGGTTTGCTACTGTGGAAAAAGAAAGAACAAAAGAGTCTGTCAATTTATATTTCTCTTTAAATTGTGTGTCAATATTGAATAATGAGTAATTGAAATATGATTACCTAATATTTTCAGTAAATTTACGTGTCAGTAAAGAAAGGAATTTTTAAAACCATATTTTTATAATTCAAACTTGTGTGAACTTCTTTTCAGATTATGAGTCGGGAGTCGGAAAATGTGATGCCCTAGAGAGGGTGTTACAGGACCTACTTAATAGCACGGTAAAACAATATCGATAAAATTTAACATACTTATTCCGTTTTGTATCCATCTTGATGCGTAATATATTTATTCCTCCTCAAAACTGCACACCAACCAATCCGGGATGGTCATTCTTCGATGTTGTCACCGAACTCAGAATATTTGCCTCCAGTCAAGCCTAAGAAACTCGTTCCATCTACTATACAATTTTAACAATATAAGCACAACAAAACAATATAACAAAGAGGTGAGATCACCTATGTAACACCCTCCTTAGGGCATCACATTTTCGACTACCAACTTATAATCTGAAAATGATTTCATAAAAGGTTTGAGTTATAAAAGGTGGGTTTCAAAATTTCTTTTCGCAGAAACATAAACTTACTGATATTTATAAGTAAAATTGAAAAATAGGTTTAAACTGATTAAAACTCATATAACAGACACCACTTAATATTTAATAATTATTCAAGAAATATAAAACTTACAGACTCAATTTTAAACAGTAGCAAATCCCATAACGGGTCCTACTTAATAGCACGGTAAAACACTATCGATAAAAACTCAACATACTTATTCTATCTTGTATCTATCTTGATGTGTCATGTATCTATTCCTCCTCAAATTTGTACACCAACTAGTCCAGGATGTTTACTTCTTGATGTTATTACCGAACTCAGAATATTTGTTTCTAGTCAAGTCTGAGAAACTCGTTCCATCTACTATACAATTTTAACAATACAAGCACAACAAAACAATATAACAAAGAGGTGAGATCACCTACGCCAATACCAACATGGTAGCATAGAGATAACAGAAACAATATACCATACAGATATATCGCACCATAATTACAATAATGTCTTCAACATTATTTATCATAACAGATACAATAATTACAATCATGCACTCAATTATTATTTATCATAACAAATATAATAAATAATAATTACCATCATGTCATTAACATTATTCAAATCACACGATAATTACAATAATGCCATCAATATTATTTATCATCATCATCATCCAATATTTCTCAATTATTATATCACACAGATATAAATATTTAATATTTATGATAATGCCCTCAACATTATCCAAGTATTCAACATTTCAATTATCATAACCAATACTCGATAATTATGCATGTGCACATAGACTCAATTTCCTACTCCATGGAGGTTTTCACAATTTTAGGAAGAATGCTATGGTTAATTGCCCAGCCTTAGCCCACAGACAATCTCCAATCTTTCTGGTTAATTGCCTAGCCTTAGCCCACAGACAATCTCCAGTCTTCGAAAAGAATCGTATTCATGTTGGGTATCGTCAATGCATTGCAACGGACTGTGTCGCCATGAGGCACAGGGTACTTGCCACTGCCCACTGGATCGACCGCTGCGCTTTGACGCCCCCAAGATCCATCATAGACCTCACTTTTCAATTCTCATTCTCTCTTCGACCATAAAGGCCACAATAGCTATCAGCTATATATTTTCGTTCAATGCACGAATATCTTAATGCAATTCTATTCAATTTCATCATATGCCTTAATGTATACTTTTCAATTTCATCATATATCTCAATGCATACTTTTCAATTTCATCATATACCTCAATGCATATGTTTCCAATGCATGTATAATGCACCAAATGCCAATCACAAACTAATCTCATCATTTTCTCATACAGTGTCCATTCACTTGTTCATGCATGTTAAAATGCACCAATGCCAATTACAGGCAAAACTCATCATTTTCTCAAATAGTGTCCATACACTGGTCCAACAGTAATCATATTGTATATTCAATAGCGAAATCATATTATCGCGTTTTCATAGTCGCAAAACACTTTTGTCACGTTTTCACAATTGCATAATATTTCTGTTACGTTTTCATAATTTTGCAATGTTTCTGTTGCGTTTTCAAATTGCATAGAAATTTTCCATCGTTTTCTCAATCATGTAAAAATATTCTATCATTTTTCAATCACGTAGTGATTTTTCAACGTTTTCTCAATCACGTAAAAATATTCCACCATTTTTAAATTGCGTAGCAATTTTTCAACAATATCTCAAACACATAAAAATATTTAAATGCTTTCCAAATTGCGTTGAAATATTTAAACCATCATATATTTTTTCCTTCTAAATCAACTAAGTTCCATTCATGGTTTTACACAAACAAAACCATCTCTCACCCCCATACTTGGTTGGTGAGATGGATCTCCCTCTTACCTCTTGAAGAACCTCAAAAGCTTCTTGCTTTGCTTCTTTTTCCAAGTCCTTCACCACCAAAAGCTTCTCAAATACAAAACAAAACACAAATTTATTAGCATATTAAGCTTGAACAAGGTAAACCATAGATCAAACATGGCTTAGAACTTTAAATATAAGATCTAGAAAAGAATATCAAGAACTACACCCTTTACCCTTCAAACTTGATCTTGGGAAAAGTACTTGAAGATGGATGATTTAGAGAAAGTCTCCAACATGAAAGTTGCTTAGAATAAGGTAAGGATTCAAGATATGTGATTGGTTAAAATTATAGAAGAGTGGAGATAGATTTTAGAGTGGCTAGCCAAGAGCTCCTTGTAGTGGAAAGAATGGAGTTTTTTTTTCTTGTTCTTGGAAGAGAGAGAATGGAGAGAATTGTTTTTAGTCTTTCGTAGAATGAAAATGAAGATAGAAATGAAAACTCTTCCTACCTAGTAGTTGTCGTGGAGTGCATGGAGAGAAAGGTAATATTGTGTGTGTAGCTTTTTGTTTTTCTTTGATAAGAATAAAAGAAAAGTTGATAGGAAAGATTAAGTGCAGAAATTGTCTTGCATTATTTATTGCATGACCGTAGGTGAGTAGGAGAAAAGATGAATTAATTATGTCTCCAAAAAGAAGTGCATGGCCGTAGGATACATGTGCAAAGCCACCAAAATTGAATTGTCTTACTTTGTTCAATTGATAAAAAATGATAGGAATTGAATTGTAATATTTTGCCTTACAAATGAATGCATTGTCGTAAGCTTCCTTGAAGCAAGCCACTATTATTGACTATTTCTTTGTTGTGTAATATAAATAATGAAACATGAATTAATTTAATCCATTTAGCCACTATTAGGAATGCATGGTCGTAGGAAGCACTTGGAGAAAGCCACTAATATTGACTTGTCTTACATTATTCAATTGATAAAAGATGATAGGAATGGATGGAATTAAAATTGTAATAATTGCCTCACAAGAACAATGCTTTGCCGTCGAACTTCACAAAGGAGAAGCCATTTTATTTGACTTGGTCTCACTTTGTTTCACTTGAATTGTATCATAATATCACAAAGTGAATTGCTTATTAGAGCAATTTGCTCTTACTTCATCGTAGAAGCAACAATTTAAGGAGTCCAAACTTTATTCAATAGCTTGTTTCCTATTGGTCCTTAAAGAGTCAAGCCATTATTCTTGACCAATTTCTATTGGTTCTTGGAAAGTCTAAGCCACTAAGTTGGACTCATCACCACCATTGATTAGATCAAGGGTGGATATCCAAAGGCTTCACCTCTAAGCTTGCTCAAAATATTTTTCAGTAAATATCAACCGTTGGATAATAACTACTGTATTTTTATTACCCAATAAATAAAATGCTAGAATATACAGTAAAAGAAAATTTCAAAAATTGCTTATGATTTCGGGTTTAGTAAGATCTCCCGTCTCCATCTCAACAGTACAAAATTTTTTGTCTATAGAAAAATTTTCATTTTTCGCGACTTGCCCCGGGCCTGCATACAGCCTGAAAAGAATCAAGAAAATATAAAATCTCACAATAATCCACAAAATCATAAATATTATAAAACTTATGGAAATCAAGTCGGATTAGTAAAAATCATTAAGGATTTACAAAAAGAAATAAAATATGAAGGCTCGTATACAGCCCCAAAATAATATTAAAATAATAAAAAAAACGTAAAAACTCCCAAAAATTCCTAAAAATCACAAAAATTATAAAATCCACGGAAGTCGAGTCGGATTATTCAAAATAATTAAGAATCGCCCGAAATAAATAAAATACGAATTTTCGGGGTGTTACAATACTCCCCCTCTAAAAAGAATTTCGTCCTCAAAATTCGTAGTAGGTTTCGAACCAAAAATGGTTACTGTTGTTTCATCATATCTTCCAGTCCTCATGTTGCATCTCTGCTTACGTCATTCCCTTCAACCAACGAAAACTCTTTGCCTCACATTCAACTTCTCATGATCAAACGGATACCTCAAACTTTTGTGATCGATTAAGACGTTGAATGTTACTCCATAAAAAAGTTTCTCCATATTTCTAATGTAAACTCAACAACTACTAATCCCCATTCACGCGTAGAATAGCTTTTCTCATGTTAACTTCAATTCCCTTGAAGCATACGCTACAATTCTTCTATTCTACATAAGCACATATCTTAAACTCCGATGTAATGCATCACAGTACACCTCCAATGGTTCACTAGGATTAGACATAACTAATACCAAAGAAGTAGTCAAACATATTTTCAACTCCTGAAAATTCTCCTTGTATACATCAATCCATACAAACACTTAATTCTTTTTGATAAGTTAGGTGAGAAGTCCTGCGATCTTAGAAATTTTCTGAATAAATTTTCTACAGATTTCCATTACCGTTTTTTACTTTTCCCACTGAAAAACTATTTCAACCTTTGAAGGATCCACCGCAATCCCTTCCTTAGAATTATGGAACCCAAAACTAAACTTCATCCATCCAGAATTCGCATCTCGACAACTTAGCATATAACCACTTCTCCTTTAAAACTTGGAAAATCACATTGAGATGTTCAGTATGTTCCTCATGATTTCGAGAATAGATCAGAATGTCGTTAACAAAGATAATGACAATTCTGTCTAGATAAGGATGAAAGATTCTACTCACCTAATCTATGGATATTGTGGAAGCATTCGCCACTCCGAACAGCGTCACTTGATATTTTTCTTGTCCTCGTATCGCTTCATTCTCCTACCTTTGCTCTTAATAGGAAGTGTCTCCCACATCGCGTTCTTTTTCAACAACACTGTGTTAGATACTATAACATGGATTTGAATAGGAATATTCTTTCTTGCAATTGCAATACATGAAAAGCATTATAAAAGATAGCAAAACTATCTGATGTATTACAGGACATATCCAACAAAGAATTTGATGTTGCCTGATTTTTAAAAATGGGTTTTTCTGGAATACTAACACTTTATTGAGACAATCTCATAGGATATGGTCAGAAGATAACCAATCCATCTCAAAGATCACGTCTATTTATGAAAGAGATAAACAGATCAAACTAACACAAAAATTTGATCTATAACAGCAATAGGATAATTTGAATAACTTGAGTAGCATGATAGGCTAATCATAGAAACAGAAGTAAACAAGTCAGAAGATAACAAAGACACAGATAACTCTAACATATAATTGATCCACACAATCATATGCCATAAAGAATGAATTGCTCCCAGAAATATATAGTATAGTTAAAGGATCACCTTCAATGACACAATCTCCTTTGTTTAGGTCTTCAGCTTGGAACACTCCCCACTACCTGTTACTAACAGAAGACTTCGTTTTTCAGTGGAACACAATTTTGAAAATGTGTCTAGGCTTTCCGCACTTGAAACAAATTATTTCCTTGGACATACAATCCTTCGTTAAGTGCCCTCTTCCACATTTCTTACATAACAGTAAAGACGTCATGGTCCAACTGGGTTTACTGCTGCAAGCACTTCCTCCACATATTTGTTGCTACTGTTGATTTCCTAAGGATCGTAAATACGTTTTCCGCTGAAATCAATTTACCTTCCTATTATTCCTCCTTTGGAACATTCACATTCCAAAATTATGAAATCTTGTATTTCAAGACTGATTATCTTGCATCAGATCCTGAACCTCAACTTTCAGTTCCTGCTGTTCAGTGATCCTCTGTTCCTGTTGTACTATCACGTCAGTTGTCCTCCGCATCGCTCCCATAGTTGCAACCGTATTATTAGTGTCACGTTCCGCTTCCACACACGCACGTCTACCACGAACCGTTTCCTTTCTTCAAAGACGGACGAATCCAAATATAATGGAAACCAGATGTAACCATTTCAAACAAACATTGTTTCCTTTCGGAAATCAAACACACAGAGAACACAACACAAGCAAAATAGACACAACACAAGCAAAATAGACACAACTTATAATCTGAAAATGATTTCATAAAAGGTTTGAGTTATAAAAGGTGGGTTTCAAAATTTCTTTTCGCAAAAACATAAACTTACTGATATTTATAAGTAATAATGAAAAATAGGTTTAAACTGATTAAAACTCAGATAACAGACACCACTTAATATTTAACAATTATTCAAGAAATATAAAACTTACAGACTCAATTTTAAACAGTAGCAAACCCCATAACGGGTCCCAGTTAATAGCATGGTAAAACACTATCGATAAAAACTCAACATACTTATTCTGTCTTGTATCCATCTTGATGTGCCATGTATCTGTTCCTCCTCAAATTTGTACACCAACTAGTCCGGGATGGTTACTTCTTGATGTTGTCACCGAACTCAGAATATTTGTTTCTAGTCAAGTCTAAGAAACTTGTTCCATCTACTATACAATTTTAACAATACAAGCACAACAAAATAATATAACAAAGAGGTGAGATCACCTACGCCAATACCAACATGGTAGCATAGAGATAACACAAAAAGTGTAACACCTTCCCTAGGGTATCACATGTCTGACTCCCGACCCAAAATCTGTAAAGAAGTTCACACAAGGTTTGAGTTATAAAAAGATGGGTTTTAAAATTTCTTCTTTACTGAAACATAAATTTACTGAAAATATTAGGTAATATTGAAAATCATATTTCAACTATTCATTATGCAATATTGACACCAATTAATATTTCACAATTTAAAGAGAAATATAAAACTAACAGACTCTTTTTTTTTTTAACAGTAGCAAACCCCATGACGGGTCCTATTAAATAGCACGGTATAACACTAACGTTAAAACTTAACATACTTATTCCTTCTTGTATCCATTTGGATGCATCAGACATCTGTTCTATGTCAACACTGCACACCTTCGAGTCCTGAATGTCCACTCCTTATTGTTGTCACCAATCTCAGAGTATCCATCGCCCGTTATGTCTAAGACAACTCATTATTTCTTCTGTTTAATTTTAACAATACAGACACAGCAAGACAACATAACAAAGAGGTGAGATCACCTACACCAATACCAACATGGCAACACAGAGATAACACAAACAACAATATCATACAAGGATATCATACCAAACTTCCAATAATATATTCAATATTAATCAACTATCATCATCCAATCATATATCAATCCAAGTATTCAAAACAGTTGTCATAGCCAATATTCCTCAATTAATATATCATACAGATATAAGTGTTCAGATTATGCATGTACACAAGACTCGATTTCCTACTCCATGGAGCTAAACTCAGGTCGGAGAAATGATCGAAAAGACTTGCCGGTACCACGTGCCTCAGACCATGTGCTTGAATTCTCATTTCAATTTTTGCACATCTAGCACATACACGACAGTCTTTATCAGATCTTGATTAAGAATAGTGTCTCGGTCAGGATCATCGGTGTGTTGCATCGGTCTAACCTACGCGAAGAAGCGCGACCAACCACCGTGTAGGCAACCCGCACCCCGATGCCCCCAAGGTCAACAAGTGACTTACACTACGCATATCGTAGCCACTCAAGAGGTGTGTTTCTCCTAGGCAATCAGTCATATCCAGTCCTCATCGGACCATTCCAATCCATGTATAATGCACCAAATCCAATCATAGACAAATATGTCATTTTCTCACAAACAGTGTATGGACACTGGTTCAACAGTAATCATACTATACTTTCAACAGCGAAAATTATGTTATCACGTTTTCATAGTTGTAAAACACTTTTACCGTATTTTCACAATCGCGTAACATTTCTATTACGTTTTCACAATCCAAAAACGTTTGTTATATTTTCACAATATCATAACACTTCTTTTATATTTTCACAATACCGTAACACTTTTGTTACATTTTTAAAATTTCGTAACATTTCTGTTACGTTTTCAAAATGTAGCAAATCTTCTGTTGCACTTCTAAACCACGTACTAATTTTTAATGTTTTTCTCAATCGCGTAAAAACATACATTTCTCAAATCGCATAGTATTTTTTTCCACTGTTTCAAAATCGCGTAACTTAAAAATCATTCTTTTACGCCACGCAAATCATTTTCTATCATTCTCAAAATATTTAAAACACTTTTCAAATCTCATAACAATTTTCCCCCATTTTTACAATCGCATAAAAAAAATATTCTATCGCTATTCAATCACGTAGTGATTTATCAACAGTAGTTCAAATCACGTAAAATATTTAAACATAAATTCAAATTACGTATAAATATTTCAACGTATTTAAAATTATATAGAAATATTTTTCCATATCACGTAACTTAAAAATCACATTTTTAAGATACGTAAATAATTTTTCACCACAATTTCATTACAGAAAATATTTCTTGACCTTTAAAAAAAATTTCTTTTTAACTTTTCTCAAAATAATATAACTTTATACTTCATTTAATATATTTTCTTACTCAAGAAAATATTTTTTCACAGTTCTTTACTTAAGAAATTCTTTTTCAAAATATAATTCACAAAATCATTTTTCCATTGATGTAAATCAACGTTTCAAATCTTAACATTTTCTAACGTATTTCAAAACTTGAAAATAAGTTATACGTTAGTAAATTTTCAAAACACCATTATATACTAAAACATTTTGTTCAAACATTTTGTTTCCATTTTAAAATTACTTTGTTTCATAAAACCAAAATTATTCCAACCTCCAAAAATCGTAGAGTCTTTCGCCATTGAAGCCATCAAATATTTTTTCTTCTAAATTGATATGGTTTTACACAAACAAAACCATTAAAAATTCTTTGTTTTCAAAACCGAAATACCGATGGTCATAAAAACCAAACCCATTTGTTCAAATTCATTTTTACTTTCCTTACAAATCCTTTTTCACTTTCTTTGCAAATCCTTAAAATTATCATTGCTATTTTCATTTAAATCTCATGTTTAGTAAAACACTTAGAAACTTTTTACATAAAATAAATCAATAAAAATCCTTCTAAAACCATATTCATGTACTCTTTGAAAAATAAATTCTTTGTTTATTTTCCTTACTTTTCTAAACATCCATTTTTATCATTCAAGAAAATATTAATTTTGTGAACACCTATCTTGAGGTGTCTTGTTCGAAATCCACCATGTTCTAAGTACTCAAAAATCAATTCTTTTGTTCTTGAAAATTTTCAACATGAACCCTAATCAAGGGCATCAAAACCGTAGCTCTTCCTTAGCTATTGGAGCCAAAAATCAATTTCCTTTCCACCATCAAGTCATGGCATATACATATATATTTCATCATAAATAATATAAGTATACCATCAAAGCCATAAAAGCATGTATAACATATCAAGCATATCATCAAAGCTATAAAATCATGCAAAGCATATCAAGCATAGAAAATTAATCAAAGCTCATAAACACCCACAAATTAATTACATGACCATGGATATGAATCCTCACATGGATTCCATATCCATCAAATAAAATTCCATCTCTCACCACCATGCTTGGTTGGTGAGATGGATCTTCCTCTTACCTCTTGAAGATCCTCAAAAACTCTTTGTTTTGCTTCTTTTTCCAAGTCCTTCACCACCAAGGGCTTCTCAAATACAAAATAAAATACATAGAAATTAGTATACTAAGCTTGATTAAGAGGAACCATGGATCAAACATGGCTTAGATCATGAAAAAGAAGAGAAGAAATGAAGTTTCTTTATACTTCACCTCAAAAACCCAATAACTTTGATCTTGAAGAAACTCCATGAAGATGAATGATTTAGAGAAAGTCACCAATATGAAAGTTACTTAGAATAAGGTAAGGATTCAAGAAATATGGTTGGTTGAAATTAAAGAGTGATGGAAGCCATACTTAGGAGTCATGACCGAATCCACCAAGGAGAGAAAAGAGAGAAAATTATCTAAGAGTTTCAATCTTTAGCTTGAAGAATAAGGTTGAAGATGAGTGATTTAGAGAAAGTCTTCAACATGAAAATTGCTTAGAATATCATGTAGATTCAAGATCTATGGTTGGATGAAATTAAAAACATTTGGATGATGGTTCTTGATGAGCTAGCCGTGAGCTTCAATTTGGAGAGAAGGAGGAAGAGAATGGATAGAAGACTTAGGAGTTCAAGTGAGATAAAATGAACATAAACACCCCTCCTCCTTTGGTGATTGCCGTAGAGTGAAGAGAGAAAAAATGTATTATTTGATCAAATAATTGGTATTGACTCATTTGAGAGAAAAGGTGAATAAGTGAGATATGAAATGATTTTGGCTTTCTAATGCCTCCTTGGCCGTGAGCCATCTTGAAATAAAAACAAAAGTGATAATGAATGAAAGATAACATGTTTTTCTTTTACCAAACATGCATGGCCGTAGACTTAAAAGGAATGGCCACCAAAATTGACTAATTTTGTGTAGCTTCTTCAATTATTATTAGAAGAATGATCAAGTATTATTTGAATGCAAAATTTGTCTTCTAACTTGATGCATGACCGTAGGAAGTAAATGAAGAAACCATCATTGTTGACTAAGTCTTACTTTGTTCAATTAAAGGCATTCTAATATATATTTGCTCTCCATTTCCGTAGGAGTGCATGCAAATGCATGGAAGGAAAAGTGAAATATATCTATATATTAAATGGGTGCTAGAAAGGTGACAAATCCATTTTATATAGATTTCCTTGTCTTCCATTATTTCTTGACCATGGAGTGTTTCCAAGAAGTAGGCCATTTATTGTTGACTATCATGAATTAGTTGAATTCATTTTGAGAATGCATAGCCGTAGAGTGAAGAGAGAAAAGAGTGATAAAGTGTGATAGGAAATGATATAATTTTGCCCCCCCTCCAAGAAATTTCCTAAGGAAGAAAACAAAACAATCATGTAGCATAATTGACATAAAACAATTAATAATGGTCATCAAAACTTTTTCTTTGTCTTGTAAACAAGCCAAAACCGTCCCCCACCTTCTCTTGCTTCTTTAAAATGTGACAAATTTTTATTAACCATTATTTGAAGCAATTTAAGCCATTGATTAGATCAATGGTTAGAATTTAGGTAGACTTTTAATTTTAGAAGACTAAATCTAGGCCATTGGATTTTTCTCCTTTTAAATCTAAGCCATTAGATGTGTCTCCAAAAATTAAGGGTTAAGATTACTCCTTCTTACTTTTAATCCAAGGGTCCTAATTAGTCTTTGCTACTTTAGAAGACCAAATCTCCACCATTGATTGATTCTTCATCCAATGGTCATAAATGGTCTTTGTTACTTTTTAAGATTAAATCTCCACCCTTGATTTAATCTAAATCCAATGGTTAGAAATGGTCTTTGTCATTTTTCAAGACCAATTCTACACCTTTGATTACATCTATGGTTGATATCAAAGCCTTCCTAACTAAGCTTATTCTCACACCATTGATTAAATCAATGGTTATTATCCAAGACTTCTTTATTAAGTTTGTTTCTTAACCTTTGATTAAATCAATGGTTAATATTCAAACTAAGTATTCTCATCCAAGGGTATAAATCAAGTCAAGCTCTCTTTGTTGACTACGCAGTATAATATTTATTCTTGTATCTTACCCTGATAATTAAATACAGTATAAAATACAGTATAAGAAATTTTCTAAAACTGTTTCCGGATTCAGGTTTAGTAAGATCCCCTGTCTCCGTCTCAATAGTACAAATTTTTCTATACGTAGAAAATTTTTTCACTTTGTGGGACCCACCTGGGCCCACGTATGGCCACCTGGGCCCACATACCCCTTGCCGGGCTCACAGACAGGAAAAATTTCAAAATCATCCATAAAATCGCAAAAATTATAAAATGCACAAATATCAAATCGGATTACGTAAAATAATTACCTAACGGTAAAAATTAAATTGCGTAAAGTTTTTCCCGGCCCGAAAATTTTTATTTTCCTAACACGGAGTAAATCACTCAAAATGATCAAATATGTTGACGGAATAAACAAAATAATTTTACAGTGCACAGAAATTACTAAACAGTAAAATTCTGTTAACTGTCAAAATTACTGTTTAAGAGATACGAAAATTTGGGGTGTTACAAAAAGCATACCATACAGATATATCACACCATAATTACAATAATGCCTTCAACATTATTTATCATAATAGATACAATAATTATAATCATGCCCTCAATTATTATTTATCATAACAAATAGAATAAATAATAATTACCATCATGCCATTAACATTATTCAAATCACACGATAATTACAATAATGCCATCAACATTAATTATCATCATCATCATCCAATATTTCTCAATTATTATATCACACAGATATAAATATTCAACATTTATAAGAATGCCCTCAACATTATCCAAGTATTCAACAGTTCAATTATCATAACCAATACTCAATAATTATGCATGTGCACATAGACTCAATTTCCTACTCCATGGAGGTTTTCACAATTTCGAAAAGAATGCTCTAGTTAATTGCCCAACCTTAGCCTACAGACAATCTCCAGTCTTTCTGGTTAATTGTCCAGCCTTAGCCCACAGACAATCTCCAGTCTTCGAAAAGAATGGTGTTCATGTCGAGTATCGTCAATGCGTTGCAACAGACTGTGTCGCCACGTGGCACAGGGTACTTGCCACTACCCACTGGATCGACCACCGTGCCTTGACGCCCCCAAGATCCATCATAGACCTCACTTTTCAATTCTCATTCTCTCTTCGACCATAAAGGCCACAATTGCTATCAGCTATATATTTTCGTTCAATGCATGAATATCTTAATGCAATTCTGTTCAATTTCATCATATGCCTCAATGCATATCTTTCCAATGCATGTATAATGCACCAAATGCCAATCATAGACTAATCTCATCATTTTCTCATACAGTGTCCATACATTGGTTCAACAGTAATCATACTGTATATTCAATAGCGAAATCATATTATTGCATTTTCATAGTCGCGAAACACTTTTGTCACGTTTTCACAATCGCACAACATTTCTATTACATTTTCTTAATTTCGCAACGTTTCTGTTGTGTTTTCAAATTATGTAGCTATTTTCCATCGTTTTCTCAATCACGTAAAAATATTTGATCATTTTTCAATCACGTAGTGATTTTTCAATGTTTTCTCAATCACATAAAAATATTCCACAATTTTTAAAGCCCGTCACGATTTTTAAACAATATCTCAAATGCGTAAAAATATTTAAATGCTTTCCAAATTGCATAGAAATATTTCAACGTTTTCCAAATCGCGTGGAAATATTTAAACGTTTTTCAAATCGCGTAGCTTAAAAATCAAGTTTTTAAGTTACGTAAAGCATTTTTCACCATTTTACAACCACATAAAATATTCCTCAATATTTCAAAATTTTCAATTCAACATTTCTCAAAATAATATGACTTCTCACATTATTTTCCATATTTTCTTACTCAAGAAAATTCTTTTTGCAATATATTCCACAATTTCACCATTTCATTGAATTAAATCAATGTTTCTCACTTAAAATTTCCTAATGTGCTCCAAAACCCAAAGGATGAGTTTTACGTTAGTAAATTTTAAATCACCAACGTTTCCTTTATAATTCAAAATAAATTCTCAAATTTAATCCTCTTCCAAAATAATTTGAGCTTCAAACCCTTACAACCTCTATTTTCCTTCTATTTCTCAAGTGATAAAATACTTTGTTTCTATTTCCAAAATCCTTGTACTAAGTCAATTATATTTCCACTTTAAAAATCACTTTGTTTCATAAAACTAAGGCATTACAAGCCTTCAAAACCATGGACATGGCCATTGAAACCATCATATATTTTTGCCTTCTAAATCAACTAAGTTCCATTCATGATTTTACACAAACAAAACCATCTCCCACCACCATACTTGGTTGGTGAGATGGATCTCCCTATTACCTCTTGAAGAACCTCAAAAGCTCCTTGCTTTGCTTCTTTTTCCAAGTCCTTCACCACCAAAAGCTTCTCAAATACAAAACAAAACACAAATTTATTAGCATATTAAGCTTGAACAAGGTAAACCATAGATCAAACATGGCTTAGAACTTTAAATATAAGATCTAGAAAAGAATATCAAGAACTTCACCCTTTACCCTTCAAACTTGATCTTAGGAAAAGTACTTGAAGATGGATGATTTAGAGAAAGTCTCCAACATGAAAGTTGCTTAGAATAAGGTAAGGATTCAAGATATGTGATTGGTTAAAATTATAGAAGAGTGGAGATAGATTTTAGAGTGGTTGGCCGAGAGCTCCTTGGAGTGAAAAGAATGGAGTTTTTTTTTTCTTGTTTTTGGAAGAGAGAGAATGGAGAGTATTATTTTTAGTCTTTGGTAGAATGAAAATGAAGATAGAAATGAAAACTCTTCCTACCTAATAGTTGCCTGGAGTGCATGGAGAGAAAGGTAATATTGTGTGCGTAGCTTTTTATTTTCCTTTGATAAGAATGAAAGAAAAGTTGATAGGAAAGATTAAGTGTAGAAATTGTCTTGCATTATTTATTGCATAACCGTAGGTGAGTAGGAGAAAAGATGAATTAATTACAGGTAGTTTGTCTCCAAAAAGAAGTGCATGGCCACAGGATACATGTGCAAAGCCACCAAAATTGACTTGTCTTACTTTGTTCAATTGATAAAAAAATGATAGGAATTGAATTGTAATATTTTGCCTCACAAATGAATGCATTGCCATAAGCTTCATTGAAGCAAGCCACTGTTATTGACTATTTCTTTGTTGTGTAATATAAATAATGGAACATGAATTAATTTAATCCATTTAGCCTTTGTTAGGAATGCATGGCCATAGGAAGCACTTGGAGAAAGCCACTAATATTGACTTGTCTTACATTATTCAATTGATAAAAGATGATAGGAATGGATGGAATTAAAATTGTAATAATTGCCTCACAAGAACAATGCTTTGTTGTGGAACTTCACAAAGGAGAAGCCATTTTATTTGACTTGGTCTCACTTTGTTTCACTTGAATTGTATCCTAATATCACAAAGTGAATTGCTTATTAGAGCAATTTGCTCTTCCTTCACCGTAGAAGCATCAATTTAAGGAGTCCAAACTTTCTTCAATAGCTTGTTTCCTATCGGTCCTTAAAGAGTCAAGCCATTATTCTTGACCAATTTCTATTGGTTCTTGGAAAGTATAAGCCACTAAGTTGGACTCATCACCACCATTGATTAAATCAAGGGTAGATATCCAAAGGCTTCACCTCTAAGCTTGCTCAAAATATTTTCCTATAAATATCAACCGTTGGACAATACAGGTATATCATACCATAATTACAATCATGCCCTCATCATTATTTATCATCACAACAGACGTAATAAATAGTAATTACGATCCTACCCTCAATATTTTCTAAATATTCAACAATTCAATTATCATAAACAATAATTTTGATAATGCCCTCCACATTATCCAAATATTCAATAGTTCAATTATCATACTAATAATTATGATATTGCCCTCAACATTATCCAAACATTCAACAATTCATTGTATATTCACACGATAATTACAATAATGCCATCAACATTATTTATCATTGTAACACCCCTTTGGAGGATGTCACACATAAAAGAAAATAAAAGAAATAGAAATAAAATCTACCCAAGTTGTGAAACATTTGTTAAATATTATTACGGGTTATAAAATAATTCCTGATAGACGAAATATGATATAAAAGATAATGCGGAAAATACGAAATAAAAAAAAAACATCACCATAATAATATACATATGATTTAAGTTATAAGTTTGTACAAGTAATTCACAACTAAGACTATAAATATTTAAACAAAAACAAGAAAGAAAGCAATAAAAGAGTTAATATATACGTATGCATACATACGACGCGCCTTGCAAAAAACATCATGGTTATCTAATCCTCGGATGGATCACTCTCGGCATGAAAATGATCATCAGGAGATAGATATCCCGGATGTCTCGACACACGACGATAACGGGATCGCGCAGTCGATACGATGCTTATCTCACTAGGCTCAGGGTTTTCAGCACCCCAGTGACGCCTAATGGATAAGGGTAACTCTAAGTGCAGAAAAAGTGTCTTAGTCATGATAGGCTCTCCATCAAAACGTTGACGTAGAATCACGGTCACACGTCCTGCATATGTCACAGAATCACGATCGCCTCGTAGATGCCAAGCCAGAGAACCTCCATGAAATACTAGCTCTACGAATCCCAAAAATACGTGCGCCATCCTCACAATCAATCCAGAGGATATGGATGATCGGATGGTTCTTGATCGTCAAACTGATCGTCCGCTTGCTGATCTTCCTCCTACTCGGGGTACAAGATCTCAAGGGGCTGATCCTCTTCCTAGAAGTCTTTACCGCGTAAAATAAATAAACAGAAAATACATATAACAAATAGGTAAGACAACATAAAATCATCACAACATGGCCAATAAGAAGACGACAAACAACATATATACAGTTCATGCAATACAAAATACTATAACAGAAAGAATAACAGATTAGAGTAAGATTTAGATATCATAACAATATATCACATCACAGATAAAACATCACGGATAAAATAAGAAAGATAAGAATAAACAGATAAGATATAATAACCAAATATAGTAACAAGAACCGGATAAAATAAACAAATAAAATACGGATAAACAATAAATAGATAAGATGGAAATAAATAGACATAGAGATAAATAAACAATATGACAAACAATAAATAGATAAGATGGAAATGAATAGACATAGAGATAAATAAACAATATGACAAAACCCTACTCCATGGAGCTAAAGAAAACACAAGTATCAGATAGCGGAATGACTCGTAAAATCTATTAGTACCACGGCTGCCCAACCAACTATTGTGCTGTCACACGTTGCGTCTATAGCCCCACGACACAGAATCCATCATCCAGGCGTGGTGTAGTTCACGGTCTCACGTTGTGGCACTACAGGCAAATGTACTACTAGATTTCACAAATCTCGATTAAATATAGTGCGTGTCGAGTACCATAGTGTGCTATCGGTTTACCACGGCCCGTGAGCTACCAACCCCCACATGTGGGATCCCGTACACTAAAGTCTCCAAGTTCATTAGAACAATGAACCACACTACGTTTATCGCATCGACAACACGATGTGATTCGTCTCGTCAACCAATCCACCAAAAACTTGGCACACATAGAAAGCCTGTACGGGTTCACATTTTCCCGACAACAGATATAGTCTCAAAAGCACATGCGGGTTCACATTTTCCGACAAATGAAAGATCCTCAAAAATAATGTACGGGTTCACATTTTCCCGACAGCGAAAGATTCTCAAAAATAATCTGTACGGGTTCACATTTTCCCGACAGCATAAAATAAATATAGTAACGGTCAATCGCGTAGAAATTTTATCGCGTTTTCATAATTCCGTCGTTTTTACAAATGCTTTTAAATCGCGTAAAGATATTTTTCTGTTTTTAAAATCGCGTAACATTTTTAATACGTTTTCTCAATCGCGTAGAATTTTTAAATCATTTTCTTATTCAAATGCCTTTAAAATTACTGTTTAAACAAACAAAAATAGTATTTATTACATTTAAATTACGTAGAATAATTTTTCATATCGTATACTATCTTTTGGATATTTCTACTATCTTATAGGTTCATTTTTACTAAAAATTGACAGCATTTTGTTTAGAATATCATAATAATGGTTTCCTAAATTATCCATAAAATTTCCATTTACTTAATTTTTAACCATATCATTTCAATTTCTTTTTGAAAATTTTCTAACATGCTTCAAAACCTAAAGTGAGCTATATGTTAGAAAATTTTCTCAACATTACTGTATTTCCTTCCTAATGATAAAATTATGAATTTTAACTCTTTAAACTTACTTCTAATCAACTTGTTTCTTCAAAAATCATTATAGAAAATTTCTTTTTAACTTGTATTGTCTCTTTTTAATTGAAAAAGGTTTGGAATCAAGTTTTAGAAATCATGATTACCTATAGTGGCATGTTGGCCAAATTTCATAAAACCCTTTCATTTGATTTCTAGAATGTCTTTTGTAACACCCCAAAATTTCTGTATCTCTTAAATAGTAATTTTGACAGTTAACAGAATTTTGCTGTTTAGTAATTTTTGTGCACTATAAAATTATTTTGTTTATTCCGTCAGCGTATTTGATCGTTTTGAGTGATTTACTCTGTGTCAGGAAAATTAAAATTTTCGGGCCGGGGAAAACTTTACGTAATTTAATTTTTACCGTTAGGTAATTAATTTACGTAATCTGATTTGATATTTGTGCATTTTATAATTTTTGTGATTTTATGGATGATTTTGAAATTTTTCCTGTCTGTGGGTCTCAAGGGGGTATGTGGGCCCAGGTGGCCACATGTGGGCCCAGGTGGGTCCCACAAAGTGAAAAATTTTTCTACGCATAGAAAAATTTGTCTTGTTTAGAAGGAGACAGGGGATCTTCTTGAACCGAATCCTAAAACAGCTTTTAGAAAATTTCTTGTCTTGTATTTTATCTTTGTATTTAATTATCGATGATAAAAATACAGTAAAAATATTATTTGTAGGATACAAAAATAAATATTATACTGCATAGTCAACAAAGAGAGCTTGACTTGATCTATACCCCTCGATGAGAATACTTAGTTTGAATATTAACCATTGATTTAATCAAAGGCTAAGAAACAAACTTAATAAAGAAGCCTTGGATAATAACCATTGATTTAATCAATGGTGTGAGAATAAGCTTAGTTAGGAAGGCTTTGATATCAACCATAGATGTAATCAAAGGTGTAGAATTGGTCTTGAAAAATGACAAAGACCATTTATAACCATTGGATTTAGATTAAATCAAGGGTGGAGATTTAATCTAAAAAAGTAACAAAGACCATTTATGACCATTGGATGAAGAATTAATCAATGGTGGAGATTTGGTCTTCTAAAGTAGCAAAGACTAATTAGGACCCTTGGATTTAAAGTTTGAAGGAGCAATCTTGACCCTTAATTTTGGAGACACATCTAATGGCTAGAATTTAAAGGAGAAAAATCCAATGGCCTAGATTAAGTCTTCTAACCTATCTAAATCTACCTAAATCCTAACCATTGAATTAATCAATGGCTAGAAATGCTTCAAATGGTGGCAAATAATGAAGACAACTTTATTGAATGCATTATGAAGAGAAAGTGATGGTTTTGGAGTGTTTAGAAGACAAAGAAACAAGCTTTATGTCATTTTTGCATGTCTTGGTCAAGTTAGACATCATAATGGCTTACTTTTGATTTTTTTGCACTCAAGAAGAATGCAAGAAGGTGGGACTACGAATTTGGTGCTGCATGAAGGAGTTTGGAAGACCATAATTGCATGCTTTAGTCATTATTGTCTTCCTTGGTCTTCATTGATTCATTTTCAAGAAGGAAACTTAGAAAATTTTCTCTCCATCTCCTTTCTTCTCTAGATTTTGATCCAAGAGCACCTTTCATCACTCAAAAATTTCATCCAACTTGATTTTCTAAACCTAAACATCATTCTAAGAACATCTCTAGTTATGAGTTTTTCCAAAATCATTCATCTTGATCTTCAAATCCAAGCTTCAAGTTTCTATCAAAAATCAAAAATTTCATCTTTGTTCTTCAAAATACACCATTCGGTCAAAACCCCTAAAACCACCATCCAATCTCTTTTAATTTCATCCAACCTTAGATCTTGAATCTCCATGATATTCTAAGCAACTTTCATGTTGAAGACTTCTTCTAAATCATTCATCTTCAAGGAGTTTCTTCAAGATCAAAGTTATTGGGTTTTTGAGGTGAAGTATAAGGAAACTTCATTTTCTTCTCTCTTTTTCATAATCTAAACCATGTTTGATCCATGGTTCCTCTTAATCAAGCTTGATATGTTAATTAACTTATGTTTTGTTTTATATTTGAGAAGCCCTTGGTGGTGAAGGACTTGGAAAAAGAAACAAATCAAGAAGCTTTGGAGGATCTTCAAGAGGTAAGAGGGAGATCCATCTCACCAACCAAGCATGGTGGTGAGAGATGGTATTTTATTTGATGGATGTGGAATCCATGTGAGGATTCATATCCATGGTCATGTAATTAATTTGTGGGTGTTTATGAGCATTGATTAATTTTCTATGTTTGATATGCTTTGCATGATTTTATAGCTTTGATGATATGCTTGATATGCTATACATGCTTTTATGGCTTTGATGGTATGCTTATATTATTTATGATGAAATATATATGTATATGCCATGACTTGATGGTGGAAAGGAAATTGATTTTTGGCTCCAATAGCCAAGGAAGAGCTACGGTTTTGATGCCCTTGATTAGGGTTCATGTTGAAAAATTTTAAGAACAAAAGAATTGATTTTTGAGTACTTAGAACATGGTGGATTTGAACAAGACACCTCAACATAGGTGTTTATAACTTAAGATTTTCATGAATGATGAAAACGGATGATTTGAAGAATTTGGAAAATAAACAAAGGGTTTGTTTTTCAAGAGAACAAGAACACGGTTTTTAGAAGGATTTTTATTAATTTATTTTGTGTAAAAAGTTTCTAAGTGTTTAACTAAACATGAGATTTAAATGAAAATAGCAATGATGATTTTAAGGATTTGCAAAGAAAGTGAAAAAGGATTTGTAAAGAAAGTGAAAATGGATTTGCAAAGAAAGTGAAAAATTGAAAATGAACAAATGATTTGATTTTCAAAGACTATGAGTCTTACGTTTTTGTAAAGGATTTTTAATGGTTTTGTTTGTGTAAAACCATATCAATTTAAAAGAAAAAATATTTGATGGTTTCAATAGTCATGTCCACATTTTTTTTAGGCTTGTAATGCCTTGATTTTTTTATGAACAAAGTGAATTTCTAAGTGGAAACGTAACTGGATTTAATACAAGGATTTTGGAAAGGGAATCAGAGCATTTATCACTTGAGAAAAATCAAGTTTTTGTAAACGAAAATATTTTCGAACTTCAATTTATTTTGAAGAAGGTTGAGTTTGGAAATGATTTGGGAAAATGAAGAATATAATGGTATTTTGAAAATTTACTAACGTATAACTTATTTTCAAGTTTTGAAATACGTTAGAAAAATGTTAAGTTTTGAAACGTTGATTTACATCAATGGAAAAGTGATTTCTGTGAAGTATATTTTGAAAAAGAATTTCTTGAGTAAAGATCTGTGGAAAAATATTTTCTTGAGTAAGAAAATATATTAAATGAAATATAAAGTTATATTATTTTGAAAAAAGTTGAAGAGGAATTTTTGAAGGTTAAGAAGTATTTTACGTAATGAAATTGTGATGAAAAATGTTTTACGTATCTTAAAAACGTGATTTTTAAGCTACGCAATTTTGAACAATGTGTTAAAAATGATATTGATTTATTTAAGTCCAAAATAATGTTTGGAATATTGAGGAATATTTTATGTGATTGAAAAATGTTGAAAAATATTTTACGTTATCTTAAAAACAATTTGAAATACTGATAAAATATTTCTACGCGATTTGAAAAATGTTTAAATATTTCTACACGATTTGAAAAGCGTTTAAATATTTTACGCGACCGAAATATTGTTGAAAAATCACTACGTGATTTGAATAGTGATAGAATATTTTTACGTGATTGTGAAAATGATAGAACATTGTTATGAGATTTGGAAAGTATTTTAAATATTTTGAGAATGATAGAAAATGATTTACGTGACGTAAAAGAATGATTTTTAAGTTACGCGATTTTGAAACAGTGGAAAAATCTATGCGATTTGAGAAACGTATGTTTTTACGCGATTGAGAAAAACGTTAAAAATTAGTACGTGGTTTAAAAGTGCAACAGAAGAGTTACAACATTTTGAAAACGTAACAGAAATGTTACGAAATTTTGTAAACGTAATAAAGAGTGTTACGATATTGTAAAAACGTAATAAAAACGTTTTGGAATTTTAAAAACGTAACAAAAATGTTACGGTATTGTGAAAATATAAAAGAAGTGTTATGGTATTGTGAAAACATAACAGAAAAGTTTTTGGATTGTGAAAACATAACAGAAATGTTACGCGATTGTGAAAATACGGTAAAAGTGTTTTACAACTATGAAAACGTGATAACATGATTTTCGCTGTTGAAAGTACAGTATGATTACTGTTGAACCAGTGTCCATACACTGTTTGTGAGAAAATGACATATTTGATTGGATTTGGTGCATTATACATGCATTGGAATGGTCCGATGAGGACTGGATATGGCTGATTGCCTAGGAGAAACACACCTCTTGAGTGGGTGCGATATGCGTAGTGTAGGTCACTTGTTGACCTTGGGGGCATCGGGGTGCGGGTTGCCTACACGGGTGGTTGGTCGCGCTTCTTCCCGTAGGTTAGACCGATGCAACACACCGATGATCTGGACCGAGACACTATTCTTAATCAAGATCTGATAAAGACTGTCGTGTATATGCTAGATGTGCAAAATCAAAGTGAGGATTATAGCACGTGGTCTGAGGCATGTGGTACCGACAGATCTTTTCGATCATTTCTCCGACCTGAGTTTTAGCTCCATGGAGTAGGAAATCGAGTCTTGTGTACATGCATAATCTAAACATTCATATCTGTGTGATATATTAATTGAGGAATATTGGCTATGACAATTGTTTTGAATACTTGGATGATGATGATGATAATTAGGACATTATCGTAATTGTTGTTTATGATAATTGAATTGATAAATGATTTGATGATGATAGTTGATTAATATTGAATATATTATTGGAAGTTTGATATGATATCCCTGTATGATATTCTTTGCTTGTGTTATCTCTCGTGTCTTTGCCATGTTGGTATTGGCGTAGGTGATCACACCTCTTTGTTATGTTGTCTTGCTGTGTCTGTATTGTTAAAATTAAACAGTAGAAAGAATGAGTTGTCTTAGACATAACGGGCGATGGACACTCAGAGATTGATGAAAACATTGAAGAGTGGCTGTCTCAAGTTCGAAGGTGTTCTGAGTAGACAAGGAGTAGAGTTCTGATGCAACAAGCTGGATACAAGATAAGGAATGAGTATGTTAAGTTTTATCGTTAGTGTTATACCGTGCTATTTAGTAGGACCCGTCATGGGGTTTGCTACTGTTAAAAAAAAAGTCTGTTAATTTTATATTTCTCTTTAAATTGTGAAATATTAATTGGTGTCAATGTTGTATATGAATTAGTTTAAATATATTTTCAGTAATACTTATGGATTACAGTAAGTTTATATTTCAGCAAGAAAGAAATTTTTTTTTAAACCCACGTTTTTAACTCAAACATTTTATCAAAATATTTTCAGATTATGAGTCGGAAGTCAGACATGTGATACCCTAGGGAGGGTGTTACATCTTTCACCTTTCAAATCATATCAAATGTATTATATTGTCTAAGTTCATTAAATCATATTAGAAAATAGTTAGTAGGAGTTAAATTAATCCTTTAGGCATGTTGGCCCAAAATACTAAGTCTTTACCATTTGATTTCTAAATGCATTTTTTTTTATTAAATCAATTTGAAACTTTCTTGATTCTCCTAGGTTAATTAAGTTACACTTTAGGAAAAATCAAGAGAACATTTTGGTCCTCCAAATTTGTCATTGCCGTGAGCTATTGGATGTGCTCTTTGGAACACTCATGCAAATTTAAACATGTTATTCACATCCTATACCTTATCATACAATTCTAACACATGCATTGTATTTTCTAACACATGCAATATATTTTCTAACACCTAAACCTAAATTAAAGCTTATAGACATGCATTCAAAAGCTAATAGACATGCAAAATTATTACAATCATCAAACAAGAAAGCTACTAACATACATCACATAAACTACTAGCAACCACAAAAATTAACAAATACACATCAACAAACACACCACCACCGAATCCTTGTGGATTCTACAAACATTCCATCTTCTTACCACCACCAAGGGATGATAAGAATTGTCTTCCTCTTACCTTAAATGAAGACAAAAGGTTTGCTTTCACACCTCCTAGGGTTCGGTTTTCACCTTCAAAAATACCTAGAAATCTCAAACAAAATTTACATGTTACTAACCATGAAAAAGAAGCTAAACCATGGAGAAATCATGGCTTAGAACTTTGAAAATGAAGAGAGAAAAGAAAAGCATGAAATTTCACCTTCTAGGTAAAACTTTCAAGGTTGATTTCCAAGCCCTAAATGGAAGATTTTGAAGAAACTCCCAACTAGAAAGGTTCTTAGAATAGTGTTTAGGTTAGGAAAACTTGGTTAGAAAAATTTTTGGATGGTTGGATGGTGTAGGATAGGTCTTGGCCGAATGGTAGGGGAAATGAACAACAATGGTGGCTAGGGTTTTTGGAAGAGAGAGAAGAGAGAAAAGTGATGAAGATGAAGTGTTGTTTTGGCCTTCTCACTCCAAATGTTTCCTGCCTCGGAGCAAATCACACAAAAAGTCCATATAAAATCACAGATAGTATTATCGGGCGTTAAATCAAGTAGAAAACAATTAAAAACAGCAAAAACAGCAAAAACAGTACGTTCGGGACGTAACGGTCATTTTCCTGTTTTTTCCCACAACGTAGGTAATCGTCCAAAACGTTCAAATAAAATATCCAGCAGTATTATATAGCTGTATATCTTTTAGAAAAATTAAAACAGTAGCTCAGAAAAATTTTTATTTTACCGTCTCGAAGCAAATTACGTAAAACGATCAAATAAAATTTGAGCCTGTATTATCGTAATTGTTTTCATACAGAAATTGAGAACAGAAAAATAAGGACACAGCGGTCATTCACACAAAAGCATGAAAAACAGCAAACAGTACATTCAGAATATTTTCTAAAAATTGGGGCGTTACAACTCTCCCCAACAAATAAAAATTTCGTCCTCGAAATTCGATGTTCATCCAAACAAATGAGGATATTGATCCTTCATTTTATCTTCCAGCTCCCAGGTAGCCTCACCCGTCACTTCATTTCATATGACCTTCACTAACTCGATCATCTTCCCTCGAAGCTGCTTTACCTTTCTGTCCTCTATTCTGACAGGTAAAGTTTCGTAAGTCAGATTCTCCTTCAACTGTACGTCATCTGGATGTATAACATGTGTCGGATCTGGTATATACTTCCGTAACTGAGACACATGAAACACGTCATGCAAATTCGATAGAAAAGGCGGCAAAGCAATCTGATATGCTACAGGACCTATACGTCGGATAATCTGATACGGTCCAATGAATTTAGGAGTAAGCTTCTTAGACTTAATCACTCTTCCGACACCAGTCGTAGGAGTAACTCTTAAAAATACATGCTCACCCTCCTTAAACTCAAGAGATCGTCTTCGTTTGTCCGCATAACTCTTCTGCCTGCTTTGCGTCGTTCTCATCTTCTCTTGTATCATCTTTACCTTTTCTGTCGTTTGTTGCACAAGATCTGGTCCAATAGTCACACTCTCCCCATCTTGATACCAGCATAGCGGCGTTCGACATCATCATTCATACAATGCCTCATAAGGTGCCATTCCGATGCTTGCGTGAAAACTATTGTTGTAGGTGAATTCTATCAAAGATAAAAATTCATCCCAACTTCCTCGTTGTTCCAAAACACAAGCACGCAATAAATCCTCCAAAGACTGTATAGTTCTCTCTGTCTGACCATCTGTCTGCGGATGATATGCTGAACTCAATCGTAACTTGGTTCCCATAGCTTCTTGCAGACTTCGCCAAAATCTTGACGTAAACCTCGGATCTCTGTCAGAAACTATACATGTAGGCACTCCATGTAATCGACAATCTCGCCGATGTACAAGCTCGGGTTAATCTTTCCAATGAATATTTAATATTGATTGGTAAGAAATGAGCCGATTTCGTAAGTCTATCGACTATAACCCATATCGAATCATGACCTTTCCTTGTCTTTGGCAAACCAGTAATGAAATCCATGGATATGCTATCCCATTTCCATTCTGGAATAGATAACGGTTGTAACATTCCAGCTGGTCTTTGATGTTCCACTTTCACTTTCTGATAAACCAACCAAGATTCTATCCACATAACCTGTGAACATTACAGAAACATTCTCCACTCTGAACAGCACCACTTGAAATTTCCCTGCATTTGTACCGCTTCGTTCTTCTGCTCTTGTTTTTAATAGGAAGTGCCTCACAATTCAAGTTTTCTTTTCCAACAATACTGTATCTGATACTTATGACATAATTTTGACTGAGAATATCCTTTCTTGCAATTATAATATATAAAAGGACATTATAAAAGTTAGAAAGAAAAGGTAGAAAAACTATTAGAATTGTTACCAAACATGTCCAACAAAGAATTTGACATTGTCTGATTTTAAGAATAAGTTTTCTAAGACACCAAAATTTTACTGGAACAATCTATAGGATATGATTAAAAATAACCAATCCATTCATAAGATAACATCTATCTCGTGAAAGAGGTAGACAATTTAGATTAATAGAAAAGATCATTTAAGAAACTGGATAGAAATAATGGATTTGGAAATAAAAGCAGAAATAGATAAGTCAAAAGGTAACAAAGACATTGATAACTCTAATCAACTCAAATAGTCAATTAGTCCTAAAAGAACGAGTTAGTCTAAAAGTACATTTCGTAATTGGGATACATGAAAGGTATCATGAAGGCACAGAAATAAGAGATGATAGAATCATCCATATCACCGAACCTATCCAGTAGAGAAATTGATATGGTACGATGAATTTAGAAGTGAACTTTTTAAATTTGAATAATTCAACGATAAGTCTAACAAAGTATGGATGGTTGGAAAAATACCCAATCCATATTTTTAAATCATGTATGTTTTGAGAAAGGAGTATACAAATTGAATCAATAGAAAAGATTCAATTATTTAACAAACTTAGAATAGTTTAAGCAACTCAAGTCCTCAACCACATATTTAGCAATTGAAGTGAAAACAACCAGGTCAAAAGATAAAGATGACATAAATAACTCTAATTGACCTACACAATTATATGCCATAAAGAAATAGGTTACCCTTGGAATTATACAGTATAGTTAAAGGATCACCTTTTGTGACACAACCTTCTTTAATCAGGTTTTCAATTTGAGGTGCTTTTGCTCCACTTGAAGAATCGATACTCCATTCTACTTGAGATGTCAAAGCACGTCCATTTTTAACAGATGACGTCGTCTTTTGATAGAATACACTTTTCAACAAGTATTTGGCATCCTATACTTGAAACATGTGACTCCGTTGATCGTATCGTCCCTCGTTAGATGATCTTCCAATACTTCTAAAACTTGGGTACAGATGTCGCAGCCTGACTAAACCTGCTACCACTCGTATTTCCTCCATGAGATTGTTGTTGTTGTTGTCTTCCTAATAATCACGAATACGAGTTTTACCGAAATCACCTGGCTTTATAGTTTTTCCTCTTTTGGACACCACGCTTTACGCTGCGCTACTCTGGTCATGTTGTACTGTTCCTTTAGCTGTTCTTGGCATTGCTTTTGTAGTTGCGAGCAAACACATACCATCACGTTCGCCTCCTCATGTGCACGTTTACCACGAGTCATCGTCTTTCTTCAAAGACGGATGAATCATAATACAATGGAAACCAAAGTAACCATTTCAAACAATATTGTCTCCTTTCGGAGTCCAAGCACGAGAGAATCACACAAAGACAAACAAAAACATACCCAACCACAACCCCAAAAGACTCTAACTTGGGCTCGATACCAACTAATGTAACACCCTTTGGAGGATGTCACACATAAAAGAAAATAAAAGAAATAGAAATAAAATCTACCCAAGTTGTGAAACATTTGTTAAATATTATTACGGGTTGTAAAATAATTCCTGATAGACAGAAATATGATATAAAAAGATAATGCGGAAAATACGAAATAAAAAAAAAACATCACCACTAATAATATACATATGATTTAAGTTATAAGCTGTACAAGTAATTCACAACTAAGACTACAAATATTTAAACAAAAACAGTAAAGAAAGCAATAAAAGAGTTAATATATACAGACATACGCTGACGCGCCCAAAAAAAACATCATGGTTATCTAATCCTCAGATGGATCACTCTCAGCATGAAAATGATCATCAGGAGATAGATATCCCGGATGTCTCGACACACGGCGATAACGGGATCGCGCAGTCGATACGATGCTTATCTCACTAGGCTCAGGGTTTTCAGCACCCCAGTGACGCCTAATGGATAAGGGTAACTCTAAGTGCAGAAAAAGTGTCTTAGTCATGACAGGCTCTCCATCAAAACGTTGACGTAGAATCACGGTCACACGTCCTGCATATGTTACAGAATCACGATCGCCTCGTAGATGCCAAGCCAGAGAACCTCCATGAAATACTAGCTCTACGAATCCCAAAAATACTGGCGCTGCCATCCCTCACAATCAATCCAGAGGATATGGATGATCGGATGGTTCTTGATCGTCAAACTGATCGTCCGCTTGCTGATCTTCCTCCTCCTCGGGGTACAAGATCTCAAGGGGCTGATCCTCTTCCTCGAAGTCTTTACCGCGTAAAATAAATAAACAGAAAATACATATAACAAAGAGGTAAGACAACATAAAATCATCACAACATGGCCAATAAGAAGACGACAAACAACAAATATACAGTTCATGCAATACAAAATACTATAACGAAAAGAATAACGAGATTAGAGTAAGATTTAGATATCATAACAATATATCACATCACGATAAAACATCACGGATAAAATAAGAAAGATAAGAATAAACGAGATAAGATATAATAACCAAATATAGTAACGAACCGGATAAAATAAACAAATAAAATACGGATAAACAATAAATAGATAAGATGGAAATAAATAGACATAGAGAAAATAAACAATATGACAAACAATAAATAGATAAGATGGAAATGAATAGACATAGAGATAAATAAACAATATGACAAAACCCTACTCCATGGAGCTAAAGAAAACACAAGTATCAGAGAGCGGAATGACTCGTAAAATCTATTAGTACCACGGCTGCCCAACCAACTATTGCTTGTTGTCACACGTTGCGTCTATAGCCCCACGACACAAGAATCCATCATCCAGGGCGTGGTGTAGTTCACGGTCTCACGTTGTGGCACTACAGGCAAATGTACTACTAGATTTCACAAATCTCGATTAAATATAGTGCGTGTCGAGTACCATAGTGTGCTATCGGTTTACCACGGCCCAACGGAGCTACCAACTGTCCACATGTGGGATCCCGTACACTAAAGTCTCCAAGTTCAATAGAACAATGAACCACACTACGTTTATCGCATCGACAACACGATGTGATTCGTCTAGTCAACCAATCCACCAAAAAACTTGGCACGCATAGAAAGCCTGTACGGGTTCACATTTTCCCGACAGCGAAAGATCCTCAAAAATAATCTGTACGGGTTCACATTTTCCCGACAGCAAAAGATCCTCACATTTTCCCGATAGCGAAAGATCCTAAAAAATAATCTGTACGGGTTCACATTTTCCCGACAGCGAAAGATTCTCAAAAATAATCTGTACGGGTTCACATTTTCCCGACAGCATAAAATAAATATAGTAACGGTCAATCGCGTAGAAATTTTATCGCATTTTCATAATTCTGTCGTTTTTACAAATGTTTTTAAATCGCATAAAGATATTTTTCTGTTTTTAAAATCGCGTAGCATTTTTAATACGTTTTCTCAATCGCGTAGAATTTTTAAATCATTTTCTTATTCAAATGCCTTTAAAATTACTGTTTAAACAAACAAAATAGTATTTAGTACATTTAAATTACGTAGAATAATTTTTCATACCGTATACTGTCTTTTGGATATTTCTACTATCTTATAGGTTCATTTTTACTAAAAATTGACAGCATTTTGTTTAGAATATCATAATAATGGTTTCCTAAATTATCCATAAAATTTCCATTTACCTAATTTTTAACCATATCATTTCAATTTCTTTTTGAAAATTTTCTAACATGCTTCAAAACCTAAAGTGAGCTATATGTTAGAAAATTTTCTCAACATTATTGTATTTCCTTCCTAATGATAAAATTATGAATTTTAACCCTTTAAACTTACTTCTAATCAACTTGTTTCTTCAAAAATCATTATAGAAAATTTCTTTTTAACTTGTATTGTCTCTTTTTAATTGAAAAAGGTTTGGAATCAAGTTTTAGAAATCATGATTACCTATAGTGGCATGTTGGCCAAATTTCATAAAACCCTTTCATTTGATTTCTAGAATGTCTTTCACCTTTCAAATCATATCAAATGTATTATATTGTCTAAGTTCATTAAATCATATTAGAAAATAGTTAGTAGGAGTTAAATTAATCCTTTAGGCATGTTGGCCCAAAATACTAAGTCTTTACCATTTGATTTCTAAATGCATTTTATTTGATTAAATCAATTTGAAACTTTCTTGATTCTCCTAGGTTAATTAAGTTACACTTTAGGAAAAATCAAGAGAACATTTTGGTCCTCCAAATTTGTCATTGCCATGAGCTATTGGATGTGCTCTTTGGAACACTCATGCAAATTTAAACATGTTATTCACATCCTATACCTTATCATACAATTCTAACACATGCATTGTATTTTCTAACACATGCAATCTATTTTCTAACACCTAAACCTAAATTAAAGCTTATAGACATGCATTCAAAAGCTAATAGACATGCAAAATTATTACAATCATCAAACAAGAAAGCTACTAACATACATCACATAAACTACTAGCAACCACAAAAATTAACAAATACACATCAACAAACACACCACCACCGAATCCTTATGGATTCTACAAACATTCCATCTTCTTACCACCACCAAGGGATGATAAGAATTGTCTTCCTCTTACCTTAAATGAAGACAAAAGGTTTGCTTTCACACCTCCTAGGGTTCGGTTTTCACCTTCAAAAATACCTAGAAATCTCAAACAAAATTTACATGTTACTAACCATGAAAAAGAAGCTAAACCATGGAGAAATCATGGCTTAGAACTTTGAAAATGAAGAGAGAAAAGAAAAGCATGAAATTTCACCTTCTAGGTAAAACTTTCAAGGTTGATTTCCAAGCCCTAAATGGAAGATTTTGAAGAAACTCCCAACTAGAAAGGTTCTTAGAATAGTGTTTAGGTTAGGAAAACTTGGTTAGAAAAATTTTTGGATGGTTGGATGGTGTAGGATAGGTCTTGGCCGAATGGTAGGGGAAATGAACAACAATGGTGGCTAGGGTTTTTGGAAGAGAGAGAAGAGAGAAAAGTGATGAAGATGAAGTGTTGTTTTGGCCTTCTCACTCCAAATGGCCGTAGCCTTCAAGTGGCAAGGATGTGCATGGATTTGGCTTCATCCAAGCCATTGAATACATCAAAGGCTAGGATTAAATCTTGGTGAACAAGCTTGATTTCTATTGGTTGGTTCATGATGACTCACATCTTTGAGTCACACACTCATTTAATTCTCTGTTGAGCTTGACTAGTGAGTCGGCTGTTACGGAAAGTTCTACTGCGCTAACGGTAATTAATTAAGCTACCGATCAAACCGTTACGCTAATTGTGGGTCCCGCAAAATATTTTCGGGTCCACTTTGTCACTAAATTATATTGACTAATAAAATAATATTATAATAATATAAAATTATTTTATTTGTGATTAAATCCTAAAAATTAAAAGATTATTTTTAGTCTCATTCAGAATCGGGTTAAGTAAGATCCCCCATTCTAAATAATAAAATAAGATTTCCCCGGCCCGAAAAAATATTATTTTCCTGCCTCAGAGCAAATCACACAAAAAGTCCATATAAAATCATAGACAGTATTATCGGGCATTAAATCAAGTAGAAAACAATTAAAAACAGCAAAAACAGCAAACACAGTACGTTCGGGACGTAACGGTCATTTTCTTGTTTTTTTCCCACAACGTAGGTAATCATCCAAAATGTTCAAATAAAATATCCAGCAGTATTATATAGCTGTATATCTTTTAGAAAAATTAAAACAGTAGATCAGAAAAATTTTTATTTTACCGTCTCGAAGCAAATTACGTAAAACGATCAAATAAAATTTGAGCTTGTATTATCGTAATTGTTTTCATACAGAAATCGAGAACAGAAAAATAAGGACACAGCGGTCATTCACACAAAAGCATGAAAAACAGCAAACAGTACATTCAGAATATTTTCTAAAAATTGGGGCGTTACAACTCTCCCCAACAAATAAAAATTTCGTCCTCGAAATTCGATGTTCATCCAAACAAATGAGGATACTGATCCTTCATTTTATCTTCCAGCTCCCAGGTAGCCTCACCCGTCACATCATTCCATATGACCTTCACTAACTCGATCATCTTCCCTCGAAGCTGCTTTACCTTTCTGTCCTCTATTCTGACAGGTAAAGTTTCGTAAGTCAGATTCTCCTTCAACTGTACGTCATCTGGCTGTATAACATGTGTCGGATCTGGTATATACTTCCGTAACTGAGACACATGAAACACGTCATGCAAATTCGATAGAAAAGGCGGCAAAGCAATCTGATATGCTACAGGACCTATACGTCGGATAATCTGATACGGTCCAATGAATTTAGGAGTAAGCTTCTTAGACTTAATCACTCTTCCGACACCAGTCGTAGGAGTAACTCTTAAAAATACATGCTCACCCTCCTTAAACTCAAGAGATCGTCTTCGTTTGTCCGCATAACTCTTCTGCCTGCTTTGCGTCGTTCTCATCTTCTCTTGTATCATCTTTACCTTTTCTGTCGTTTGTTGCACAAGATCTGGTCCAATAGTCACACTCTCCCCATCTTGATACCAGCATAGCGGCGTTCGACATCGTCTTCCATACAATGCCTCATAAGGTGCCATTCCGATGCTTGCGTGAAAACTATTGTTGTAGGTGAATTCTATCAAAGATAAAAATTCATCCCAACTTCCTCGTTGTTCCAAAACACAAGCACGCAATAAATCCTCCAAAGACTGTATAGTTCTCTCTCGTCGACCATCCGTCACTGCGGATGATATCTTGAACTCAATCGTAACTTGGTTCCCATAGCTTCTTGCGGACTTCGCCAAAATCTTGACGTAAACCTCGGATCTCTGTCGAAAACTATACATGTAGGCACTCCATGTAATCTGACAATCTCGCCGTTGTACAACTGGGTTAACCTTTCCAATGAATATTTAATATTGATTGGTAAGAAATGAGCCGATTTCGTAAGTCTATCGACTATAACCCATATCGAATCATGACCTTTCCTTGTCTTTGGCAAACCAGTAACGAAATCCATGGATATGCTATCCCATTTCCATTCTGGAATAGATAACGGTTGTAACATTCCAGCTGGTCTTTGATGTTCCACTTTCGCTTTCTGATAAACCAACCAAGATTCTATCCACATAACCCGTGAACATTACAGAAACATTCTCCACTCGAACAAAGACCACTTGAAATTTCCCTGCCATTTGTACCGCTTCATTCTTCTGCTCTTGTTTTTAATAGGAAGTGCCTCACAATTCAAGTTTTCTTTTCCAACAATACTGTATCTGATACTTATGACATAATTTTGACTGAGAATATCCTTTCTTGCAATTATAATATATAAAAGGACATTATAAAAGTTAGAAAGAAAAGGTAGAAAAACTATTAGAATTGTTACCAGACATGTCCAACAAAGAATTTGACATTGTCTGATTTTAAGAATAAGTTTTCTAAGACACCAAAATTTTACTGGAACAATCTATAGGATATGATTAAAAATAACCAATCCATTCATAAGATAACATCTATCTCGTGAAAGAGGTAGACAATTTAGATTAATAGAAAAGATCATTTAAGAAAGCCTGGATAGAAATAATGGATTTGGAAATAAAAGCAGAAATAGATAAGTCAAAAGGTAACAAAGACATTGATAACTCTAATCAACTCAAATAGTCAATTAGTCCTAAAAGAACGAGTTAGTCTAAAAGTACATTTCGCAATTGTGATACATGAAAGGTATCATGAAGGCACAGAAATAAGAGATGATAGAATCATCCATATCACCGAACCTATCCAGTAGAGAAATTGATATGGTACGATGAATTTAGAAGTGAACTTTTTAAATTTGAATAATTCAACTGATAAGTCTAACAAAGTATGGATGGTTGGAAAAATACCCAATCCATATTTTTAAATCATGTATGTTTTGAGAAAGGAGTATACAAATTGAATCAATAGAAAAGATTCAGTTATTTAACAAACTTAGAATAGTTTAAGCAACTCAAGTCCTCAACCACATATTTAGCAATTGAAGTGAAAACAACCAGGTCAAAAGATAAAGATGACATAAATAACTCTAATTGACCTACACAATTATATGCCATAAAGAAATAGGTTACCCTTGGAATTATACAGTATAGTTAAAGGATCACCTTTTGTGACACAACCTTCTTTAATCAGGTTTTCAATTTGAGGTGCTTTTGCTCCACTTGAAGAATCGATACTCCATTCTACTTGAGATGTCAAAGCACGTCCATTTTTAACAGATGACGTCGTCTTTTGATAGAATACACTTTTCAGCAAGTATTTGGCATCCTATACTTGAAACATGTGACTCCGTTGATCGTATCGTCCATCCTTAGATGATCTTCCAATACTTCTAACACTTGGGCACAGATGTCGCAGCCTGACTAAACCTGCTACCACTCGTATTTCCTCCATGAGATTGTTGTTGTTGTTGTCTTCCTAATAATCACGAATACGAGTTTTACCGAAATCACCTGGCTTTATAGTTTTTCCTCTTTTGGACACCACGCTTCATTGCGCTACTACTCGGTCATGTTGTACTTGTTCCTTTAGTTGTTCTTGGCATTGCTTTTGTAGTTGCAAGCAAACCTGCCACCATCACGTTCGCCTCCTCATGTGCACGTTTACCACGAGTCATCGTCTTTCTTCAAAGACGGATGAATCATAATACAATGGAAACCAAAGTAACCATTTCAAACAATATTGTCTCCTTTCGGAGTCCAAGCACGAGAGAATCACACAAAGACAAACAAAAATAGACCCAACCACAACCCCAAAAGACTCTAACTTTGGGCTCGATACCAACTAATGTAACACCCCTTTGGAGGATGTCACACATAAAAGAAAATAAAAGAAATAGAAATAAAATCTACCCAAGTTGTAAAACATTTGTTAAATATTATTACGGGTTGTAAAATAATTCCTGATAGACAGAAATATGATATAAAAAGATAATGCGAAAAATACGAAATAAAAAAAAACATCACCACTAATAATATACATATGATTTAAGTTATAAGTTTGTACAAGTAATTCACAACTAAGACTATAAATATTTAAACAAAAACAGTAAAGAAAGCAATAAAAGAGTTAATATATACAGACATACGCTGACGCGCCCAAAAAAAACATCATGGTTATCTAATCCTCAAATGGATCACTCTCAGCATGAAAATGATCATCAGGAGATAGATATCCCGGATGTCTCGACACACGGCGATTACGGGATCGCGCAGTCGATACGATGCTTATCTCACTAGGCTCAGGGTTTTCAGCACCCCAGTGACGCCTAATGGATAAGGGTAACTCTAAGTGCAGAAAAAGTGTCTTAGTCATGACAGGCTCTCCATCAAAACGTTGACGTAGAATCACGGTCACACGTCCTGCATATGTCACAGAATCACGATCGCCTCGTAGATGCCAAGCCAGAGAACCTCCATGAAATACTAGCTCTACGAATCCCAAAAATACTGGCGCTGCCATCCCTCACAATCAATCCAGAGGATATGGATGATCGGATGGTTCTTGATCGTCAACCGATCGTCCGCTGGCGATCTTCCTCCTCCTCGGGTACAAGATCTCAAGGGGCTGATCCTCTTCCTCGAAGTCTTTACCGCGTAAAATAAATAAACAGAAAATACATATAACAAAGAGGTAAGACAACATAAAATCATCACAACATGGCCAATAAGAAGACGACAAACAACATATATACAGTTCATGCAATACAAAATACTATAACAGAAAGAATAACAGATTAGAGTAAGATTTAGATATCATAACAATATATCACATCACAGATAAAATATCACGGATAAAATAAGAAAGATAAGAATAAACAGATAAGATATAATAACCAAATATAGTAACAAGAACCAGATAAAATAAACAAATAAAATACGGATAAACAATAAATAGATAAGATGGAAATAAATAGACATAGAGATAAATAAACAATATGACAAACAATAAATAGATAAGATGGAAATGAATAGACATAGAGATAAATAAACAATATGACAAAACCCTACTCCATGGAGCTAAAGAAAACACAAGTATCAGAGAGAGGAATGACTCGTAAAATCTATTAGTACCACGGCTGCCCAACCAACTATTGCGTTGTCACACGTTGCGTCTATAGCCCCACGACACAGGAATCCATCATCCAGGCGTGGTGTAGTTCACGGTCTCACGTTGTGGCACTACAGGCAAATGTACTACTAGATTTCACAAATCTCGATTAAATATAGTGCGTGTCGAGTACCATAGTGTGCTATCGGTTTACCACGGCCCAGCGGAGCTACCAACTGTCCACATGTGGGATCCCGTACACTAAAGTCTCCAAGTTCATTAGAACAATGAACCACACTACGTTTATCGCATCGACAACACGATGTGATTCGTCTCGTCAACCAATCCACCAAAAACTTGGCACACATAGAAAGCACATGCGGGTTCACATTTTCCCGACAATGGATATAGTCTCAAAAGCACATGCGGGTTCACATTTTCCCGACAAATGAAAAGATCCTCACATTTTCCCGACAAATGAAAAGATCCTCAAAAATAATGCATGCGGGTTCACATTTTTCCGACGCAAAAAGATTCTCAAAAATAATCTGTACGGGTTCACATTTTCCCGACAGCATAAAATAAATATAGTAACGGTCAATCGCGTAGAAATTTTATCGCGTTTTCATAATTCCGTCGTTTTTACAAATGTTTTTAAATCGCGTAAAGATATTTTTCTGTTTTTAAAATCGCGTAGCATTTTTAATACGTTTTCTCAATCGCGTAGAATTTTTAAATCATTTTCTTATTCAAATGCCTTTAAAATTACTGTTTAAACAAACAAAAATAGTATTTAGTACATTTAAATTACGTAGAATAATTTTTCATACCGTATACTGTCTTTTGGATATTTCTACTATCTTATAGGTTCATTTTTACTAAAAATTGACAGCATTTTGTTTAGAATATCATAATAATGGTTTCCTAAATTATCCATAAAATTTCCATTTACCTAATTTTTAACCATATCATTTTAATTTCTTTTTGAAAATTTTCTAACATGCTTCAAAACCTAAAGTGAGCTATATGTTAGAAAATTTTCTCAACATTACTGTATTTCCTTCCTAATGATAAAATTATGAATTTTAACCCTTTAAACTTACTTCTAATCAACTTGTTTCTTCAAAAATCATTATAGAAAATTTCTTTTTAACTTGTATTGTCTCTTTTTAATTGAAAAAGGTTTGGAATCAAGTTTTAGAAATCATGATTACCTATAGTGGCATGTTGGCCAAATTTCATAAAACCCTTTCATTTGATTTCTAGAATGTCTTTCACCTTTCAAATCATATCAAATGTATTATATTGTCTAAGTTCATTAAATCATATTAGAAAATAGTTAGTAGGAGTTAAATTAATCCTTTAGGCATGTTGGCCCAAAATACTAAGTCTTTACCATTTGATTTCTAAATGCATTTTCTTTGATTAAATCAATTTGAAACTTTCTTGATTCTCCTAGGTTAATTAAGTTACACTTTAGGAAAAATCAAGAGAACATTTTGGTCCTCCAAATTTGTCATTGCCGTGAGCTATTGGATGTGCTCTTTGGAACACTCATGCAAATTTAAACATGTTATTCACATCCTATACCTTATCATACAATTCTAACACATGCATTGTATTTTCTAACACATGCAATCTATTTTCTAACACCTAAACCTAAATTAAAGCTTATAGACATGCATTCAAAAGCTAATAGACATGCAAAATTATTACAATCATCAAACAAGAAAGCTACTAACATACATCACATAAACTACTAGCAACCACAAAAATTAACAAATACACATCAACAAACACACCACCACCGAATCCTTATGGATTCTACAAACATTCCATCTTCTTACCACCACCAAGGGATGATAAGAATTGTCTTCCTCTTACCTTAAATGAAGACAAAAGGTTTGCTTTCACACCTCCTAGGGTTCGGTTTTCACCTTCAAAAATACCTAGAAATCTCAAACAAAATTTACATGTTACTAACCATGAAAAAGAAGCTAAACCATGGAGAAATCATGGCTTAGAACTTTGAAAATGAAGAGAGAAAAGAAAAGCATGAAATTTCACCTTCTAGGTAAAACTTTCAAGGTTGATTTCCAAGCCCTAAATGGAAGATTTTGAAGAAACTCCCAACTAGAAAGGTTCTTAGAATAGTGTTTAGGTTAGGAAAACTTGGTTAGAAAAATTTTTGGATGGTTGGATGGTGTAGGATAGGTCTTGGCCGAATGGTAGGGGAAATGAACAACAATGGTGGCTAGGGTTTTTGGAAGAGAGAGAAGAGAGAAAAGTGATGAAGATGAAGTGTTGTTTTGGCCTTCTCACTCCAAATGGCCGTAGCCTTCAAGTGGCAAGGATGTGCATGGATTTGGCTTCATCCAAGCCATTGAATACATCAAAGGCTAGGATTAAATCTTGATGAACAAGCTTGATTTCAATTGGTTGGTTCATGATGACTCACATGCTGAGTCACACAGCTCATTTAATTCTCTGCTGAGTCAGCTAGCTGAGTCAGCCTGTTCTGGAAAGTTCTACTGCTAACAGTGATTAATTAAGCTACCGATCAAACCGTTCTGCTAATTATGGGTCCCGCAAAATATTTAGGGTCCACTGTCACTAAATTATACTGACTAATAAAATAATATTATAATAATATAAAATTATTTTATTTGTGATTAAATCCTAAAAATTAAAAGATTATTTTTAGTCTCATTCAGAATCGGGTTAAGTAAGATCCCCAATTCTAAATAATAAAATAAGATTTCCCGGCCCGGAAAAATATTATTTTCTGCCTCGAGCAAATCACACAAAAAGTCCATATAAAATCACGAGACGGTATTATCGGGCGTTAAATCAAGTAGAAAACAATTAAAAACAGCGAGAAAAAGCAAAGAAAAGCGATGCGTTCGGGACGTAATGGTCATTTTCCTATTTTTTCCCACAACGTAGGTAATCGTCCAAAACGTTCAAATAAAATATCCAGCAGTATTATATAGTTGTATATCTTTCAGAAAAATTAAAACAGCAGCTCAAAAATTTTTATTTTACCGTCTCGAAGCAAATTACGTAAAACGATCAAATAAAATTTGAGCCTGTATTATCGTAATTGTTTTCATACAAAAATCCAGAACAGAAAAATAAGGACACAGCGGTCATTCACACAAAAGCATGAAAAACAAAAACAAGTACATTCGAGAATATTTTCTAAAAATTGGGGCGTTACAACTCTCCCAACAAATAAAAATTTCGTCCTCGAAATTCGATGTTCATCCAAACAAATGAGGATATTGATCCTTCATTTTATCTTCCAGCTCCCAGGTAGCCTCACCCGTCACATCATTCCATATGACCTTCACTAACTCGATCATCTTCCCTCGAAGTTGCTTTACCTTTCTGTCCTCTATTCTGACAGGTAAAGTTTCGTAAGTCAGATTCTCCTTCAACTGTACGTCATCTGGCTGTATAACATGTGTCGGATCTGGTATATACTTCCGTAACTGAGACACATGAAACACGTCATGCAAATTCGATAGAAAAGGCGGCAAAGCAATCTGATATGCTACAGGACCTATACGTCGGATAATCTGATACGGTCCAATGAATTTAGGAGTAAGCTTCTTAGACTTAATCACTCTTCCGACACCAGTCGTAGGAGTAACTCTTAAAAATACATGCTCACCCTCCTTAAACTCAAGAGATCGTCTTCGTTTGTCCGCATAACTCTTCTCGCCGCCGCTTGCGTCGTTCTCATCTTCTCTTGTATCATCTTTACCTTTTCTGTCGTTTGTTGCACAAGATCTGGTCCAATAGTCACACTCTCCCCATCTTGATACCAGCATAGCGGCGTTCGACATCATCTTCCATACAATGCCTCATAAGGTGCCATTCCAATGCTTGCGTGAAAACTATTGTTGTAGGTGAATTCTATCAAAGATAAAAATTCATCCCAACTTCCTCGTTGTTCCAAAACACAAGCACGCAATAAATCCTCCAAAGACTATATAGTTCTCTCTGTCTGACCATCTGTCTGCGGATGATATGCTGAACTCAATCGTAACTTGGTTCCCATAGCTTCTTGCAGACTTCGCCAAAATCTTGACGTAAACCTCGGATCTCTGTCAGAAACTATACATGTAGGCACTCCATGTAATCTGACAATCTCGCTGATGTACAACTGGGTTAATCTTTCCAATGAATATTTAATATTGATTGGTAAGAAATGAGCCGATTTCGTAAGTCTATCGACTATAACCCATATCGAATCATGACCTTTCCTTGTCTTTGGCAAACCAGTAATGAAATCCATGGATATGCTATCCCATTTCCATTCTGGAATAGATAACGGTTGTAACATTCCAGCTGGTCTTTGATGTTCCACTTTCGCTTTCTGATAAACCAACCAAGATTCTATCCACATAACCTGTGAACATTACAGAAACATTCTCCACTCGAAAAACCACTTGAAATTTCCCTGCATTTGTACCGCTTCATTCTTCTGCTCTTGTTTTTAATAGGAAGTGCCTCACAATTCAAGTTTTCTTTTCCAACAATACTGTATCTGATACTTAGGACATAATTTTGACTGAGAATATCCTTTCTTGCAATTATAATATATAAAAGGACATTATAAAAGTTAGAAAGAAAAGGTAGAAAAACTATTAGAATTGTTACCAGACATGTCCAACAAAGAATTTGACATTGTCTGATTTTAAGAATAAGTTTTTTAAGACACCAAAATTTTACTGGAACAATCTATAGGATATGATTAAAAATAATCAATCCATTCATAAGATAACATCTATCTCGTGAAAGAGGTAGACAATTTAGATTAATAGAAAAGATCATTTAAGAAACTGGATAGAAATAATGGATTTGGAAATAAAAGCAGAAATAGATAAGTCAAAAGGTAACAAAGACATTGATAACTCTAATCAACTCAAATAGTCAATTAGTCCTAAAAGAACGAGTTAGTCTAAAAGTACATTTTGCAATTGTGATACATGAAAGGTATCATGAAGGCACAGAAATAAGAGATGATAGAATCATCCATATCACCGAACCTATCCAGTAGAGAAATTGATATGGTACGATGAATTTAGAAGTGAACTTTTTAAATTTGAATAATTCAACTGATAAGTCTAACAAAGTATGGATGGTTGGAAAAATACCCAATCCATATTTTTAAATCATGTATGTTTTGAGAAAGGAGTATACAAATTGAATCAATAGAAAAAATTCAATTATTTAACAAACTTAGAATAGTTTAAGCAACTCAAGTCCTCAACCACATATTTAGCAATTGAAGTGAAAACAACCAGGTCAAAAGATAAAGATGACATAAATAACTCTAATTGACCTACACAATTATATGCCATAAAGAAATAGGTTACCCTTGGAATTATACAGTATAGTTAAAGGATCACCTTTTGTGACACAACCTTCTTTAATCAGGTTTTCAATTTGAGGTGCTTTTGCTCCACTTGAAGAATCGATACTCCATTCTACTTGAGATGTCAAAGCACGTCCATTTTTAACAGATGACGTCGTCTTTTGATAGAATACACTTTTCAGCAAGTATTTGGCATCCTATACTTGAAACATGTGACTCCGTTGATCGTATCGTCCATCGTTAGATGATCTTCCAATACTTCTAACACTTGGGTACAGATGTCGCAACCTGACTAAACCTGCTACCACTCGTATTTCCTCCATGAGATTGTTGTTGTTGTTGTCTTCCTAATAATCACGAATACGAGTTTTACCGAAATCACCTGGCTTTATAGTTTTTCCTCTTTTGGACACCACGCTTCCGCTGCGCTACTCTGGTCATGTTGTCTTTGTTCCTTTAGCTGTTCTTGGCATTGCTTTTGTAGTTGCAGGCAAACCTGCCACCATCACGTTCTGCCTCCTCATGTGCACGTTTACCACGAGTCATCGTCTTTCTTCAAAGACGGATGAATCATAATACAATGGAAACCAAAGTAACCATTTCAAACAATATTGTCTCCTTTCGGAGTCCAAGCACAGAGAATCACACAGCACAAACAAAAACATACCCAACCACAACCCCAAAAGACTCTAACTTGGGCTCTGATACCAACTAATGTAACACCCCTTTGGAGGATGTCACACATAAAAGAAAATAAAAGAAATAGAAATAAAATCTACCCAAGTTGTGAAACATTTGTTAAATATTATTACGGGTTGTAAAATAATTCCCGATAGACGAAATATGATATAAAAAGATAATGCGGAAAATACGAAATAAAAAAAAAAACATCACCACTAATAATATACATATGATTTAAGTTATAAGTTGTACAAGTAATTCACAACTAAGACTACAAATATTTAAACAAAAACAGAAAGAAAGCAATAAAAGAGTTAATATATACAGACATACGTTGTGACGCGCCCAAAAAAAAACATCATGGTTATCTAATCCTCGGATGGATCACTCTCAGCATGAAAATGATCATCAGGAGATAGATATCCCGGATGTCTCGACACACGGCGATAACGGGATCGCGCAGTCGATACGATGCTTATCTCACTAGGCTCAGGGTTTTCAGCACCCCAGTGACGCCTAATGGATAAGGGTAACTCTAAGTGCAGAAAAAGTGTCTTAGTCATGACAGGCTCTCCATCAAAACGTTGACGTAGAATCACGGTCACACGTCCTGCATATGTCACAGAATCACGATCGCCTCGTAGATGCCAAGCCAGAGAACCTCCATGAAATACTAGCTCTATGAATCCCAAAAATACTGGCGTTGCCATCCCTCACAATCAATCCAGAGGATATGGATGATCGGATGGTTCTTGATCGTCAAACTGATCGTCCGCTTGCTGATCTTCCTCCTCCTCGGGGTACAAGATCTCAAGGGGCTGATCCTCTTCCTCGAAGTCTTTACCGCGTAAAATAAATAAACAGAAAATACATATAACAAAGAGGTAAGACAACATAAAATCATCACAACATGGCCAATAAGAAGACGACAAACAACATATATACGAGTTCATGCATACAAAATACTATAACAGAAAGAATAACAAATTAGAGTAAGATTTAGATATCATAACAATATATCACATCACGGATAAAACATCACGAGATAAAATAAGAAAGATAAGAATAAACGGATAAGATATAATAACCAAATATAGTAACAAGTAACCGATAAAATAAACAAATAAAATACGGATAAACAATAAATAGATAAGATGGAAATAAATAGACATAGAGATAAATAAACAATATGACAAACAATAAATAGATAAGATGGAAATGAATAGACATAGAGATAAATAAACAATATGACAAAACCCTACTCCATGGAGCTAAAGAAAACACAAGTATCGGATAGCGGAATGACTCGTAAAATCTATTAGTACCACGCCCAACCAACTATTGCGCATTGTCACACGTTGCGTCTATAGCCCCACGACACAAGAATCCATCATCCGGGCGTGGTGTAGTTCACGGTCTCACGTTGTGGCACTACAGGCAAATGTACTACTAGATTTCACAAATCTCGATTAAATATAGTGCGTGTCGAGTACCATAGTGTGCTATCGGTTTACCACGGCCCAGCGGAGCTACCAACTGTCCACATGTGGGATCCCGTACACTAAAGTCTCCAAGTTCATTAGAACAATGAACCACACTACGTTTATCGCATCGACAACACGATGTGATTCGTCTCGTCAACCAATCCACCAAAAAACTTGGCACACATAGAAAGCCTGTACGGGTTCACATTTTCCCGACAACAGATATAGTCTCAAAAGCCTGTACGGGTTCACATTTTCCCGACAGCGAAAGATCCTCAAAAATAATCTGTACGGGTTCACATTTTCCCGACAGCGAAAGATTCTCAAAAATAATCTGTACGGGTTCACATTTTCCCGACAGCATAAAATAAATATAGTAACGGTCAATCGCGTAGAAATTTTATCGCGTTTTCATAATTCCGTCGTTTTTACAAATGTTTTTAAATCGCGTAAAGATATTTTTCTGTTTTTAAAATCGCGTAGCATTTTTAATACGTTTTCTCAATCGCGTAGAATTTTTAAATCATTTTCTTATTCAAATGCCTTTAAAATTACTGTTTAAACAAACAAAAATAGTATTTAGTACATTTAAATTACGTAGAATAATTTTTCATACCGTATACTGTCTTTTGGATATTTCTACTATCTTATAGGTTCATTTTTACTAAAAATTGACAGCATTTTGTTTAGAATATCATAATAATGGTTTCCTAAATTATCCATAAAATTTCCATTTACCTAATTTTTAACCATATCATTTTAATTTCTTTTTGAAAATTTTCTAACATGCTTCAAAACCTAAAGTGAGCTATATGTTAGAAAATTTTCTCAACATTTACTCTTGTATTTCCTTCCTAATGATAAAATTATGAATTTTAACCCTTTAAACTTACTTCTAATCAACTTGTTTCTTCAAAAATCATTATAGAAAATTTCTTTTTAACTTGTATTGTCTCTTTTTAATTGAAAAAGGTTTGGAATCAAGTTTTAGAAATCATGATTACCTATAGTGGCATGTTGGCCAAATTTCATAAAACCCTTTCATTTGATTTCTAGAATGTCTTTCACCTTTCAAATCATATCAAATGTATTATATTGTCTAAGTTCATTAAATCATATTAGAAAATAGTTAGTAGGAGTTAAATTAATCCTTTAGGCATGTTGGCCCAAAATACTAAGTCTTTACCATTTGATTTCTAAATGCATTTTCTTTGATTAAATCAATTTGAAACTTTCTTGATTCTCCTAGGTTAATTAAGTTACACTTTAGGAAAAATCAAGAGAACATTTTGGTCCTCCAAATTTGTCATTGCCGTGAGCTATTGGATGTGCTCTGGAACACTCATGCAAATTTAAACATGTTATTCACATCCTATACCTTATCATACAATTCTAACACATGCATTGTATTTTCTAACACATGCAATCTATTTTCTAACACCTAAACCTAAATTAAAGCTTATAGACATGCATTCAAAAGCTAATAGACATGCAAAATTATTACAATCATCAAACAAGAAAGCTACTAACATACATCACATAAACTACTAGCAACCACAAAAATTAACAAATACACATCAACAAACACACCACCATCGAATCCTTATGGATTCTACAAACATTCCATCTTCTTACCACCACCAAGGGATGATAAGAATTGTCTTCCTCTTACCTTAAATGAAGACAAAAGGTTTGCTTTCACACCTCCTAGGGTTCGGTTTTCACCTTCAAAAATACCTAGAAATCTCAAACAAAATTTACATGTTACTAACCATGAAAAAGAAGCTAAACCATGGAGAAATCATGGCTTAGAACTTTGAAAATGAAGAGAGAAAAAGAAAAGCATGAAATTTCACCTTCTAGGTAAAACTTTCAAGGTTGATTTCCAAGCCCTAAATGGAAGATTTTGAAGAAACTCCCAACTAGAAAGGTTCTTAGAATAGTGTTTAGGTTAGGAAAACTTGGTTAGAAAAATTTTTGGATGGTTGGATGGTGTAGGATAGGTCTTGGCCGAATGGTAGGGGAAATGAACAACAATGGTGGCTAGGGTTTTTGGAAGAGAGAGAAGAGAGAAAAGTGATGAAGATGAAGTGTTGTTTTGGCCTTCTCACTCCAAATGGCCGTAGCCTTCAAGTGGCAAGGATGTGCATGGATTTGGCTTCATCCAAGCCATTGAATACATCAAAGGCTAGGATTAAATCTTGGTGAACAAGCTTGATTTCTATTGGTTGGTTCATGATGACTCACATGCTGAGTCACACAGCTCATTTAATTCTCTGCTGAGTCAGCTAGCTGAGTCAGCCTGTTCTGGAAAGTTCTACTGCTAACGGTGATTAATTAAGCTACCGATCAAACCGTTCTGCTAATTGTGGGTCCCGCAAAATATTTCCGGGTCCACTGTCACTAAATTATACTGACTAATAAAATAATATTATAATAATATAAAATTATTTTATTTGTGATTAAATCTAAAAATTAAAAGATTATTTTTAGTCTCATTCGAGAATCGGGTTAAGTAAGATCCCCCATTCTAAATAATAAAATAAGATTTCCCTGGCCGGAAAAATATTATTTTCTGCCTCGAGCAAATCACGCAAAAAGTCCATATAAAATCACAGAGTATTATCGGGCGTTAAATCAAGTAGAAAACAATTAAAAACAAAGCAAAAACAGCAAAAACAATACGTTCGGGACGTAACGGTCATTTTCTCATTTTTTCCCACAACGTAGGTAATCGTCCAAAACGTTCAAATAAAATATCCAGCAGTATTATATAGTTGTATATCTTTCAAAAAAATTAAAACAGTAGCTCAGAAAAAATTTTATTTTACCGTCTCGAAGCAAATTACGTAAAACGATCAAATAAAATTTGAGCCTGTATTATCGTAATTGTTTTCATACAGAAATCGAGAACAGAAAAATAAGGACACAGCGGTCATTCACACAAAAGCATGAAAAACAGCAAACAGTACATTCAGAATATTTTCTAAAAATTGGGGCGTTACAATCATCATCATCATCCAATATTCCTCAATTAATATATCACACAGATATAAATATTCAGATAAAGGCACGTGCACAAAGACTCAATTTTCTACTCCATGGAGGTTTTCACAATTTCGAGAAGAACGCTCTGGTTAATTATCCAGCCTTAGCCCACAGATAATTTCCAGTCTTTCTGGTTAATTGTCCAACCTTAGTCCACAGACAATCTCTAATTTTGAAAAGAATCATGTTCTTGTCGGGTATCGTCAATGCGTTGCAACGGACTGCGTCACCACATGGCACAGGGTACTTGCCACTGCCCATTGGATCGACCGCCGCGCATTGACGGCCCCAAGATCCATCATAGATCTCACTTTTCAATTCTCATTCCCTCTTCAGCCACAAGGGTCATAATAGTTATCAGCTATATTCCATTCAATGCACAAATATCTCAATGCAAGTTCTATTCAATGCAAGAATAACTCTATGCATGTTTCAATTTCATTATATGCTTCAACGCATATAAACCATTCTCAGTTCAAATTCATAATCTCATATTTAGGGTCCACACACCGGCCCATTTTCAGTTCAAATTCATAATCTCATAATTTCTCATACGGTGTCCATACAATGGTCCAACAGTAATCCTAATATAAATTCAATCGTGAAATCATGAGTTATACGTTAGTAAATCTCAAGTCACCACGTATTCTCCATAATTCTCAAATCAATTCTAAAAATCAATCCTCTTTAAAATAAATTGAGGTTCAAACACTTTTAACCTCTCTTTCCCATTCATATACGAAAATTTCATTTTTCAAGTGACAAACCACTTTGTTTCCATTTCTTTAATCCTTGTACTAGATCAATTCCATTTCTACTTTGAAATCACTTTGTTTCATAAAACCAAGGCATTACAAGCCTTCAAAACCGAGATACATGGCCATTGGAAACCATCAAATATTTTTCTTTCTAAATCAACTGAGTTCCATTCATGTTTTTACACAAATAAAATCATTAAAAGTTCCTTCAAAAATCGTGAACACTTGGTTTTTGAAACCAATCCATCTTTTCTTTTTCCTTTCCTTTCTAATCATTCAATTTTACCATTCATGAAAATTTTAGTTTGTAAACACCTATTTTAAGGTGTTGAGGCCGAAATCCTCATGATCATTGGAACCAAAATTCCTTTTCCTTTCCAACAATTTGTATGGCATACATAACATATAATCAACATATTATATTTCAAGCATACCATAAAAACAATAAAAATTATACTAATCATGCAAGCATAAATAAATCATGCAAAGCACATAAACCACATAAACACCCACAAATAATTACACAACTATGGATATGAATCCTGACATGGATTCACCATCCATCAAATACAAGATTCACCTCTCACTACCATACTTGGTTGGTGGGATGGATCTCCCTCTTACCTCTTGAAGAACCTCGAAAGCTCCTTGTTTTGTTTCTTTTTCCAAGTCCTTCACCACCAAGGGCTTCTCAAACACAAAACAAAACATAAGTTTATTAGTATATCAAGCTTGAACAAGAAGAACCATGGATCAAACATGGTTTAGAACATGAAAATAAGACAAGTAGTGAAGTTTCCTTACACTTCACCTTAAAACCCTATAACTTTGCTCTTGAAGAAAGTCCTTGAAGATGATGGATTTAGAACTTGGTGTGACCTACAAAGTGTCTTAGATTAAGGTATAGATTCAAGAAGTAAGGTTGTTTGAAATTTTTGAGTGATGGAAGGTGGTCTTGGGTGTCATGGCCGAAACTTGCTTGAAGAGAAAATGGAGAGAAAAGTTTGAAGAGCTTACGTTTTGGAATGATCAAGAATGAGTAATAATGGTCTTGAAACTTTGTTATGCCCTTAAACAACCACAAAACCGTCCCCCCCCCCACTCTTGTACTCTCAATGAGTGACTAATCTCACTAGCCACCATTTTGAGCATCCTTAGTCATTGATTAGTTCAATGGTTAGGATTAATGTAGATTCTAGGTATAGCCTTTAGATGTAAGACTTAATCTAGGCTGTTAGATCTTTCCTCCTTGAAATCCTAGCCACTAGATGTATCCCCAAAATGAAGGGTCAAGATTACTCCTTCATACTTTACATCCAAGGGTCACAAATGGTCCTAGCCATTTTATAAGACCAATTCTCCATCGTTGATTAAATCGATGGTTGATATTCAAAGGCTTCAACATTAAGTTTGCTTCCTATTGGTCCATCATAAAGTCGTCATAACTACTAATGTTGACTAAGCAGTATAATTTTTATTTTTATCTACTATAACCCTACGATTAATATTTTTACTATATTTTTAATGCCCGATAATGAAATATAGTTCAAAACACAGTAAAAGAAAATTTTAAAAACTGTTTTCGATTTTGGATTTAGTAAGATCCCCCGTTCGCATCTCAATAGTACAGAATTTTCTGGCTGCAGAAAAACTTTCACTTTTTTGGACCCACCTAGGCCTACATACAGCCCCCTTAGGCCCACATATAGCACATGGATAATATTAAAATAATCAGAGAATTATAAAAATTTCATAATCATCCACAAAATCATAAAAATTATAAAACTTACGAAAATCACATTAGATTATGTAAAATAATTAAGACTTAACAGTAATAATTAATTTACGTAAAATTTTCCCTAGCCCAAAAATTATTATTTTCTTGACATAGTGTAAATCACACAAAACGATCAAATATATTCACAGAATACTCAAAATAATTTTACATTATACAAAAATTACTAAACAGTAGAATTCTGTTAACTGTCAAAATTACTGTCAAATAGTTAGGAAATTTGGGGTGTTACAACTCTCCCCATCTAAAAGAAGTTTTGTCCTCGAAACTTGATAAACTTGATTTCACATTCTCAGAATAAATATTGATATTGTTCTTTTATCTTTTCTTCCAGTTCCCATGTAACTTCACCGCTTACGTCATTCCAAACTATTTTAACCAATGAAAATTCTTTGTCTCGCGTTCAACTTCTCCTGATCAAACAGATATCTCAGACTCTTATGATTACTGAAGATGTTAAATGTTACTCCATAAAGAAAATATTTCCATACTTCTAGTACCAACACAGTGGCTACCAACCCCTATTCATGTGTAGAATAGTTTTTCTCATATAACTTCAACTCCCTTGAAACATACACTACAACTCTTCTATTCTACATAAGCACAAATCTTAAACTCCGATGTGACGTATCACAGTACACCTCTAATGGTTCACTGGGATTAGACAGAACTAATACCAGAGAAGTAGTCAAACACATTTTCAACTCCTGAAAATTCTCCTTGTATGCATAGTCTGTACAAATGCTTAATTCTTTCTGATAAGCTAGGTGAGAAGTCCTCTGGAAAATTTCTCAATAAATTTTCTGCTGATTTCCATTACCATCTTTGACTTCTCCCATTGAAAAACTATTTTCATCCTTTTTATTGGATCAATCGCAATCCCTTCCTTAGAATCACGTGGCCCAAAAACTGAACTTCATCTAACCAGAACTTGCTTTTCGACAACTTAGCATATAATCGCTTCTCCTTTAGAATTTGGAAAATCACACTGAGATGTTCAGTATGTTTCTCATGATTTCGGGAATAGATCAGAATGTCGTTAACAAAGATAATGACAATTCTATCTAAATAAGGACAAAAGATTCTACTCTTATAATTTATAAATATTACAAGAGAATCCGTCACTCCGCACGGCATCACTTAAAATTTCCTTGTCCTCGTATCGCTTCATTCTCCTGCCTTTATTCTTAACAGGAAGTGTCTCACACATCGCGTCCTCTTTCAACAGCACTGTGTCTAACACTATGACATGAATTTGAATAGGAATATTCTTTCTTGCAATTTGTGATATATGAAAAACATTATGAAAGATAGTCAAACTATCTGATATGTTACCAGACATATCCAACAAAGAATTTGATGTTGCCCGATTTTTAAGAATGGGTTTTTTTTTTCTGGAATACTAACACTTTATTGAGACAATCTCATAGGAAATGGTTGGAAGATAACCAATCCATTTCAAAGATCTCGTCTATTTATGGAAAAGATAAATAGATCAAACTAACATAAAAATTTTAATCTATAACAATAATAGGATAATTTGAATAACTTGAGTAGCATGATAGGCTAGTAATAGAAACAGAAGTAAAGAAGTTAGAAGATAATGAAGACACAGATAACTCTAACATATAATTGATCCACACAATCATATGCCATAAAGAATGGGTTGCCCCCGGAAATATACAGTATGGTTAAAGAATCACCTTCTACGGCATAGTCTCCCTTGTTTAGGTCTTCAGCTTGGAACACTCTCGTTCCATTCGGGGTATCGACTTTCCCTAGTACCTGTTACTAATAGAAGACTTCATTTTTCGGTGGAACACAACCTTTGGAAATGTGTCCAGGCCTTCCGCACTTGAAACAAATTATTTCCTTGGACGTACAATCCTTCGTTAAGTGCCCCCTTCCACATTTCTTACATAACAGTAATGACGTCACGGTCCAACTGAGTTTACTGCTACAAGCACTTCCTCCACACATTTGCTGCTTCTGGTGCTTTCACAATGATCGTATATATATTTTCCGCCGAAATCGGTTTACTTTCCTATTATTCCTCCTTTAGAATGCCCAGATTCCAAGGTTATAAAATCTTGTATTCCAAAACTGATTCTATTCCATCAGATCCTGAACCTCAACTTCCAGTTCCTGTTGTTAGCGATCCTCTGTTCCTGTTGTACTATCACATTAGTTGTCCTCTGCATTGCTCCCATAGTTGCAACCATATTATTAGTGTCACGTTCCGCTTTCACACACGTACATCTACTACGAGCCATTTCTTTTCTTCAAAGACGGATGAATCAAAATACAATGGAAACCAAATGTAACCATTTCACACAACATTGTTTCCTTTCGGAAATCAAAAACACACAGAGAACACAACACAAGCAAAATAGACCTAACCACAAACCCCAAAAGACTCAAACCGTGCTCTGATACCAACTAATGTAACACCCTACGTAGGGCATCACATTTCCGACTACAAGCTCATAATCTGACAATCAGTTCATAAAAGGTTTGAGTTATAAACATGGGTTTTAAAATTTCTTTTCGCAGAAACATAAACTTACTGAAATTTATAGATAATATTAAAAAATAGATTTAAACTGATTAATATACATTACTGACACCACATAATATTTAACAATTATTTAGGAAACATAACACTTACAGACTCAATTTTAAATAGTAGCAAACCCTATGACGGGTTCTACTTAATAGCACGGTAAAACACTATCGATAAAAGTCAACATACTTATTCTGTTTTGTATCCATCTTGATGCGTAATATATTTGTTCCTCCACAAAATTGCACACCAACCAATCCGGGATTGTCATTCTTCGATGTTGTCACTTAACTCAGAACATTTGCCTCCAGTCAAGTCTAAGAAACTAGTTCCATCTACTATACAATTTTAACAATACAAGCACAACAAAATAATATAACAAAGAGGTGAGATCACCTACGCCAATACCAACATGGTAGCATGGAGATAACACAAACAACACACCATACAGGTATATCATACCATAATTACAATCAAACCCTCATCATTATTTATCATCACAACAGACGTAATAAATAATAATTACGATCCTGCCCTCAACATTTTCCAAAATTCAACAATTCAATTATAATAAACAATAATTACAATAATGCCTTCAACATTATCCAAATATTCAATAGTTCAATTATCATACCGATAATTACGATATTGCCCTCAACATTATCCAAATATTCAACAATTCATTGTATATTCACATGATAATTACAATAATGCCATCAACGTTATTTATCATCATCATCATCCAATATTCCTCAATTAATATATCACACAGATATAAATATTCAGATAAATGCATGTGCATAAAGACTCAATTTCCTACTCCATGGAGGTTTTCACAATTTCGAGAAGAATGCTCTGGTTAATTATCCAGCCTTAGCCCACAGACAATCTCCAGTCTTCAAAAAGAATCATGTTCTTGTCGGGTATCGTCAATGCGTTGCAACGGACTGCATCACCACGTGACACAAGGTACTTGCCACTGCCCACTGGATCGACCGCCACGCCTTAACGCCCCCAAGATCCATCATAGGTCTCACTTTTCAATTCTCATTCCCTCTTCAACCACAAGGGTCATAATAGCTATCAGCTATATTCCATTCAATGAACGAATATCTCAATGCAAGTTTTATTCAATGCACGAATAACTCAATGCATGTTTCAATTTCATCATATGCTTCAACGCATATAAACCATTCTCAGTTCAAATTCATAATCTCATATTCAGGGTCCACACACTGGCCCATTTTCAGTTCAAATTCATAATCTCATAATTTTTCATACAGTGTTCATACACTGGTCTAACAGTAATCCTACTGTATATTCAATCGCGAAATCATGTTATCGTGTTTTCATAGTCATGCAACACTTTTGTCACGTTTTCACAATTTTGCAACATTTTTGTCGCGTTTTCAAATCATGATTTGATTTTTCAACACTTTGTCAATCACGTAAAATTATTTCATCATTTCTCAATCGCATTTAGCGATTTTTCCATGATATCCCAATCGCGTAAAAATATTTAAACGCTTTCCAAATTGCGTAGAAATATTTAAACATTTTTCAAATCGCGTAGCTTAAAAATCACATTTTTAAGTTACGTAAATCATTTTTCACCACTTTTCCACTACGTAAAATATTTCTCACCTTTCCAAAATTCCATTTCAACCTTTCTTAAAATAATATGACTTCTCACTTCTTTTTTCCACATTTTCTTACTTAAGAAAATCCTTTTCGTAATATATTCCATAAATTCACCATTTCATTGAATTAAATCAATGTTTCTAACTTAAAATTTCCTAACGCACTCCAAAACCCAAAGGATGAGTTATACGTTAGAAAATCTCAAGTCACCACGTATTCTCCACAATTCTCAAATCAATTCTAAAAATCAATCCTCTTTAAAATAAATTGAGGTTCAAACACTTTCAACCTCTCTTTCCCATTCATATACGAAAATTTCATTTTTCAAGTGACAAACCACTTTGTTTCCATTTCTTTAATCCTTGTACTAGATCAATTCCATTTCTACTTTGAAATCACTTTGTTTCATAAAACCAAGGCATTACAAGCCTTCAAAACCGAGATACATGGCCATTGGAAACCATCAAATATTTTTCCTTCTAAATCAACTGAGTTCCATTCATGTTTTTACACAAATAAAATCATTAAAAGTTCCTTCAAAAATCGTGAACACTTGGTTTTTGAAACCAATCCATCTTTTCTTTTTCCTTTCCTTTCTAATCATTCAATTTTACCATTCATGAAAATTTTAGTTTGTAAACACCTATTTTAAGGTGTTGAGGCCGAAATCCTCATGGTCATTGGAACCAAAATTCCTTTTCCTTTCCAACAATTTGTATGGCATACATAACATATAATCAACATATTATATTTCAAGCATACCATAAAAAAAATCCTACTAATCATGCAAGCACAAATAAATCATGCAAAGCACATAAACCACATAAACACCCATAAATAATTACACAACCATGGATATGAATCCTGACATGGATTCACCATCCATCAAATACAAGATTCACCTCTCACTACCATACTTGGTTGGTTAGATGGATCTCCCTCTTACCTCTTGACGAACCTCAAAAGCTCCTTGTTTTGCTTCTTTTTCCAAGTCCTTCACCACCAAGGGCTTCTCAAACACAAAACAAAACATAAGTTTGTTAGCATATCAAGCTTGAACAAGAAGAACCATGGATCAAACATGGTTTAGAACATGAAAATAAGTCAAGTAGTGAAGTTTCTTTACACTTCACCTTAAAAACCTTATAGCTTTGTTCTTGAAGAAAGTCCTTGAAGATGATGGATTTAGAACTTGGTGTAAACTACAAAGTGTCTTAGATTGAGGTATAGATTCAAGAAGTAAGGTTGTTTGAAAGTTTTGAGAGATGGACGGTGGTCTTGGGTGTCATGCCTGAAACTTGCTTGAAGAGAAAATGGAGAGAAAAGTTTGAAGAGCTTAGGTTTTGGAATGATCAAGAATGATCAAGAATGAGTAATAATGGTCTTGAAACTTTGCTATGCCCTTAAACAACCACAAAACCGTCCCCCCCCCACTCTTGCACTCTCAATGACTGGCCAATCTCACTAGCTACCATTTTGAGCATCCTTGGCCATTGATTAGTTCAATGGTTGGGATTAATGTAGATTTTAGGTATAGTCTTTAGATGTAAGACTTAATCTAAGCCATTAGATCTTTCCTCCTTAAAATCCTAGCCACTAGATGTATCCCCAAAATGAAGGGTCAAGATTACTCCTTCATACTTTACATCCAAGGGTCACAAATGGTCCTAGCCATTTTATAAGACCAATTCTCCACCGTTGATTAAATCGATGGTTGATATTCAAAGGCTTCAGCATTAAGCTTGCTTCCTATTGGTCCGTCATAAAGTCGTCATAACCACTAATGTTGACTAAGCAGTATAATTTTTATTTTTATCTGCTATAACCCTACGAATAATATTTTTGCTGTATTTTTATTGCTCGATAATTAAATACAATACAAAACATAGTAAAAGAAAATTTTAAAAACTGTTTCTGGTTTCAGGTTTAGTAAGATCCCTTATCCCCGTCTCAACAGTACAGAATTTTCTGGCTGCAAAAAAAATTTCACTTTTTCGGACCCACCTAGGCCCATATACAGCCCCATAGACCCACAGATAGCCCATGGATAATATTAAAATAATTAGAGAATTATAAAAATTTCATAATCATCTACAAAATCATAAAAATTATAAAACTTACGAAAATCAAATCACATTACATAAAATAATTAAGACTTAATAATAATAATAATTAATTTACGTAAAATTTTCCTTGGCCTGACAATTATTATTTTCTTGACACAGAGTAAATCACACAAAATGATCAAATATATTCAGAAAATACTCAAAATAACTTTACAGTACACAGAAATCACTAAACAGTCGAATTCTGTTAACTGTCAAAATTGCTGTCAAATAGTTAGGAAATTTGTGGTGTTACACGCACCTTCTTCCTCCACTTTCATCTTCTTCCTGTCAACCACTAAAGGATGATGGGGCTTAGGCATGGTCCATATCTTTTGGCTAATCCATTTCTATTTTAGCTATATTATTATGCTTTAAAGTTATTAGGTACTTAGTGCTTATAATCTTTTAAAGCTCATTTAACTATAGTAGACTATTTTCTTGGACATGATGCTTATGACTTGCTTTAATAGTGCATATGTCTTGTTGAAATAGATATAATGCTTTTTGACATGATGATATAGATTGTAGTATTTTATATGCTATGAATTGTTTTGATGACTTGAATGAAAATCAAATGTTGGTTCTGAAATGGATATCTTGTTGTTGTATTCTTATTGAATATTTGTTGTTTAGCAATGATTTTATTACAATGCCTTTCATGTTTTGGTTATATTGTTGCTCAATCTTATTATTAAATATCTATTATCTAGTAATGGTTTTGGTTAAATTTATTGTTGCGTTATGCACCCTCTCTTTTTTGTCCAAATATATATTGCATATCTTTTTTATCATGACTAAAGGGAGAGAAGATTTATATGTCATTGAGAAAAGTAAGTTAAAATAGCAAAATGTATATCTTCAATGATCTTGGATTCCAAAATTAAGGGAGAGTTGTGCATCTCTAATCTAATCACCTCTTGAAAAATTGAGGGAGAGTAAGTCTCTAACACCTTTTGTGAATTCCAATTTATTTGAGCTAACCTTTTCTCAATGGTTATTTGTCATCATCAAAAAGGGGGAGAATGTAATTGGCATTGGCTAAAGCAATAAAGCAATGGTTTTGATGATAACAAACAAGGACAAAAATAGAAAGTGCAATGATCAAGTCCCAACGATCTTCAAGATTAGCTTATATGACTTAGATCTTGTGTAAAGGTATTTAGGAAGCACACTAAGCTCAAATATGTTTTCAAATCTATACAAATGGTTTTCACATGCTAAAATGCTCAACAAACAAGTTTTTAAAAGTTAGTTATGGTGGTTGTTCAAATCTATGAAAAATAGTCAAGTATATATTTTGCAAAATTGACCTTTGGTTACTCTTTTGACCATATATTTCAAAATATTTTGAGTCTTGTTCTGAAAATTATTTCGTATGAAAGTTGACTCAATGATCTTTCCAACGAGTGGTCATTTGTTTTAAACGGATGAGAAATGAAAAAGTTATCACCATTTTAAAATCAATTTTCAAAACAAACATGCCATAATTGATTATGGAACATCCATAACCGATTATTAACCAAGTTAGGAGCTTTTTAACATGTTTTTCTAAAGCTCATAATAGGTTATGGATTTCCCATAACAGGTTATGGATTTCCCATAACAGGTTATGGATTTCCCATAACAGGTTATGGATTTCCCATAACAGGTTATGGATTTCCCATAACAGGTTATTCTAAAAGTCAGTGACGAAGGCTTTGTTTTTAAAAGGCTCATAACTGGTTATGGATTTCCCATAACAGGTTATGGATTTCCCATAATAGGTTATTCTAAAAGTCAGTGATGAAGGCTTTGTTTCTAAAAGGCCCATAACCAATTATGACTAATTCATAACCGGTTATGGTGTTAAATGAAAGCCCAGGATTTTGGTTTTATAAGTTAAAACTGTTTATGCTTAGCCCATAACTGGTTATGCTCAATAGCAGAACATATTTTCTAACGACTATATTGGAGCATTTAATGCCCCCAACAACCACCAATGGCTCTTTAATGTTTTGGGCTATAAATGCAAGTGTTTGGGCATCAAAGAAAAGTTGGCAATCAATCTGAATAAGTTTCTTGATCAACAAATTCGTGTTTTACTCTCATTTCTCTAAAAACTCTATTTTGAGCTTCAAAGTGTAAATCCTTGATACCCATAGAGCTTCAATTTGTATTATCTACTCTTTGAGAGAGTTTCTATTATTCAAATACTTTGTTTATTCTATAAAGAGGGTTAGGTATCCCTCTAGTGAAAAAGAGTGAGGTATCCCTTGTTGAAAAAAAAGGTGAGGTATCCTTCAAAGGTGTAAAGATGGTGAGGTATCCCTCAAAGGTTGTAATGGGTGAGGTATCCTTTGTTTGTAAAGAGGGTGAGGTATCCCTCTAAAGTTGTAAAGGGTGAGGTATCCCTATTTTGAGGCTCAAGCACAAAGGGTGAGACATCCCATAGGTGTGTTGAGTGCTCTCAATTGTAAAGGTTTTCAAGCACCTATTCAAGCTTGAAGGTTTAGTGAAAAATCTCGGCTGGTTCACTTGAAGACTGGACGTAGGTCATAAGGGGTGGCTGAACTAGGATAAATCCTTATGTTTTTTTTTCTCAACTCTATCTCTTTACATTTCTGCTTTAATTTTATGTGCTTGCTTGAATATTTTCTATCTTAACTTGTTTATTTATGAGTGAAGTATTTAATTTATAATAGTTGTACCTTTGTTATGCATGGTTCGCTGCATTTAATAATTAAGTGCTTCAAAATGTTTAATTTCTTAATGATGTTTTAAAAACTTGTAATCACCCAATGCATCCCCCTCTTGGGTAATGGTTGCCATGGCTAACACATGTTTTCCTAAACCCGGAGACTGTGCTATATCCTTGCCTTGCATAATGTAGACTCTCCCTTGGGTTGTGGGTCTAGCATATGTCTTTGTCTCTTTCCTCTGAGGATAATATTTGACAGTGTCCCTTCTTGCCCCACTTATAACATATTATCTGATCCACTATACAAACTTCATCTCCATGGTATCTACCACACTTGGTACACTTTTGCTCGTTATCTTCTCTCTGAACTTGCCTCCCTTTGTCCTGCTGATCTCTAGAATGTGAAGCACTCTTCTCAGATCCTTCATCTACTTTCTTCTGTTTGTAATAATCTTGTGATCTATGCTCCGGTTACTGTCTTAAACTGAAATGTTCAACAACTCTACATTTATTAACCAAGGAAGGATAATCCCTGATCTCAAAAGGCTTCACTAACCTCTTCACACCCTCTCTCAAACCCATCTCAAACTTCATACATTTCTAATTATCATTTAGATTATACCAAAGGGAAGAGGAGAACTTGGACAACTCCTCAAACCTTGCCACATACTATCCAACTATCATGTTTTCTTGTTGCAGCTGTAAAAATTCCATTTCCTTCTCCTCCTATATATTTTGTGGAAAGTATTTCTCCAAAAAGACAACCTTGAATACTTCCTAAGTAATTTGAGTCCCTGCTATTACCATCATTCTCCTTGCATTGTCCACCAGTGTTCAATTTCCCTTTTTAACATATACATAGCAAAAGACATCTTTTGATCTTCAGAACATCTTACTACTGCAAAGATCTTTTTCAACTCTGTTATCCATTCCTCAGCCCTCGTCGGGTCATACTACCCTCATAAGGATGGAGGACTAGCCTTTCGAAACTCTGATAGATCATGAAAATCCTAGTTCCTTTAGGCCTGTACCTCTCGCTTCGGTAGTGGTACTGGTGGTGGTTGATTGGCCCCCAACATCTCAACCAGTCTAGCAGTCATAGCTATTTTTTCCCTCATCGCGGTAGCATTTACAGTTGTCTACTCATCCATTGCTTCGACCATTTCCATTAAGACCTCAGCCATATCTGAATTTTCCCTAGTTAACTTCCTTGTCTCACGAGTTCACCTATTTGGTGTCATACTTTCCTGTACACACAGAACAATTCATATTGAGTTGATTAGTCCTCAATATCATGTAACTGTATAACAGTAAGTAATAAAAATCCAACATCAGGCAAGTCATGCAATCCTTTCCAAACATCTCAAACAAGAGACACAAAAATGCATAACACATACAAAGGAACTCCTAAACATGCCAAAGTATAGTCAGTCCAAACCCCGGCTCAACAGGATGAACTGCTCTGATACCATAATGTAATATCCTAATATTGATATCCCTACATACCTGACATAAATATGAATATCCAACACAAGTCATGCTACTTCTAACTTAAACATCAACTAATCCATCTCATTTAAACAAATAATAATGGAGAGCCTTACGAAAACTAAAATATATATATACATCATTGCCTCAACAGGACACATTGTAATACATAAACTTTTATACAAACCAGGTACACGTATAATATATACTAGCTTTAACTATGTAAGGTATATAAACTATACTAGTCTTCAAACATCGTCTATTTCCCTTTTGAAGAACTCGTACATGGATTTACATCAAAACACAATTAGGGTGAGAAATCACAAATTCTCAATAGAAGCATTCCAAAACTAGCATTTTATACTTTTATAAAGAATAAGCAACTACCTATACAATTGTAATGTTATGAGTTTAAATGTCATAGTGGCAACCGTCCATACAATCGCTATGCTATGCTAAATTATGTCTAATGATTATGTCTATGCAATATCCTAAGTATGTAATGAGTAATGTTATGATACCAAGTCCATGGCAATATCATGTCATGCATGAACCTTAAACAAAACAAGGAAAGTCCATCCCAAGTCTTGAATAAGCACTGAAACCAAGTTCCAGCAATCTTCTCTTTGGGTAGTGAAGTCTATCAACTATGTGGTCTTAAATAACTTTAGGTAATTTGGATTTGTTTTAATGCAAAACAGATGGTTAGTTGCTTATGCTTCTAGGAAACTAAGACCTCATGAAGAAAACTATCCTTCCCATGATTTGGAATTAACAGTTGTTGTGTTTGCATTGAAAATTTGGAGACATTACTTGTATGGAGTCAAGTTTGAAGTGTTTAGTGATCACAAATGCTTGAAATACTTGTTTGATAAAAAAGAATTGAATATGAGACAAAGAAGATGGATGAAATTTTTGAAAGATTATGATTTTGAATTTAAATATCATTCGAGAAAGGCCATTGTAGTAGTTGATGCATTTAGTAGAAAATTTCTACATGTGTCCTGAATGATGATACAAGAAATGGAGCTTTTAGAAAACTTTAGGAATTTGAGTATGGCAGTAACGGTGTCACTACATAGTCTATGTATGAGTAGATTGGAAACCAATAGTGATTTGAAGAGTCAAATTAAAGAAGCCAAAAAAAAGAGATGAGGCCTTAAAAGAAATAAGTGAACAAATTTTGTTAGGAAATCAAAACGAATTTAGTAGAGCTAATGATGGAATAATCATGTTTAGGAATAGACTTTACATCCTAAAAGAAACTGAAATCAAAGAGAGAATTTTGGAAGAGGCCCATAAAAGCAAATATACCATCCATCCAAGAGCAACAAAGATGTATCAAGATCTTAAGAAATTGTTTTGGTGGAATAAGATGAAGATAAATATTGCTAATTATGTGTCCAAGTGCTTAATTTGTCAAAAGGTTAAGATAGAGCATCAAAAACCTTCTGGACCCTTACAACCATTAGAAACCCCTGAATGGAAATGAGGTAGTATCTCAATGGATTTCGTAATGAGATTGCCTAAAACCAAGTCAGGACATAATGCAATATAAGTTATAGTAGATAGATTAACAAAATATGCTCACTTTTTGGCAATAAGAGCTAACTATCCACTGGATAAATTAGCTCAGTTATATCTACAAGAAAAAGTTAGATTACATAGGATTCCCTCAAGCATAGTATCTGATAGGGACCCATGGTTCATAACTAGATTTTGAGGAGCTTTACAAAAAACTTTTGAAACTAAGTTGAACTTCAGTACAACTTACCATCTACATACTAATGGACAAACTAAGAGAACTATCCAAACCCTAGAAGATATGCTTGGAGTATGTGTACTTGAACAACAAGGTAGTTGGGATAGGTTTCTACCATTAGTAGAATTTGCCTACAACAACAACTATCACACAAACATAGGAATGACACCCTATGAAGCTTTGTATGGTAGAAAATGCATATCACCTCTATGTTGGTATGAAACAGGAGAGCAAACCATCCTAAGTCCAGAACTAGTCCAAGAAACCACAGAACAAATCAAGTTGATCAATGATAGGTTGTTAACTGCTCAAAGTAGGCTAAAGAGTTATGTGGATGAAAGAAGAAGGCCTATGGAATTTGAGGAAGGAGAACATGCATTTCTAAGACTCACTCCTACTACAAAGGTTAGTAGAGTAATGAAATCCCAAAAGTAAAACCCTTGGTTTCTTGTTCCCTTTCAAATCCTAAAAAGAATTGAACCAGATGCTTATAAGATAGCCCTTCCACCTAGTTTATCCAACCTTCACAATGTATTTTATGTCTCCCAACTTAGAAATTATAATTCAGATCCTTCACACATCTTGGAAAATGAATCAATACAATTAAGAGATGTCTTAACTTATGTGATTAAGCATGTAAGGAACATGGATACAAGAGTCAAAAAACTCAGAGGGAAACATATTCCATTGGTGAAGGTGGTATAGGATAGGATTGACTTGGAGCAGGCCATTTAGGAGTTGAAGTCCACCATAATGCTAGATTATCTAGAGCTTTTTATACTACATAACTAGATTTTGAGGACAATTTTTTTTTAAAAGAATGGAAGAAATGTAACATCCTCCCTAACCTAATAGCTTTAATTATTATTATAGAAGTTCAATAAGTGTGAACTTCCTGATAATTCTAGTGACCTTCTGGGATAGTTTAAGAATAATGTTATAACACAGAATATGAAAAATAACTTATATTAACTTAGAACTTGGCATAAATGGATGAGATGATAGAAAGAAATAAGAAAATTTTATTTTTAGACACAAATAATTAGAATGAGTTATGGTAAATTTTGGAGAATTAACTAAATTTGTTTGACATTTTTAATAACACAAAATGAGTGTTTAAATGTCAAATTAAATAGTAAAGTAGCTTGGAAAATTATGAGATTTTGTGGAGATGCCAAGTAGAGGATGGAGGTTATTTTGGAAATGAATATAGGTTAAGGCAGATACTTGTAAGTCTATTAGCTTAATTCCTTAGGTTTAACTTAACTTAAGAAAGAGTAATAGAGCTTAAGTAAAAGTTAATAGTGCATAGAAAATTATGGAACAATGAGTATAAGGACTAAATGAAATCCTAGAATTTTTTATAACACTTATAAAAGTCATAAGTTTTGATTATAGAAGATCAAAGTATCCCTAAGAGATATAGAACTTCCACCTAGCTATAAAAGTCAAATGATCATATCTTTTAATTCTTCCTCAACCATCTTTGACTATTTGCTTCTCATTTCTCAATTTTTCCCACTCACTCACGTAACTAACTGTAGCAAAAAGATAAGGGAAAAAGAAAAGGAAGAAAAGAAAGAAAAGAAAAAAGAGGAAGGAGGAAGAAGAAGGAAAACTAAGAAAAGGAATAGAACAACAATCACAAAGGAGTATAAGTAGGGGTTGTTGAGTATCTTTACCATGCTCTATTCATTTTTGTTTCTTGAACTCTTGCATGGATGCATTGAATAAGAGTTTCTTATGAATTTCTATATGGCACTAGTTATGTATATATATATGATTCATGAGTTTGAAGTTTATATATATAAACAACCTTAGAATTTGAGATTTATGATATGTTTGCTATCATGGATTTGATTTTATTTGATTTATCACTTGGTTTTAGTTTGAATATATGTATATCATGGTTGGTTTGCGATATTAAGTGATGGAATGAAAGGAAATAGAGGTTAGCTATTGGGAATTTGCGGATCAAAGTCTCGCAGCGGAATAACAGAATTCCCTCACAGGATCCATGCGAAAAATCCATAATCCGAGTTCTTAAATTTTTTTTTTACCTCTTGAAGCGTGATAGACACAAGCGAAGTAAATCAACAACACCGTAATAGCGACGATGTTTCTGCGGTATCCACACAAACAGACTTGCAAAAGGAGTCACGCCTCTGTTTTCGTAGTGCTAGCTGCGAAGAGAGGAGAAGGAGACCTCACTATCTCTCACTCACTTTCTGTAGGTGCGGCTAGGGTTGTGATGTAACCTAGTAGCAGCCCCCTTAGCAGTATTATTTATAACAAAGGCTGCCTTAAGTGAGTGTGAGCAGTAGCAAGGTAAGTGGTGCAACCCTAAACCCATCTGTCATGAGTTAGGCCCACAGTTGAATCCGAGTCCAACTTGGATTCTGATTACTCCAATTTAGTTTGTTCTAAGTGTGCGACCCTGCAGGTTTTCATGACGTTGGTAGTAATATTAAAATCTCATTTTAATATTACAAACAGTGAGCGGTATCTAGCAACACATCACTGCTACCCAAGTAATGAGAATGTCAGTGATTTGACATAACCTATCTGTGACTAATGTCTCTGTGTAGTTTAGTCCCTTTGTCCAGATATCCGTTGAACACAAGGCATGGAATGTGTCACCCTTGTTTAGTTTAATCTTCAGTTTCGATTCCCGAGTAGACATAGTAATAGCAAATAAGATCAATATCTCATATTGACTTATTTGAGCATGGCCATGCATTTCGTAGTCTCACTCAATCAGGGGCCCCGAAGATATCGCTCTGTTATGTAGGAGGGACAAATCCCATCTAGGTCACTCACATTCCTCCACATGTATTGCGGCATGTCTAATAACCAACGTTATGATCATCTTGTTACGAGATGACGTTTGATGGCATTAAAACACACAACTCCTCATGTAGGAATCGTAGTGATTTCAGTCAAAGGACCACATACACCATTATCACTATGAGAATCGCTTATGACACTCACGTAACAATCCACGTAGCGTTCTCATGGCAGGTCTATCCAATACATCATTACTCTAATATGTATCCATGTGTAGACTTGATATCTCATATCCATGACCCGTGAGATGTGGTCATCAGTCTACGCACATACTAGCCTCAATGTATTATTGTTGTCCTAATTAACAATAATACTTGACTAGGGACATTTAAGAATAGTATTTTATCCAATAGGATCTCACGATCAAGTCATCCACTTGATGTCCTATGGTATCAAACTTACTATTCTAAGGACTTTATTATGTCTACCAAAAAGAACACAATAAATGAAATGCCTCATATAAAATAACATAATATAATGTATGTAAATACAAACAAAATGTATTGGCCACTAGGGCATACACCAACATGATATGAAACTAGTTTCTGCTGCAAAATGGCATTAGTTAATCGATTACCCCATGTAGGTAATCGATTATAGCTTTCTAGAATGCAATTTTGTGGGTGTTAATCATTTAGACCAAGAGGGATAATCAATTAGGTACTTCCAGATTGTAATTTTGTGTGAGCTAATCGATTAAACTAAGAAGGCTAATTGATTAGGCTCTTCTAGAATTGCAAAATTTTAAGTGTTAATTGATTAGACTGAGAGGGCTAATCGAATAGACACTTCTAGAATGCCATGATTTTGGATGCTAATTGATTAGCAAAATGATCTAATCGAATAGCAGAACATAAAATAGAATTTTATATGGTACTATATGAATGAATTTGAATTAGTTCCTTAACCAATGCAACTTTATTTATGAATGTGCACTTATTGACTTAGAGAAACGATGATTTTGTGCACTTAGTATCTTTGAGAATGATGTCATTATGCATTTAGTTACTTATGGAGTAACCATCTTATGCACTTAGTATATGATATATTGATGATATTGTGCACTTAGTATAATTGAAATATACACTTGCTATGAATATGAGGTGTACTAGAATGTAATACTCCTTTGAAATATTAAGGTTGAGCTAGTATGGAATGATAAGTTGAGAATTGCTCCTTTAAATTATTAAAGTTGAGCTAGCATTTGAATTTAAATGATATGTGCTTATGAAGTATAATACATTGGATATTTTTCCTTGAAAATAGGAGGGAAATTATCCTTAATTGCTATTCCCTTATGATGGGTGACCCTCTGATTGAATCATCAATTTATGGCATAGTGAATTTTGGAAATGATCCTTTATGGTGTAACACCCCAACTTTAAGATAAATAATCGTTATGTCCTGATTGTACTGTTTTATGTTTTTCTATATGATATAAAATTTATTTGACTGTTTCATGTTCATATTTGAGTGTTTTGTGTGATTTGCTTCGAGTCAGGAAAATAATAATTTCCGGACCGGGGAAATCTTATTTTAATTATTCGGAGTTGGGGGATCTTACTAAACCCTATTCTGAATGATACGTGTATCAATCTTTTAATTTTTAGGATTTAACTGTGTACTAAAATGATTTTATATTATTATAATATTATTTTATTAGTCAGTATAAATAAAATAGCAGTGGACCCAGGAATGTCTGTGGGACCCACTTTTGGTTTGTAGGACCCACAATTGATTTGCGGGACCCACGTTTAGAGAAAGTAGTCAACGTTAGTGGCTTGATTTATTTTAAGCCAATAAGAAATTAGTCAACAAAGAGGGCTTGACTTGATTTGTACCGTTGGATGAGAAGGTTGAGTTTTGAATAACAATCGTTGTTCTAATCTATGGTTGTAAAGATAAGCTTACTATCGAAGGCTTTGGACATCCATCGTTGATCAATTGTACGATGGAGATTGGTCTCACAAAATGGTTAGAATCATTTGTGACCATTGGATGTGTAACACCCCTTTGGAGGATGTCACACATAAAAGAAAATAAAAGAAATAGAAATAAAATCTACCCAAGTTGTGAAACATTTGTTAAATATTATTACGGGTTGTAAAATAATTCCTGGTAGACGAAAATATGTAATAAAAGATAATGCGGAAAGTACGAAATAAAAAAAAAACATCATTACTGATAATATACATATGATTAAGTTATAAACTGTACAAATAATTTACAACTAAGACTACAAATATTTAAACAAGAACAGTAAAGAAAGCAATAAAAGAGTTAATATATACAGACATACGCTGACGCGCCCAAAAAAAACATCATGATTATCTAATCCTCTGATGGATCACTCTCAGCATGAAAATGATCATCAGGAGATAGATATCCTGGATGTCTCGACACACGGCGATAACGGGATCGCGCAGTCGATACGATACTTATCTCACTAGGCTCAGGGTTTTCAGCACCCCAATAACGCCTAATGGATAAGGGTAACTCTAAGTGCAGAAATAACGTCGTAGTCATAATCGGATCTCCATCAAATCGGTGACGTAGAATCACGGTCACACGTCCCGCATATGTCACGAGAATCACGATCTCCTCGTAGATGCCAAGCCGAGCACCTCCATGAAATACCAGCTCTATGAATCCCAAAAATCTGGCGTCGCCATCCTCACAATCAATCCAGAGGATATGGATGATCGGATGGTTCTTGATCGTCAAACTGATCGTCCGCTTGCCGGTCTTCCTCCTCTTCAGGGTACACGATCTCAAGGGGCTGTTCTTCTTCCTCGAAGTCTTTACCGCGTAAAATAAATAAACAGAAAATACATATAACAAAGAGGTAAGACAACATAAAATCATCACAACATGGCCAATAAAAAGACGGCAAACAATATACATACAGTTCATGCAATACATAAAGCTTTAACAATTATAATAACAGATTGAAGAAAATTTAGATATCATTACAATGTATCACATCACAAATAAAACTTCACGGATAAAACAAGAAAGATAAGAATAAACGGATAAGATATAATAACCAAATATAATAACAATAACCGGATAAAATAAATAAATAAAATACGGATAAACAATAAATAGATAAGATAGAAACAAATATACATAGAGATAAATAATATGACAAAACCCTACTCCATGGAGCTAAAGAAAAACACAAGTATCGAGAGAGAGGAATGATTCGCAAAACCTAATAGTACCACGGCTGCCCCACCAACTATTGCTTGTTGTCACACGTTGCGTCTATAGCCCCACGACACGAGAATCCATCAATCCGGGCGTGGTGTAGTTCACGGTCTCACGTTGTGGCACTACGGGCAAATGTACTACTAGATTTCACAAATCTCGATTAAATATAGTGTACGTCGAGTACCATAGTGTGCTATCGGTTTACCACGGCCCAAATGGAGCGACCAACTGTCCACATGTGGGATCCCGTACACTAAAGCCTCCAAGTTCATTAGAACAATGAACCACACTACGTTTATCGCATCGACAACACGATGTGATTCGTCTCGTCAACAAATCCACCAAATACATGGCACACATAACGAGATAGATGGAAAGCACATGCGGGTTCACATTTTCCCGACAACAAATAATTCTCAAAAACACATGCGGGTTCACATTTTCCCGACAGTAAATAGATTTTCAAAAAGCCTGTACGGGTTCACATTTTCCCGACAGCATATAGATTTTCAAAAAGCCTGCACGGGTTCACTTTTTCCCGACAGCATAAAATAATTATAGTAACGATCAATCGCGTAGAAATTTTATCGCATTTTCATAATTCCGTCGTTTTTACAAACGTTTAAAAATCGGGTAAAGATATTTTTCTGTTTTTAAAATCGCGTAGCATTTTTAATACGTTTTCTCAATCGCGTAGGATTTTTAAATCATTTTCTTATTCGAATGCCCTTAAAATTACTGTTTAAACAGATAGAAATAGTACTTAGTACATTTAAACTACGTAGAATAATTTTTCATACCGCATACTGTCATTAGGATATTTTTACTATCTTATAGGATCATTTTTTACTAAAAATTGACAGCATTTTGTTTATAAACTTATAATAATGGTTTTCTAAATTTTCCATAAAATTTTCTATTTACCTAATCTTTAACCATATCATTTAATTCTTTTTGAAATCTCTAACATGCTTCAAAACCTAAAGTGAGCTATATGTTAGAAAATTTCTCAAAATTTCTATATTTTACTTCCTAATGATAAGATCACTAATTTTAATCCTTTAAACTTAATTCTACTCAATTTGTTTCTTCAAAAATCATCATAGAAAATTTCCCCTTAACTTGTATTGTCTCTTTTTAATTGAAAAAGGTTTGGAATCAAGTTTTAGATATCATAATTACCTATAATGGCATGTTGGCCGAATTTTGTAAAACTTTTTCATTTGATTTCTAAATCATGTCAAAGGTATTATCTTATCTAAGTTCATTAAATCATGTTATAAAGTAATGATTTTAAATCAAATAAATCCTTTAGGCATGTTGGCCCAAAACTTACTAAATCTTTACCAATTGATTTCTAAATTCCTTTTCTTTGATCAAAACAATTTGAAACCTTCTTATTTCTCCTAATTAATTAAGTTGCACTTTAGGAAAAATGAAGAGAACATTTTGGTCCTCACACTTGGTCATTGCCGTGAGCTAGGGAATGTGTTCTTTGGAACACTCATGCAAATTTACACATGTTATTCACATCTTATACCTTATCATACAATTCTAACACATGCAAAATATTTCTAACATATAAAACCTAAATTAAAGCTTATAGACATACAATCAAAAGCTAATAGACATGCAAAATTATTACAATCATCAAACAAGAAAGCTACTAACATACAACACTTAAGCTACTAGCAACCACAAAAATTAACAAATACACATCAATAAACACACCACAACCGAATCCTTATGGATTCTACAAACAATCCATCTTCTTACCACCATCAAGGGATGATAAGAATTGTCTTCCTCTTACCTTAAATGAAGACAAAAAGCTTGCTTTCACTCCTCCTAGGTCACGGTTTTCACTACCAAAAATACCTAGAAATCTCAAACAAAATCTACATGTTACTAACCATGAAAAAGAAGCTAAACCATGGAAAAATCATGGCTTAGAACTTTGAAAAAGAAGAGAGAAAAGAAAAGCATGAAATTTTACCTTCTAGGTAAAACTTTCAAGGTTGGTTTCCAAGCCCTAGATGGAAGAATTTGAAGAAACTCCCAACTACAAAGGTTCTTAGAATAGTGTTTAGGTTAAGGAAACTTGGTTAGAAAAATTTTTGGATGGTTGGATGGTGTAGTTAGTGTCTTGGCCGAATGGAAGGGAAAAAGGAACAACAATGGTGGCTAGGGTTCTTGATGAGAGAGAAGAGAGAAAAGCAAGGAAGACAAAGTGATTTTTGGTCCTCCCTCCTTCACTTGGCCGTAGCTCTCTAAGGGCATGCAAGGTGGCTCCTTGCTTGGCTTCATCCAAGCCATAGATTACATCAAAGGCTATGATTAAGTCTTGGTGAGCAAGCTTGATTTTCATTGGTTGGCTCATGGTGACTCACCTTGCTTAGTCACACAGTGTAATAAATTCTCTGTGAGTCGGCACATTCGGAAAGTTTTACTGCGCTTACGTGATTAATTAAGCTACCGATCTAACTGTTTACGCTAATTGTGGGTCTCGCAAAATATTTCGGGTCCACTTGTCACTAAACTATCTTGACTAATAAAATAATATTATAATAATATAAAATTATTTTATTTGAGATTAAATCCTAAAAATTAAAAGATTATTTTTAGTCTCATTCAGAATCGGGTTAAGTAAGATCCCCCAATTCTAAATAATAAAATAAGATTTTCCCCGGCCCGGAAAATATTATTTTCCTGCCTTGGAGCAAATCACACAAAAAGTCCATAAAAAATCACAGACAGTATTTTCAGGCATTAAATCAAGAAGAAAACAATTAAAAACAGCGAAAACAGTACGTTCGGGACGTAACGGTCATTTTCTCATTTTTTCCCACAACGTAGGTAATCGTCCAAAACGTTCAAATAAAATATCCAGCAGTATTATATAGTCAGTATATCTTTCGAGAAAAATTAATACAAGATGCTCGAGAAAAAAATTTTATTTTCGTCTCGAAACAAATTACGTAAAATGATCAAATAAAATTTGAGCCGGTATTATCGTAATTGTTTTCATACATAAATCGAGAAACGAGAAAAATAGGGACACAGCGGTCATTCATACAAAAGCATGAAAAACAGAAAACAGTACATTCAGAATATTTTCTAAAAATTGGGGCGTTACAACTCTCCCCAACAAATAAAAAATTTCATCCTCGAAATTCGATGTTCATCCAAATAAATGAGGATACTGATCCTTCATTTTATCTTCCAACTCCCAGGTAGCCTCACCCGTCACATCATTCCATATGACTTTCACTAACTCGATCATCTTCCCTCGAAGCTGCTTTACCTTTCTGTCCTCTATTTTGACAGGTAAAGTTTCGTAAGTCAAATTCTCCTTTAACTGCACTTCATCTGGCTGTATAACATGTGTCGGATCTGGTATATACTTTCGTAACTGAGACACATGAAACACGTCGTGCAAATTGGATAGAAAAGGCGGCAAAGCAATCTGATATGCTACAGGACCTATACGTCTGATAATCTGATATGGTCCAATGAATTTAGGAGTAAGCTTCTTCAACTTAATCACTCTTCCGACACCAGTCGTAGGAGTAACTCTTAGAAACACATGCTCACCCTCCTTAAACTCAAGAGATCGTCTTCGTTTGTCCGCATAACTCTTTTGTCTGCTTTGCGCCGTCCTCATCTTCTCTTGTATCATCTTGACTTTATCCGTAGTCTGTTGTACAAGTTCCGGTCCAACAGTCATACTCTCCCCATCTTGATACCAACATAGCGGCGTTCGACATCGTCTTCCATACAATGCTTCATAAGGTGCCATTCCGATGCTTGCGTGAAAACTATTGTTGTAGGTGAATTCTATCAAAGATAAAAATTCATCCCAACTTTCCCGTTGTTCCAAAACACAAGCCCGCAACAAATCCTCCAAGGACTGTATAGTTCTTTCTGTCTGACCATCTGTCTGTGGATGATAGGCTGAACTTAATCGTAACTTGGTTCCCATAGCTTCTTGCAGACTTCGCCAAAATCTTGACGTAAATCTCGGATCTCTGTCAGAAACTATACATGTCGGCACTCCATGTAATCTGACAATTTCGCTGATGTACAAGCTAGGTTAATCTTTCCAATGAATATTTAATATTGATTGGTAAGAAATGAGTGATTTCGTAAGTCTATCGACTATAACCCATATTGCATCATGACCTCTCCTTGTCTTTGGCAAACCAAGATGTAAATCCATAGAAATGCTTTGTCCCATTTCCATTCTCGGAATCGATAATGGTTGCAACATCCCAGTGGTCTTTGGTGTTCAACTTTTGACTTTTGACAAACTAGGCAAGTTGACACGCATCTAACCTCATCACCCTTCATTCCATGCCACCAGAATAACTTCTTCAAGTCTTGGTACATCTTTGTTATGCCTGGATGCATACTTAATAGACTAGTATGGGCATGTTCCACAATATATTGCCTTAATTCTCGGTTACGAGGAATACAGATTCTACCTCGAAACCTCAAAATTCCATCAGTTCCTTCTTTGAACTCTACTGTCTCGTCTTGCTTCATTTGCTCCCTTATTCCTTGCAAAAATTTATCGGCATTTTGCTTTTCCCTTATGTCTTCCATCAACTCGCTTGAGATAGTAACCATATTCATACAGATCTTTTCCGGTTTCAACTCAACAAATGACCACTCATCTCTAAATTGTTCAATGAGCTCCTTTTCTTTAATCATCAGTGCAGAAACACTGATAATCTTCCTACTCAAAGCATCGGCCACGACATTCGCCTTACCAGGGTGGTACAAAAGTTAAAAATCGTAGTCGTTCAGAAATTCTAACCATCTTCGCTGCCTCATATTCAGTTCCTTTTGGTCGTACAAGTACTTCAAACTCTTGTGATCACTGAAGATGTTGAACGTTGCTCCATAGAGAAAATGTCTCCATATCTTCAAAGCAAAAACTACCGCAGCCAATTCCAAATCATGCGTAGGATAATTCTTCTCATGAACCTTCAATTGTCGAGAAGCATATGCCACCACGTTCCGATCTTGCATCAACACGCATCCTAGTCCTTGATAAGAAGCGTCACAATACACATCGAAAGATTTCGTCGAATCTGGTAGGATCAACACCGGTGCAGTTGTTAATCTCTTCTTCAACTCTTGAAAACTGGCTTCACGCTCTTCCGTCCATTCAAAAGCTTGACTTTTCCTCGTCAGTTGTGTAAGTGGTCCAGCAATCTTGGAAAAACCTTCGATAAATCTCCGATAATAACCAGCAAGTCCAACAAACTTCGAACTTCTATTACTGTCTTAGGTCTTTCCCACCGTAAAATAGTCTCCACTTTCGATGGGTCCACCGCAATACCTTCTTTAGAAATTACGTGACCAAGAAATTGGACTTCTTCCAACCAGAACTCACACTTAGCCAATTTCGCATACAACTGCTTCTCCCTCAAAATCTGAAGAACAACTTTCAGATGTTCAGCATGCTCTTCCTTCGATCGAGAATAAATCAGAATGTCATCGATAAAGACAACGACAAATCTGTCTAGATATGGACGAAATATCCTGTTCATATAATCCATAAATATGGCAGGAGCATTCGTCACCCCGAATGGCATTACTTGATACTCATAATGTCCATAACGAGTTCGAAAAGCAGTCTTCGGCACATCTTCCCCTTTTACACGAATCTGGTGATAACCCGATCGCAGATCTATTTTAGAAAATATCACAGCTCCTTTCAATTGATCCATCAAATCGTCGATTCTTGGAAGCGGATATTTATTCTTGATAGTCACCTTGTTCAACTGCCGATAGTCCACACAAAGTCGTGATGTTCCATCCTTCTTCTTGACCAAAAGCACAGGTGCACCCCATGGGAAACGCTAGGTCGTACAAATTCTTTCTCCAACAGTTCCACCAATTGCTTTTTCAGCTCCTCCAACTCTACTGGCGACATACGATACGGCGCAATTGAGATAGGACCTGTTCCCGGTACTAAATCAATTGAGAACTCGATCTCCCGCTCGGGCGGTAAACCAGGTACATCTTTGGGAAAAACCTTCCGGAAAATCGTTGACAACAGGAATAGTATTCACATCCTTCTCATTCTTAACTTCTAGAGAAGACAATACCAGATATCCCTGCGCTCCATCTCTCAACAAAGACTTGACCTTAACAGCAGTTAAGAATCCAGACTCTCCTTCCTTAGGAAAAACTATAGTTTTCTTTGCACAATCTATAAGGATATGGTTAGAACATAACCAGTCCATCCCTAAGATTACATCTATCTCAATGAGAGGCAAACAAATCAAATTGACCAAAAACAAACGGCCCTTCACAACAATAGGACAATCCAAACAGATCTTAGAGGTAACTACAGGTTTAGCAGTTGGCGTAGATATACTCAACTTAACATTCAGAGAAGACACAGGCAACTTCAGTCTTTCCACACAATCATAGGCAATAAACGAGTGTGTAGCACCCGAGTCATACAATACAGTCAGAAGGTTACCTCCAATGTCACCTTCTCCTTGAATAAGGTCATCCGATTGAGAAACTTCAGATCCCATCATTGTATACACTCGCCCTCCAGATTTCGGTTGAGTATTTCCAGGTTTTTGCTGATTAGTTCTAACATGACGAACAGCAGGTTTCTTCTCTGGTCGAGTACAATCCTTCGACATATGCCCAGGCTGTCCACAGTTAAAACAGACAGTTCCCTTGATTGTACAATCTGGAGATAGATGGCCCTTCTTACCGCACTTAAAACACGTCGGTGTAAACACCACTCTCTGTCCTGCTCCACCACTAGGTACACTCCCTCCAACTGGCGGTCGCTGAGTCTGACTTCCTTGTGGTCTAGCATACGGCTTACGCAGAAACCGATTTGTATTGCTACCTCCACCTCTTTGAAACCTTGTCGGCCCAAAGTTCCGACTCCTCTGATCTCGCGACGGTTCAAGCTCCTCAAGTCGTGCACATGCGTCTACCAAAGTATGAAAATGATTCATCCTCAGGGATATCACTCCCCGCTTCAATTCTACTCTCAATCCAGACTCAAACTTCCGACATTTCCATACCTCATCTTGTCGATTTTGAGCATAATCTGAAAATTGAGACAAACTTTCAAATTTTGTAGCGTACTCATTCACTGTCATGTTTCCCTGTCGCAATCCAAGAAATTCCATCTCCTTGGCATGCCTAGCACTTGCAGGAAAATACTTATCCAGAAAAGTATTAGAAAACACTTCCCAGGTGATCTCAGTCCCTTCAGCTTGCAACATTCGGCGGACTCCTCTCCACCAATGTTCTGCATCTCCTCTCAGCATGAAAACAGCATAAGTTACTTTCTTTTCATCTGTACATCTCATCCCCTCAAAGATTCTTTCTAAATCTTGCATCCACTGACTCGCTTTCTCCGGATCCACCTCGCCTCTAAATTGTGGCGGATTATGGCGCCTAAATTCAGATAAATTTAGGGCAACAGCGTTTAGCATCTTCTTTGTTGGGCGCTCTCTCAAATTTTCTTTGAGTAATCACTTCAGCCATTTGCCGCATAGCTTCAGTAGCAACCAACATCGGGTCCTCATCACGATTTACGTTAGCACGTCCTCTGCCTCTACCAGCCATCTTCTTTCTTCAAACATAACAAAACAAAGTTAGATGCATCCTTCTAGATATTTCCGAAAGGATATAAATCACAAAGATCACAGAGGATCACACAAAGACAAAACAAAAACGACCCAACCACAACCCCAAAAGACTCTAACTTGGGCTCTGATACCAACTATTGTAACACCCCTTTGGAGGATGTCACACATAAAAGAAAATAAAAGAAATAGAAATAAAATCTACCCAAGTTGTGAAACATTTGTTAAATATTATTACGGGTTGTAAAATAATTCTGGTAGACGAAATATGTAATAAAAGATAATGCGGAAAGTACGAAATAAAAAAAAAAAAACATCATTACGATAATATATATATGATTAAGTTATAAACTGTACAAATAATTTACAACTAAGACTACAAATATTTAAACAAGAACAAGAAAGAAAGCAATAAAAGAGTTAATATATACGAGACATACGTTGTGACGCGCCCAAAAAAAACATCATGATTATCTAATCCTCGATGGATCACTCTCGATGATGAAAATGATCATCAGGAGATAGATATCTGGATGTCTCGACACACGGCGATAACGGGATCGCGCAGTCGATACGATACTTATCTCACTAGGCTCAGGGTTTTCAGCACCCCAATAACGCCTAATGGATAAGGGTAACTCTAAGTGCAGAAATAACGTCGTAGTCATAATCGGATCTCCATCAAATCGCTGACGTAGAATCACGGTCACACGTCCTGCATATGTCACAGAATCACGATCTCCTCGTAGATGCCAAGCCAGAGCACCTCCATGAAATACCAGCTCTATGAATCCCAAAAATCTTGGCGTCGCCATCCCTCACAATCAATCCAGAGGATATGGATGATCGGATGGTTCTTGATCGTCAAACTGATCGTCTGCTTGCCGGTCTTCCTCCTCTTCAGGGTACACGATCTCAAGGGGCTGTTCTTCTTCCTCGAAGTCTTTACCGCGTAAAATAAATAAACAGAAAATACATATAACAAAGAGGTAAGACAACATAAAATCATCACAACATGGCCAATAAAAAGACGGCAAACAATATACATACAGTTCATGCAATACATAAAGCTTTAACAATTATAATAACAGATTGAAGAAAATTTAGATATCATTACAATGTATCACATCACAAATAAAACTTCACAGATAAAACAAGAAAGATAAGAATAAACGAGATAAGATATAATAACCAAATATAATAACAATAACCGAGATAAAATAAACAAATAAAATACGAGATAAACAATAAATAGATAAGATAGAAACAAATATACATAGAGATAAATAATATGACAAAACCCTACTCCATGGAGCTAAAGAAAAACACAAGTATCGAGAGAGGAATGATTCGCAAAACCTAATAGTACCACGGCTGCCCCACCAACTATTGCTTGTTTGTCACACGTTGCGTCTATAGCCCCACGACACGAGAATCCATCAATCCAGGCGTGGTGTAGTTCACGGTCTCACGTTGTGGCACTACGAGGCAAATGTACTACTAGATTTCACAAATCTCGATTAAATATAGTGTACGTTGAGTACCATAGTGTGCTATCGGTTTACCACGGCCCAACGGAGCGACCAAGCTGTCCACATGTGGGATCCCGTACACTAAAGCCTCCAAGTTCATTAGAACAATGAACCACACTACGTTTATCGCATCGACAACACGATGTGATTCGTCTCGTCAACAAATCCACCAAATACATGGCACACATAACAGATAGATGGAAAGCACATGCGGGTTCACATTTTCCGACAAAGAAATAATTCTCAAAAACACATGCGGGTTCACATTTTCCCGACAGTAAATAGATTTTCAAAAAGCCTGTACGGGTTCACATTTTCTCGACAGCATATAGATTTTCAAAAAGCCTGCACGGGTTCACTTTTTCCCGACAGCATAAAATAATTATAGTAACGATCAATCGCGTAGAAATTTTATCGCATTTTCATAATTCCGTCGTTTTTACAAACGTTTAAAAATCGGGTAAAGATATTTTTCTGTTTTTAAAATCGCGTAGCATTTTTAATACGTTTTCTCAATCGCGTAGGATTTTTAAATCATTTTCTTATTCGAATGCCCTTAAAATTACTGTTTAAACAGATAGAAATAGTACTTAGTACATTTAAACTATGTAGAATAATTTTTCATACCGCATACTGTCATTAGGATATTTTTACTATCTCATAGGATCATTTTTTACTAAAAATTGACAGCATTTTGTTTATAAACTTATAATAATGGTTTTCTAAATTTTCCATAAAATTTTCTATTTACCTAATCTTTAACTATATCATTTAATTCTTTTTGAAATCTCTAACATGCTTCAAAACCTAAAGTGAGCTATATGTTAGAAAATTTCTCAAAATTTCTGTATTTTACTTCCTAATGATAAGATCACTAATTTTAATCCTTTAAACTTAATTCTACTCAATTTGTTTCTTCAAAAATCATCATAGAAAATTTCCCCTTAACTTGTATTGTCTCTTTTTAATTGAAAAAGGTTTGGAATCAAGTTTTAGAAATCATAATTACCTCTAATGGCATGTTGGCCGAATTTTGTAAAACTTTTTCATTTGATTTCTAAATCATGTCAAAGGTATTATCTTATCTAAGTTCATTAAATCATGTTATAAAGTAATGATTTTAAATCAAATAAATCCTTTAGGCATGTTGGCCCAAAACTTACTAAATCTTTACCAATTGATTTCTAAATTCCTTTTCTTTGATCAAAACAATTTGAAACCTTCTTATTTCTCCTAATTAATTAAGTTGCACTATAGGAAAAATGAAGAGAACATTTTGGTCCTCACACTTGGTCATTGCCGTGAGCTAGGGAATGTGTTCTTTGGAACACTCATGCAAATTTACACATGTTATTCACATCTTATACCTTATCATACAATTCTAACACATGCAAAATATTTCTAACATATAAAACCTAAATTAAAGCTTATAGACATACAATCAAAAGCTAATAGACATGCAAAATTATTACAATCATCAAACAAGAAAGCTACTAACATACAACACTTAAGCTACTAGCAACCACAAAAATTAACAAATACACATCAATAAACACACCACAACCGAATCCTTATAGATTCTACAAACAATCCATCTTCTTACCACCATCAAGGGATGATAAGAATTGTCTTCCTCTTACCTTAAATGAAGACAAAAAGCTTGCTTTCACTCCTCCTAGGTCACGGTTTTCACCACCAAAAATACCTAGAAATCTCAAACAAAATCTACATGTTACTAACCATGAAAAAGAAGCTAAACCATGGAAAAATCATGGCTTAGAACTTTGAAAAAGAAGAGAGAAAAGAAAAGCATGAAATTTTACCTTCTAGGTAAAACTTTCAAGGTTGGTTTCCAAGCCCTAGATGGAAGAATTTGAAGAAACTCCCAACTACAAAGGTTCTTAGAATAGTGTTTAGGTTAAGGAAACTTGGTTAGAAAAATTTTTGGATGGTTGGATGGTGTAGTTAGTGTCTTGGCCGAATGGAAGGGAAAAAGGAACAACAATGGTGGCTAGGGTTCTTGATGAGAGAGAAGAGAGAAAAGCAAGGAAGACAAAGTGATTTTTGGTCCTCCCTCCTTCACTTGGCCGTAGCTCTCTAAGGGCATGCAAGGTGGCTCCTTGCTTGGCTTCATCCAAGCCATAGATTACATCAAAGACTATGATTAAGTCTTGGTGAGCAAGCTTGATTTTCATTGGTTGGCTCATGGTGACTCACCTTGCTTAGTCACACAGTGTAATAAATTCTCTGCTGAGTCAGCTAGCTGAGTCAGCCTGTTCTGGAAAGTTCTACTGCTTACGGTGATTAATTAAGCAACCGATCTAACCGTTCTGCTAATTGTGGGTCCCGCAAAATATTTCCGGGTCCAGTGTCACTAAACTATACTGACTAATAAAATAATATTATAATAATATAAAATTATTTTATTTGTGATTAAATCCTAAAAATTAAAAGATTATTTTTAGTCTCATTCGAGAATCGGGTTAAGTAAGATCCCCCAATTCTAAATAATAAAATAAGATTTTCCCGGCCCTAAATATTATTTTCTGCCTCGAGCAAATCACACAAAAAGTCCATAAAAAATCACAGACAGTATTTTCAGGCATTAAATCAAGAAGAAAACAATTAAAAACAACAAAAACAGCGAAAACAGTACGTTCGGGACGTAACGGTCATTTTCCCATTTTTTCCCACAACGTAGGTAATCGTCCAAAACGTTCAAATAAAATATCCAGCAGTATTATATAGCTGTATATCTTTCAGAAAAATTAATACAGTAGCTTAGAAAAATTTTTATTTTTCCGTCTCGAAACAAATTACGTAAAATGATCAAATAAAATTTGAGCCAGTATTATCGTAATTATTTTCATACAGAAATCGAGAACAGAAAAATAGGGACACAGCGGTCATTCATACAAAAGCATGAAAAATAGAAAACAGTACATTCAGAATATTTTCTAAAAATTGGGGCGTTACAGGATGAGGAGAAATGTAGGGAAGATCTTGACCTTTTATTGTTTTAAGATGAATCTAATGGTTAAGATTTTATGGAGAAGAGATCTAATGGTTTAGATTTGATCATATCACTACCTAATATGAACCCTTGATTTAATCATTGGCTCTTGAAGCTTAGATTACAAGAATGTTAATTAATTAGTAATGTAACAAATTAACCTAATTAAACTAGATTAAGTGTGCATAGAAACTTAATGAGATTAGTAGCTTAATTAGTGATCTTAGGCTTATGACAAGGCTTGGATTAGCCAATGGAAGACAAGTTTGGTGACCAAGTTTTGATCTCAATCTTTGATCACATCTAAGGCGAGGATGGAGTATTGGAAGGTCAAACAAAGTGGCCACCTTTCTCTCTATGGAGTTACACGGCCATGCACCACTTTGGAGAGCATATTTCACTTCATTCTCTAACACTTTACTACACATTCTCTCTTCCAAAAATACAAATCACCATTGTTGCTCTTCTCCAAGCAATTCGGCCAAGAACCCTAAACTACCATCCAACCACCCAAAATTTTATCCAACCTACTTTTCTAAACCTAAACACTATTCTAAGAACATCTCTAGTTGAGAGTTCTTCCAAAATCTATCATCTTAAGCTTGAAAAATCACTTTGGAGATTTTCCCTAGAAGGTGAAAATCCTTATTTTCCATTTCTAACTTCTTTTTCAAGATTCTAAGCTATGATTTATCCATGGTTTAGGATTTTCTCCTATAGTTATAACTCTTAAAAATTTTGTTTAAGATCTTTAGGTTTTCTTGGAGGTGAAACCGAAACCACTAGGAGAAGAAGTAGTAGATTTTGTCTTCCTTTAAGGTAAGAGGGAGATTTAATCTCATCAACCATGTGTGGTGATGAGAAAATAGACTTGTATGTGTGTGAAGAATCCATAAGGATTCACTTGTGTTATATTGTTTAAATGCTTTCTTACTTGTGTATGATATTGCTTGTATGAATGTCTACAAGCTTTAAAATATATTGTATGTGTGATTATGCATGAAAATTACTTAGGATGTGAATAACATGTGAGGTTTGCATGAGTGTTCCAAAGAACACAAAATAGAGGCTCACGACCTCAATCAAGAAAAGAAAACCAAAATGTTCTCAACCATTTTCTAAAGGAATGATTTAATAGAATTAGGTAAATGATTGAAAATCAAAATGATTTAGAAGATGGAAAATGATCCAAAGATCAAATGCCAATGTTTTGTGAAATTTGGCCAAATGCTTTCTAAATGAGAAATCAATTCAAAATTTATTTGCTAAGTGTAGAATTGATATTTAACCTAAAAAGAAATGCATTTGTAATGATTTTTCAATAATTAAAGAAGTAAACCAATTTTTATTAGAAAAGTGATATAGTAGAATAATGAACAAAACCTTTGAAAAATACTTACTTTTAGATTTTAAAGTATAGTAACAATTTCTAAAGTGGATTTTATAATTATAAAATAAAATAAAAGAAATTTTAGAGGAAAGACATAGAAAGCACATTTTTAAAAGAATTTACAGACAAAATGCTGTCAAAATTTACTAAAAACAGTCAAATAAATGAAAACATTTTATAATATATTTATAACGTAAGAAAAATTATTCTACGTAGTTTTAAAGTAGTGAAAATATCTTACGTAGTTTTAAAATAGAGATTTTAAAGCTTTTCGATCAAAAAAACGATTTAAAAATCTTACGCGATTGAGAAAACGATTTAAAAATACTACGCGATTTTAAAAATAGCAAAATATATTTACGCGATTTAAAAGCGTTTGTAAAAATGATGAAATTGTGAAAACACGATAAAATTTCTATGCGATTAATTGGAACAGTGAGTTTTACTGTCGGGCCAAAGTGGTGGACCCGAACATGTGAAAATATGGTACGTCAAGTGGGAACGTATTGTATTTGAGATTATTGCCATTGAGGGCATTTGCATAAATATGAGAATATTTTTGAGACTAAGGGTAATTTGGTAATTATTTTTTTATTCATGCATTGAGTTGTGCCAATATGATTGATTATTGGTGATTTGATTGACGAGGCAAATAACACCGTGTTGTCGATGTGATAAGCGTAGTGTGGTTCATTTCTTTGTATGAACTTAGAGGCAATAGTGTGTGGAGTATTTCACATGTGTACAGTTGATCGCTCCTCTGGGCCGTGGTAATCGGCAACACACTAGTGATCTCAACATGTACTATACTTAATCAAGATCTTGTAAAGACTATTTTAGTACAATGCCTATAGTTACATGATGTTTGGACTGTGTGCTACTACATGATGATTGGACAGTGGGCTATAGACACAACGTTAGATAGTGTAATAGTTTGGTTGGGCAGCCTAAAGTACTGATAGATCTTTGCGGGTCATTATCTCTAATATCTGTGTCTAGCTCCATAGAATAAGAACGAGTCGTATTTCATTTGCATTTGTGTCATGTATCATAACATTTTTATCTGTGATATTATTTGATACTCTTGTATTAAAATTGTTGTATTAAATTGTTTAAATTGTAGTATGCTTTATTGTATAAACTGTTATATCTGTTGTATTTGGCGTTTTCTTATTTGCCATGCTGGTATTGATGTATGATTATCTCACCTCCTATACGTACTGTTTTCTGTATTATTAAATTATGTTTTAAAGAGTTTGAGGAAGAGGATCAGCCTCTTGAGTGTGTGTATCCTGAGGAAGAGGAGTAGCAGCAGACGGGGGATCAGTTCGACGACTGCGAACCTTCTGATCATCCATATCCATTGGACTGATTTAGCAAGTATGACACTGCCGGGATTTCTTGGTTTCGTGAGACTTGAGTTTCACGGGGGTTCAGAGGCTTGGCGTCTACGAGGGGACAGAGATTCAGTGGTCTACGTGGGACGGTTGACTGTGTCCCTACTAATAGAGTTTGATGGGGAACCTGTTTTTGCTACTACTCTGTATTTGCATTTAGAGTTACCGCTGACTATTAGGCGTTATTGGGGAGAAATTTTCCATGCGCCAAGTGAGATCAGTAGTGTATCGACAGCACGGACTCGTGTCCGTAGAGCTTCGAGACATCCTGAATACCTATCACCTGAAGTTTCATCTGAGAGTGATCCTTCAGAGGGTTAAAGATCTATGATGTGCACTTGGGCACTTTTTGATGTAGTATTGTATATTAACCCTTTATCGTTTTGTTTAAATATTTTTGTAGTTGTATATTATTTGTACTACTCAAAACAAAATCCTATGTATATTATGTGTGATGACAGTTTATTTTATTTTATGTTCTGTGTTATTTTATTTAGTAATATTCTGTATAAAAGGAAAAAAATTTACAACCCATATTATTTATGTAACAAATGTTTTACAACTTGGGTAATATTTATTTATTTTATTTTATTGCATCATAAATGTGGCACTCCCATAAGGGTGTTTCATTAGTTGGTAGCCCAAGTTAGAGTCTTTTGGGGTTGTGGTTGGGTCTGTTTTTACTTGTGTTGTGTGATTCTCTATGATTTACTTCCAAAAGGATGTATCTAATTTTATTTTGTTATGATTGAAGAAAGAAGATATCTGGCGGAAGAGGAACACATGCCAACGTGAACCGTAATGTGGACCCAATGATTGTAGCTGCGGAGGCTATGCAGCGGATGGCTAAAGTGATAACTCAACAAAATGAGAGAGCAGCTCAATAGCAAGATGCTACTGCTGATGCCCTAAATTTATCTGAGTTTAAGCGTAATAACCCGCCACAGTTCAGAGGCGAGTTTAATCCTGAGAAAACAAGTCTGTGGATACAAGACTTCGAAAAGATATTTGAAGGAATGGGATGCGCCGATGATAAGAAGGTGACGTATGCTACCTTTATGCTGAGAGGGGATGGAGAAAATTGGTGGAAAGGAACCCGCCAATTATTGCAGGCTGAAGGAACTGAAATTACTTGGGAGGTGTTTTCTGAAGTATTTCTGGATAAGTATTTTCCTGCCAGTGCTAGGCATGCCAAGGAAATGGAATTTCTTGGTTTACGTCAAGGCAATATGACTGTTAATAAGTATGCTTCTAAGTTCGAGAGTTTGTCTCAGTTTTCGGAATATGCTCAAACCCAATCGAATGATGGGTGGAGATGTCGGAAATTTGAGGAAGGATTGACAGTGGAATTACGACGAGGAGTGCTACCCTTGAAGATGAATTAATTTCATGCTTTGGTGGATACTTGTGCACGACTTGAGGAGTTGAAGCCGTTACGGGATCCAAAGAACCGTAATTTTGGACCAACAAAGTTTCAGAGAGAAGGTAGCAGTAATAATAGTCGGTTTCAGCATAAGTCATATTCGAGACCACCGGGAAGTCAATCTCATCGACCACCAGTTGGGGGAAGTGCTAGTGGTAGTAGAGCTGGTCAAAAAGTGGCGTTTACGCCAACATATTTCAAGTGTGGAAAGAGTGGTCATATTTCTACTGAGTGCTCAATCAAAGGGACAGTCTATTTTAATTGCAGACAACCTGGACATATATCTTGGGATTGTACGCAGCCGGAGACGAAACCTGCTGTGAGGACTGTTCGTGCTACTTAGCCAAGGTCAGGAGGGCGAGTATATACCATGACTGGAACTGAAGCTTCTCAGTCTGAGGATCTTATTCAGGGGGAAGGTGTCATTGAAGGTAATTTTCTGACTGTGTTATATGATTCAGGTGCAACACATTCATTTATTACATATGATTGTGTGGAAAGATTGAAACTGCCTGTGACTTCTCTGAGTTTTCAATTGGTTGTGTCTACACCAACTGCTAAACCTGTAGTTACATCCAAGATATGTTTGAATTGTCCTGTTGTTATAAAGGATCATATGTTTTCGGTCAATTTGATTTGTTTGCCTCTTACTGAGATAGATATAATATTAGGAATGGATTGGTTATCTTCTGACCATATCCTTATAGATTGTGCAAACAAAACCATAGTTTTTCCTAAGGAAGAAAGTTCTGGATTTTTGACTGCTATTAAAGTCAAATCATTGTTAAGAGATGGAGCACAGGGATATATGTTATTATCTTCTCTAGAAGTAAAGAGTGAGAAGGATGTGAATGTTATTCCTGTCGTCAATGAATTTCCAGAGGTTTTTCCTAATGATGTACCTGGTTTGCCACCTGAGAGGGAAATCGAGTTTTCTATCGATTTGGTACCAGGAGCAGGTCCCATCTCAATTGCACCATATCGGATGTCACCAGCGGAGTTGGTGGAATTAAAGAAGCAATTGGAGGAGCTGTTGGAGAAACAGTTTGTGCGACCTAGTGTTTCACCGTGGGGAACACCAGTGCTTTTAGTTAAGAAGAAGGATGGAACTTCTCGACTTTGTGTAGATTATTGCCAGTTGAACAAGGTGACTATAAAGAATAAATATCCACTTCCAAGAATTGAAGATTTGATGGATCAGTTGAAAGGAGCAGTGGTATTTTCTAAGATAGATCTGAGATCAGGTTATCATTAGATTCGTGTCAAGGTTGATGATGTGCCAAAAACAGCTTTCCGAACTCGTTACGGGCATTATGAGTATCAGGTTATGCCGTTTGGAGTGACGAATGCTCCTGCAATATTCATGGACTATATGAATAGGATTTTTCATCCGTATTTAGACAGATTTGTCGTTGTCTTTATTGATGACATTCTGATCTATTCTCAATCTAAGGAAGAGCATACTGAACATCTCGGTATAGTTCTTCAGGTTTTGAAGGAAAAGAAGCTATATATAAAGTTGGCGAAGTGTGAATTTTGGCTGGAGGAAGTTCAAATTTTAGGTCATGTGATTTCCAAGGAAGGTATTACGGTAGATCCATCGAAAGTGGAGACTATTTTGCAATGGGAAAGGCCTAAGACAATAACAGAAGTCCAAAGTTTTGTTGGAATGGCTGGGTATTACCGGAGGTTTATAGAAGGTTTTTCCAAGATTGCTGGACCACTTACGTAGCTCACAAGGAAAAGTCAAGCTTTTGACTGGACGGAGGAACATGAAGCGAGTTTCCAAGAATTGAAGAAAAGGCTGACAACTGCACCAATGCTAATTTTACCGAATCCTAACAAGTCCTTTGAAGTGTATTGTGACGCTTCTTACCAGGGGTTAGGGTGTATATTGATGCAAAACCAGAATGTGGTGGCTTATGCTTCTAGACAAAAGGTTCATGAGAGGAACTATCCAATACATGATTTGGAATTAGCCGCAGTGGTTTTTGCATTGAAGGTGTGGAGACATTTTCTGTATAGAGCTATGTTCAATGTCTTTAGTGATCACAAAAGTTTAAAGTACTTGTTTGATCAAAAAGAATTGAATATGAGGTGGAGACGATGGTTGGAATTCTTGAAGGATTATGATTTTCAACTCCAATACCATCAAGGAAAAGCTAATGTGGTAGCTGATGCTCTGAGTAGAAAGGTGATCAGTGTTTCTACAATGATGATAAAGGAGGAAGAATTAATTAACAAGTTTAGAGATTCGTGAATGTCAGTGGAATTGGAGCCTAGAAAGATTCGTCTAGGTAGGGTTGTGATCTTGAATGAAGTACTTGATATAATTCGAGATAAACAGGAGGAGGATGCGTTTTTGCAAAACGAAAAGGAATTCTTGGAGCAAGGTCATAAGGCAACAGTGGAGGAAGGATCAGATGGAATCTTAAGATTCAAGGGAAGAATTTGTATACCTGATGACCCTAAACTTAAGAAAACAATTATGGATGAAGCCCATACTAGTGATTTGAGTATGCATTCGGGGATGACCAAGATGTACCAAGACTTGAAAAGGTTGTTTTGGTAGCCAAGGATGAAAAGAGATGTAGCGGAACGTGTGGCATCTTGTCTGGTTTGTCAGGAGGCAAAAGTGGAACATCAGAGGCCAGCCAGTATGTTACAACCGTTAGCTATTCCAGAGTGGAAGTGGGATAGTATCTCGATGGATTTTGTTACCGGATTGCCGAGAACAAGGAAGGGGCATGATTCGATATGGGTTATAGTTGATAGGCTTACGAAGTTAGCACACTTCTTACCGATCAATATTAAGTATTCATTGGAAAGATTAACCCAGATATACATCAACGAAATTGTTAGGCTACATGGTGTACCTGTATGTATAGTTTCTGACAGAGTTCCAAGGTTTACATCGAGGTTCTGGCGAAGTTTGCAAGAAGCCATAGGGACCAAGCTACGATTGAGTTCTGCTTATCACCCGCAGGCTGATGGTCAGATAGAGAGGACTATACAGTCTTTGGAAGATCTGTTGCACGCTTGTGTACTGGAACAACGAGGAAGTTGGGATGAATTTTTATCTTTGATAGAATTCACCTACAACAATAGTTTTCACTCAAGCATAGGGATGGCATCTTATGAAGCGCTGTATGGAAGATGATGCCAAACACCTTTGAGTTGGTATCAAGATGGGGAGAGTATGACTATTGGGCCAGATCTTGTGCAACAGACTACAGAAAAGGTAAAGACGATACAAGAAAAGATGAAGATGACTCAAAGCAGACAAAAGAGTTATGCTGATAAGCGAATGTGACCTCTAGAATTTGAGGAGGGTGAGCATGTTTTTTTTGCGAGTAACTCCTACGATTGATGTCAGAAGGGTTATCAAATCCAAGAAGCTTACTCCTAAGTTTATTGGGCCTTATCAAATTATTTGACGGATAGGTCCTGTAGCCTACCAGATTGCTTTGCCGCCTTTTCTATCCAATCTGCATGATGTATTCCATGTGTCTCAATTAAGGAAGTATATTCCTGATCCAACACATGTTATACAGCCTGACGAAGTGCAACTAAAGGACAACTTGACATATGAGACACTCCCTGTTAGAATTGAAGACAGGAAAGTGAAGCAACTTCAAGGAAGATAATTGAGCTAGTGAAGGTGATATGGAATGACGTAACAGGTGATGCTACATGGGAGTTAGAAGACAAAATAAGGGAGCAATACCCTCAGTTGTTTTGATGTATGACAAATTTCGGGGACAAAATTTCTATTTGTAGGGGAGAGTTGTAACACCCCAACTTTAGGATAAATGACCGTTATGTCCTGATTGTACTGTTTCATGTTTTTCTGTATGATATAAAATTTATTTGACTGTTTCATGTTCATATTTGAGTGTTTTGTGTGATTTGCTTCGAGTCAGGAAAATAATAATTTTCGGACCGGGAAAATCTTATTTTAATTATTCAGAAATTTGGGGGATCTTACTAAACCCAATTAATGATACGTGTATCAATCTTTTAATTTTAAGATTTAACTCGTGTAATAAAATAATTTTATATTATTATAATATTATTTTATTAGTCAGTATAAATAAAATAACAGTGGACCCGAGAATGTCTACGGGACCCTCTTTTAGTTTTAGGACCCACAATTGATTTGCGGGACCCACGTTTAGAGAAAGTAGTCAACGTTAGTGGCTTGAATTATTTTAAGCCAATAAGAAATTAGTCAACAAAGAGGGCTTGACTTGATTTGTACCGTTATATGAGAAGGTTGAGTTTTGAATAACAACCGTTGATCTAATCTATGGTTGTAAAGATAAGCTTACTATTGAAGGCTTTGGATATTCGCCGTTGATCAATTGTACGGTGGAGATTGGTCTCACAAAATGGTTAGAATCATTTGTGACCATTGGATGAGGAGAAATGTAGGGAAGATCTTGACCTTTTATTGTTTTAAGATGAATCTAACGGTTAAGATTTTATGGAGAAGAGATCTAATGGCTTAGATTTGATCATATCACTACCTAATATGACCCCTTGATTTAATCAATGGCTCTTGAAGCTTAGATTACAAGAATTTTAATTAATTAGTAATTTAACAAATTAACCTAATTAAACTAGATTAAGTGTGCATAGAAACTTAATGAGATTAGTAGCTTAATTAGTGATCATCATTAAGGAAGAACATTCAAGAACAAGTGACTAGGCTTATGACAAGGCTTGGATTAGCCAATGGAAGACAAGCTCGGTGACCAACTTTTGATCTCAACCTTTGATCACATCTAAGGCTAGGATGGAGTCTTGGAAGGTTAAACAAAGTGGCCACCTTTCTCTCTATGGAGTTACACGGCCATGCATCACTTTGGAGAGCAAATTTCACTTCATTCTCTAACACTTTACTACACATTCTTTCTTCCAAAAATACAAATCACCATTGTTGCTCTGCTCCAAGCAATTCGGCCAAGAACCCTAAACTACCATCCAACCACCCAAAATTTTATCCAACCTAATTTTCTAAACCTAAACACTATTCTAAGAACATCTCTAGTTGAGAGTTCTTCCAAAATCTATCATCTTAAGCTTGGAAAATCACTTTGGAGATTTTCCCTAGACGGTGAAAATCCTTATTTTCCATTTCTAACTTCTTTTTCAAGGTTCTAAGCCATGATTTATCCATGGTTTATGATTTTCTCCTATAATTATAACTCTTGAAATTTTGTTTAAGATCTTTAGGTTTTCTTGGAGGTGAAACCGAAACCACTAAGAGAAGGAGTAGTAGATTTTGTCTTCCTTTAAGGTAAGAGGGAGATTTAATCTCATCAACCATGTGTGGTGATGAGAAAATGGACTTGTATGTGTGTGAAGAATCCATAAGGATTCACTTGTGGTTGATTGTTTAAATGCTTTCTTACTTGTGTATGATATTGTTTGTATGCATGTCTACAAGCTTTAAAATATATTGTATGTGTGATTATGCATGAATATTACTTAGGATATGAATAACATGTGAGGTTTGCATGAGTGTTCCAAAGAACACAAAATAGAGGCTCACAACCTCAATCAAGAAAAGAGAACCAAAATGTTCTCAACCATTTTCTAAAGGAATGATTTAATAGAATTAGGTAAATGATTGAAAATCAAAATGATTTAGAAGATGGAAAATGATCCAAAGATCAAATGCCAATGTTTTGTGAAATTCGGTCAAATGCTTTCTAAATGAGAAATCAATTCAAAATTTATTTGCTAAATGTAAAATTGATATTTAACCTAAAAAGAAATGCATTTGTAATGAATTTTCAATAATTAAAGAAGTAAACCAATTTTTATTAGAAAAGTGATATAGTAGAATAATGAACAAAACCTTTGAAAAATACTTACTTTTAGATTTTAAAGTATAGTAACAATTTCTAAAGTGGATTTTATAATTATAAAATAAAATAAAAGAAAATTTAGAGGAAAGAGGCGTTACAAAGCACATTTTTAATAGAATTTACAGACAAAATGTTTGTCAAAATTTATTAAAAATAGTCAAATAACAGTCAAATAAAAGAAAACATTTTATAATATATTTATAACATAAGAAAAATTATTCTACATTGTTTTAAAGTAGTGAAAATAGCTTACGTAGTTTTAAAACAAAGATTTTAAAGCTTTTCGATCAAGAAAACGATTTAAAAAACTTATGCGACTGAGAAAATGATTTAAAAATACTACGCGATTTTAAAAACAACAAAATATATTTACGCTATTTAAAAACATTTGTAAAAATGATGAAATTATGAAAACGCGATAAAATTTCTACGTGATTAATTGAAACAACGCGTTTTACTGTCGGGCCAAAGTGGTGGACCCAAACATGTGAAAATATGGTACGTCAAGTGGGAACGTACTGTATTTGAGATTATTGCCATTGAGGGCATTTGCGTAAATATGAGAATATTTTTTAGACTAAGGGTAATTTGGTAATTACTATTTTTATTCATGCATTGAGTTGTGCTAATATGGTTGATTATTGGTGATTTGATTGACGAGGCGAATAACACCGTATTGTCGGTGTGATAAGCGTAGTGTGGTTTATTTCTTTGTATGGATTTGGAGGCATTAGTGTGCGGAATATTCCACATGTGGACAGTTGGTCGCTCCTCTGGGCCATGGTAACTGGCAACACACTAGTGATCTCGACACGCACTGTACTTAATCAAGATCTTGTAAAGACTATTTTAGTATAGTGTCTGTAGTTACACGATGTTTGGACTGTGTGCTACTACATGATGATTGGACAGTGGGCTATAGACACAACGTTATATAGTGCAATAGTTTGGTTGGGTAGCCTAAAGTACTGATAGATCTTTGCGGGTCATTATCTCTAATATCTGTGTCTAGCTCCATGGAGTAGGAACGAGTCGTATTTCATTTGCATTTGTGTCATGTATCATAACATTTTTATCTGTGATATTATTTGATACTGTTGTATTAAAATTGCTGTATTAAATTGTACTATTATTTATGATGCTATAGTATGCTTTATTGTATAAACTGTTACATATGTTGTATTTGGCGTTTTCTTATTTGCCATGCTGGTATTGATGTATGATTATCTCACCTCTCTATACGTATTGTTTTCTGTATTATTAAATTATGTTGTAAAGAGTTTGAGGAAGAGGATCAGCCTCTTGAGTGTGTGTATCCTGAGGAGGAGCAGGAGCAGCAGACGGGGGATCAGTTCGACGACTGCGAACCTTCTGATCATCCATATCCATTGGACTGATTTGGCAAGTATGACACTGTTGGGATTTCTTGGTTTCGTGAGACTTGAGTTTCACGGGAGTTCAGAGGCCGGGCGTCTGCGAGAGGACAGAGATTCAGTGGTCTACATGGGACGGTTGACTGTGCCCCTACAAACAGAGTTTGATGGGGAACTTGTTTTTACTACTACTCTATATTTGCATTTAGAGTTACCGCTAACTATTAGGTGTTATTGGGGAGGGATTTTCCATGCGCCTAGTGAGATCAGTAGTGTATCGACAGCACGGACTCGTGTCCGTAGAGCTTCGAGACATCCTGGATACCTTTCACCTAAAGTTTCATCTGAGAGTGATCCTTCAGAGGGTTAGGGATCTATGATGTGCACTTGGGCACTTTTTGATGTAGTATTGTATATTAACCCTTTATCATTTTGTTTAAATATTTTTGTAGTTGTATATTATTTGTACTACTCAAAACAAAATCCTATGTATATTATGTGTGATGACAGTTTGTTTTATTTTATGTTCCGTGTTATTTTATTTAGTAATATTTTGTATAAAAAGAAAAAAATTTACAACCCATATTATTTATGTAACAAATGTTTTACAACTTGGGTAATATTTATTTATTTTATTTTATTGCATCATAAATGTGGGACTCCTACAAGGGTGTTACATATGGGGGAAGAGCTTCCAAAATTCTAGTTATGAATCATGGGAATGTCCCTCTATGAGGAAGGTGATCCTAATTTCATAGAAATTCCTCATTGGTTTCCTCATTATGTAACATCCTCCCTAACTTATTAGTCTTAATTATGGTTATAGAGATGCTATAACACTTTCATAAGTTACCTGTTTAATTCTAGTGACCTTCTGAGTTAGTTTTGGTATATTGTTATAACACTGAATGTAAAAAATAGCTTATAATAGCTCAGGATTGAGCATAAACAACTTAGGTGAGGGAAATAAATATGGAGAATTTATTTTTAGGTCACAAATGAATATAATGTGATGTGGTTAATTTTTGGGAATTAACAGAGATAGTTTTAGATTTTTAATGACACTAAGTGAGTGTTTAAAGACCAAATTAAATAAGCAAGAAGCTTAGAAAATTATGAAAATTTGTGGAAATATCAAGTAAAGTATAGAGAATTTTTTGGAAATGAGTACAGGTTGAGGTAGATACCTATAAGCCTATTAGCTTAATTCCTAAGGTTTAAGTTAACTTAAGGAAGTGTAATAGGGCCTAAGTGAAAGATAATAATGTATAGAAAGTTGTTGGAAAATGAGTTTAAGGACTAAATGAAGTCTTAGGATTTTCTATAACACTTATTATTGTTAAAGAACTTGGTAATGGAAGATTAAAGTATCCCAAAGAGATACAACACTTTCATTGTTGCATGAAAGTCCAATGTTCCTATCTTGTTTCTTCTTTCCACTATCATTATCTCTATTCTTTTGACTTTTCTTCATTCTCATCTCACTCTCTCTCACATTTGGAAGCAACAAGGAAAGCAGAGAAAAGGAAAGAAAAGAAATAAGAGAAAGAAGTAGGAGAGAAATGAGGAAAAACTAGAAGGAACCAAGGAAGAGCAAAGACAAAGAAATAGAACATAATCATTTAGGAGTTGAGGTAGGGGTTGTAGAGTTCTTTTCTAGGCTTATCATTCTTTGCTTCTTGAAGTTTTGCATGGAATAAATTTGACTAGGTCTTTATGAATCTCCATGAAAACATAGGTGCATGTATATGGAGTTGAGCTTTGATGAGACTTTAGCTTAGATTTGTATGAACTTATTTATGCATGAATACAAATACATGTGCTTGTTGTTGTTGTTGATTTTTACCATTGCTATATGTAATTAGTATAACACCCCTTGATATAGCAACCGCAGTGCAATCGTCATTACACCACAGTTACCAAATTCTGGCGTGTCACAGTCTCAATAACAGTAAAACTTCAATGTTCAAGTTATTTCCATTATGCATAAATAGAAAATAGGAGCCTCGAGTGAAACATAATTAGTACTAAATCATTTTATACATAACCACTGAAATAAAATAATTTTCCATATATATATTTAATAGTCATCCTTAACACAAATCACTGATAACATGGAACATAATAATTACAGAGTCAAATAAAATATAGCGGGTACTAAAACACTAAAGGGGAAAAGTCGTAACCCTGGGGTAGGTACTACTAGCAGACAAGGCCGCAACCCCATATACATATACGAAGTTCGGAGTCCCAGTCGATAAGTCAGGCATCAATGCCTCCATGCAACTACACTCGCACGTAGCTGAAGAAGTCTTGTCCAGACTTCCAATCCCATCGACAAAGGTGTGGCCCCTCGTCTTCACCCTCACGATCTTTTATCAAATATATGTATATAACATAAGTACAAGAATACAAGAAAGAGGTGAGATATCCTACTAACATTACCAATTATGGTAGCAAGAAAATTAAATGGCGCAGGACGCCCAAATAACAACACAACACATACTTTTATCAACAGTAGTAGTAAAAATAAGAATTTAGATAGAAGCAACAATAACATCTTAGACAATGAACAATAAGGCAATTTAAATAATCATAACTTCATTTAAAGCAATAATCCAATCACAGTAATAATTAAAATTAACAATAAAAGCAAATCAATAATAAAGAGCAATAAAAGTTATCAATATTTCAATAATCAATAGTTCAAGCAATCACATAATTATTACGATAATAATAACAGATATTTTCCACAGTTATGGATGCTCATGCTCAATGATTTATGAGACCAACAGTTCATAATGCGAATGGTACCCAATTCCTACTCCATGGGGCTAGACATAAACATTTTCGGAGTGAATGATCAAGGAGTAATGCCAGTATCTCGTTAGCCTTTAAAAACAGTGTGCTTCATCTCATAAAATATTTGCGCAACAATGGCTCATACATGGCACCTCAACCATTGATCGCGATATAGGATAGTGTCTCGGTCTGGATCGTTGGTGTGTTTGCATCGGTCTACCCCACAGCACAGAGGAACTCATAACTGTCCATGTGAGGCACCCATACCCCGACGACCCTAGGGTCAACAACATATGACACCTATGCTTAGTCTATTCGCACCCGCACATAGGTGTTATTCAAACTCTTAGGCAACTTGGTCTTTCCAACAATGTCCAACGGACAACACATATGCTTGACGACACAATGTCCAATCATGTATGTTTATCAATGATGCATTCATCATAAAGTATACCACCATGGCATATATATCCATTTTCAATATTAACATATCATAATTTCATCAAGAACTTGGTCCCACATAGGAACTCACAATTGCATCAACCAACTCTCAATATCAATACATATACATGTACATCATTCTACACATACCGAAATTTCCATGTTATGGGTCCAAAATTCCATTTTCAAAATCATTTCTCCCTCGTTGGTTTGGATATACAATCCTGTCACATTTCAGTGGAATAAAATCCTTGAATCTGGGGTTTAAGATTTATGTTTGAGTTACAAGGGATAAGAAACCATGTTTTCATCATTTTTAGCTCAAAAATCTCATTTTTGGGTCCTGGTAATCGATTACATGGATCTGGTAATCGATTACCAGCTTGGCAGATCCTCTGTAATCGATTACATAAGGGATGTAATCGATTACATGGCTTCCTAGAAGCTCGATTGCAACTCCAGGAACCTGGTAATCGATTACACAGCTCTGGTAATCGATTACCAACTAGACAGAACCTCCGTAATCGATTACACACGGGATGTAATCGATTACGTGATTCCCAGAAACATGATTTTGTAACTCAGAAGGTTTGGTAATCGATTACACAGTTCTGGTAATCCATTACAAGCTAGACAAAATCTCCGTAATCGATTACAGACAAGAGGTAATCGATTACGTGATTCCCAGAATCACGGTTTTGTAACTCCAAAGGCTTGGTAATCGATTACAGGCACTGTGTAATCGATTACCACGCATAAACTTACAAAAAAATGATCTTTAGGCCATATAAACTTAAACCAAATCAATCCATAACATTTTCAACATCATATTTGCTCAAACATGCATTCTAAATCACATAAGGGAAATCAATAACTCATACAAATCCAACCAAATACACCATTGTGAAAAAGAACGAAAAATAACATAACAAAGAGAGAAATATATACATGGATTCATCAATCAACAACAACCCACACAAGACATTTCCTTACTACCAAGATTGGTTGAAGATGATCATCTCCCTCTTACCTAAATGAAGACAATCACAAGGATGCTAGCTCCTTTTTGTTCTTGATTTTTGTTTTCACCTTCAAGAAAACACTAATGTGAGTGACTTCCACGATGTCCACTCAAACCATGGAAATATGAGTTCTTGATCATATAGGTGACCAAGAAAAATGAAAATGAGAAGAAAATGGAAGAAAGGTGAAGGCTTTACCTCAAAAGCTTCAAGCTTTACCTTAGTGGAAAATGGAAGAAGAAGAAGAACCAAAAGATGACCACCAAAGAGAATGGCCTTGGAAGGGTGAAAGGAAACAAGGAATGTGATTTGTTTAGCAAACAATGGAGTTGATCTCTAATATGTGTGTGCACCGTGGGGAAGGAAGAAGAAGAGAAGAAAAAAAGAGTGTTTGAAGAGAAGGAGAAGAGAGAAAAGTGTTAAGTGTTTTTGGGTATTTGAAATGGAAATGAGGTGATAAAAGTGAGAAAACACTTTTGACTCCCCCAAAACAATGTGTCTGCAGTGGAGTGAGTGGGAAAGGAAGAGAGAGAAATGTGTAATTGGAGGAAATTTCTTAGAAGCTTCCCTTTTTACAAGCTTGGATTAAATCAATCTTTCTTTTAAAAATAAAGCTAATTGATGTGACATAAAGTAGATTTTGGATAATGTGATAAGATTTTTAATACATGTTATTATTTAGTAGACAATTGCTACAGTTGACCGAAGTCAGTATTAATTTATCTAGCAGATAAAATTTATACACTGATTATTATTTTATCTGTTAAAATTTCTCAAAAAACGTGAAACCTCGTAAACTGTGTCTGGCCTCGGGTTTAGTAAGATCCCCCATTGACATTTCCACAGCTCAAGATTCTCTGGAAAAATATCTCATTTTCCTGGGCCCGCTCAGTTTGCACGTAAAATGAAGAATAATATTAAAATATTCTACGCTCTCAGAAAAATACAGAAAAATTCTCAAAAATCACAAATATTACAAAACAACTATTTATCCTAAAATTATTAATTTTCAGGATGTTATAACACTCCCCTTCAAATAGAAATTTCGTCCTCAAAATTTTTATCCCGTAGAATAAACATGGATGTAATTCCTTTATCTTGCCTTCCAACTTTCACATCGCGCTTCTAGTCACGTCAATTCAGATCACCCTTACTAATGTGATCTCTATATCTCTGTGTTGCTTTGTTCTCCTATCCTTGATCTTCACAAGAAGCTTCTCATAGATCAGACTCTCTCTGAACTATACCGTGTTTAGTTTGATGACAAGGCTGAATCGGGGATATACTTTCGCAATCACGATATATGGAAGATTTCACAAAGATTTAGAAACAAAGGATGACAAAAATTAGTTGTTAGGCTACCAGACCAAATTCGAAATGGAATTTGATATAGTCCGAAAAATTTTGAGGTGAGTTTATTGGTAACCCATACAGGGTGATTTATGTTTAGTAATGTCTCTCTCCATTCCTTACTATGGATACTTCTACTTTAAATCTAGGTATATCTTTGTTACTTTTCTAATTCTCTTAGATTTCTCCTAACAGATCATTCGAAATAGTAACCATGTCTAGACATACTCCATCTGGTGCCATTTACAATGACAATCATATGTCCTTGAATTACTCTATTAATTCCTTCTTCTTAACCATCATAATGAAGATATTAAGTAGCTTATGGTTCAAAGTGTCGGCCATGACGTTTGCTTTTCCAAGATGATACTAAATCTAGAGGTCATACTTCTTCAAAACTTCTAGTCACCTTCTCTATCTCATGTTCAGTTCCTTTTCGTCGAATAGACACTTCAAGTGCTTGTGATTGCTAATGGCATTAAATGTTGCTCCATATAGAAAGTGTCTCCGTATTTTCAGAGCAATTATAACTGTGGCTAACTCCAAGCCATGAGTTAGGTAATCCTTGTAACACCCTATTACAGATATCTAGATATATCCTAGATAGACGGAGATATATAAAGATAACCTGTACTAGAGATGTCACTTCTATACTACATACTAACATGTATCTATAATCACAACTGAGTAACTATAGAAAGCCTTGAGAGATTGCGAAAAAACTTAAACTCATACATATACATATACAAACTTAGCCACCCGAGGGCTTATTGTAATACATATAACATAAAACTTACAGAACAAACATAAACTTATTACATAAGTTCTGTCTACTTAAAGCAATAAAACTACTCTAGTCTTCATGCTTTATCTTCTCGTCCTTAGCAGGGTTTGTACCTTTGTACCTTTGTCTTTGCCTGCATAGATACCTGTATCTGAGCCTGCATCTGGATTTACATGGAATAGCAACTGGGGTGAGAATTAACATTCTCAGTAAAAGCAATTCCAATACCAGTTCTCTATAACATTGTATATAACAAATATATAACAAATGCTATAATTCTAACTTAGGAGTCTTCTCCCCTTTTTCATAACTATTTCTATCTTAGGAGCTTTCTCCTCTTTTCTCATAACTTAGGAGTTTCCTCCTCTTTTCTCATAACTTAGGAGTTTCCTCCTCTTTTCTCATAACTGCACACTTTCTTATAGTGTGATATCAACCGATAGCTTACACACTGTTAATACATACAACGCCCATACAGCTGTACATACCAACAGTGACAGACAATGCCTATACAACTGTCCGTAAATGCAATGATAATGATATGTAATATGGATATGCCTAAGGAATCCTAAAAACATATGAATAAAATGCAAATGCAAAAGTCTATTCTAAGAACAAAGAAGTTTGCTAGGAACTAGTCAGTATATCATCTAGTGGTAATTAGAGGGAAAACTCATCCTCACATTACACATATCCTGGCACACTGAGAAATTCGGGCTTCATCCTTGCTCAAGAGTGTCTCTGGATTTCCTACTTATCTCCTTTGGCCTTGGTATTATCGAGACATCAGGGTTATGTCCTTCTCAAAAGTCCTTCGGACACCCATCTATCTTCTTTTTGCCTCCATGAATAAACATCAAAGGATATCCACCAGATCGATACTACTTAACTAATTCATAGACTTTGATTCATACTTATATACTTAGTTCCTCTTTGATCTAAGCATATTCTACTACTAACTTTGGCTTCTTATGTTTACCCTTTGCAATGAGGAGAATCTGTAACCTCATACTATATGTAACCTTAGCACTTGGTTAGGAATACTTGTCCCCAAGGAACTTCTCTCGATTCCTTACCTTCTCGGCTAAATGACCTCACGTCATATAACGTTACATTCTCGGTAAACATCACCAGTTCATTTCTCATACTTATACCTAAACTCCACCTCATCACTCCTATCTCTTAAGTGATCTCTAACGCAACCTTACGTTGCTGAGGCGTTAGGTACTTACCTTTGGCAAACCACTAATCTTGGTTGCCCTAAGGTTCTTTCTCTTCACATACATACTAGCTTAACTAACTAGTGTGTGAAAAGCTTAGTGTTATGTTTAACTCTTACATAAACACCATCTTACTCTCCTATAGACTCAACTCATCCTAGTGAAAGAGTCTATCTTAACTAATGCCTCAACTATCCTTGCTTAAGGACATAATGAGCATCTCTCTAAAACTTTGCATAATTAACTCAACTTTAACTAAAGTGAGTAATTCATGCATCTAACTTTCCTTTCTATCACACTTCTGGTAGTAGTTTATACTACACTTGTGTGCTAACATACATATTCTAGTTGTATCTAGCTTTCCTTTCTATCACACGTCTGGTAGTAGCTTATACTACACTTGTGTGCTTAAGGTTCCAGATACCTCTTTAACTATTCCAAACTCATGGAATGCTTAAGAACTTAACTTCCACACTTTGGTTAGTATCTAAGGAAAGTAAATTCTCTTTATCTTGCATTTCTAACTCATCTTTACTAATACATGAGTTATTGCACATTTCTGCTCTACCTTATGATTATGACATCTTCTTAGTCACATTTCATCTTATTGTGTATTTAGCAATGCACTGAGTCTCACTTAACTAGAGACTTAGTACCTAAACGTTCCCTCTTTGGAACTAATACACAATCTTATCTCCACTCAAGTAACTCTAATGCAAGAGTGGTTCTTACTTGCAACTCTTTGTTGCCTTAGGTTCTAGGTATCTTCCTAAGGTAATCCACTATTCTTGGTTCTCCTAAGGTTCATACCTTTCTCATTCTCTGCTAGAGTGCATACTAATACACTTGTCTCCATTGCACCATCTCATCACATTTTAAGTGATATCTAATGCAACACTAAGTTGCCTAAGGTGCAATGTCATTACTTAAAGCAAACCTTTCCTTTAGGATGCTTAAAAGCCTATGCTTTCTCATTCTTGATGGGTAGGTATTTTCCACTTGAAAATACCCCCAATTGTGCCTTAACACACTTTAGGAAACATATAAATATGATCCCCTTTACTTTAGAACTTCAAAACATCCAAAAATAACATTTTCGAGTTTCAGGGTCTCACGCCGCGGCACGGCGTCTGCACGCCGCGCCACCCTTAGCAGAAAACGTGATTTCTGACTTTTCACGCCGCGGCGCCACTAAGCTATGCCGCGGCGCTCATAGCAGAACCCAGATTCTGCAAAATTCTGCAGCTACGGGTTTGCTGTTCTTCTGGTCATTTTCTTTGATTCTGGCCATTTCAATCCAAATTCTAAGTGATTCTAAGTTCCTAACTAGTTCTTTAACCATTAGGAATCATCAATCACTAATTTAAACCTCTTAATTTGGATTATGGATCAAAATCCTTCATTCTTTGACTTAAGGCTCACTTTGTGAATCAATGGTCTAAATGAGTTGTTCTAAGTTCCTAACTTAATCTTATGCTATGAACAAGTCATAAATGACCAAAGAAACACGTCTATGCAAGCTAAACACATCTAACATCTCTAGAACTCAATTTGGCATATTATGTTGTTTATATGCATACATAGAGAAAGAGATTAATAAAGGCTCTAAACCCCTACCTCTTGAAGACTCAAAGCTCTGAAGCTTGAAGCTTGATCTTCCTCTTCCTCTTCCTCTTCCTCTCCTTCTTCCCTTCTTCCCCTTTCTCCTTCTTCTTCCCCCCTTTTCTTTCTTTTCTTTTCTGGTTTTCGGTTCTACCGAGGGAGAAGGGAGATATAAGGGGGTGGGACGTGGAGGTAATTACAGGAAAAGATTAACTTAAGTTTCTACACCGAAACTTATATATGCTATGGACACCCGAATTATGCTAATTCGAGTTTCCCTGCTTCTAACAACTTTAGAATAAATCATAAGATTCATCTAAATTGTTATTTCACAATTCTTATCATTTTCTATATCTGCTAGGGATCAATCCGGCATTAAAAACACAACCTGTATGCCTAAAAATACCAAACTGACTCTGATTCTCTTGAAACTTTTTCCACATCTTACTTGGCTTATTTGTGACCTTGAAATAAACTCTCTATGTTTATTTCTCTTAACTTAGCAATTTATGCTATTATCTGAGTCATTTTAAGCCACTTTACAACTTCTATGTTGCAACTAAGTGCCTAAATGAACTCAGATTGTCACAAAACTTTACTGACATGCTAAACAAGTCAAATGCTACCTTCGGTAACCATTTACCAGTCTAACATATACTTAAGGGTATTACATTTCTCCCCTCTTTTTTAAAAATTTTGTCCCCAAAATTGTTCACCTCACGTAAACAATTCTGGCTAAACAAAACTCTACATGGAACTTCTGCTTCTATGCAGTCCTTCTTTAGTATCAGCTTCTCCCAACCACTTCCTCTCAACGAGATCTGCTTATCTCAAAGCTCTTGATCTCTATGCTTATGGATGGTAAGCTGTACTAAAACATAACTTAGCTTTGAACTCCTTCTTATAAGGCTTTCAAAACCAGGTGTGAATCTAGTATCTCTCTCAGACACTATATTCACTGAAACTCTATGAATCCTAACTACTTCCTTCAAAAGTAGTTGAACTACCTTATCTAGAAAATAGCTATCTATTCTTGGCAAAAGATTGGCGGATTACTTAATCTTACCACCGTTATCTGCCGCTCAACATATTCTCTTATGTTCTTTAACATGCTATGCTACTATACATCTTCCTTAACTCTTGGAAAACCTTAGTAGCCTCTTGATAGATGGTATACTTTCTCTGGTGAGCTTCCTCTGGAATCCTTTTCTTGATTTTTGACCTTCTTGGAAGACAAAGTTGTCTCTAAACTTCGTCATTCCCTCTTAGTCATAACAAAATCCTTAAGGGTTCCTTTGAAAATCTGCTCACACTTGTCCCTTAGAGCTTCATTCTCCTTCTGAGCTTCAAAGAAATCTGAGCCTTTTGGCCTCTTACTATGTCCACCTTGCTCACTAAGAGACTATCTGGAATCATAGTCACCGCTAGACTCAAATTCTCGAAAACTCTCAAGAAATTCACTCTCTCTTGGTCTATCATCTAGGATAACCACTACACTGGCATTTCCCGAATGATATCTCAACTCAAGGTTATAAACCTTGAAAAACTCTATCCATCTATTCTGCTTCATGTTCAGCTTCCTATGATCAACAAGCATCTTAAGCTATCATGATCGCTGAACATCTCTAACTAGACTCCTTATGAGTTATGTCTCCAAAACTATAAGGTAATCACTACTATGGCTAATTCCAAATCATACCTAGGGTAGTTCTTCTCTTGTAGACTGAACTGCCTTGATGCGTAGGCATCTACCTACCTCTATTGCATCTAACATACCCTAGTCCCATCTTCGAAGTATAACTGTTTACCTCAAAGTTCTCTCGGGAATTTGGAATTACCAAAACTAACGTAGTAATCAACCTTCTCTTCTACTCTTGGAAAACAAACTCACTATCTAGTGTCCATTGCTGGGTACTACCTCTCTTAACTAGCCTAAACTAGGTAGCACTAACTTAGAAAATCTACTGATAGATTCTCTGCTCTCGGATACAATGGCTACTCTACCCATTGTACCTCTACTTAAACTCTACTGGGGCTCTCTGCAATTTCTGTCTTAAGAAATTACATAACTCTTAAACTGTACCACTTGTAATCCAAAACTGACTTTTGGCTTTCTTGGTACTTAACCCCTTCTTTTCAAAAGTTTCCAAAACTACCTTTGACATACTCTTCCTATCCTTTCGTAATTCTGGAAAACTCTCGAAGATCTGCTTTACTTTACTATGCTTCTATGACAACCAAGTCTTAGATCATCTCCTGAGAAAATTCAAAGATTCTCTCAACTGATCTTACCTGATCATCCTTCTCTCTAAAACAACCAAACCATACCAACAAGGTAAGCAACTAGATTCACAAAGTAAATCAACATGATCTACGAAGTAAATCTATTCTCTTCTTATACACACCTTAAAAGATTTCTCTTTACATGTGTTCTCATCTCATACCAAGTTGGAAGGTTTCATCGCTTTCTTTTGTCCAAGAACCATCTCTCTTACGATGTCCTGGTTACTTACTTATGTAGCACAGGGATTACCCATCAAAAATGGTCTACATCCATGTATCTTACCATATCTAGCACATCTTAGTGACTTGAAGCTTGATTTACCTTTTTCCTTAGAGTTGCTCCTCTAAAAGCACTCTACTTATAATTATCATCTCTCCAAGCTTCCACTGTGCAACTCTAAAACAAATTGAGATCAAAAGGCACCTTTACTGATCTCAACATCTAATCTCTTCCTCTTCAGGAACTTTCTAACTCTTGTTCCATGGATGCTCTGAGATTATCTACTTCTACAACTCTACATTCACTTACTAGAGCAAAGAAGTCCATAATCTTCATTTGCATTGCAACTCTTCTAATGCCTTCTCCAAGTTCTACTTCAAATTTTACTCACTTCCAGTCTTTATCTGGATTGGACGTAAAATAAGAAAAGAACTCTTGACATTCTTGAATTGCTTTGCATACTGGTCTTCAGTACTATCCCCTTGCTCTAACTTTAGGAATTCCTATTCCTTTGCTTTCTCTAACTCAAGGGAATAATACTTATCTAGGAAAGTAACTCTAAACACCTCTCAGGTGGTTCGAGTACTAACCATCTCTAATAACCTCTCTGCTTCATCTCATCAGCTTTCGGCTTCACCTACTAACCCTTACGAAGCAAGGTCAACTTCTGTTCATCAGCGCACAACATGATCTCAAGGATCTCTTCCATCACATGAAACCACCTTTCGGCTCTGACTGAACCAGACTTTCCCTTCAAAACAAAGGGGGTAACTTTCTTGAACTCTGAGAAACACTGATTCCTCAAAAGTTCCTTCTCGTTCCCGCAACTAACTATGCGAGTCCTGTTCTATCACTTCTGATAGACTTCTACTAATGGCAGTCTGCTCTCTCAACACAGCAGCCATTTCTCTAAAAGCTTTGGTTATATCCTCCTTACCAGACTCCTTGTCATGCAATTCCATCTGCATATCTCAAAAGAGATAAAAGAATGCATAACTTTCTACTAAACTGCTACATATGCCTAAGCACGGTCAGTCCATACCTCGGCTCAACAGGATGAACTGCTCTGATACCAAAATGTAACACCCTATTACAGATATCTAGATATATCCTAGATAGACGGAGATATATAAAGATAACCTGTAGTATAGAAGTGACATCTCTAGTACAGGTTATCTTTATATATCTCCGTCTATCTAGGATATATCTAGATATCTGTAATAGGGTGTTACAATCCTCATCATGCACCATCGACTATCTCAAGGCGTAAGTCACAACTTCCCAACTTTGCATGAGCACACAACCTAAACCTCAATGCGAAGTACCACAAAGTATTTCAAACGGTTCCCCGAAATTAGGTAGAACCAATACTAGTGAGCATCCGGACATCTCCTCAATCCCTGAAAAACTTTCTTCACCTGTGTTAGTCTGTAGAAGTTTGATTCTCTTCTTATAAACTACATAAGAGATCCCATTATCAGGGAGAGCTCATCGACGCTCCTTTGACAGAAACCAGCTAACCTGTTAAATTACGAGGGTATCATGGTCTCCAGTTCTTCCCATTACAAGACTGCTTCAACTTTTGACGGACTCACAGCAATCCCTTCATTTGCATTCTCATGACTCAAAACTAAACCTCCTCAAATGAGAATTTCACACTCTGATACTTTGGCATTCGCTCCTTCTCCTTTAAGGTCTGAAAAATTGGATCGAGGTGTCCAATGTGCCTATCCATACCTTCGAGAATAGATCAGAATGTCATCATTAATGACAACAACGATTCTGTTCTAGGTAGGGACGAAAGATTTGATTCATGCAGTCTATGAATATAACAGAAGCAATTGTCACTCCGAGCGGCATTACGAGACACTCATAATGTCCAAAACGCATTCGAATTACCATTTTGGGAACATCCTCAAATTCCTACGAATTTAGAAATGACCAAAACGTACATCTATCTTGGAGAGGACAATGATTCCTTCATTGTTGATCCATCGAATCGTTCATCTTTCTCTGAGGACACTCATCCTTGATTGTAATATTGTTCAATTGGCGATAGTCCTCATCTCATCGAGAAGTTCCAATATTCTCCTTAACTGACAGCACTGTAACCTCTCATGCGGAACTCTTTGACTAGAAGAGTAACATTTATATTCCCCTTGCCTTTGTCCTCCAAGGAAGATATTAGCATGTATCCTTAGCTTCCTTTCCCTCACAAAACTCCAACCTTGTTGGTCGTTACGAATTTAAAAGTCTTGGTTTCGAAAACCACTAAGGTTTTCATCAAGATGATCTAGCCGGATACGACTAGAAAATGATCAACCAATTCCGAAAATCATAAACTCTAATAAGTATAGCTTTAGGTATGTAAGTCAGATCAACTAAAGAGTCGACTTTTAGTAGAACAGGTTGAAGTAAACAAACTTGGTTGTCAACAACAAATCTTGGTAATAAAGATAAAAGTAACTGGGTCAATGTCAATGAAAATACAGATGAATCCAAATGATCCATGCAGTTACAAATTGTAAAAGGAAGGGTTACCCCCAGAATTATACAGCACGATTACGGGATCGTCAATTGAGGTACAATTTCCATTGTTTAGATCTTCAAACTTAGAGGTCTCAGTACCTCCCAGGGTGTAAATTCTGGCTTCTGCTTGTGGTTCCACAGCCCTTGCAGCATTGAATGAAGAACTTGCCTTCGCTTGGTTGCAGTTGCGGGAAACGTGTCCGAGCTTTCCACATTTAAAGCAGATGATCCCCGCAATTATGTAGTCCCTTGTTAGGTGCTCCTTTTCGCACTTAAGACAGAACATTCTCTTGGTGTTACATTCCTTAGTTGAGTGGTTCTTTTTGCATTTCTTACATTTTGGAAAAAATGTCGGTGTCTGATTGGATCTACTACCACTAGCACTCTTTCCATGGGTTGGATGTGGCTGTCATTTTCCTGGCGATCGAGAGTATGGTTTCTGCTTGGATTAATTAGCCTTTCTATTATTCCTCCTTTAGGGTCTAGGCAATCCAAGGTTATCCCAAGTCCGACTTTCCTTCAACCGATTTGGAACTTCAACTTCCAATCCTCGTCGTTGTGCGGCCCTCTAATCTTGGTGAGTTATCGCATCATCTCTCCCTTGCCTTTCTTCTGCAGTTGCAGTTGTACTTCCATCAACTCGTACTGCGCTCACATGAGTACATCCACCATGAGTCATTGTCCTCGTATATCTACCGCGGGTTATTGATTTTCTCTAAAAACGAACATAACACAACAAACAACATAATTATTTCAAACAATATTGTCTCATTTCGAAAATCAAACACAAGGAATCACACATTTCAAACAAGATAATTCCAATCTACGAATCCTAACGGTCTCCAACTCGAGCTTCTTCATTCTGCCTCCTATAGTGTAACCTCTTGCAAGTCGTCAACCCCCAACAGCTTCTCAAACCAAACTTGCACAAGTTATTTCTTTCTCCAGAAGATCAATTTTCCAAAACCTTTTGATCTCTTTCTTACAAAAGAATTCCTATTCTCCTAGTATAATATGCCTAGGTGAAGTCATAATTTTCTATACACACAGAACATTACATATTGAGTAGGCCAATCCTCAATATCATGCAACTGTATAACAGTAGCTACTAACATTCAACCTACGACAAGCCATGCATTCCTTTCCTATCATCTCAATTAATAGACAAGCAAATGCACAACATACAAAAGTTCTAATATGCCTAAGCATAGCAAGTCCATACCCCGACTCAACAGGATGAACTGCTCTGATACCACTTAAGTGTAACACACCTAAATCTAACAACTGCGGCCCAATCGTCATTACACTACAGTTACCAAAACTCGGCGTGTCACAGTCTCAATAACAGTAAAACTTCAATGTTCAAGTTATTTCCATTATGCATAAATAGAAAATAGGAGCCTCGAGTGAAACATAATTAGTACTCAATCATTTTATACACAACCACTGAAATAAAATCATTTTCCATATATATATATATATATATATATATATATATATATATATATATATATATATATATATATAGTCATCCTTAACACAAATCACTGATAACATGAAACATAATAATTACATAGTCAAATAAAATACAGTGGGAACTAAAACACTAAAGGGGAAAAGTAGTAACCCTGGGGTAGGTACTACTAGCAGACAAGGCCGCAACCCCATATACATATACGACGTTCGGAGTCCCAGTCAACAAGTCAGGCATTAATGCCTCCACGCAGCTACACTCGTACGTAGCCGAAGAAATCTTGTCCAGACTTCCAATCCCATCGACAAAGGTGTGGCCCCTCGTCTTCTCCCTCACGATCTTTTATCAAATATATGTATATAACAGAAGTACAAGAATACAAGCAAGAGGTGAGATATCCTTGTCTATTTATCCAATTATGGCAGCAAGAAAATTAAACGGCGCAGGACACCCAAATAACAACACAACGCATACTTTTATCAGCAGTAACAGTAAAAATAAGAATTTAGATAAAAACAACAATAACATCTCATACAATGAATAATAAGGCAATTCAAATAATCATAACTTCATTTAAAGCAATAATCCAATCACAGTAATAATTAAAATTAACAGTAAAAGCAGATCAATAATAAAGAGCAATAAAAGTTGTCAATATTTCAACAATCAACAGTTCAAGCAATCACATAATTATTATGGTAATAATAACAGATATTTTCCACAATTATGGATGCTCATGCACAATGATTTATGAGACCAACAGTTAATAGTACCCAATTCCTACTCCATGGAGCTAGACATAAACATTTTTGGAGTGAATGATCAAGGAGTAATGCCAGTATCTCGTTAGCCTTTAAAAACAGTGCGCTTCATCTCATAAAATATTTGCGCAACAATGGCTTATACATGGCACCTCAACCGTTGATTGCGATATAGCACAGCGTCTCAGTCCGGATCGTCGGTGTGTTTGCATTGGTCTACCCCACGGCACAGAGGAGCTCATAACTGTCCATGTGAGGCACTCGCACCCCGACGTCCCTAGGGTCAACAACATATGACACCTACGCTTAGTCTATTCGCACTCGCACATAGGTGTTATTCAAACTCCTAGGCAACTTGGCCTTTCCAACAATGTCCAATGGACAACAAATATGCATGACGACACAATGTCCAATCATGTATGTTTATCAATGATGCATTCATCATAAAGTATACCACTATGGCATATATATCCATTTTCAATATTAACATATCATAATTTCATCAAGAACTTGGTCTCACATAGGAACTCACAATTGCATCAACCAACTCTCAATATCAATACATATACATGTACATCATTCTACACATACCGAAATTTCCATGTTATGGGTCCAAAATTCCATTTTCAAAATCATTTCTCCCTCGTTGGTTTGGATATACAATCCTGTCACATTTCAGTGGAATAAAATCCTTGAATCTGGGGTTTAAGATTTATGTTTGAGTTACAAGGGATAAGAAACCATGTTTTCATCATTTTTAGCTCAAAAATCTCATTTTTGGGTCCTGGTAATTGATTAGATGGATCTGGTAATCGATTACCAGCTTGGCAGATCCTCTGTAATTGATTACATGGCTTCCCAGAAACCCGATTACAAGTCCAGGAACCTGGTAATCGATTACCAACTGGACAGAACCTCAGTAATCGATTACACACGGGATGTAATCGATTACGTGATTCCCAGAAACATGATTTTGTAAGTCAAAAGGTTTGGTAATCGATTACACAGTTCTGGTAATCGATTACAAGCTAGACAGAATCTCCGTAATCGATTACAGACAAGAGGTAATCGATTACGTGATTCCCATTGTGTAATACCATGCATAAACTTATAGAAAAAGGATCTTTAGGCCATCTAATCTTAAACCAAATCAATCCATAACATTTTCAACATCATATTAGCTCAAACATGCATCCTAAAACACATAAAGGAAATCAATAACTCATACAAATCCAACCAAATACACCATTGGGAAAAAGAAAGAAAAATAACATAACAAAGAGAGAAATCCATACATGGATTCATCAATCAACAACAACCTACACAAGACATTTCTTTACTACAAGGATTGGTTGAAGAGGATCATCTCCCTCTTGCCTAAATGAAGACAATCATAAGGATGCTAGCTCCTTTTTGTTCTTGATTTTTGTTTTCACCTTCAAGAAAACACTAATGTGAGTGACTTCCACAATGTCCACTCAAATCATGGAAAGATGAGTTCTTGATCACATAGGTGACCAAGAAAAATGAAAATGAGAAGAAAATGGAAGAAAGGTGAAGGCTTTACCTCAAAAGCTTCAAGCTTTACCTTCAATAGTGGAAAATGGAAGAAGAAGAAGAACCAAAAGATGACCACCAAAGAGAATGGCCTTGGAAGGGTGGAAGGAAATAAGGAATGTGATTTGTTTAGCAAACAATGGAGTTGATCTCCAATATGTGTGTGCACCGTGCGGAAGGAAGAAGAGAGAAGAAAAAAAGAGTGTTTGAAGAGAAGAAGAGAGAAAAGTGTTAAGTGTTTTTGGGTATTTGAAATGGAAATAAGGTGATAAAAGTGAGAAAACACTTTTGACTCCCCCAAAAGAGTGTGTCTACAGTGGAGTGAGTGGGAAGGGAAGAGAGAGAAATGTGTAATTGGAGGAAATTTCTTGGAAGCTTCCCTTTTTACAAGCTTGGATTAAATCAATCTTTCTTTTGAAAATAAAGCTAATGGATGTGACACAAAGCAGATTTTGGATAATGTGATAAGGTTTTAAATACATGTTATTATTTAGTAGACAATTGTTATAGTTGACTGAAGTCAGTATTAATTTATCTAACAGATAAAATTTACACCTCAAAAAATGTAAAACCTCATAAACCATGTCTGGCCTCGGGTTTAGTAAGATCCCCCATCGACGTTTCCACAACTCAAGGTTCTCAGGAAAAATATCTCATTTTTTCGGGTCTGCTCAGTTTGCACGCAAAATGAAAAATAATATTAAAATATTTTGCAGTCTAAAAAAAATACAGAAAAATTCACAAAAATCACAAATATTACAAAATAACTATTTATCCTAAAATTATTAATTTTCGGAATGTTACAATTAGCATTGGAAATGGCAATGGTTTGATGATAACAAACAAGAAAGAACTGGTTGTGCAAAGATTAAGTCCCAAGGATCTTCAAGTTTAACTTATTGGACTTAGATTTTGTGTAAAGGTAAAGGTGAATCACACTAAGCTCATATATCATTTTTATTCAACTTAAATCTCTATGAAAAATCATGTTTATTACTTGTGAAATATCTATCATGTTTGAGCAAAATGGTTTTAGAAAGGTTGGAAAGGTTTTGGGAAACTTTGGTTGCAAAGGCTTTTAGAAAATCATATTTTCTTTATAGCCAATAACAAATTATCTGAATTCAATAACAGATTATCAGAAACCAATAACAAATTATCTAAAACTAATAACAAATTATCTGGAACCAATAACTAATTATTTGGAAACCATAACAGGTTATTTGACAAAGTCAGAAGCGCATGTTTTGTTGTTTTAAATGGAATAACCAATTATGGAATGTCTATAGCAGGTTATTTGACAAGTTATAAATGCACCTTGTATCATCCTCTTCAACATGTTAGACTTGTAAATAGTTACAGAGGTAGCTTAATACTTGCTTAACATGTCTGTTTAATTTTGTGACAATCTGAGTTAGTTTAGGCACTTTGTTGCAAGCCGAAAGGTGAAAAGTAGCTTAAAATAACCCACATATTAGCATAAATGGCTTAGCTAATAGAAATAGATGTTGATAATTTATTTTTAAGTCACAAATGTGTATTTTGTGATGTGGTTAAAATTTGAGAATAATCAGAGTCAGTTAGGTATTTTTAGGCATACTGATTGTGTGTTTTAATGCTAAAATGACTAGTCATAGATGTGGAAAATGATGGTTTTGGTGCAACAAAATTTTTTATGAATCTTGTGATTTATTTTAAACTTGTTGGTTTTAAGAAAACTAGATTTGGAAAAATTTAAGTATTCTTAGCAGATTGGGAAGTATCACTTGGTTACTTAAGTGACCAAGCCTCTCACGGCTGTAGCCATTATCTTTGACTCACCTTGGTGATATTTCTTTCATCCTTTCTTGGTTTTTCACTCACTCTCACTCAGTTGTTTAACCTGAACCAGCAATAGCAAAACAACAAGGAGAAAAGAAGGAAAGACAAGGGGGAAAAGAGGAAGGAAAGTAGAGGAAGCTAAGGGGAAAAGGCATGCTTGAAGACTTGTGATCATCTCCATCATCAACTCCATCTTTGCTTCTCAAGGTAGGGGGTTTCTATCCATTTTATCTCTTATGTTCATTGTGATGGAGTTAGGGTTCTTAGATGGATTTTTGGTTTGGTGAGCCAAGTCCTTGCTTTTAACTTAGTTCTTAACCCCAAGAGCTTAGTTAGAGTATTTTCAACTCATTGGAAATCATGGAAGCTTGTCTTGCTTGATAGATGTTTATATGCCTAATTGAGGAGCTTTTAGGTTTTGGATGATTCCATGGTTTGATTTAGTTTAAATCCATGTTAGATGAGTTTATTTAGTGATTTCTGATTCCCACTTGTTAGAGAGCATGTTAGGGGTAGAAATCTTCAAGAATTTGGCTATGAGAGGTTGAATCTCATTTTATTCCTTAATGGAACAATAATAGCTTTTGCAGAATTTTGCAAATTCTGTGCTGAGCAAGGAGGGCCTAGGCGCCTATGTATGAGCGCCTATCGTCTAGGGAGTTTCACCTGGTGCTGTCGTTAGAGTGCCTAAGCGCTCTGTTTGAAGCGCTTGAGCGCTGAGATAGGGAAGAAACGACTTTCAGTAATGTGTTGCTAATTGAATTTCCTACTTGTTGGGATTATTTATGCAAGTCCTTTAGGGTGTAATGAGACAGTTTTTGGGATATTTCTTGGAGAGAAATATCAACTTGTATAAATGAAAAGTTTGGGAAATTCTTAGACATTCAAAGTGTGATGGAATCCCTAGGTTAGTGTTTAGTACTTTAATTAACATGAGGTTGATTTCTAAATCATTTGTGAGTGATTGTGTGATGTTCTTGATACTATTTAGCTAGAAATATGAATCTTACTACTTTGTTGGATAAGTGAGGCTAAGATTCCTACATTCTAGTATTTAAAAAGTGGCCCAGAGAACGAGGTGTTAGATTTGAATACTCAGAGCGGAGGCTCAAAAGGTCAAGGTTACCGGTGTATAGGGTTAGTTGTAGTACTCTTACTTTTGTGAGGGAAATGAGTCCACACATCTCCAGGTAGTGTCAGGGCTTAATTGCCTATCCTACCTAGTATATACAAGGAAACGTGGTTCCTGGGGAAATAAGTAAGTAACTTGTGTTTTCAAAATTTAAAACTTGCTTTAGCATTTGTATAATCATGTTACTAGGACATTGTTTGAGTATAATCATACCTCATAGCATAAAACATTGCATGGTTGACAATTGTATGGGTATATGTCATTGCTTGACCGATTGATTATTCGGTTGCTTGTTCGATAGTATCTTAGGATTGTTTGGGTGATTCTTTGATATTATTGATTATCAATTATTATATTATATAGAGTGTAATTATGTGTTTAGTTGATTTATTTGTTGCAAATGATTAACTACTAGTCTTGGTATGCAAATATTGAGAAATTGTGATTTCTCACCCTTTTATGTTCCATGTAAATCTAGGTAAAGACCCTCCAAAGGGAAAGGACAAGAAAAAGAAGAAGTAGAATGCTTAGTTTAGTAGCTTTATTTCTTTTTGAATCAGATTGTATATTTGTACTCTTCTGGTTATTTGTAAAAGTTTATGTATATGGTATGGCTTATTAGCTAGTGATGTATGTATATATGATTTTTTTATCATTCGTGGCTCTCTATAATGACTATACAGGTTATTATGGGTTTTTATTTTATGCATTTTTAGAAGTGACATGCTTAATGTGATTTATCTTGAAATATTCCATTTATTTTACGATAATTGTATTAGGGTGTTACATTATGGTATCAGAGCCGTTCATCCTATTGAGCTGGGATATGGACTGGCTATGCTTAGCTATGTTTAGGAGTTCCTTTTTGTGTTGTGCATTTCTTTATCTCTTGTGTGAGATGTTTGATTGAATTGTATGACCTGCCTTTGGTATGACTGTTTTAGCTATTTTTGCATGGTTACATGATATTAGGATTAGCTACCTCAATATGTATTATTTTGTGTTTACAAGAAACTATGGAAGCACGAGGGTGACCCCGTGGGAGTAAGAACTCTAAAAATGAAGGCCCCAATATGGCTGGAGCCTTTATGGCAATGGCTAAGGCAATGAGAGACTAAACAGCCGCTACTACTAATGCTATGCGATAGCAAACTGCCACAACATCTAAAGCTGTAAGAGAGCAAGCAGTTGCGACAACAATGATGTTTGAGAGAATAAGTATGACTTAACATCAACCACCTACACTACCACCACACCACTAGGGGCAACCAAACCAAGAGGTAGTTAGGAGGAATCAGACTTTCCAAGACCTCTCAAAGTTTAGGAAATCTAATTTGTCTTCCTTCAAAGGGGAGTGTGACCTAGTCAGAGCTGAGGGTTGGCTTAAAGAGATTGAGAAGATTTTTATTGTCATGGCTTGCTCAGACGAGCAAAAGGTGCTTTTTTCTACGTACATGCTGGAAGGTGAGGCAGAAGATTGGTGGGTGGACACCAAGAGAGCTCTTGAGGTGGCAAGGACTCATGTTACGTGGGAGATCTTTAAGAAATCATTTCTGAGAAAGTTCTTTCCACAAAATCTTTAGAATGCAAAAGACATGGAATTTCTTAAGTTGGAACAAGGGGATGTCTGTTGGCCAGTACACGGTCAAATTTAGTGAATTGTCTATGTTCTCGTCTTGCATCAGGCTTAACCCAGATGAGTCATGGAAGTGTCTTAAGTTTGAGGAAGGATTGGGGGAAGACATTCAAAATGACATCCAATTGTTTGAGATTCGGGACTTTGAAACTTTGGTTAACAAATGTTGGATAATCTAAGGGTGTGCCAAAAAGCTTTTAGTGGAGCCTAAGTTACAAGGATTTCAAAAAAGAAAGCAGGGGCGATGATAAGTTCAAGAAAAGAGCTTCTAAATCTATTTTTCCTCAGGACAAGGGTAAGCAAATTCAGAAGGAGTTTGTGGGACCTAAGTGTTGTAAGTGTAGGAAACAGCACAGAGACTAACCTTCTTCGGTGTGTTTTGTTTGTGGTCAACCTGGGTATTTTGCTAGGGAGTGTCCATCAAGGAAGGAAACTGCGCCTACCCAGAAACCACAAGCCAGAGGGAGAGTCTACACTCTAGTTAGTGAGGCGGTGACTCAGTCTTTCGATCTTATTGAAGGTAAATGTATAATTTGCAATCATCTTTTAACTGTGTTGTATGATTTGGGAACATGAAACTCCTTTGTTTCTAATGATTGTGTGAATGAGCTAGATTTACCTATGTCTGAACTTTCATATGACTTATCTGTATCTACAGCTACTAGTAAACCAGTTACAACATCTAGAGTGTGTCTTGATTGTGTAAAGGTAGAAGATAGGATTTTCCATGTAAACCTTATTTGTTTGCCTCTTATATATATTGATGTCATCCTTGGCATGGATTGGTTGTCTGTAACATCCCGAAAATTAATAATTTTAGGATAAATAATAGTTTTGTAATATTTGTGATTTTTGAGAATTTTTCTGTATTTTTCTGAGAGCGTGAAATATTTTAATATTATTTCTCATTTTACGTGCAAACTGAGTGGGTCCGGAAAAAATGAGATATTTTTTTCGAGAACCTTGAGCTGTGGAAACGTCGACGGGGGATCTTACTAAACCAGAGGCCAGACACGGTTTATGAGGTTTTATATTTTTCGAGAAATTTTAACAGATAAAATAATAATCGCTGTGTAAATTTTATCTCTCAGATAAATTAATACTGACTTCGGTCAACTGTAGCAATTGTTTACTAAATAATAACATGTATTAAAAATCTTATCACATTATCCAAAATTTACTTTATGTCACATCAATTAGCTTTATTTTCAAAAGAAAGATTAATTTAACAAGAGCTTAAAGATGGAAGCTTCCAAGAAATTTCCTCCAATTACACATTTCTCTCTCTTCCCTCCCCATTCACTCCACAACAGACACCCTCTTTTGGGGGAGTCAAAAGTGTTTTCTCCCTTTTATCACCTCATTTCCATTTTTCTAAACACAAAACACAAAACACTTTTCTTTCTTCTCATTTTCCTTCAAGCACTCTTCTCTTCCTCTCTTCTTCTTCCTTCTCCACGGTGCACACACATATTGGAGATCATCTCCATTGTTTGCTAAACAAATCACATTCCTTGTTTCCTTCTACCCTTGCAAGGCCATTCTCTTTGGTGGTCATCTTTTGGTTCTTCTTCTTCTTCCATTTTCCACCATTGAAGCTAAAGCTTGAAGCTTTTGAGGTAAAGCCTTCAACTTTCTTCCATTTTCTTTTCATTTTCATTTTTCTTGGTCATCTATGTGTTCAAGAACTCATTTTTCCATGATTTGAGTGGACATCATGGAAGTCACTCACATTAGTGTTTTCTTGAAGGTGAAAATGAAAATCAAGAACAAAAAGGAGCTAGCATCCTTGTGATTGTCTTCATTTAGGTAAGAGGGAGATGATCCTCTTCAACCAATCTTGGTAGTAAGGAAATGTCTTGTGTGGGTTGGTGTTGATTGATGAATCTATGTATGGATTTCTCTCTTTGTTATGTTATTTTTCTTTCTTTTTCACAATGGTGTATTTGGTTGGATTTGTATGAGTTATTGATTTCCCTTTTATGATTTAGGATGCATGTTTGAGCTAATATGATGTTGAAAATGTTATGGATTGATTTGGTTTAAGTTTAGATGGCCTAAAGATCATTTTTCTGCAAGTTTATGTGTAATCGATTACCAAGCCTTTGGAGTTACAAAACCGTGATTCTGGGAATCACGTAATCGATTACCTCTTGTCTGTAATCGATTACGGAGATTCTGTCTAGCTTGTAATCGATTACCAGAACTGTGTAATCGATTACCAAACCTTCTGAGTTACAAAATCATGTTTCTGGGAATCATGTAATCGATTATATCCCGTGTGTAATCGATTACGGAGGTTCTGTCCAATTAGTAATCGATTACCAGAGCTGTGTAATCGATTACCAGGTTCCTGGAGTTGCAATCGGGTTTCCGGGAAGCCATGTAATCGACTACATCCCTTATGTAATCGATCACAGAGGATTTGCCAAGCTGGTAATCGATTACCAGATCCATGTAATCGATTACCAGGACCCAAAAATGAGATTTTTGAGTTAAAAATGATGAAAACATGCTTTCTTCTCCCTTGTAACTCAAACATAAATCTTAAACCCCAGATTCAAGGATTTTATTCCACTAAAATGTGACAGGATTGTATATCCAAACCAACGAGAGAGAAATGATTTTGAAAATGGAATTTTGGACCCATAACATGGAAATTTTGGTATGTGTAGAATGATGTACATGTATATGTATTGATATTGAGAGTTGGTTGATGCAATTGTGAGTTCCTATGTGGGACCAAGTTCTTGATGAAATTATGGTATGTTAATATTGAAAATGGATATATATGCCATGATGGTATACTTTATGATGAATGCATCATTGATAAACATACATGATTGGACATTGTGTCGTCATGCATATGTGTTGTCCGTTGGACATTGTTGGAAAGGCCAAGTTGCCTAGGAGTTTGAATAACACCTATGTGCGGGTGCGAATAGACTAAGCGTAGGTGTCATATGTTGTTGACCCTGGGGGCGTCGGGGTGCGGGTGCCTCACATGGACAGTTATGAGCTCCTCTGTGCCATGTGGTAGACCGATGCAAACACACCGACGATCCGGACCGAGACGTTGTCCTATATCACGATCAACGGTTGAGGTGCCATGTATAAGCCATTGTTGCGCAAATATTTTATGAGACGAAGCACACTGTTTTTAAAGGCTAATGAGATACTGACATTACTCCTTGATCATTCACTCTGAAAATGTTTATGTCTAGCTCCACGGAGTAGGAAATGGATACCATTCGCATTATGAACTGTTGGTCTCATAAATCATTGAGCATGAGCATCCATAACTGTGAAAAATATATGTTATTATTACCGTAATAATTATGTGATTGCTTGAATTGTTGATTGTTGAAATAGTGATAACTTTTATTGCTCTTTATTATTGATATGCTTTTACTATTAATTTTAATTATTACTATGATTGGATTGTTGCTTTAAATGAAGTTATGATTATTTTAATTGCCTTATTGTTCATTGTCTGAGATGTTATTATTGTTTCTATCTAAATTCTTATTTTTACTGCTACTATTGATAAAGTATATGTTGTGTTGTTATTTGGGTGTCCTGTGTTGTTTAATTTTCTTGCTGCCATAATTGGTAATGTGAGTAGGATATCTCACATCTTTCTTGTATTCTTGTACTTCTGTTATATACATATATTTGATAAAAGATCGTGAGGGAGAAGACAAGGGGCCACACCTTTGCCGATAGGATTAGAAGTCTAGACAAGATTTCTTCGGCTACGTACGAGTGTAGCTGCGTGGAGGCATTGATGCCTGACTTGTCGACTGGGACTTCGAACGTCGTATATGTATATGGGGTTGCGGCCTTGTCTGCTTGTAGTACCTACCCCAAGGTTACTACTTTTCCCCTTTAGTGTTTTAGTTCCCGCTGTATTTTATTTGACTCTGTAATTATTATGTTCCATGTTATCAGTGATTTGTGTTAAGGATGACTATAAAATATATATATGGAAAATTATTTTATTTCAGTGGTTGTGTATAAAATGATTGAGTACTAATTATGTTTCACTCGAGGCTTCTATTTTCTATTTATGCATAATGGAAATAACTTGAACATTGAAGTTTTACTGTTATTGAGACTGTGACACGCTGGGAATTGGTAACTGTGGTGTAATGACGATTGCACTGTGGTTGCTATATCAAGGGGTGTTACATTGTCTGCCAACCATTTAGTGTTGAACTGTTCAGATAAATCCTTGGTTTTCTTGAAAGATATACCTACCAGAGTCATTCAATTTGAGTTTGTATATCTCAATGCAAATTAGGTTAATCTCTATTTGGAGGAGGGATCTCTAGGATATGTTCTCTTGTTTTCACTAAGTGCTAAGGTTGAGCAAAACCTAGGTGAAATACCTGTGGTGAGTGAATATCCTAAAGTTTTCCCAAGTGACATAGTGGAGTTGCCACCTGAGCAGGAAATAGAGTTTTTTATAGACCTAGTGCTTAGGACAGGACCTATCTCTATAGCACCCTATAGAATGGCACCACTAGAGTTAGCAGAACTCAAGAAGCAAATCGAGGATTTGTTAGACAAGTAATTCATTAGGCCAAGTGTTTCTCTGTGGGGAGCACCTGTGTTACTAGTGAAGAAAAAGGATGGAACCATGAGGCTCTGTGTGGATTATGTAACATCCCGAAAATTAATAATTTTAGGATAAATAATCATTTTACAATATTTGTGTTTTTTGGGAATTTTCTTGGATTTTTCTGAGAACATGGAATATTTTAATATATTTCTCATTTTACGTGTACATTGGGCAGAGTCGGGAAAATGATTGTAACGCTCCGAAAGTTGGAAAATTTTATGACGAATAGTCATTTTATAATATTTGTGATTTTTTGGAATTTTTTAGAAAATTTTCGGAAACGTTGAATATTTTAATATATTCCTCATTTTGCGTGTGCACTGAGCGGAGCCGAGAAAATGTAATATTTTTCCGAGAACCTTGATTTGTGAAAACGTCAATGGGGGATCTTACTAAACCAGAGGCTGGACACGATTTACGAGGTTTTATGTTTTTCGAAAAATTTAACAGATGAAATAATAAAACGCTGTGTAAAATTCATCTGTCAGATAAATTGATACTGACTTCTGTCGACTGTAACTATTATCCATTGGATAATAGCATGCATTAGAAATCCTATCACCTTATCCTAATGCAATCCATTTTATATCAAATCAAATCAACTTTAATTCAAATTTGTGTACTTTTTCAAAGCTTCTTTGAGAAGTTTTGACCACCGAATGACCTAATTGCCCTTGGCTTGTTGGACAAGCCTCTTCCACCCTCTTCTCTCCCTCTTGGCCGTAGCACTCATGGGTTTAATGGGAAAGCAATTTTTGCTTCCCACACTTAACCTAACACACCCAAAATATCGCATTTCAAACCTAACACTTTCTCTCTCTAACTTCATCTTCTTCAAGCTTCTCCTCCTTCTCTCTACACCTCCACCATTACAACGAAAATGCAGCCCCTCTCTTTAACCATTTTCTTCACTTTTCTCTTCATCAAAGCCATTTCTATACTCACCTCATCCATCTCTACATCTTTCCTTTAGAAAGTTTTTTCAAAAATCCAACATTTCTTCCTTCTCTTCCTCTCCCCCTTGGCTACGAAAATTCCAGCCACCATCTCCATTGTTTCTTTTCACTTTTCTATTCATAAACACCATTTCTAGACTCCTCTCAACCTCCTCTACAACTTCTATTTGAGGAATTTTCTTCAAAAACCCATTTTTCCTCCATGAACATCCAAGAATAAAGCTTGAATCTTTTGGAGGTAAACCTTTGATTTTTCACTCCTCTTCTTCTTTTTCGTTTCCATGGCCATGTTTGTAACCATGGATCATGTCTTTACCAAACCTTGGTGTTGATTTATGATATTGGATTTTTAGGGTTCTTGAAGGGGCAAAACCGAATCCACCTAGAAGGAATCCAAGGAGACCATTTTGTGTTCTTCCATTTACATCTATTATCATCAAGCCCTAACTTTGAAGATCTACATAAAGATTCTTGGTTTCTCTCTTATTTCTTCTCATTTTCATATTCCTTGGTTACTATGTGACCAAAGGCTTCTCTTTTTGAGCATTGATGTGTGATTTGAGTGATTTTGAACACTCTAGGGTTTTTGTGTGAGTGGAATCCGAAAATCACCAAGAATAAATCTCAAGGAGTTCAAGCTTGAGGCTTTAGGTAAAGTCCTTCGTTTTCTTCACATTCACTCCTCATTTTCATTTTCCTTGGTCACATAGGTGACCAAGGATCATTCTTTTCAAGCCTTAGTTTGTGATTATGGAAATTTGACCATTTTATGGTTCTCTTGAAGGTGAAATCCGAATTTGCAACCAAGAAACCAAGGAGTTAGTTTTCTTGAATTGTCCTCTTTAGGTAAGAGGGAGATTACTCACTTCAACCATTTATGATGGTGAGGGAACCTTTGTGTGCTTGTTGATGGAAAAATCCATCTTTGTGTGCTTACTTGATTTGGTGAATTTGTATAATTTAATGTTCTTGAATTTGATTAATGCTTGAATTGTGCTCTTGGATATGTTGGATGTGTTAAATGTGCTTAATCATGTTAGGGTTGCTAAATGAAAAATTTGGAGTTTCCTACCCTAACATGATGGCCACGGTTTTGAGAGGAATTTTGGCTTGGAAATTGGTTTCTTGTACTTGATAAATTGAAGCTATGGAATTAAAGATTGAATGTTAATATTGGAATCTTGAAATGGAAAATTTTCAAGGGATTATTAACCTAAATTGAAGCCATGGTTTGACCTAGTAATGTAGGGAATTGAATTGATCTTGATGAACTAAATTTGAGTGAACTAATATTAAGAAGTTGAAACATAAAATGAAAAGGGACATTGGACTTTAAAGACTCAATGATGGCCACGGTTTTGGCTTGAACAATAAGGCAAATGGAATGACCTTGATACATTAAACTTAAGTAAATTAATCTTAAAGAATCAATCCACAAATGAGAAAGAAAAAGTGGAACTTAGAAGACCTATGAAGCCACGATTTTGACATGGACTTTAAGCAATTGGATTGATCTTGTGAGAAATGGAAATTTAGTGATTAAGTATTAAGTAAACAATACATAATATGGTGAAAGAAGGAAACTTTAAAGACTAAAGAAGGCCACAGTTTTGACTTGGAATCATGGGGGATTGAATTGGCTTGGGTGAACTAAAATTGAAGCAATTTGATATCAAGAAACTATTACACAAAATGAAAAGGGATTGAGATTGTGAGAACCGTGAGGGACCACGATTTTAGAGAGCAAGATTGGGTTCAAGTGATGCCTTGGTGCATCCTTGGAGATTGAGGAATTAGAGATATGCATAATCTTCAAAAAAAGTGAAAGAAATAAATTGAGTAATGGTATTTGAGAAGATCACGGTTTTAAAGGGTTATTTACCCTAATATTTTCATAATTCACCAAAGACTTGAGACTTTGAAAATGAGTATCCATAATGGGGACATTGCGAAAATTGATAAACCATGAATACCTAATGATGTTGAGGAATTGAATTGATCCCATGTGAAACAAAAGTTAAGTGATTGGTATCAAGAGATTAGTGCATAATATGGAAAGGAATTTAGAACCTTGAAGGCTTGTGAGGCTATGGTTTTAAGGGTTAGTTAACCTAAGGATTTGCATAATTAATCAAAACTTAAGCTCTTGGAAATGTTAAACCCTTAGTGGGAAATGGTGGTTATGATAAGCCATAATATATATTGATATTGAGATTTGACTCTATGTGTTGTGAGCCCCTACAAAGAGTTATGTACATGTTGATGTTGAAAATGATTACATACCATTGTGGTATTGTATATGATGAATGCATCATTGATAAACATATATGATTGGACATTGAGTTGTCATGCATATGTAATTTGATAATGATTATATACCATTGTGGTATTGTACATGATGAATGCATCATTGATAAACATATATAACTGGACATTGCATCATCATGCATATGTATTGTACATGATGAATGCATCATTGATAAACATACATGACTGGACATTGCATTGTCATGCATATGTATACCTAAGAGTTGAATAACACCTATGTGTGGGTGCGAATAAACTAAGCGTAGGTGCTATATGTTGTTAGCCCTGGGGGCGTCGGGGTGTGGGTGCCTCATCATGGACAGTTAAGAGCTCCTCTGTGCCGTGGGGTAGACTGATGCAAACACACTGACGATCCAGACTGAGACGCTGTCCTATATCGCGATTAACTATTGAGGTGCCACGTATAAGCCATTGATAGGCAAAAATTTTTATGAGATGAAGCACACTATTTTTAAGGCTAATAATATACTGGCATTACTCCTTGATCATTCACTCCGACAAGTTAATGTTTTGCTCCATGGAGTAGGATTTGGTACCATAATGCATTGTGCATCATTCATTTTCAGTCTCATAAGTTGTTGAGCATGAACATCTGTAACTGTGAAAGTATTTGTTTTACCTCTGTATATGATTATCTGATCATTGTGCTGATTTCTAGAAATCTTGTTGTGATTGGTCTGATATTGTCAAATCTTGCTATTGCCTGCTGTTGTTCTACTTTTACTATAAATATTACTGTTATCATTGATTCTTATTATTGCTTATGACTGAACTACTTTTGTTATAAATTCCGTTGTTGTTGTTAATAAATGTATGAACTGTGTTGCTTTGTGGGTGCTTTGCGCCGTGTTGTTTTCTTACTGCCGTAGTGGTAATGAAAGATGGGTGTCTCACCTCTTTCCTGTATTACCTTGTTTTATGTCAAATTAGATAAAAACAGTGAAGAGTGCGAGTGGATTCGATTAGTTGTACTTTGAGGATCGATTTCTACTTCCTGGTGATGACGTCCGCAACACCCTATCTGTTTCGTACGTGGATACAATTTCTCAGAGGCTCGGAAGCCCGGCACTTCGACCGTGAAGCGGGGCTTATCGATTACATGGGGGATGTAACCCTGGTTCAGAGTAGTGATGAACCTGGATATTGGACAAATATCGCCTATGTTCCTCTACGTGTGGAGCTCCCTATACCCATTGGGGAAATGTGGAGTAACCGCCATCTCTTTCCTAGAGAGGTTTCGGTTATGACATAGGTTCGCACTCCCTTTCCTTTGGACATATCGCAGGGGCGAGTCTTATCTGTCAGAGATGCCGAGGAAGATCAGGTGCAGGATCTTTCCATTCACGTGTTTGACTTCGAAGAAGGCTGAACCTTTATATGGTAGTTTATGTTATGTAATGAAAGATTCAAGTTTGATATTGTATAATTCTACTTTATACATTAATTGTGGATATATGTTTTGTATTAAAATGATGTCGTATTCGGATATGAGTCAATATAATTATACTTCATTCGAGGCTCGTATTTTCTACTTATGCATAAATGTAAAAATTGTAATACCTTTAAACACATGTTAGACTGGTAAATGGTTACCAAAGGTAGTGTTTAACTTGTTTAGCATGCCAGTAAAGTTTTGTGACAAACTGAGTTCGTTTAGGCACTTAGTTGCAACACAGAAGTTGTAAAGTAGCTTAAAATGACTCAAATAATAGCATAAGTTGCTAAGTTGAGGGAAATAAAGATAGAGAGTTTATTTCTAGGTCACAAATAAGCTAAGAAAGATGTGGTAAAAGTTTCAAGAGAATCAGAGTCAGTTTGATATTTTTAGGCATACAAGTTGTGCTTTAAATGCCCGATTGACCCCTAGCAGATATGGAAAAATAGAATAATGGTGAAACAACAATTTAGATGAATCCTATGATTTATTCTAAAGTTGTTGGAAGCTGAGAAACTTGAATTAGCATGATTCGAGTGTCCTTAGCAAATATAAGTTTCAGTGTAGAAACTTAAGTTAATCTTTTTCTTTAATTCCCTCCATGTCCCACCCCCTATTTCTATCTTCTCCCTCGAAGAGAACTGAAAAACAGAGAAAGAAAGAAGAAAAAAGAAAAGGAGAAAGGAAGAAAAAGGAAGAAGGGGAGAAGGAGAGGAAGAAGATCAAGGATCAAGCTTCAAGATCAAGAATCTTCAAGAGGTAGGGGTTTAGAATTTCCACTCATGTATTTTCTCTATATTCTCTATGTATGCATATTAACAACCTAATATACTAAATTGAGTTCTAGATGAATTTGATGTGTTTGGTTTGCATGGATATGTTTCTTAGATCAATTATGACTTGTTCATGTCATAAACTGAATTTAGAAACCTAGAAATATTCATGTAAACCATTGATGCCCATTTTGGGGTTTAGGGTCAAGCATGCATGATTTTGGTTCAAGAATCCAAATCAAGAGGTTTAGAATGGTGATTGATGTTTCCTAAGTGTTAATGAACTAGTTAGGAACTTAAAATCACTTAGAAACTGATTGGAAATGGCCAAAATCTGTGCAAATGACCATTTGAACAGTACCACGCCCTGTAGAATTATGCAGAATCGTGCTTCTGTTATGGGCGTCGCGGCATGGGGATTGTGGCACCGCGGCGTGAGGCCTGAAACCAGAATAGGAAAATTCTGAACAGCCTGCAGTGTTTGTCACATAACTTGGGCTGTAGATATCAGAATCACTTGATTCCAGTACTATTTGAAAGCTAAGACATAAGGCTTCTTGTGGTAAAAATGTCAGAATTTTCCATTAAGCCAATCAATACCAGTTTCTATTTGAATCCAAGGCAGATTCTGCAGAAAAAGGCATTCTGGCAGTCAGTAAACCAGATTGCATAATTTCTTGCTCCGATGTCGTATGGATATGAAACGGTGCCATTTGAAAGCTAAGACATAAGGCTTCATGTGGTAAAAATTTCAGAATTTTCCCACATGTAGTTTATTCCCAGTTTCAGTTTAAAGTTAGGTCAGAAATGGGTAAATCAGAGAATGCTCTGTTTTGGCCTCCGTAAAATGTCGCATAACTTTGGCTACACTTAGCCAAATGAAACAAGGTTTGTGGAATTGGAAAGATATGAGAAAGAGCTATGTGCTCATAAAAATTTAGAATTTTAGACATTATGATGCATGTTTGGTGCAATCTTGAAAATCAGCCTTTTTAGGCAAGATTTGAGGTGTTTTTGAGAAAGTTGAACACTAGAATCTTTAGTAGCACCTTAGGCAACTTAGTGTTGCATTAGATATCACTTAAGATGTGATTAGATTGTGCAATGAAGATAAGTATGCTAGTATGCATAATAGTATGCACTCTAGTAGAGAATGAGAAAGGTATGAACCTTAGAATATTTAAGAGAAGTGGATTATCATAGGAAGATACCTAAGACCTTGAACAACAAGAATTGTAAGTAGAAATCACACTTGAGTGGAGACAAGATTGGGTATTAGTTCCAAGAAGGGAATGTTTAGGTACTAAGTCTCTAGTTAAGTGGGACTTTGTGCATTGCTAAATACACAATAAGATGAATTGTGGCTAAGAAGATGTCATAATCATAAGTTATAGTAGAAATATGCAATAACTCATGCATTAACAAAGATGAGTTAGAAGTGTAAGATAAAGGGAATTTACTTCCTTAGATACTAATGAAAGTATGGAAGTTAAGTTCTTAAGCATTCCATGAGTTTGGAATAATTAAAGAGGTATCTGGAACCTTAAGCACACAAGTGTAGTATAAGCTACTACTAGAAGTGTGATAGAAGGAAAAACTAGATACAACCAGAATAAGTATGCTATACTTATCTAGATACATGACTTACTCGCTTTAGTTAAAGTTGAGTTAATTATGCAAAGTTTTAGAGAAATACTCGTTTATTTCCTTAAGCAAGGGTAGATGAGGCAGTAGTTAAGATAGACTCTTTCACTAGGAAGAGTTGAGTCTATAGAAAAGTTAAGATAGTGGTTATGTAAGAGATAAGCATAACACTAAGCTTTTCACACACTAGTTAATTAATCTAGTATGTATGTGAAGAGTAAGAACCTTAGTGCAACCAAGATTAGTGGTGTGCCATAGGTGAGTACCTAACACCTCAGCAACATAGTGTTGCATTAGAAATCACTTAAGAGATATAAGTGATGAGGTGGAGTTAGGTACAAGTATGAGAAATGGTCTAGTAATGTTTACCTGAGAATGTAATGTTATATGACGCGAGGTCATTTAGCTAAGAAGGTAAGAAATCAGAGAAGTTCCTAAGGGGACAAGTATTTCTAACCAAATGCTAAGGTTACATGTAGTATGAGGTTATAGATTCTCCTCATTACAAAGGGTAAACATAAGAAGCCAAAGTTCCTAGGAGAATATGCTTAGATTGTAAAGGAACTAAGTATATAAGTACGTATATAAGTCTACGAATTAGTCAAGTAGTATCGATCTTAGTGAATATCCTTTGATGTTCATTCATGGAGGCAAAAGGAGATAGATGGGTGTCCAAAGGACTTTTGAGAAGGACATAACCCTAATGTCTCGATAGTGCCAAGGCCAAAGGAGATAAGTGGGAAATCCAAAGACACTCTTTGAGCAAGGATGAAGCCCGAATTTCTCAGCGTGCCAGGATATGTGTAATGTGAGGATGAATTTTCCCTCTAATTACCACTGGATGATATACTGACTAGTTCCTAGCAAACTTTCTTGTTTTCAAAATGAACTTTTACATGTATTTCAAAACAAAACCCTGCATTTGCATTTCATCCACATACTCTTAGGATTTCCTTAGGCATATTCATATTACATATCATTCTTATTGCATTCACGAACAGTTGTATGGGCATTGTCCGTCACTGTTGGTATTTACAGTTGTATGAGTGTTGTATATATTAATAGTGTGTAGGCTATCGGTTGATATCACACTATAAGAAAGTGTGCAGATATGAGAAAAAAGGAGGAAGCTCCTAAGTTAGAATTATAGCATATGTTATATAATTATTATATACAATGTTATTGTTAGATGGTATTGGAATTGCTTTTACTGAGAATGTTTATTCTCACCCTAGTTGCTATTCCATGTAAATCCAGATACAGGAACAGATGCAGGATCAGGCACAGGTACTATGGTACAGACCCTGCTAAGGGTAAGAAGATCAAGCATGAAGACTAGAGTAGTTTTTATTGCTTTAAGTAGACAGAACTTATGTAATTAGTTTATATTTGTTCTGTAAGTTTTATATTATATGTATTACAATAAGCCCTCTTGTGGCTAAGTTTGTATATATATATGTATGACGTTTAAGTTTTTCCGTAATCTCTCAAGGCTTTCTATAATTACTCAGTGGTGATTATGGATATATGTTAGAAAAAAGTATAAGGAAGTGACATTTCTAGTACCGTTATCTTTATATATCGTTGTGAAACTATGATATATCTAGATATCTGTATTAGGGTGTTACAAAAATCAACTTTTGAAATCTTGAAATTCACTGGTATTGATATGTGACATGTCTGGATTTAGTAACTGTGGTGTAATGACAATTGTTCCGCGGTTGTTATATCAAGAGGTGTTACAGATTACAGACAACTGAATAAGGTGACCGTTAAAAATAAGTATCTGTTACCAAGAATAGATGATCTAATTGATCAACTGAGAAGAGCTACAGTTTTCTCAAAGATTGATCTTAGGTCTGGGTATCATCAAAAAAGGGTTAAGGAAGAGGATATCCTTAAGACAACTTTTAGAACTAGGTATGAGCATTATGAGTACCTCGTGATGTCATTTGGGTTGATGAATGCTCCGGTTGTGTTCATGGATTACATGAACAGGATCTTTAGACCCTACCTAGATCAATTTGTTGTGGTGTTTATCAATGATATCTTAATATATTCTAAGACTATGGTGGAGCATGAACAACATTTGAGGATAGTGTTGGGGACCCTTAAGAAGAATAGGTTGTTTGCCAAGCTATCTAAGTGTGAGTTCTGGCTTTCACAAGTGCAGTTTTTGGGACATGTGATATCTCAAGGAGGGATTTCTATGGACCCAAGCAAGGTTTATACAGTGTTGCAGTGGGAGAGACCCACCACTTTGACCGAGATCAGAAGCTTCATAGGCCTAGCAGGGTACTATAGAAGATTAATAAAATATTTTTCTCAATTAGCACTACCCTTGCCTAGATTGATTAGGAAAGGTAGTTCTTTTGATTGAACTCAGGATTGTGAGGATAGTTTCCAAGAGCTAAAAGTAAGGTTGACTACTACAACGGTGTTGGTAATTCCGTTGGAGAATTTTGAGGTATATTATGATGCTTCAAAGATAGGTTTGGGTTGTGTTTTGAGGCAATATAGGCGAGCTGTTGCTATGCACCAAGGCAATTGAGACCTCATGAGGAGTAATGTAACATTCTCTTCAACTTAACAGATTTAATTAGATTATAGTAATGAGTTGGAATAAATTAAGCCAGGAAAGGATATTGAAGCTTGAGATACCTATATTGCAGTATATGCAAAATGGTGAAAGGACAAAATGGAAACTATGGGTGAAATAAAAAATTTTCTACAATATCAATGAAGGTGAGAAAATTCAATTATGGGAAATTAAAGTGTCCTTAACAGATATAAGGTGTATAGTTAAATTTTTTAGTTTTGAAACTCATTTTCACATTGTAGGTACTGTAGCTTTCTACTACCCAAGCCCAAAGCAAGATATTTTGATTTTTATATTGTAACACCCTCCCTAGGGTATCACATTTGCGACTGAAACTTGTGAACTTAACAAAATGTATAAAAGGTTTAACATAATAAAATACGGATTTCAAATTTTTTTTCTCAAAAATATGAACTTAAACAAAACATAAACAACATAGGATGTAATTACTAAAGATTACACATCAAAAAGATTATAAACATAAGGGACATAGATTACAATCCACTCAAAATACACAAGGTTTGTACTCAAAAGACATAAATACAACTGCTTAACAAAACACAAACTAGCCCAAGTCCACATGCCTAGGGAGTAGGGTCCTTCATCGGATCCTCCTCAGAACATAGAGATTCGATGAGGGGCAAGGTCTCACGGGAAGGTGTCCTAGCAGATGACACCATAGAGTCCTGATCCTCGCTAGGGGTGTAATGCAAATCACCCTACAACTCCCTAAACGGCATAACAAACTCGAAACGTACTGAGACATCAAGAGAAAAGATAGGTTCCCCATCGCGGGTCCTACGTATAGATACAGAAGCATCCCCTATATATCTAACACGCTAAGTATCCCAGTCGATATGCCAGGCGTTGGTACCTTCGTGGACCTGAACTCTGATAAAACCAGCAAAAACTCTTCTAGCCGCCATCACAGAAAACAAAACAAGAGAAGAGATGTGATCTTCTTCATCTTCCTCTCAGTCTTTAACAACCATATACATATAAAACATAATAACATAACAGAGATATGAGATTCCCTACATCAATACCAATATGGCAGCAGAGAGAACATTAAAGAATAGTAATATCATCCATACACAGGAAACAACAATTACAGTTATGGCATCAAGTATCAGATAATTTAGCAGGACCAATTTCCTACTCCATGGAGCTAAACACAATTTCAGAGAGAATAATCTAGAAGACCTTGTCTGTATCTCGTCAGCCTTAAGTCAAGTGTTATAATTTCGTAATTTGCACATCATGACTTTATACAAGACAGTCTACACCAGATCATGATTAGGAATAGTATCTCGGTCCAGATTGTCAATGCGTTGCATCAGTCTGATCCATAGTACAATGTAGCTACCAACTGGCCATTATTGAAAACTCACACCTCGATGCCCCCAAGGTCAACAAGTGACCTACACTACACCCATCGTACCGCACTAAGGTGTAATTCAACTCCTAGGCATATAGCCTCGATCGATACTACCGATATAATGCATGATCGACGACTTAATGCATACACACATATTAATATCATGACTTTCCATAAACATAAGTTACTCTTAAGCCAAAACAGTCATTAACATCTCTGGGGCCCATTTAAGGGCCTGATAGCACACTGCTATTATTTTCAATCATGAAGCATCTATATCGCATAATTCAGAAATTGTCACTCTTAAATTACGTAAAACATTGTTTTACAAAGAATAAAAAAAATCCACATTATTTTAATTTAATAAATCCTTTTCCCTTGCCTTTAATAAAAAAAATACCTTAACTTTTCAATTTCCCTTTCAAGCTTATTTTTCCACTCAATTGCCGAAATCCCTCTCTTATTCAATGACCAAATTTTATTCTATCTCTCTTTTATTATTATAAGTTCTTAATCCAATTCCTTTTCACCTAAATACCTAGGTTCCAAATCAACACAAAAAGTTTGTCTTGGGTACCCTATTTAAGGTTACTTGGTCGTGGCCCCCAAGGTCTTTGGACCTCAAAATTTTTTTCCTCATCAACAAGATTCCAAGCATACAACATGCTACAATCATCAAAATTTATACTCAACCAAGGTTATGCATAATATTAAGCCATAAAATCATATAAGGCAAAAATCACAAAAATCACCAAAAATACATACAACCAAAATCACCAAAAATACATACAACCAAAATCACCAAAAATACATACAACCAAATGAATAACCCTCACATGGATTCTTCACTTTCAACATGCAAAATTTCATTCCTCACCACCATGATAGGTTGATGAGGTTAATCTCCCTTTTACCTTAGATGATGAGCAAAAACTCCTTGGGTGCTTTCTTGAATCAAACTTGCACTCCCAAGATGCTCTTGAAAACGAAAACATCATACAAAAGAATCAACATCATGGCTTAGAAATAGAATGACCATGGATCAAAATCATGGTCTTAGAACTTGAAAAGGAAAATAGGAGATGAAGATGGTCAAATTTCACCTTAAAAGCTTTCAAAATCCTAACTGAAGAAGTACTCGCAAATGGATGAACTAGATCAATATCACAACACCAAAGTGTCTTCAAATAAGGTTTGGATTCAAGAAATATAGTTGGTTGAAATTAAAGAAGATTAGAGGGTGGGTTTTGGTGGTGTGGTCATGAGCTTGGTGGAGAGAAAATGTGAGAGCTTTTGTGTTTTGGTTCTAAGTAGAAAATGATAGAAAAGAATTAAATGAAAGACAAAGTCCTAGAACCCTCCTAACAAGCCTTGGCCATGAGCTTCCCAAGGAGAGAGGGAGACAAGCTTTTCTAACAAGCTTCCTCCAAACTTGCTTAGGAAGCTTGCTTCTTATTGGTCCAAAAAGAGAGGTGGGCCATGGTGATGTCATAAAGGTGTGGTCACATGGGTGATGTCATCAAGAGAAACCTCTAGAAAAAAGGTGACTAGGATTATATCTAGAACCATCCACAAGATTTTTACTAAAAGCTATTATCCAATGGATAAAAGTTACCGTTGACAAAACTAGTATTTATTGTTCAATAGATAATAGAATGTTTCTAGATTTTATTTGTCAGATAAAATCTCAGATAATAAAAACTTCAAAAACTATCTCCGATTTCGAGTTTAGTAAGCTCCCCCGACCCCATTTCAACAGTCCAAAATTTTCTAAAAATAATATTAAAATAATCAAAATAAGTCAAATAATTCATAAAAATCATAAAAATCACAGATAATCAAAAAACAAGAAAATTGGGGTGTTACAACTCTCCCCTTCTAAAAAGAATTTCGTCCTCGAAATTCATCATACCTCAGAACATATACGGATATTGCTATTTCATTTTGTCCTCTAGCTCCCATGTTGCATCTCCAGTCACATCATTCCAAATCACTTTTACGAATGAAATTTCCTTGCCTCTGAGTTGCTTTACTCTCCTATCCTCAATCTTAATTGGAAGTGTTTCATAGGTTAAGTTCTCTTTTAGTTGTACTGTATCCGATTCTATGACATGGGCTGGATCAGCAATATACTTTCGTAATTGTGACACATGGAAAGCATTATGAAGGTTAGAAAGAAAATGTGGCAAAGCTATTTGGTAGGCTACCAGACCTATCCGAATATGACATGGTTCGATGAATTTAGGAGTGAGTTTTCTAGATTTAATAATCCTTCTGACACCATTCATTGGTGTAACTCTCAAAAACATATATTCACCTTCCTCAAATTCAAGAGGTCACCGCCTCTTGTCGGCATAGTATTTTTGTCAACTCTAAGTTATCCTCTTTCTTTCCTAAATCATCTTAACTTTTTCGATTATTTGTTATACAAGCTCAGGTCCTATCGCAAAACTTTTGCCGTCTTGGTACCAATACAAAGGTGTTCTACATCATCGCCTATATAATGCCTAGTAGGGTGCCATCCCAATGCTTGCATGGTAACTATTATTATAGGTGAACTCTATCAAAGGTAATAATTCATCCTAATTCACAGTCTGTTCCAAAACACAAGCTCTTAACAGATCTTCCAATGATTGGAATGTCCTCTCTGACTGACCATCTGTTTGTGGATGATATGCAGAACTTAGATGACGCTTCGTTCCTATGGCTTCTTGCAAACTCTGCCAAAATCTTGATGTAAACCTTGGGTCTCTATCAGTAACAATACTCGAGGGTACATCATGTAGTCTAACAATCTCACCAATATACACTTGGCTCAATTTCCCTAGTGAATACCTTATGTTAATTGGCAAAAAGTGTGTTGACTTCGTAAGCCGATCAACAACTACCCTTATTGAATCATATCCCTTTCTAGTCTTTGGCAGTCCACCCATGAAGTCCATTGCAATGTTATCCCATTTCTATTCTGGAATAGTTAGAGGTTGTAGCATTCTTGAAGGCTTTTAGTGTTCCATTTTAGCTTTTTGACAAACTAAACAAGACGACACATACTTGGGAACATCCTTCTTCATTCATTGCCACCAATATAATTGTTTCAGATCTTGGTACATCTTAGTAGTTCTTGGGTGCATACTCAACTTGCTCTTATGGGCTTCGTCAAGAATCAACCTTCTCAACTAGGAATCACTCGGTACACAAATCCTATCTCTAAATCTTAGGACCCCATTCGGTCCTTCTTTGAATTCTGATACAGTGCCTTGCTTCACCAGCTCCTTCTCATTTTGTAAGTATGAGTCACTTCCTTGCTTCTCTCGAATTTCTTCCATTAATTCACTCGAAATAGTGATCATATTCAAGCACATTCTCCCCGGTGTCAACTCCACAGATAACTGCATATCCCTGAACTATTCTATTAACTCACTTTCTTTAAGCATCATAGCAGAAATACTAAGCATCTTCTTACTTAAAGTATCTGCCACGATGTTCACCTTTCTGGGGTGATACTGAAGTTATAAATCATAGTCTTTCAAAAATTCTAACCACATCCTTTGTCTCATATTCAACTCCTTTCGATCAAACAAGTACTTTAGACTCTTGTGGTCATTGTAGATGTTGAATGTTACTCTATATAGAAAATGTCTCCAGATCTTCAACGCAAACACAACGACAGCTAACTTCAAGTCATGCGTAGGATAATTCTTCTCATGTACTCTCGGTTGCCTTGAAGTATATGCTACTACTCTTCTATTTTGCATAAGGACACATCCTAAACCCTGATATGAAGCATCACAGTACACCTCAAAAGGCTCATTGGGATCGGGCAAAATCAACACTGGCGAAGTAGTCAATCATCTCTTTAACTCTTAGAAACTCTCTTCACAGGCATTTGTCCATGCGAAAGCTTGATTCTTTCTTATAAGCTGGGTGAAAGGTCCTGCTCTCTTGGAGAATCCCTTGATAAATCTTTGATAATAGCCAGCTAATCCCACAAAGCTACTAATCTCTATTACAGTCTTTTGTCTTTTCCACTGAAGAACTGCCTCCACTTTCAATGGATCTACTGCAATTCCTTCCTTTGAAATCATGTGACCCAGAAATTAATCCTCCTCCAACTAGAACTCACATTTTGACAGCTTAACATATAACTTTTTCTCCTTCAGAATCTGAAGAACCACACTGAGATGTTCAACATGTTCCTCCTTACTTCGAGAATTGATCAAAATGTCATCAATACAAGCAACAACAAATCTATCTAGATAAGGACGAAAGATTTGATTCATGTAATCCATGAATATAGTAGGAGCATTTATTACTCTGAACAACATCACTAGATACTCATAATGCCCATAACGCGTTCGAAAAAAGTCGTCTTGGGAATATCATCTACTTTCACACGAATCTGATGATAGCTAGAACGTAGATTAATCTTGGAGAAAAGAGTGGCTCCCTTTAGCTGATCCATCAAATCATCTATCCTCGGAAGTGGATACTTGTCCTTGATGTAATCTTGTTTAACTAATGATAGTCCACACATAACCGAGAAGTTCTATCCTTTTTCTTAACTAACAACACTGGAGTTCTTCATGGTGAAACACTAGGTCTCACAAATTTCTTTTCTAACAGTTCCTCCAACTGCTTCTTGAGTTTGGCTAACTCTGATGGTGACATATGATATAGTACCATGGATATAGGACCAGATCCTGGCACGAGATCGATAGAAAATTCTACCTCTCTTCTTGGTGGTATTCCGGGTATATCATCAACAAAGACTTTAGGAAGCTCATTGACCAAAAGAATAACATTCACATCGTTCTCACTCTTGATCTCCAATGATGACAAAAACATGTATCATTGAGCTCCTTCCCTCAAGAAAGATTTAATTTGGTTGGCAGTTACAAATCCAGAAATCTCAAAATCAGGAAATACTAGGGTTTTATTGGAACAGTCTAATAGGATATGGTTAGAAGATAACCAATCCATTCCTAAAATCATGTCTATTTGAGAAAGAGGCAAACAAATTAGATCGACTGAAAAGATTCGATCTTCCACAGAAATAGGACAGTTCAAACAAACTTGAGCAGTAACAACAGGTTTAGCAGTAGGAGTAGAAATAATCAAATCAAAAAGTAAGGAAGACACAAATAATCCTAATCGGTGCACACAGTCATAGGCAATAAAAGAATGGATCGCCCTTGAGTCATACTGTACAGTTAAAAGATTACCTCCTATGGCATAATCTCCCTTAATCAGATCTTCGGATTGGGAGGCTTCCACTCCACTCATAGTATAAACCTTTCCTCCTGCCTGAGGTCTTGCAACATGTACATTGCTAATAGAGGGCTCTGCCTTAGGTTAATTACAATCCCTTGATATGTGTCTGGGCTTCCCGTATCTAAAACAAATGATCCCCTTAATTGTACAATCCTTGATTAAGTGGTCTTTCCCACACTTGAAGCATTTTGATGAAGATGCCACGGTTCGATCAAACTTGTTGTTACCAGAACCTCCTCTATGTGATTGTTGCTGAGATTGATTCCCTGGTGGCCTCGAATACGGCTTTTGTTGAAAACAATTGCCACTGCCATTCCTTCCCCTTTAGAACTGAGAAGGTCCAAAGTTATGATTTCTTTTGTCTCGTGATTGGTCCAACTCCTAAATCCTGCGACACTTGTCCAAAAGAGCTGGGAACTCCTCAATTTCCAAAAGCAATATTGCTCTCTTCAAGTCATGCCTCAATCCTTCTTCGAACTTACAACACTTCCACTCCTCATCAGGATGTAGTTGGAAATACCTTGAGAACTTCGACAAGCTTTCAAACATAGCAACATATTCACTAACTGTCATGCTCCCTTGCTTTAGACCTAGAAACTCCACTTCTTTTGTGTGCCTCACATTGGATGGAAAGTATTTCTCTAAGAATTTGTTCTTAAAGACTTCCCTGGTGATCACTCTTCCTTTAGCTTCCATCAATCATTGGGCTTCTGCCCACCAGTCTTCAACATCTCCCACAAGCATAAAGGTAGCATAGGTTACCTTCTGAGCATTGGTACTTCCCATTCCTCTGAATATCTTCTCTAACTTTTTGATCCAAAGACTTACTTTCTCTGGATCGAACTCCCCTTTGAATTGTGGTAGATTGTTGCAGCAAAACTCTGATAAATTCTGAGTTTCAATGGTCACTTCTTGCTTTTGGGTAGCCCTTTGGTTCTATTGCACTATAATATCTGCCATCCTCCACATAGATTCAGCTACTGCAGCCATACTTTTGTTGTCTCATTAAGTGATCATACGTACACCTCCACTAAGAACCATCGTGTTCCTTCGAAGTCAGACTAAACAATACACAATAAAAATCAGATGTAACCTTTCGAAAACCAAACACAGAGAATCATACAACACAAGCAAGACAGACCTAACCACAAACCCCACAAGACTCAAACTTGGGCTCTGATACCAACTAATGTAACACTCTTCCTAGGGTATCACATTTGCGACTGAAACTTGTGAACTTAACAAAACACATAAAAGGTTTAATATAATAAAATACAGATTTCAAATTTTCTTTCTCGAAAACATAAACTTAAACAAAACATAAACAACACAAGATGTAATTAATGAACATTACACATCAAAAAGATTATAAACATAAGGGACATAGATTACAGTCCAATTAAAATACACAAGGTTTGTATTCAAAAGACATAAATACAATTGCTTAACAAAACACAAACTAGCCCAAGTCCATATCCTTGGGAAGTAGGGTCCTCCATCAGATCCTCCTCGGGATCCTCCTCAGAAGATAGGGATCCGATGAGGGGCAAGGTCACACGGGTAGGTGTCTTAGCAGATCACACCATAAAGTCTTGATCCTCCCCAGGGGTGTAATGCAAATCACCTCGCAACTCCCTAAATGGTATAACAAACTCCAAACGTACCGAGACGTCAAGAGAAAAGATAGGGTCCCCATCGCGGGTCCTATGTACAGATATAAACACATCCCCTACATATCTAACACGTTCAGTATCTCAGTCGATACGTCAGGCGTTGGTACCTCCGTGGAGCTGAACTTTGACAAAACTAACAAAATCTCTTCTAGCTAGCATCACAGAAAACAAAACAACAGAAGAGATGCGATCTTCTTTGTCTTCCTCTCAATCTTTAACAACCATATACACATAAAACAGAATAACATGACAGAGATGTGAGATTCCCTACATCAATACCAACATGGCAGAAGAGAGAATAGTAAAGAAAAGTAATATCATTCATATACAGGAAATAACAATTGCAGTTATGACATCAAGTATCAGATAATTTAGCAGATATAAAATGTCACAATGATATGTAGACAGACTATGCATATACAAAATGGACCAATTTCCTATTCCATAGAGTTAAACACAATTTCAGAGAGAATGATCTAGAAGACATTGTCTGTATCTCGTCAGCCTCATGTCAAGTGCTATAATTTCTCAATTTGCGCTTCATGGCATTATACAAGACAGTCTACACTAGATTGTGACTAGGAATAGTGTCTTGGTCTGGATCGTCGGTGCATTGCATCGGTCAGATCCACGACACAGTGGAGCTACCAAATGGCTATTGTGGAAAATTTGCGCTCCGACGCCCATAAGGTCAACAAGTGACCTACACTGCGCCCATTACACCCGCACTAAGGTGTAATTCAACTCCTAGGCATACAACCTCGACCGATGTAACACCCTTTTTTCTTAATCATAATGGGTAAGAAGAGGGAACGTCACACTATAGTGAAACGACAGACAATTAAATACGGAAAAGTTTAGACTTATATATTTTTTTCTTTTAATTATTTTAATTTGTTTGAAAATGAGTCCGGTTAATTTTTTTTTTAATATACATATATACCTGTTCATGAATATATAGCGTTAAATGAATTAAAGATTAAAGTTCCTTTTCAAAAGAAGTATTCGTCAAAATGATCGAAGTGAAATCAACGTAGAATAAAACATACAATCATACATAATATGGATAATTACATACATTGTATCAGAAATATAAGCCTGTTTAATTACATTTCCAAAATATACCAAAAAGAACCAAAATATGTACCCACCCAAAGAGATACAAATATACCCTAACATGTACAGACATCAGGCTTCCCAAAAATATAACTAGTTAGCCATTAGTAGCTACCAATAAACTTAGCCCCTAGGACTGACGAGAAGGGACCGTAGCCAGGTCCTCCTCAGGATCCTCTTCGTCAGAGGAAATATCCATCGGGATGACAGAGCAATGGGCAAGAGCCCGAGTGGTAGACAAAAAGGAATCCTCTTATGGGGTATAATACATATCAGCTCACATGTCCCTCACGGGCAGGTAAAACTCCAGCTAAACAAAAGCATAAAAGTCAAAAATAGAAGCAGCATAACATCCCCACGCCAAGGACACAGTTAATTCGCTGTGATACTTACAACGATCAGTCTGCACGTTGATGTGCCAACAATCAGGTCCACTGTGAAAGTTGATCCGCACATAGCCAAAAAATCCACGGGGGAGATACGACATCCTTGGCAGCTTCAATTTCAGTCAAGATACGACCAGAAACCCTAAAACTCAGTAGTTTCTTTGTCCTCTTCACGAACGTCTTCAAACAATCATATGATAATACATAATAGCAGAATATATAATAAAGAGGTGAGATACTCATCATTCATTACCAATAATAGCAGCAAGAAACTAAACGGCGCTGAGCGCCCAAATATAACACAATTTATACATTTAAGCACAACAGTATTAAAATTTACAGTGAAAGCAGAATGACAACATTTAAATAACAGAGATACCATCAATAGTCAATAGTTCAAGTAACCAACAATTGTTACAGAAATAGCCGTAGACATGCTTCACAGTTATTAATGCTCATGCTCAATGAGTTATGCGACTGACAGCTCACAATGCAAAAGTGTCTCAAAGAAAAACCTACTCCATGGAGCTAGACATAAACATTTTCGGAGTGAATGATCAAGGAGTAACACCAGTATATCATTAGCCTTAAAAATATAGTGTGCTTTATTTCATAAAAAGTTTGTGCAATGGCTTATGCGTGGTACCTCGACAGTTGATCGTGATATAGGATAGCATCTTAGACAGGATCGTCGGTGTGTCGCATTGGTCTATCCCACGGCCCCAGTGGAGCTACCACTGTCTATTGTGAGACACCCACACCTCGACGCCCCCAGGGTCAACAACATATGACACCTACGCTTAGTCTATTCGCACCCGCACATAGGTGTTATTCGAACTCCTAGGCACACATTGCCTTTCTAACAATGTCCAATGGACGACACATATGTATAATGACACAATGTCAAATCATGTATGTTCCTCACAAGACTTCACAATGTTATATTTATATATATACGCACGCAAATGCATTTATTGATGTCATCACCTCACGGTGTTTTTATAATCCATATCCGTCAAATGTCCATCCCGCATAAGGGTCCACAATAGCATAGAGTCAAATTCTATGTCAATATTGCTTTCTAATTTTCATTCATCCTTATGGTCCACATTATGGGTTCCACTTTATCAAGTTACATGTTATTGATTTAATGTGACAACTTTGGGTCACTTTAATTTCTTATATCCAGGGCATTCAAGAGTCTTTGAATTTCCATTCTTTCATCACATTAGGCATTAATTCCTTACCTCAAATTTTCATAATTCCATTAGTTCATTAAGTTAATCCATTCCTATATTAATTAAGTCAAAATCGTGGCCCTCATTGAGTTCTCAAGTCCAATGTCTATTTTCATTTTTATACATTAGTGTTTCATTATTAATTTACTTTATGTGTTTATTTCAATTTCTTCCAAACTCACACACTCATGTTCTTTCTCTTGATTCAAATTCTCTAAGTTACCAAATTAGGTCTTTGATTACGTATCATTACACATTATGAATCCCTAATTGTCTTCTAATGTCCAATTTATCAATTCCTCCATCCAAGTCACAATTTTTCACATGTTACTCCTTCATGGCCATGAGCCTCATGAAGATTAGGGTTCTAACAAAATTCTTATTTTTCTTTTTTTTTTCTTTCACTTCTTCATTAATCCTTAATCACTTAATTAACACCAATCCATTAAGCTTTAAACTTTTAAGTACCAACACCCCACCAAGGAGGGTGTGGCCGTGAGCCTCCATGCCTCAAGCAAGGGGATTTTACCCCAACCTCATCAATTTCAATCCATCACAATTATTACAATGGCAATATGAATCAAAAGTATCTAATAATTCAATTAAAAGAATGAAAATTTAAAGAATCAATTATAAGAAAAATAAAATAGCAAGAGTAACCCCTATTAGGGTTTCTCACAAATCTTCAAACAACAAGTCTCCAACCACCGTTTTTGGTTGAATAGAGTGGTCTCCCTCTTACCAAAGAGGAGAGCACAAAAATGACCTCTAAAGTGCTCCTTGTGATTTCGGTTTTGGCTCCTCAAAAACCCTAGAAAACAACTTCAAAGAATCAACACCCCAACTTGAAAAGAAAAGCATCCTTGACCATGAAAATGGTCTTGGAACACGAAAAGGAGAAGAGAAGAGAAGAAAGTTGTGATTTTTACCTTAAAGTCTCAAACTTTGATCTTGAAGAAGGATGGTGAAGATGAAAGATTTTGATGTAGGGTATGAAACGAAAAAAACTTAGAATGATGAAGAGAAGCTAAGAATGGGATTAGTGAAGCAAGAAAACGAAAATGGAGTGTGTGGGAGGAGTAACCCGAAATGGAGAGGAAGAGAAAATGGAAGATTTTGGTGAAACTTTGTGAATGAAAGTGGTAGAGATGGTGATGGAGAGTAAGGAAATGTGATTGATGAAGAGAAAAGGTGAAGGAATCAAGTGGTGAAGGGGCTGGAATTTTCTGATGGCTATGGAGTTTCTAGAGAGAGGGGAGAGCAAATGGAGAAGATGAAGTGGTAAAGAGAGAAGTAGCTAGGTTAAAGTGAGTGAGATATTTTTGTGAGATAGTTTAAAGTGATAGAGGCAAATTCCCTCCCCTTTTTTCCTAGTGGGTGCCACGGCTAGGAGAGAGAGAAATGTTAGCTTCTCATGTAAGCCAAGGGTATTGTGGTCATCTTGGGTCAAAGCTTGTCAAAGAAGCTTCTTGAATAGTGTTCAAATTTAAATTAAAGTGACTTGATTAGACATAAAGTAGATTACATTGGGATAAAGTGATAGGATTTTTATTACATGCTATTATCCATTGGATAATAGTTACAGTGGACAGAAGTCAGTATTAATTAATCTGACAGATAAATTTTACATAGTGTTTCATTATTTTATCTGTTAGAATTTTTCTCGAAAAATGTGAAACCTTGTAAACTGTGTCCGGCCTCGGGTTTAGTAAGATCCCCCGTCGACGTTTCCATAGTTCAAGATTATCGGAGAATATCTCGTTTCTCCGGCTCCGCTTAATGCGTACGCAAAATGAGGAATATATTAAAATATTCGGCGTTTCCAGAAATTCCCAGAAAATTTTCAAAAATTACAAATATTATAAAACGACTATTCGTCCTATAATTTTCCAATTTTTGGAACATTACAGTTATTTTTCCAACTCTGTCCAATTGAGCACGTAAAATGAGGAATATATTAAAATATTCTGCGTTCTCAAAAAAATCCAGAAAAATTTCAGAAAACCATAAATATTATAAAATGAACATCGATTGCAGAATAAATAAATTTTGGGGTGTTACAACTGACACCGTCGGTATAATGCATGATCAACGACTCAATGCATACACATATATGAATATCATGACTTTCCATAAACATAAGCTACTCTTGAGCCAAAATAGTCATTAACATCTTCGGGTCCCATTTAAGAGCCTGACAACACGCTACTGTTATTTTCAATCACAAAGCATCTATATCGTATAATTCAGAAATCATCACTCTTAAATTATGTAAAACATTGTTTCACAAAGAATAAAAAGAATCCACATTATTTTAATGTAATAAATCCTTTTCCCTTATTTTTCAATTTCCATTTCAAGCTTATTTTTTCACTCAATTGCCGAAATCCCTCTCTTATTAAATGACCAAATTTTATTCTATCTCTCTTTTATTATTATAAGTTCTTAATCCAATTCCTTTTCACCTAAACACCTAGGTTCCAAATCAACACAAAAAGTTTGTCTTGGATACTCTATTTAAGGATACTTGGCCGTAGCCCCCAAGGTCTATGGACCTCAAAATTTTTATCCTCGACAACAAGTTTCCAGGCATACAACATACTTTAATCATCAAAATTTATACTCAACCAAGGTTATGCATAATATTAAGCCATAAAATCATATAAGGCAAAAACCACAAAAATCACCAAAAATACATACAACCAAAATCACCAAAAATACATACAACCAAATGAATAAACCTTACATGGATTCTTCACTTTCAACATGCAAAATTTTGTTCCTCACCACCATGATAGGTTGAGGAGGTTAATCTCCCTCTTACCTTAGATGATGACCAAAATCTCCTTGGGTGCTTTCTTGAATCAAACTTCCACTCCCAAGATGCTCTTGAAAACGAAAACATCATACAAAAGAATCAATATCAAGGCTTGGAAATAGAATGACCAAAACTTGAAAAGGAAAAGAGGAGATGAAGATGAAAGAATTTCACCTTAAAAGCTTTCAAAACCCTAACTTGAAGAAGTACTTGAAAATGGATGAACTTGATCAATATCACAACACCAAAGTGTCTTCAAATGAGGTTTGGATTCAATAAATATATTTGGTTGAAATTAAAGAAGATTGGAGGGTGGGTTTTGGTGGTGTGGCCGTGAGCTTGGTGGAGAGAAAAAGGTGAGAGCTTGTGTTTTGGTTCTAGGTAGAAAGTGATAGAAATGAATTAAATGAAAGACAAAGTCCTAGAACCCTCCTAACAAACCTTGACTGTAACACCCTAAAATTTATTTATTTATTTATAAATATTTATTTTATAATACTTATAATTTTTGGGAATTTTTCTGAATTTTTTTTAGAACACAAAATATTTTAATATTATTTTTTGTTTTACGTGCAAACTGAGCGGAGCTGGGAAAATGAGATATTTTTCCCAAGAACCTTGATCTGTGAAAACATCGAAGTGGGATCTTACTAAATTTAAGACTGGACATGGTTTATGAGATTTCATGTTTTTCAAAAAAAATTATCTGATAAAATAATAAATCACTGTGTGATTTTTATCCGCTGGACAATTAATACTGACTGCTGTCAACTATAATAATTGTCCATTGGATAATAGCATGTGTTATAAATCCTATCACATTATCCTAATGTAATCCACTTTATGTCTAATCAAATTCACTTTAATTCAAAAATATAGTATTTTAATCAAAGCTTCTTTGAGACGCTTTGACCACCAAATGACCAATGTGCCCTTGGCTTGTTTGAGAAGCCATTCTCCCCCTTCTCTCTCCTATTGCTGCGGAAATGATGCCCAAGGGAAGCCAAAAATTTTCTTCCATACTTATCACATTTCCTTACTATCACTTTCTCTCTCTAACTTTCATCTTCATTTTTTCTCCAACTTCTCTATTCTTCTTCCTTCTTCCCTCACGGTTTTGTAGCCCCAAATGTGACCATTTCTTTTCATCTTCCAACTTCACCAACACCATTTCTACATTCCTCTCATCATTCTCTACATTTCCTATTTGAAAGTTTTTTTTCAAAATCCACATCTTCACCATTGTCTTCCATGAACAAAGCTTGAAGCTTTAAGGTAAAACTTCCATTGTTCCTTTTCCTTCTCTTCATTTTTGTGTTCCTTGGTCACCAATGTGACCAAGGATTCATATTTTTCAAGACTTGGTTGTTGATTCTTTGTGTTTGAATTTCTAGGGTTTTGAAGAGCCAAAACTGAATCCACCAAGAGCACACCAAAGAGGTGATTTTGTGTTCTTCCTTCAGGTAGGAGGGAGATTTACTCACTTCAACCATTATTGGTGGTGAGGAGACCTTAGTGTGGTTGTTGATGGAGAAATCCATATTTGAATGTTTACTTTATTTGATGATTTTTCATGGCTATGTGTTCTTGATTGAGATTAATGATTGATTTGTGATTTTGAATGCATTAGGGATGCTGGAATGCTTGATAATGTTAGATTTAATAAATGAAAATTTTGAGGGTTTACTACCCTATTGGGAGGCCATAGTTTTGGCCATGAATTTCTAGGGTTGGAATTGATTTGTGTAACATAAAACTTATGTGATTAGGTATAAAAATGATTAATGCATGAAATGAAATTTTGAGAGTTTTCTACTCTCTTGAGAGTCCACAGTTTTGGCCCTAAGTATTAAGAGTTTGAATTGAAATTGTGTGTAATAGAACCTATGTAATTGGACATTAAAGGATTGATGCTTATAATGGAAGAAATTGAGTTAGTAATGGTCTTTGGAGGCCATGATTTTTGAAGGACTCCTTAGCCCAAAATTCTCATAATTGATCAAGACTTAGTACATTGAGAATGTTGGATTCATGATGTGAAATTATGGTATGTATCGAAACTTATATATATACATGTTGATATTGAGGATTGGTTTTATCCTATTGTGAGTTCATATGTGGAACTAAGTATTTGTGAATTGTACTTGATAAAATTGTGGCATGATATTGTTGAGAATTGTTTATATGCCATTATAATATGTTCCATGAGAAATACTTATTAATGAATATGCATGTGATGCATTGTCTATGAGGAACATATCATTGATACATATATATGATGTAAATTGAGTCGTCATGCATATGTGATGTCCGTTGGACTTTATCGAGAAAGGCTATGTATGCCTAGGAGATTGAATAACACCTTTGTGCGGGTGCGAGTAGACTAAGCGTAGGGTCATAGTGGTTGACCTTGGGAGTGTTGGGGTGTGGGTGTCTCACAATAGACAGTGGTAGCTCCACTGGGGCCGTGGGATAGACCGATGCAAACACACCGACGATCCGGACCGAGACACTGTCCTATATCGCGATCAATTATTGAGGTGCCATGCATAAGTCGTATTGTGCAAATATTTTTATGAGATGAAGCACATTATTTTTAAGGCTGACGAGATACTGACATGACTCGTTGATCATTCTCTCCGAAATGTTTATGTCTAGCTCCATGGAGTAGGAATTTTGGTACTGTAATGCATTGTGCACTGTCCATCATTAGTCTCATATTTCATTGAGCATGATTACTTATGACTGTTGAATAATCTGTTTTTACTGTTGATATGATTATCTGATTCAGAAAATTGGTTACTACCTGAGATTCTGTTGTTACTTCTCTTTTACTACTTACTTAATTATTACTAGTATTTTTATTTATTACTGTTGATGAATATATGTGTTGTAATGCTATGTGGGCATCCAGCGCCATTCTGTTTTCTTGCTACCGTATTGGTATTGAATACTGGGTGTCTCACCTCTTTTCTATATATCTATGCTTCTGTTTTAAATTATGTGCTTCTGAGAAGACGCTTGCAAGGAAGAAAAAGACACGCCTGAGTTTCCTGCCTTCTGGCCCGATTACGAGTAGTGTTGTTTGAAGATGTCTTCGCGTCCGCGCCAGTTCTTAGGTTATGCAAGGATGACCTTTCATGGTGGTCCAGACTATTGGCATATAAATTTGAGCACGAACCGTTGCATCTATCATGGGGAGCTGACTGTGTCTTTGGCTTGGGGTCGCTACAACCCTCCTATTTTTTACTTCACTACTTTTGTTCATTTAGAGTTTTACCTGCCTATTAGGGATTTGTAGGATGACCTTTATTATACCTCACAAAAGGACTCTTTCCTCTCTACTGCTCGAGCTTTTGCTCGAAACTTGTTCACTCGGATGGCGATTTCATCGGATGAGGAGGACCATGGTACGGTCCCTCCTCGTAAGTCTTAGGGGCTGATACTGTCGGTGGCTACTGATGGCTAACCATTTATTTCTTTTGGGAAGCCTGACGTTTTGCTAAGTGTGATGGGATGTAAATTTGTAATCATCTTGCGTGGGTAAAGCCTTTGACTTTTTGATGATATAACTAAACAAGCTAGATGCATATATATATATATATATATATATATATGTGTGTGTGTGTGTGTGTGTGTGTGTGTGTGTGTGTGTACGTAATGTGAATGTATGGTTTTATCTCATGTTGACTTTTATTGTATCTATAATTATCCTTACCTTTTCAAAGAATGTATGCGCACATGTTTTTAATGCTCGTTTACTATACAATCTAAGATGCAAAATTATTCATCCACGTGTTAAAAATGAACTGGGTCTTAACTTACAACGTAATTATTTTCCGCAAACTTTGTTTCTTATTTCGTTTCACTTTACTATGGTGTGACGATCCTTCTTCTCCTAGAAAAAAAGGGCGTTACATTGGCCGTGAGCTTCCCAAGGAGAGAGGGAGACAAACTTCTCCAACAAGCTTCCTCCAAACTTGCTTAGGAAGCTTGCTTCCTATTGGTCGAAAAAGAGAGGTAGGCCATGGTGATGTCATAAAGGTGTGGTCACATGGATGATATCATCAATAGAAACCTCTAGAAAAAGGTGACGAGGTTTATATCTAGAACCATCCACAAGATTTTTACTAAAAACTATTATCCAATGGACAAAAGTTATAGTTGACAAAACTATTATTTATTATCTAATGGATAATAGAACGTACCTAGATTTTATTTGTCAGATAAAATCTCAGATAATGAAAACTTCAAAAATTGTCTCTGGTTTCTGGTTTAGTAAGCTCCCCCGACCCCGCTTCAATAGTCTAAATTTTTTTGAAAATAATATTAAAATAATCAAAATAAGTCAAATAATTCATAAAAATCATAGATAACCAAAAACAAGAAAATTGGGGTGTTACATATATCATTTTCCCTCATCTTTCTCTATCCATTCATGTCACCCATTCATCCATTCTCTCTTTCTTACGTTTCACTTCATCTCACTCCTCATTCTCATCATTTTTACGTGGCTAGCAGAAAACGAGAAGGAAGCAAGAGCAAGAGGTAGCACAAAGGAAAAAAGAACAACAAGGGAAGGAGGGAAGAAAATATAAGCTAGGTAGGGGTGTTTTCTTAAACTTTTCATTCTAAACTTGTTTTCTCATGGATTTGGAAGAAAGCTTATTTTGAATGATGGATTTGAACCCTTGGCTTTCACAAGAATTGTTTTTGAAACTAATTTGCTCTTGAACTTGGAATAATTATGATTTTGAGCTTTGTGAAAGTGGTATATTGATGGATTGAGGATTACCCTTTCATGCATTGTTGTTCTACGATGTTTTGATTACTTTTAATATGAGAATGGGTGGGTTTTAGGGTTTCCTTCTCCACTGAACTGGTTTCACGTTTTTGAGCATCCAAATAACCAATTATGGGTGAACCATAATCGGTTATTGAAGCAACCAGGAGCCTCCATGCATTCTATAACTAGTTAGGGGCTCACTATAATAGGCTATTGGTTTCAAACAGAGGCTCCCTATCCAAGTATAATCGGTTATGCAAATTGCATAACTTGTTATTGCTTAAAACAAAAAACAAATTGGAGGAAGCAATAGCCGGTTATCGAAGAAGCATAATCGATTATTGGCTTCATAAAACAAAAACATGGGAGTTCCAAGAGAGCCAATAACCAGTTATAAGCATGAGATAACTGATTATTAGCTTCTCAAATAGATGACAGGGAGGACCATAACCAGTTACTTAAGGGGAGTAGCTGGTTATGGAACATGAGATTGAACTTAGTGGGCTATGGATAATTGGTTGGGGCTTGTGACCAACCAATTACCTTGCTTCAAAATGTGAACCCAAGATGGATGTAGGGGTACGGGACCTCAAGAACACTTAACCTCATGTTTGATTTGTTATGATACCACAGATTTATGTTGAAAAGATAGCATAGTGGATAATCCTATTATATATGAATTGATATACTGAGGCCTGTGTCATGATATGAGTTTATAGAATGATTCATTTAATGCATGATTAGTTTATAATTGTGCATGCTACCATGAATTAAGATGGATTGATAGTATATCTCTGCATCATGCTTTAATATGAGATGACATGATGATTTGCCTTATTTTGGCATCATGAGCGTAATGTTTGATGATTGTGATGATGATTGATGTTTGGTGTTATGAGTAATCCATTCCTAGGATATCCTTGGACCTAGGAGGTGACTTGGAAATGGTGGTTAAGGATGGACATTCCTTTACCACTAAAGTATTGAGGTTGAGGATGGAAGTTACCACTCCTTCTTTACCCGAGTTCTTCATCGTCAATGTGTAGTTAAGGATGGACATTCCCTCCTTATCAATAGTAGTTGAGGATGAATATTCCCTCACTGCTCACAACTTTATGGAGGATGAACATTCTCTCTTTGTTATGGCTTGATTTGGGTTACTCAGGGTAGTCCTGTGTAGTGAGAGCTATGAATGGGTTGAAGTGCACTAACCCGAAAGCAAGCTACTACCAAGAGATTGGTATTGTGATGATGAACATTCCCTCTATACCATTGCTTTGATTAATGACACAAGTGTCTTGAGAACTGGAATTTATGAGATTTGAGATTATGATTTATGACTTGATAAAATGATTTATGACAAAATGATTTAATGGTTTTCATAATGTTATAATGAGTTGTCTATTTCGGGAAGAAGAAGGACTTGGATTTGGCTTTTTGCCACCTTCCTAGAAAGGTACTAAATGATTTGAACTGATTTTTTCCCGATATAGCTGGGACCATTGTGATGACATGTTTTTGAAACTACTGAGAATTGTACGAATCTTACCCCATTTCTTTGATTTCCATCATGATTCTAAGATACCCCTATAACTTGTAGAGATGGTGTTGGACCCGAGCTTATGATGAGGAGCTTACTTCTTTTGAAATGATATTTTGTGTATGGTAATACATACCATTCTTCTGGGCCTTAGGGCCAATTAATATAGTTAATATATTTTGTTGTACTCAAAAACACGTATTGTATATGACCTCATTCCATGGAAATGTATTATGTACTTCCACTTCAGGCTCATATCTTGTATATTATTTATATTTTTTCTAGAAAATTGTGATATTGAACTTATGACATCCTTTAATACGTTTGTCAATGCATAATTTTGGATGTGTCATTAGCTTAAGTATTAGGATGTTATAAGAACTACCCTACTCATGATCTAGAGTTAGCTGTAACAGTGTTCGCTATAAAAATATGGAGACATTACTTTTATGGAGTTCAATTTGAGGTGTTTAGTGATCATAAGAGTTTAAAGTACTTATTTAATCAAAAGGAGCTAAATATGAGACAATGAAGATGAATGGAGTTTTTGAAAGACTACGACTTTGAGTTAAAGTTCCATCCGGGTAAAGCCAATGTGGTGGCTGATGCACTGTGTAACATCCTTCTTAACATGTTAGTAATGTTTATGGACAGAAATGAGTTATAATATGTGGCGTCCCGGGGCCGACGAGGGCAGGGAATGGTCACCGTGCTAAAGTGAAAGCATCAATAAGTGACTCATGGCAGGCTTCTAGGAGAAGGGTCCCATGAATGAACTGAATACGCACCGGAAGTTTCTATGGTTAAATGTGCTTGACTTGGAGCAATTGTGGGATAGGTGAACTCCTGGGAAGTTTCCTAGGATGCGTGTGAGTAAGGACAAAGCATGCTGAAAAGACCTGTGTTAGTTTATGGAGACACTCGTCAATCCTGCAGGTAGTCCCAGAATGTTACAGATGGTATCAGAGCCAGGACCTCTCCTAGTACGGTGTGGTTCGGGGATGAACCAAGTTGAAGTTGGTGGGCATGTGGCATCTCAGGGCTGACAAGGGCGGGGAATGGTCGCTGGTGCTAAAGTGAAAGCATCAATAAGCGGCTCCTGGCAGGCTTTTAGGCGAAAGGTTCCATGAATGAACTGAATACGCACCGGAATGAGAGGGATTCAGAGATTATGCAGGTATAGGACTGCATAGTTGAGGATGGCTTAAAGGAATTGATTAGACGCAACCATATCAACAACTTGTAACTTCTTTTCAAGAGCCTAGAACATAAGAACTCCATGGTTAAGCGTGCTTGACTTGGAACAATTGTGGGATGGGTGACCTCCTAGGAAGTTTCCTAGGATACGTATGAGTGAGGATAAAGCACGCTGAAAAGACCTATGTTGGTTTGTGAAGACACTCGTCAATCTTGTAGGCAGTCCCGGGATGTTACATAATATGTGTCTAACATGTCCAAGCAATTTTGTGACTTTCCGAGTTAATTTAGGCACTTTTCCGTAACATAGATCATAATCACATATTTTATACATTAAGAAACTCTCATTTTTAGTCATTTACACTCTCCATGTACTTAAATGATTGAGCTTGGTCATATTTTGTAAGTTTGGGCTCAAATTGTGCATAATTAATTTTTTCCAACATTAATGAGTTTTGACATTGTTTCTGTATTTCGGTCATAACTTGAGTTTTAGATATCTGAAAATTATGCATTTTACTTTGTACAAAATTTAACAGGAAGCTCTACAACTTTGATGAAGAGCTCAAAGTCTCAATCGTATGTCTAGTGGAGCTAATTAGGTCTGGAAGTCAGAACACGAGTTCAGAGACCCTTTGATATTGTTTTGTCTATAACTTGAGTTGTAGACCTCCAAATTGCATGGGGTTTAGGCCCAATTGCTCATAATGGACCCAACTTTGTATCTAAGTGGATTCTAATCATGTGAGGCCAAAATAAGAGGTAGTTTTAGGGGTTACAATAAGAAATCCGAGACTAGGAAGAATATCATTCATTTTCTACACTTTTCTTCCTCTCTCTAGAACTCTTTTCTCCTCATTCTCTCTAGATTTTTATTTACCCTTCTTTTATTTTTCTGAGTTCTTCCTTTCTTATGGAGGAGTAGGGCCTTTAAATCAATCCAAGAGATTGAACAATACTTGATGCTTAATCTTGAGATTCTACTTTAATTGTTCACATTCATCTATTAATCAAGTTTCTCCTCTTCTTCTTCTCTTTGTTAATTCTGGTTGTTTGATTAGAATTTCTATATGCTAATTGCTTAATTATCATGTGCAAAGAGATGAACTCAGAGATTAAACAAGACATGAAAGTTGTTTGATGAAATGTTTAACTTGGTTGGATCTTGACTTTTAAGTTAATTTGGGTTTCAGATGGATGCTTAATTTGTCTAATCTCAATTAATTGAATTTTGGAAGTGTTTCTTATAGAAGATCTATGGATCATTGAGAGACGTCTTGAAGTGATCTAAGACCAAGGACTTGATTGACAATTGAATGGACCTATAATAATCAAGGATGGATTAAAATCAAGATTGGTTAATTCTCTTGGATTGGTTGCTTTATTAATTATGTTTTATCCTTTAAATCAAATTTTGTTTCTATTTGTGCATTTTTAATCTTGCCAAACCCTCCAATCTTGGCTTGATTTGATTAAATTGCAACTAAAATCCTTGAGAGACGATCTGGTGTTGTTTTCTATGCTACAAGCCATAGGCATAACTCGGTTATAATTTTGTTTGAGTTCGGTGCTCGTCAAAATTTTTGGCGTCGTTGCCAAGGACCTTTAGTTGTAATCTGATCATATTAAGTGCCATTACTAACTCTTGTTCTTACTAACAATTAACCCTTTTTCAATCACACAACTCTACTACATTTTGTATTTTGTTGCATAATTGTGGTTACTGTTGCATTGGATTTTGTTACATATCATTGCAATCTGTTACTATGCATTGCATGATTTCCTTATAATTGCATTGCATAACATAACACAATTGATAATTCTACTACAACACTAACACAATTTTTCAATTACTTGTTGTATTGCAATTCTACCGCTTGGTTATTGTTCCATTGGTTTTTGCTACTGTTAGCCATCCTTTTACTACCCTTATTGATAATTGCATTGCAAGATCTCCTTATAAGTGTCATTCAATCATTTTGGACGTGTTCCCAACTGCCTAACACTATTTCATACCCAACTAGCATTTTTTTCACCTAGTTTCTAATTTTTTCTGGTGCAGGGGAGACTAGTGCAATTTTGGCTGTGGAGTTTTGAGATGAGACTTGGTCCCCAAGGTTAAATCACCATTCTAAGCAAATAGATCTTTGGATTATCCCCTCGGATTTTAGCTAAATTCCATCATTTGATAGGGTTTTTGAGAAAATTGGGGATATAGCAGTAATTAAAATAATTATTTTTGGTATCTCAGAATGACCTAATTTTTTGCCAGAAAATAGAAAAAGTGTAGTTTTCATCCTTTGGTGGTCCCATGATTTTTAAAATTCATTTGATATGTTTTTTTTATTTTTTTTCTAGCCATTTCTGTAGTGTAGATTTGTGTGTTCTTGAGTTTTTGGCATTCTGACCCCTCTATAGCCTTAATTGGTGCATGACTAGGTCTAATTCTGATAACTTGTTTAATTTTGATCTTGAGATTGATAAGACTTTGCATGCACTAATAAGAGTTCGTAAGCCTAGACAAATTGCTTCTGAATTTAATTGTGACATTGAATCTGTCATTGTATCCGAGAGCTTAGGTGATTTTGAAACCATGGCTGATAACATGCATAATAGGGCTCTTAAAGAATTGGCTGCTCCTGATGTTACTTATCAATCATTATGCATTCAATATCCTGATTTTAATGTTGACTTTGAATTGAAGTCTGGACTAATCCATTTGATGCCTAAGTTTCATGGACTTGCAGGTAAGGATCCTCATAAGCATCTTAAGGAATTCCATATTGTGTGCTCAACCCTAAGACCTCAAGGCATCCATGAAGAACACATCAAGCTGAGAGCATTCCCTTTCTCCCTTGTTGATGCAGCCAAGGACTGGCTTTATTATCTTTCACCAGGTTCTGTGAATTACTGGAATGATATGAAGAAACTATTTTTAGAGAAGTTTTTCCATGCCTCCAAAGTTGCTACAATTAGGAAAGACATATGTGGCATCAGACAGATTTCAAGTGAGACTTTGCATAAGTATTGGGAAAGATTTGAGAAGTTGTGTTCAAGTTATCCATACTACCAAATTAGTGATAAGTTGTTGATCCAATACTTTTATGAGGGACTGATGCCAATGGACAGAAACATGGTGGATATTGTGAGTGAAGGTGCCATAGTGGATAAAATCCCTGTTGAAGCAAGAGATTTGAAAGCAAATATGGCTGCAAATGCCTAATAGTTTAGAACTCGAATGTTCACTTTAACCAAGGAATCAATGAGCTTCATGTATCCAATGCTGATCAACAGAGAATGGAGCATAGACTTGATGAATTAACCTCTTTGGTGAGACAGTTAGCAGTGAGACAGCAACCATATATACACATGGTTTAACCGTATGTGGCATTTGCTCTTATTCATCTCATCCCACTGATGCACGCCCTGTAACACCCCAAAATTTCTTTTTATGATTTTTTTAATTTTTGTGAATTATTTAATTTATTTTGATTATTTTATTAATATTTTTAGACTTTATGTGTGTTTGAGGCGATGCTGGAAAAATAAAATATTTTCGGGGCCAAAAAAATTTTGACTGTTAACGCGGGTTACTAGCAGTAACCTTTGTACATTGATTAATATCTACCGGTAAATATCTAGTTAGATGATTAAGCATGAGCCTAGTCATAAACCTAGTCATCACCACTTATAACTCACTTTGTTATTGAACCAATGGGAAGCAAGCTTCTAAGGCAAGCTTGAAGGAAGTCAAGCATTGTGGCTATGACTCATAATTTTGAACCAATGGGAAGTAAGCTTCCAAGGCAAGCTTAAAGAGAACTTAGAAGATAAGTTTGACGAACCCAACACCCTTAGGTGTACACAGCCGAGGTAGCTTGTAGGACAAGCTTAGAAGACAAAAATGGATATTTAATCTCTCTTAAGTTCATCTTATCCTTTTTTTTAAGAAACAAAATACCAAACTCTCTCATTTCTTTCCTTAGCAATATTCGGACAACACATCACAATTACTCTCCAATCTTATTCAATCCAAACTATCCATATGTATTGAATCTAGACACCATTTCGAGACAGTTTCATGTTGTGATCTTCTTCAAATTAATCCATCTTCAATCATTTTCTCCAAGCTTAAGTTTGAAGGTTTTTAGGTGAAGTTCTTGATCTTCACTTCTAATTTTATTTTCAAGTTCTAGACCATAATCTTGATCTATGGTCATCTTATTTCAAACCTTAGATTTTAATATTTGTATACTTAATTTGTTTTAAGGGTCTTTTTGGTGGTAAAAGTTTACTCCAAGAAGGCAACTAAGGAGCTTCTTGATCATCACCTAAGGTAAAAGGGAGATTAACCTCATCGACCAACTTGGTGGTGAGAAATGGAATTTGTGGTTGTTTGTGAAAAATCCATGTGAAAATTTATTCACTTGATTGTGTGAATTTAATGGTTTATGCTTGTTGGCTATATGTGATTATATGACTTTGATCTTATGCATGAAATTGCTATGGTAGGAATTGATGATTGGAATGTTTTACATGCTTTGAATCATGTGGGAATGGCAAAATTTTGGTCCCAATGACCATACATGGCTCACGGCAATTTAGCCCAAGATGGGATATCCAAGGCAAAAAATATTTTATTGATTGTGAACCTAGATAATTAGGTGACAAGAATATGATTTAAGGATTTACAAGTTGAAGAAGGAGATAAACAAAATTTTATCATTTGAGAAGAATTGATTTTCGGCCATGATAATGGAAATTAGTATGAAAGATGGTTTGGAAATTTAAAGTATTTTGTTTAAAAGAGTTTTTAGTAAAGGTGATAGAAAAGGATTTTTGAAGTGTTTGATTAAATGAAAATAACGTTGATTTTGTGAAAAACGTTAGAAAATATCACTTAGAGGAGATTTGGTAAGAAAACATTGAAATTGTGGTTCAAATTTTATATTAAACATGGAAAGTCTCAAAATTAAGCTTAGAACATCAACAAACATTTTACGCGATTGAAACGTATTGATAAAACCTTACGCGATTTAAAAACATTGATTTTTTAGTTACGCAATTAAGAAAATATTTGAAAATTTGTACGCGATTAAAAAATAATGTAAAAATGTTACGCGATTTGGAAACGTAACAAATATGTTACGCGATTGTGAAAACGCAATAAAAATACTTTGTAATTGAGAAAAACAGTAGATTGCTGTCGGGCTAACGTACTGGACCCGGAGACGTCAATAGACGGTTTAGCCCAGTAGTGGTTTGATTTCGTAGGAATCATATTGTTAATAATTATTGATTCATTGAGTTATCTGATCATGTATTATGAAAGTTGTGGGGACTTTGTTTGTTAAGGTTGTATGCTTAGGAGATTGAATTTACACCTTAGTGTAGGTGCGAATTGCGTAGTGAAGGTCGATAACTGATCTTGGGGTCATCGGGGCACGGTAATTCCACAAGTGGCCAATTAGTAGCTCTACTGTGTCACGGTTGCTGATGCAAACGCACTGACGATCTTGATGAGACACTATACCTATTCACGATCTGGTGTAGAATGTCTTGTATAAGCCATGATGCGCACACTGAGAAAGTTGTAGCACTTGAATTAAGGCTAACAATATACGAACATGTCTCCCGATCATTCTCTCCAATATTGGTTTTAGCTCCATGGAGTAGGGTTCGATCCATTGTGCATATGCATAACCAGTAGACATGTTGTTATGACATACATTCGTTGAATTATCTATTAATTGATATCATGACTGTAATTGTTGATTTTGTACTGAATGACATTATTGTTATTACTGTTTCTTTACTGTCATACTAGTATGTGATATAGGGGATCTCACCTCTTTATTATATTGTCTTGTTTGTTCTATTTTATGTTTATATTCTATGCATAATGTGATGGCAGCGAGGCGGAATCTTTTGGGTTTCATTAAGGTATAGTTCCATAAAGGCATTGATGCATGGCGCGTCTATTTGGACACTGAACACATTGAGTATTTTGAGGATGTTACCCTGTCTTTGAGTAGGACCCACCATGGGGTCGCTAATTTTTCTTTTGATATTATTGTATATCTAGAGTTTTATATGTCTGTCAGGGAGTTATGGGGTGATCTTCATTACACTCCTAGGGAGGATTCTGAGGTAATGTCTGCTCAGACTCCTGTTCGTCGAGACATGCCCCAACTGGGGAATTTGTCTATTAGGGATTCTGAGGAGGATTAGGAGGAGATCCAGTGGAGGACCCTTCCCTCCAAGTGTTTGGGCTTGGGCCAGATTAGGTTTTGTTATGGTAGTTATGCCTATACTTTTGAGTACGTGAGTTTTATGTATTTATGTTGTCATTAAACTATGTTATATATGTGAATTATGTATTATTCAGTTTACTATGTCTTATTTTCTCTATATTCTATTAAGTTTATATTATCCATGAAAAGAAATTTTATAACTCGTATATTACAATATTAAATTATTTATGACTTGGTTTTAGCTGTCTTGACTGGGAGGGGAATTCAGAAGGATTCTAAGGTCACTTATTTCTAGGTCTTGAGGAAGAAACTCCTTAGTTGTCCCTCCAAGAGAAGGTTGGATGGTTCCTCCATCCCAGATTATACTGGGTTGAGTATGGGTTATTTTGCTGTGGACGATAGTTACTGACATATTGTGCACTTTATGACAAAGAAGGGCACCTATCGCTCGCGTGGTTGTCGCCACACTTGTCACACAACCCAAATGGGCTCTGGTGAGGACTTTACCCCATACTGTCAAGCTTGCTTTCTATGGCTACTGCTTGAGCTACCAACGATGTTATTGCGTCCATCTCATGCACTCCAACCACCCTCCTTGGAGTGTTTCTGACAGAGGGCCATTGATAGCTATTAGCAGCTAATTCCTCCAACATTTGGAAAGCATCATCAAAAGATTTGCTTAGTAAAGAGCCTCCAACTGTAGCATCTACTATTGGACGATGTTGCAACAACAAGCCCTTGTGAAATGAATAGACTTGATGCCATGGAGGAACAGCATGGTGTGGACACCTCCATAGTAGATCCTTGTACCTCTCCCAGGCTTCATGCTAGGATTCTGATTCAATTTGGGTGAATGGTGTAATATCATTCACCATCTCAGCAGTCTTGGCTGGAAGAAAATATTTGTTAAGAAATTTGTTACATACCTCAAACCAAGTTGTTATCGATCCAGCAGGCAGATATTGAACCAGCTCTTGGCTTTGTCTTGGAGAGAAAAAAGGGAAGAGCCTCAGGCGAATGGCATCCTCAGAAACACTATTGTGCCTAAATGTGTCGCAAGTGTCTAAGAAGTTCGAGAGATGCGCGTTGGGATCTTTGTTGGACAAGCTATCAAACTATACAGAAGTTTGTATCATTTGGATTATGGCTGGCTTTATCTCAAAGTTGTTAGCACGGATGGCCGACCGTCTAATGCTAGACTATAGATTGTCCATTTAAGGGGTTGCAAACTCCTTCAAGGGCCGTATATTGTTATGCTCATCCGCCATCTTTCAAGTACCTGAAACAATTAAAGAATTGAAACTTAAATTGATATGCACAAAAAGAAACTTGAACTATAACTACTTAAGCTCGTTATTGATATTAGCTCTACTGAAATTAAGCCATAGTCCCCGACAACAGTGTCAAAAACTTGTTCGCTCTTTTGCTTATTGTAACACCCTAATATAGATATCCAGATATATCCTAGATAGACAGAGATATATAAAGATAACCAGTACTAGAGATGTCACTTCTATACTACATACTAACATATATCTATAATCACAACTGAGTAATTATAGAAAGCCTTGAGAGATTGCGGAAAAACTTAAACTCATACATATATATATACAAACTTAGCCACCTGAGGCTTATTGTAATACATATAACATAAAACTTACAGAACAAACATAAACTTATTACATAAGTTCTGTCTACTTAAAGCAATAAAAACTATTCTAGTCTTCATGCTTTATCTTCTCATCCTTGGCAAGGTTTGCATCTCTGTACCTGCATCTTTATCTTTATCGGTACCTGAACCTGCATCTGGATTTACATGGAATAGCAACTGGGGTGAGAATTAACATTCTCAGTATAAGCAATTCCAATACCAGTTCTCTATAACATTGTATATAACAAATATATATAACAAAAGCTATAATTCTAACTTAGGAGTTTCCCCCTCTATTTTCATAACTTAGGAGTTTCCTCCTCTATTCTCATAACTTAGGAGTTGCCTCCTCTTTTCTCATAACTTAAACACTTTCTAATAGTGTAATAACAATCAAGAGTGAACACACTGCTAATATATACAGCGCCCATACATCTGTACATACCAACAGATGACGGACAATGCCCATACAATCGTCCGTAAATGCAATGCTAATGATATGTAATGAATATGCCTAAGGAATCCTAAGTGCATGTGAATGAAATGCAAATGCAGAGTTTTGATTTGGAGCGAAGGAATTTGCTAGGAACTAGTCAGTATATCATCTAGTGGTAAATAGAGGAAACCTCATCCTCACCTTACACGTATCCTGGCTCATTGAGAAATTCGGGCTTCATCCTTGCTCAAAGAGCGTCTCTGGATTTCCCACTTATCTCCTTAGGCCTTGGCACATCGAGACATCAGGGTTATGTCCTTCTCAAAAGTCCTTCGGACACCCATCTATCTCCTTTTTGCCTTCATGATTAACATCAAAGGATACTCACTAGATCGACCCTACTTGACTAATTCATAGACTTTCGTACATACTTATATACTTAGTTCCTCTCAGAGCTAAGCATATTCTAGTCTTCTTATGTTTACCCCTTGTGATGAGGAGAATCAGTAACCTCATACTATATGTAACCTTAGCACTTGGTTAGGAATATTTGTTCCCTTAGGAACTTCTCGATCCCTTACCTCCCGGCTGAATGACCTCACGTCATATAACGTTACATTCTCGGTAAACATTACTAAACTATGTCTCTTACTTGTACCTAAACTTCACCTCGTCACTCCTTTCTCTTAAGTGATCTCTAATGCAACCTTACGTTGCTTGAGGTGTTAGGTATTTACCTTTGGCGAACCACTAATCTTGGTTGCCCTAAGGTCCTTTCTCTTCATCTTCACACTAGCTTAACTCTCTAGTGTGTGAAGAGCTTAGTGTTATGTTTATCTATTACATAAACACCATCTTACTCTTTACTATAGACTCAACTCATCCTAGTGAAAGAGTCTATCTTAACTAATGCCTCATCTAACCTTGCTTAAGGAACTGAGAGCATTTCTCTAAAACTTTGCATAATTAACTCCACTTTGTCTAAAGAGAGTAGTTCATGCATCTAACTTTCCTTTTCTATCACACTTCTGGTAGTAGCGTATACTACACTTGTGTGCTAACATACTTATTCTAAACTCAACTTCCATGCTTTACTTGCATCTAAGGAAGTATCTTCTCTTTATCTTGTACTTCTAACTCATCTTAACTTATACTTGAGTTGTTGTACATTTCTGTTCTACTTTCTGCTATCTTTATCTTGTACTTCTAACTCATCTTAACTTATACTTGAGTTGTTGTACATTTCTGTTCTACTTTCTCGCTTATGACATCTTCTTAGTCATAATTCCTCTTCTTGTGTATTTAACAATGTACTAAGTCTCACTTAACTTGAGACTAAGTACCTAAACGTCCCTCTGTGGAACTCATACACAATCTTATCTCCACTCCTGTAATCTAACTCTAGAGTGGCTCTTACTTGCAACTCTTTGTTGCCTAAGCTTCTAGGTACCTTCCTAAGGTAATCCACTATTCTTGGATTTCCTAAGGTTCATACCTTTCTCATCATTCTCTACTAGAGTGAATACTATTATTCATCTCTATTGCACTATCTCATCACATCTTAAGTGATATCAGTTGCAACATTAAGTTGCCTAAAGTGCAATATCATTACTTAAAACAAACCTTTCCTTTAGGATGCTTAAAAGCCTATGCTTTCTCATACTTGATGGATAGATATTTTCCACTTGAAAATATCCCATCTTGTGCCTTAACACACTTAGGAAACATGTCTTAATGATTCCCTTAACTATGGCACCTCAAAGCATCCAAAAACATCATTTTGGAGCTTCAGGATCTCATGCCGCGGCACAGCATTTGCACGCCGCGGCGCCCTTCTCTCGAGGGCTACTGCTGGGCTAATTTTTAACCTCACGCCGCGGCATGCTTCCTCCACGCCGCGGCATTCCCGGCGAAAACTCTCGCGCTGCGGCGTGACTATCTCCACGCCGCGGCGCCATCAGCAGAACCCTGGTTCTGCAGAATTCTGTGCGGGTTTGCTGCTCTATTGATCATTTCTGCTTATTCCAAGCCATCTCAATCCAAATTCTAAGTAATTCTAAGTCCCTAATCAATTCTTTAACATTTAGGAACATCAATTACTCTCTTAAATCTCTTAATTTGGATTATGGCTAGAATTCTTCATTCTTTAACTTAAGGCTCACTTTGTGATTCAAGGGTCTTCTTTCTTAAGTTGATGTTATAGACAAGTCATAAATGACCCAAGGAACACTTCTATGCAAGCCAAACTCTTCTAACATCTCTAAAACTCAAATTAGCATATTATGTATCTATATGCATACATAGAGAATAGAGATGAATAAAAGCTCTAAACCCCTACCTCTTGAAGATTGAAGCCTTGAATCTTGAAGCTTGATCTTCTTCTTCCCTTCTTCTTCCCTTCTCTCCTCTCCCCTTTCTCTCTTTTCTTCTCTGGTTTTCGGTTTCTCTTCTTCTCTGAGGAGAACCAAATATAAAGGGGAAGGGACGTGCGAGGAATTACGGGAAAAGATTAATACTTGAAACTTCTATCTGCTATGGATACCCGAATCATGCTAATTCGAGTTTCCTGCTTCCAACAACCTTAGAATAAATCATAAGATTCATCTAAGTTGTTGTTTCTCTTTCTCTTTCTCATTATTTTCTATATCTGCTAGGGATCAATCGGCATTAAAAGCACAACCCGTATGCCTAAAAATATCAAACCGACTCGATTCTCTTGAAACTTTTACCACATCTTATTTGGCTTATTTGTGACCTAGAAATAAACTCTCTATGTTTATTTCTCTTAACTTAGCAACTTATGCTATTATCTCGAGTCATTTTAAGCCATTTTACAACTTTTATGTTGCAACTAAGTGCCTAAATGAACTCGAGATTGTCACAAAACTTGATGACATGCTAAACAAGTTAAATGCTACCTTTCGTAACCATTTACCAGTCTAACATGTACTTAAGGGTATTACATTTCTCCCCTCCTTTTTAAAATTTTGTCCCCAAAATTGTTCACCTCACGTAAACAATTCTGGCTAAACAAAACTCTACATGGAACTTCTGCTTCTATACAGTCCTTCTTTAGTACCAGCTTCTCCCCACCACTTTCTCTTAACTAGATCTGCTTATCTCAAAGCTCTTGATCTCTATGCTTATGGATGGTAAGCTGTACTAAAACATAACTTAGCTTTGAACTCCTTCTTATAAGGCTTTCAAAACCAAGTGTGAATCTAGTATCTCTCTCAGACACTATATTCACTGAAACTCTATGAATCCTAACTATTCCCTTCAAAAGTAGTTGAACTACCTTATCTAGAAAATAGCTATCTGTTCTTAGCAAAAGATTGGTGGATTACTTAATCTTGCCACCTTTATCTGCCGCTCAACATATTCTCTTATGTTCTTTAACATACTATGCTACTATACATCTTCCTTAACTCTTGGAAAACCTTAGTAGCCTCTTGATAGATGGTACACTTTCTCTGGTGAGCTTCCTCTAGAATCCTTTTCTTGATTTTTGACTCTCTTGGAAGACAAAGTTATCTCTAAACTTCGTCATTCCCTCTTAGTCATAACAAAATCCTTAAGGGTTCCCTTGAAAATCTGCTCACACTTGTCTCTTAGAGCTTCATTCTCCTTCTGAGCTTCAAAGAAATCTGAGCCTTTAGGCCTCTTACTATGTCCACCTTGCTCACTGAGAGACTATCTGGAATCATAGTCACCGCTAGACTCAAATTCTCGAAAACTCTCAAGAAATTCACTCTCTCTTGGACTATCATCTAGGATAACCATTACACTGGCATTACCCGAAAGATATCTCAACTCAAGGTTATGAACCTTGAAAAACTCTTTCCATCTATTCTGCTTCATGTCCAGCTTCCTCTGATCTACAAGCATCTTAAGCTATCATGATCGCTGAACATCTCTAACTAGACTCCTTATGAGTTATGTCTCCAAAACTATAAGGTATCACTACTATGGCTAATTCCAAATCATACCTAGGGTAGTCCTTCTCTTGCAGACTGAACTGCCTTGATGCGTAGGCATCTACCTACCTCTATTGCATCTAACATACCCTAGTCCCATCTTCGAAGTATAACTGTCTACTTCAAAGTTCTCTCGGGAATTTGGAATTACCAAAACTAACGTAGTAATCAACCTTCTCTTCTACTCTTGGAAAACAAACTCACTATCTAGAGTCCATTACTGGGTACTACCTCTCTTAACTGGCCTAAACCAGGTAGCACTAACTTAGAAAATCTACTGATAGATTCTTTGCTCTTGGATACAATGGTTACTCTACCCATTGTACCACTGCTTAAACTCTCATTGGGGTTCTCTGCAATTTCGTCTTAAGAAATTACATAACTCTTAAACTGTACCACTTGTAATCCAAAACTGACTTTCGGTTTTCTTGGTACTTAACCCCTTCTTTTCAAAAGTTTCCAAAACTACCTTTGACATACTTTTCATGTCCTTTCGTAATTCTGGAAAACTCTCGAAAATCTGCTTTACTTTACTATGCTTCTATGATAACCAAGTCTTAGATCATCTCCGAGAAAATTCAAAGATTCTCTCAACTGATCTTACACGATCATCCTTCTCTCTCGAACAACCAAACCATACCAACAAGGTAAGCAACTAGATTCACAAAGTAAATCAACATGATCTACAAAGTAAATCTATTCTCTTCTTATACACACCTTAAAAGATTTCTCTTTACATGTGTTCTCATCTCATACCAAGTTGGAAGATTTCGTCGCTTTCTTTTATCCAAGAACCATCTCTCTTACGATGTCCTGGTTACTTACTTATGTAGCTCATGGATTACCCATCAAAATGGTCTACATCCATGTATCTTACCACATCTAGCACATCTTAGTTACTGGAAGCTTGATTTGCTTTTCTCCTTAGAGTTGCTCCTCTACAAGCACTCTTCTTATACTTATCATTACTCCAAGCTTCCACTGTGCAACTCTGATACAACTTGAGATCAAAAGACACTCTCACTGACCTCAACATCTGATCTTTTCCTCATTAGGAACTTTCTAACTCTTGTTCCATCGAGGCTACTTCTACAACTCTGCATGCACTGACTAGAGCGCAGAAGTCTATAACCTCCTTTTGCATCGCAATTCTTCTAATGTCTTCTCCAAGTTCTACTTCAAATTTTACTCACTTCCAGTCTTTATCTGGATTGGACGTAAAATAAGAAAAGAACTCTTGACATTCTTTGAATTGCTTTGCATTCTGATCTTCAGTAATATCCCCTTGCTCTAACTTTAGGAATTCTTCTTTCCTTTGCTTTCTCTAACTCAAGGGAATAATACTTATCTAGGAAAGTAACTCTAAACACCTCTCATGTGGTTCGAGTACTAACCATCTCTAGTAACCTCTCTGCTTCATCTCATCAGCTTTCGGCTTCACCTACTAACCCTTACGAAGCAAGGTCACTTTCTATTCATCAGCACTTGCTATGGTCTCAAGGATCTCTTCCATCACATGAAACCATCTTCTAACTCTGGCTGAACTAAACGCTCCCTTGAAAACAAAGGAGTATCTTTCTTGAACTCGGAGAAACACTGATTCCTCAAAAGTTCTCTCTCGTCTTCGCTACTAGCTAAGCGAGTTCTATTCTATCGCTTCGATAGACTTCTACTAATGGCAGTCTGCTTCTCTCACACAAGCAGCCATTTCTCTAAAAGCTCTGGTATTCTCTTTCTTTACCAGTCTCCTAGTCATGCAATTCCATCTGCTTATCTCAAAAAGAGATAAAAGAATGCATAACTTTCTACTAAACTGCTACTTATGCCTAAGCACGGTCAGTCCATACCCTGGCTCAACAGGATGAACTGCTCTGATACCAAAATGTAACACCCTAATACAGATATCCAGATATATCCTAGATAGACAGAGATATATAAAGATAACCAGTACTAGAGATGTCACTTCTATACTACATACTAACATATATCTATAATCACAACTGAGTAATTATAGAAAGCCTTGAGAGATTGCGGAAAAACTTAAACTCATACATATATATATACAAACTTAGCCACCGAGGCTTATTGTAATACATATAACATAAAACTTACAGAACAAACATAAACTTATTACATAAGTTCTGTTTCTACTTAAAGCAATAAAAACTATTCTAGTCTTCATGCTTTATCTTCTCATCCTTGGCAAGGTTTGCATCTACGTACTGCATCTTTATCTTTATCGGTACTGAACCTCGCATCTGGATTTACATGGAATAGCAATCGGGGGTGAGAATTAACATTCTCGATAAAGCAATTCCAATACCAGCTTCTCTATAACATTGTATATAACAAATATATATAACAAAAGCTATAATTCTAACTTAGGAGTTTCCCCTCTTTTTCATAACTTAGGAGTTTCCTCCTCTATTCTCATAACTTAGGAGTTGCCTCCTCTTTTCTCATAACTTAAACACTTTCTAATAGTGTAATAACAATCAAGAGTGAACACACTTGCTAATATATACAGCGCCCATACATCCGTACATACCAACAAAGGTGACGGACAATGCCCATACAACCGTCCGTAAATGCAATGCTAATGATATGTAATGAATATGCCTAAGGAATCCTAAGTGCATGTGAATGAAATGCAAATGCAGAGTTTTGATTTGGAGCGAAGGAATTTGCTAGGAACTAGTCAGTATATCATCTAGTGGTAAATAGAGGAAATCTCATCCTCACCTTACACGTATCCTGGCTCATTGAGAAATTCGGGTTTCATCCTTGCTCAAAGAGCGTCTCTGGATTTCCCACTTATCTCCTTAGGCCTTGGCACATCGAGACATCAGGGTTATGTCCTTCTCAAAGTCCTTCGGACACCCATCTATCTCCTTTTTGCCTTCATGATTAACATCAAAGGATACTCACTAGATCGACCCTACTTGACTAATTCATAGACTTTCGTACATACTTATATACTTAGTTCCTCTCAGAGCTAAGCATATTCTAGTCTTCTTATGTTTACCCCTTGTGATGAGGAGAATCAGTAACCTCATACTATATGTAACCTTAGCACTTGGTTAGGAATATTTGTTCCCTTAGGAACTTCTCGATCCCTTACCTCCTGGTGAATGACCTCACGTCATATAACGTTACATTCTCAGGTAAACATTACTAAACTATGTCTCTTACTTGTACCTAAACTTCACCTCGTCACTCCTTTCTCTTAAGTGATCTCTAATGCAACCTTACGTTGCTGAGGTGTTAGGTATTTACCTTTGGCGAACCACTAATCTTGGTTGCCCTAAGGTCCTTTCTCTTCATCTTCACACTAGCTTAACTCTCTAGTGTGTGAAGAGCTTAGTGTTATGTTTATCTATTACATAAACACCATCTTACTCTTTACTATAGACTCAACTCATCCTAGTGAAAGAGTCTATCTTAACTAATGCCTCATCTAACCTTGCTTAAGGAACTGAGAGCATTTCTCTAAAACTTTGCATAATTAACTCCACTTTGTCTAAAGAGAGTAGTTCATGCATCTAACTTTCCTTTTCTATCACACTTCTGGTAGTAGCGTATACTACACTTGTGTGCTAACATACTTATTCTAAACTCAACTTCCATGCTTTACTTGCATCTAAGGAAGTATCTTCTCTTTATCTTGTACTTCTAACTCATCTTAACTTATACTTGAGTTGTTGTACATTTCTGTTCTACTTTCTGCTATCTTTATCTTGTACTTCTAACTCATCTTAACTTATACTTGAGTTGTTGTACATTTTTCTGTTCTACTTTCTCGCTTATGACATCTTCTTAGTCATAATTCCTCTTCTTGTGTATTTAACAATGTACTAAGTCTCACTTAACTTGAGACTAAGTACCTAAACGTCCCTCTGTGGAACTCATACACAATCTTATCTCCACTCCCGTAATCTAACTCTAGAGTGGCTCTTACTTGCAACTCTTTGTTGCCTAAGCTTCTAGGTACCTTCCTAAGGTAATCCACTATTCTTGGATTTCCTAAGGTTCATACCTTTCTCATCATTCTCTACTAGAGTGAATACTATTATTCATCTCTATTGCACTATCTCATCACATCTTAAGTGATATCAGTTGCAACATTAAGTTGCCTAAAGTGCAATATCATTACTTAAAACAAACCTTTCCTTTAGGATGCTTAAAAGCCTATGCTTTCTCATACTTGATGGATAGATATTTTCCACTTGAAAATATCCCATCTTGTGCCTTAACACACTTAGGAAACATGTCTTAATGATTCCCTTAACTATGGCACCTCAAAGCATCCAAAAACATCATTTTGGAGCTTCAGGATCTCATGCCGCGGCACAGCATTTGCACGCGCCGCGCGCCTTCTCTCGAGGGCTACTGCTGGGCTAATTTTTAACCTCACGCCGCGGCATGCTTCCTCCACGCCGCGGCATTCCCGGCGAAAACTCTCGCGCTGCGCGCGTGACTATCTCCACGCCGCGGCGCCATCAGCAGAACCCTGGTTCTGCAGAATTCTGCAGCTGCGGGTTTGCTGCTCTATTGATCATTTCTGCTGATTCCAAGCCATCTCAATCCAAATTCTAAGTAATTCTAAGTCCCTAATCAATTCTTTAACATTTAGGAACATCAATTACTCTCTTAAATCTCTTAATTTGGATTATGGCTAGAATTCTTCATTCTTTAACTTAAGGCTCACTTTGTGATTCAAGGGTCTTCTTTCTTAAGTTGATGTTATAGACAAGTCATAAATGACCCAAGGAACACTTCTATGCAAGCCAAACTCTTCTAACATCTCTAAAACTCAAATTAGCATATTATGTATCTATATGCATACATAGAGAATAGAGATGAATAAAAGCTCTAAACCCCTACCTCTTGAAGATTGAAGCCTTGAATCTTGAAGCTTGATCTTCTTCTTCCCTTCTTCTTCCCTTCTCTCCTCTCCCCTTTCTCTCTTTTCTTCTCTGGTTTTCGGTTTCTCTTCTTCTCTGCCGAGGAGAACCAAATATAAAGGGGAAGGGACGTGCAAGGAATTACGGGAAAAGATTAATACCGAAACTTCTATCTCATGCTATGGATACCCGAATCATGCTAATTCGAGTTTCCGCTTTCCAACAACCTTAGAATAAATCATAAGATTCATCTAAGTTGTTGTTTCTCTTTTCTCATTATTTTCTATATCTGCTAGGGATCAATCTGGCATTAAAAGCACAACCTGTATGCCTAAAAATACCAAACTGACTCTGATTCTCTTGAAACTTTTACCACATCTTATTTGGCTTATTTGTGACCTAGAAATAAACTCTCTATGTTTATTTCTCTTAACTTAGCAACTTATGCTATTATCTCGAGTCATTTTAAGCCATTTTACAACTTTTATGTTGCAACTAAGTGCCTAAATGAACTCGATTGTCACAAAACTTGATCGACATGCTAAACAAGTTAAATGCTACCTTTCGTAACCATTTACCAGTCTAACATGTACTTAAGGGTATTACATTTCTCCCCTCCTTTTTAAAATTTTGTCCCCAAAATTGTTCACCTCACGTAAACAATTCGCTAAACAAAACTCTACATGGAACTTCGCTTCTATACGGTCCTTCTTTAGTACCAAAGATCTCCCCACCACTTTCTCTTAACTAGATCTGCTTATCTCAAAGCTCTTGATCTCTATGCTTATGGATGGTAAGTGTACTAAAACATAACTTAGCTTTGAACTCCTTCTTATAAGGCTTTCAAAACCAAGTGTGAATCTAGTATCTCTCTCAGACACTATATTCACTGAAACTCTATGAATCCTAACTATTCCCTTCAAAAGTAGTTGAACTACCTTATCTAGAAAATAGCTATCTGTTCTTAGCAAAAGATTGGTGGATTACTTAATCTTGCCACCTTTATCTGCCGCTCAACATATTCTCTTATGTTCTTTAACATACTATGCTACTATATATCTTCCTTAACTCTTGGAAAACCTTAGTAGCCTCTTGATAGATGGTACACTTTCTCTGGTGAGCTTCCTCTAGAATCCTTTTCTTGATTTTTGACTCTCTTGGAAGACAAAATTATCTCTAAACTTCGTCATTCCCTCTTAGTCATAACAAAATCCTTAAGGGTTCCCTTGAAAATCTGCTCACACTTGTCTCTTAGAGCTTCATTCTCCTTCTGAGCTTCAAAGAAATCTGAGCCTTTAGGCCTCTTACTATGTCCACCTTGCTCACTGAGAGACTATCTGGAATCATAGTCACCGCTAGACTCAAATTCTCGAAAACTCTCAAGAAATTCACTCTCTCTTGGACTATCATCTAGGATAACCATTACACTGGCATTACCCGAAAGATATCTCAACTCAAGGTTATGAACCTTGAAAAACTCTTTCCATCTATTCTCGCTTCATGTCCAGCTTCCTCGATCTACAAGCATCTTAAGCTATCATGATCGCTGAACATCTCTAACTAGACTCCTTATGAGTTATGTCTCCAAAACTATAAGGTATCACTACTATGGCTAATTCCAAATCATACCTAGGGTAGTCCTTCTCTTGCAGACTGAACTGCCTTGATGCGTAGGCATCTACCTACCTCTATTGCATCTAACATACCCTAGTCCCATCTTCGAAGTATAACTGTCTACTTCAAAGTTCTCTCGGGAATTTGGAATTACCAAAACTAACGTAGTAATCAACCTTCTCTTCTACTCTTGGAAAACAAACTCACTATCTAGAGTCCATTACTGGGTACTACCTCTCTTAACTGGCCTAAACCAGGTAGCACTAACTTAGAAAATCTACTGATAGATTCTTTGCTCTTGGATACAATGGTTACTCTACCCATTGTACCACTGCTTAAACTCTGCTGGGGTTCTCTGCAATTTCTGTCTTAAGAAATTACATAACTCTTAAACTGTACCACTTGTAATCCAAAACTGACTTTCGGTTTTCTTGGTACTTAACCCCTTCTTTTCAAAAGTTTCCAAAACTACCTTTGACATACTTTTCATGTCCTTTCGTAATTCTGGAAAACTCTCGAAAATCTGCTTTACTTTACTATGCTTCTATGATAACCAAGTCTTAGATCATCTCCTGAGAAAATTCAAAGATTCTCTCAACTGATCTTACCTGATCATCCTTCTCTCTCGAACAACCAAACCATACCAACAAGGTAAGCAACTAGATTCACAAAGTAAATCAACATGATCTACAAAGTAAATCTATTCTCTTCTTATACACACCTTAAAAGATTTCTCTTTACATGTGTTCTCATCTCATACCAAGTTGGAAGATTTCGTCGCTTTCTTTTATCCAAGAACCATCTCTCTTACGATGTCCTGGTTACTTACTTATGTAGCTCATGGATTACCCATCAAAATGGTCTACATCCATGTATCTTACCACATCTAGCACATCTTAGTTACTGGAAGCTTGATTTGCTTTTCTCCTTAGAGTTGCTCCTCTACAAGCACTCTTCTTATACTTATCATTACTCCAAGCTTCCACTGTGCAACTCGATACAACTTGAGATCAAAAGACACTCTCACCGACCTCAACATCTGATCTTTTCCTCATTAGGAACTTTCTAACTCTTGTTCCATCGAGGCTACTTCTACAACTCGCATGCACCGACTAGAGCGCGAGAGTCTATAACCTCCTTTTGCATCGCAATTCTTCTAATGTCTTCTCCAAGTTCTACTTCAAATTTTACTCACTTCTAGTCTTTATCTGGATTGGACGTAAAATAAGAAAAGAACTCTTGACATTCTTTGAATTGCTTTGCATTCTCGATCTTAGTAATATCCCCTTGCTCTAACTTTAGGAATTCTTCTTTCCTTTGCTTTCTCTAACTCAAGGGAATAATACTTATCTAGGAAAGTAACTCTAAACACCTCTCATGTGGTTCAAGTACTAACCATCTCTAGTAACCTCTCTGCTTCATCTCATCAGCTTTCGGCTTCACCTACTAACCCTTACGAAGCAAGGTCACTTTCTATTCATCAGCACTTGCTATGGTCTCAAGGATCTCTTCCATCACATGAAACCATCTTCTAACTCGGCTGAACTAAACGCTCCCTTGAAAACAAAGGAGTATCTTTCTTGAACTCGGAGAAACACCGATTCCTCAAAAGTTCTCTCTCGTCTTCGCTACTAGCTAAGCGAGTTCTATTCTATCGCTTCGATAGACTTCTACTAATGGCGTCCGCTTCTCTCACACAAAGAGCCCATTTCTCTAAAAGCTCGTATTCTCTTTCTTTACCGCCTCCTAGTCATGCAATTCCATCCGCTTATCTCAAAAGAGATAAAAGAATGCATAACTTTCTACTAAATCTGCTACTTATGCCTAAGCACGGTCGGTCCATACCCCGGCTCAACAGGGATGAACTGCTCGATACCAAAATGTAACACCCTAATACGATATCCGGATATATCCTAGATAGACAGAGATATATAAAGATAACCAAGACTAGAGATGTCACTTCTATACTACATACTAACATATATCTATAATCACAACCGAGTAATTATAGAAAGCCTTGAGAGATTGCGGAAAAACTTAAACTCATACATATATATATACAAACTTAGCCACCTGAGGCTTATTGTAATACATATAACATAAAACTTACAGAACAAACATAAACTTATTACATAAGTTCTGTCTACTTAAAGCAATAAAAACTATTCTAGTCTTCATGCTTTATCTTCTCATCCTTGGCAAGGTTTGCATCTCTCAGTACTGCATCTTTATCTTTATCGGTACTGAACCGCATCTGGATTTACATGGAATAGCAACTGGGGTGAGAATTAACATTCTCAGTATAAGCAATTCCAATACCAGTTCTCTATAACATTGTATATAACAAATATATATAACAAAAGCTATAATTCTAACTTAGGAGTTTCCCCCTCTATTTTCATAACTTAGGAGTTTCCTCCTCTATTCTCATAACTTAGGAGTTGCCTCCTCTTTTCTCATAACTTAAACACTTTCTAATAGTGTAATAACAATCAAGAGTGAACACACTGCTAATATATACAGCGCCCATACATCTGTACATACCAACAGTGACGGACAATGCCCATACAACTGTCCGTAAATGCAATGCTAATGATATGTAATGAATATGCCTAAGGAATCCTAAGTGCATGTGAATGAAATGCAAATGCAGAGTTTTGATTTGGAGCGAAGGAATTTGCTAGGAACTAGTCAGTATATCATCTAGTGGTAAATAGAGGAAACCTCATCCTCACCTTACACGTATCCTGGCTCATTGAGAAATTCGGGTTTCATCCTTGCTCAAAGAGCGTCTCTGGATTTCCCACTTATCTCCTTAGGCCTTGGCACATCGAGACATCAGGGTTATGTCCTTCTCAAAGTCCTTCGGACACCCATCTATCTCCTTTTTGCCTTCATGATTAACATCAAAGGATACTCACTAGATCGACCCTACTTGACTAATTCATAGACTTTCGTACATACTTATATACTTAGTTCCTCTCAGAGCTAAGCATATTCTAGTCTTCTTATGTTTACCCCTTGTGATGAGGAGAATCTGTAACCTCATACTATATGTAACCTTAGCACTTGGTTAGGAATATTTGTTCCCTTAGGAACTTCTCTGATCCCTTACCTCCTGGCTGAATGACCTCACGTCATATAACGTTACATTCTCAGGTAAACATTACTAAACTATGTCTCTTACTTGTACCTAAACTTCACCTCGTCACTCCTTTCTCTTAAGTGATCTCTAATGCAACCTTACGTTGCTGAGGTGTTAGGTATTTACCTTTGGCGAACCACTAATCTTGGTTGCCCTAAGGTCCTTTCTCTTCATCTTCACACTAGCTTAACTCTCTAGTGTGTGAAGAGCTTAGTGTTATGTTTATCTATTACATAAACACCATCTTACTCTTTACTATAGACTCAACTCATCCTAGTGAAAGAGTCTATCTTAACTAATGCCTCATCTAACCTTGCTTAAGGAACTGAGAGCATTTCTCTAAAACTTTGCATAATTAACTCCACTTTGTCTAAAGAGAGTAGTTCATGCATCTAACTTTCCTTTTCTATCACACTTCTGGTAGTAGCGTATACTACACTTGTGTGCTAACATACTTATTCTAAACTCAACTTCCATGCTTTACTTGCATCTAAGGAAGTATCTTCTCTCTTTATCTTGTACTTCTAACTCATCTTAACTTATACTTGAGTTGTTGTACATTTCTTTTCTACTTTCTGCTATCTTTATCTTGTACTTCTAACTCATCTTAACTTATACTTGAGTTGTTGTACATTTCTGTTCTACTTTCTCGCTTATGACATCTTCTTAGTCATAATTCCTCTTCTTGTGTATTTAACAATGTACTAAGTCTCACTTAACTTGAGACTAAGTACCTAAACGTCCCCTCTGTGGAACTCATACACAATCTTATCTCCACTCCTGTAATCTAACTCTAGAGTGGCTCTTACTTGCAACTCTTTGTTGCCTAAGCTTCTAGGTACCTTCCTAAGGTAATCCACTATTCTTGGATTTCCTAAGGTTCATACCTTTCTCATCATTCTCTACTAGAGTGAATACTATTATTCATCTCTATTGCACTATCTCATCACATCTTAAGTGATATCAGTTGCAACATTAAGTTGCCTAAAGTGCAATATCATTACTTAAAACAAACCTTTCCTTTAGGATGCTTAAAAGCCTATGCTTTCTCATACTTGATGGATAGATATTTTCCACTTGAAAATATCCCATCTTGTGCCTTAACACACTTAGGAAACATGTCTTAATGATTCCCTTAACTATGGCACCTCAAAGCATCCAAAAACATCATTTTGGAGCTTCAGGATCTCATGCCGCGGCACAAGCATTTTGCACGCCGCGGCGCTCTTCTCTCGAGGGCTACTGCTGGGCTAATTTTTAACCTCACGCCGCGGCATGCTTCCTCCACGCCGCGGCATTCCCGGCGAAAACTCTCGCGCTGCCGCGGCGTGACTATCTCCACGCCGCGGCGCCATCGCCAGAACCCCAGTCTGCAGAGTCTGCAGCTGCGGGTTTGCTGCTCTATTGATCATTTCTGCTTATTCCAAGCCATCTCAATCCAAATTCTAAGTAATTCTAAGTCCCTAATCAATTCTTTAACATTTAGGAACATCAATTACTCTCTTAAATCTCTTAATTTGGATTATGGCTAGAATTCTTCATTCTTTAACTTAAGGCTCACTTTGTGATTCAAGGGTCTTCTTTCTTAAGTTGATGTTATAGACAAGTCATAAATGACCCAAGGAACACTTCTATGCAAGCCAAACTCTTCTAACATCTCTAAAACTCAAATTAGCATATTATGTATCTATATGCATACATAGAGAATAGAGATGAATAAAAGCTCTAAACCCCTACCTCTTGAAGATTGAAGCCTTGAATCTTGAAGCTTGATCTTCTTCTTCCCTTCTTCTTCCCTTCTCTCCTCTCCCCTTTCTCTCTTTTCTTCTCTGGTTTTCGGTTTCTCTTCTTCTCTGCCGAGGAGAACCAAATATAAAGGGGGAAGGGACGTGCAGGGAATTACGGGAAAAGATTAATACTGAAACTTCTATCTGCTATGGATACCCGAATCATGCTAATTCGAGTTTCCCTGCTTCCAACAACCTTAGAATAAATCATAAGATTCATCTAAGTTGTTGTTTCTCTTTCTCATTATTTTCTATATCTGCTAGGGATCAATCGGCATTAAAAGCACAACCCGTATGCCTAAAAATACCAAACTGACTCTGATTCTCTTGAAACTTTTACCACATCTTATTTGGCTTATTTGTGACCTAGAAATAAACTCTCTATGTTTATTTCTCTTAACTTAGCAACTTATGCTATTATCTGAGTCATTTTAAGCCATTTTACAATTTTTATGTTGCAACTAAGTGCCTAAATGAACTCAGATTGTCACAAAACTTGACTGACATGCTAAACAAGTTAAATGCTACCTTTCGTAACCATTTACCAGTCTAACATGTACTTAAGGGTATTACACTTATCGCAAGTGCATAGGTCGTACTTGTAATATAGTCAAGAGTTGGATATCATTCCCACGAGGATAAAGGCTAATCCAATGCTAATTATTAACTAATAGCTTAAGAACTTCTATCCAAGAACACTCAAATTAAGAGAAGTGTGTTAAATTTTTTGGTTTGAAATGTAATTTCCAAAGGAGGGTGTTATATTAGTTTGGTATCAGAGCCCAGGTTTAGTCTGTCGGGTTTGTGGTTTGGTTTGTCTTGTTTGTGTTGTGTTTTTCTCTGTGTTTTGGTTTCCAAAAGGAGACAATATTGTTTGAATTAGTTACATTTAGTCTTCATTGTATTTTGATTAGTCTGACTTTGAAGAAAGACAATGGCTCGTGGTAGAGGAGCGCATGTGGACACAAGACATGACAATGATAATATGGTTGCGGCTACAACAGTAATACAGAGAATGGTTGATGTAAAAATACAACAAAATCAAAGTGCTACTCAGCAGCAGGAAGCGACAACTGAGGCTTAGAATCTGTCAGAGTTTTGCTAAATAATCTGTCACAGTTTAAAGGCAAATTTGATCCAGAGAAAGCAAACCTTTGGATCAAGGAATTAGAGAAAATCTTTAGAGGAATGGGATGCACAGACGAAAGAAAGGTAACCTATGCTATTTTCATGCTCATTGGAGATAGTGAGGGCTGGTGGGTAGGAACTCAACAGTTGCTGGAAGCTGAAGGAAGAATTATCACGTGGGAAGTCTTCCAGAGCAAATTTCTGGAGAAGTATTTTCCAACTAGCACAAGGCACGCAAAGGAGATGAAGTTCCTTTGACTAAAGCAATGGGGAATGACCGTTAGTGAATATGTTGCTAGGTTTGAAAGCCTATCGAAATTCTCATGATACTTTCAACTTTAGCTCGATGAGGAATGAAAGTGCCAAAAATTCAAAGAAGATTTGAGGCATGATCTGAAGCGAGTAGTACTACCTTTAGGGATAAAGTAATTCCCAGCTTTGTTAGACAAGTGCCACCAAATTGAAGAGTTAGATCAGTCTTGGGATACGAGACCCCGTAACTTTGGACCATCTCTGTTCCAAAAGGGGAGTCATAGTAATATCAACTGATTCTAGCAGAAACCGTATTCACAGCCACCAGGGAATCAATAGCAACAACAACAACGAACATATGGAGGAAGTACTAGTGGAAGTAGATCTAGTAAGACCGTGACAACTTTACCAAAATGTATGAGGTGTGGAAGAGATCACTTAACAAAGAAGTGTATGATCAAGGGAATAATTTGTTTCAAGTGCGGGAAGCCTGGACACATTTTCAGAGACTGTATTCAACTAAAGATGGAGTCTTTCGTTAGTAATGTACGTACTTCAAGACCTCAAGCAGGAGGGAAAGTCTTTACCATGAGTGAAGCAGAAGCCTCCCAATCCGAAGATCTAATCAAGGGAGATTGTGCTATAGGAGGTAAGCCTTTAATGGTACTGTATGACTCGAGGACAACCTATTCTTTTATTGCCTATGACTATGTGAATCAATTAGGGTTGTTTATGTCTTCATTACCATTTGACTTGATTATTTCTACTCTCACTACTAAACCTGCTATTATTACTACTCAAGTCTGTTTAAACTGTCCTATTACTGTTAGAGACCGAAACTTTGTTGTTAATTTAATTTGTTTACCTTTATCATAAATAGATGTGATTTTAGGAATGGATTGGTTATCTTTTAACCATATCCTATTAAATTGTTCCAATAAAACTTTAGTGTTCTCTGAGACTGAGATTTTTGGATTTTTGACGGCCAACCAAGTTAAAGCTTCCTTGAGGGAAGGAGCTCAAGGATACATGTTATTGTTTTCCTTGGAGGTCAAGAGTGAGATGAATATGAATACTATTCCTGTAGTCAATGAGTTTCTCGACGTTTTTCCTGATGATGTACCCAGAATACCACCGGAACTAGAAATAGAATTTTCTATTGATCTTGTACTAGGATCTGATCTTGTATCCATGGCATCATACCAGATGTCACCGTCAGAATGAGCTGAACTCAAGAAGCAGTTGGTGGAATAGTTGGGAAAGCAGTTTGTGAGACCTAGTGTATCACCACGGGGAGCTCCGGTGTTGTTAGTTAAGAAAAAGGATGGAACTTCTCGCTTATGTGTGGATTATCACTAATTGAACAAGATCACGAACAAGAACAAATATCCACTTCAGAGGATAGACGATTTGATTGATCAACTGAAGGGAGCCGTTGTATTCTCTAAGATTGATTTATGTTTTGGTTATCACCAGATTCACGTAAAAGTAGAGGATATCCCTAAGACAGTGTTTCGAACACGTTATGGGCATTATGAATATCTAGTGATGCCGTTCGCAGTGACGAATGCTCCTGCAATATTCATGGATTACGTGAATAGGATATTTTGTCCTTATCTACATAGATTTGTCGTTATCATTTTTGATGACATTCTGATATATTCTCGAAGTCAGGAGGAATACACTGAACATCTCAGTGTGGTTCTTCGAATTCTAAAGGAGAAGTAGTTGTACGCTAAGCTGTCAAAGTGCAAGTTCTGGTTGGAGGAAATTCAATTTTTGGGTCACGTAATTTCAAAGGAAGGAATTGTGGTGGATCCATTGAAAGTTGAAACAATTCTTCAATGAGAAAGACCGAAGACGGCAACGGAGATCCGTAGTTTTGTGGGATTAGCCAGTTGTTACCGAAGATTCATTGAGGGATAGCAGGACCTTTTACCTAGCTCACACAAAAGAATTAAACTTTTGTATGAACTAATGCATGTGAGGAGAGTTATCAAGAATTGAAAAGACGATTGACTACTTCTCCAGTATTGATTCTACCTGATCCCAATGAACCTTTTGAGGTATATTGTGATGCTTCACATCAGGGTTTAGGTTGTGCGGTTATGCAAAATAAAAGGTAGTAGCATATGCCTCGAGGCATTTTGAAAGTGCATGAGAAGAATTACCCTACTCATGATTTGGAGTTAGCTATTGTTGTGTTAGCATTGAAGATCTGGAGGCATTTTCTATATGGAGCAGCATTCAATGTCTTTAGCAATCATAAGAGTCTGAAGTACCTGTTTGGCCAGAAGGAATTGAATATGAGGCAAAGGAGCTGGTTAGAATTTTTGAAAGATTATGATTTCCAACTTCAGTATCATCCCGGAAAGGCGAACGTCATAGCAGATGCTTTGAGTAGGAAGATACTTAGTGTCTCTGCTATGATGATCAAGGAAAAAGAATTGATAGAACAATTCAGGGATATGCAGTTGTTTGTAGAATCAACACGGGGAAGACTTTGCTTGAACATGATTACTATTTCAAATGGATTTATGGAAGAAATTTGAGATAAACAGGGAAGTGATCAATACTTGCAGGATGAGAAGGAGCTAATGAAGCAAGGCGCCGTGTCAAAATTTGAGGAAGGACCGAATGGAATTCTAAGGTTTGGAGATAGGATTTGTATACCAAGTGATTCGAAGCTTAGGAGATTGATTCTCGACAAAGCCCACAAAAGCAAATTGAGTATATATCCAGAAGCAACCAAGATGTATCAGGATTTGAAACGGTTATATTGGTGGAAAGGGATGAAGAGGGACATTGCCAAGTATGTAGCATCTTGTCTAGTTTCTTAGAAAGCTAAGGTTGAACATCAAAAACCTTCAAGAATATTGCAACCTCCCACTATTCCTGAATGGAAATGGGATGGCATTGTAATGGACTTTGTTGTTGGACTACCAAAGATTCGAAAGGGTTATGATTCCATATGGGTGATTGTTGATTGGCTTATGAAGTTAGCACACTTCTTACCCATTAACATAAGGTATTCAATGGAGAGATTGACCTCGGTGTATATTGGTAAAATTGTTAGACTTCACGGTGTACCCTCTAGTATTATTTCTTATAGAGACCCAAGATTTATGTCAAGGTTTTGGCAGAGTCTGCAAGAAGCAATAGGGACAAAACTTTGTTTAAGTTTTGCATATCATCCGCAAACAGATGGCCAATCAAAGAGAATAATTCATTCGTTGGAAGATCTGCTAAGAGCATATGTTTTAGAATAGACTGGGAGTTGGGATGAATTCTTACCTCTGATAGAATTCACCTATAATAATAGTTTCCACTCAAGCATAGGGATGGCACCCTATGAGGAATTATATGGATGACGGTGTAGAACGCCTTTGTGCTGGTACCAAGATGGGGAAAAGCTTGCGTTAGGACCCAAACTTGTACAACAAACAACGAAAAAAGTTTAGGTGATCCAGGAAAAGATGTTGACTCAAAGTCGACAGAAGAGTTATGCTGACAAGAGAAGAAGACCTCTTGTGTTTGAAGAAGGCGAACATGTGTTTTTGAGAGTCACGCCCACGACTGGGGTCGGTCGGGTTATTAAATCTAGAAAACTCACTCCCAAATTTATCGGACCATATCAAATTCTTCGTCAGATAAGTCTGGTAGCATATCAGATAGCTTTACCACCTTTTCTTTCTAAACTTCATAATGTCTTCTATGTATTGCAATTGCGAAAATATATTCCTGATCCAACCTATGTCATAGCACCAAATACAATACAATTAAAAGAGAACTTGACTTATGAGACACTTCCTGTTAAGATCGAAGACAAGAGAGTGAAGTGACTTAGAGGAAAAGAAATTGCCTTAGTAAAGGTAATCTGGAATGATGTAACTGGAGATGCAACTTGGAAACTAGAAGACAGAATGAAAGAGCAATATCTGCATTTATTCTAAAGTATGATAATTTCGAGGATGAAATTCTTTTTAGAGGGGAAGAGTTGTAACACCTCGAAATTTCTTTTTATGATTTTTATAATTTTTGTGAATTATTTAATTTATTTGGATTATTTTATTATTATTTTTGGACTTTATGTGTGTTCGAGGCGGTGTCGAAAAAATAAAATATTTTCAAGGTCGGAAAAATTTTGACTATTACCGCGGGGTCGGGGGAGCTTACTAAACTCGAAACTGAAAACAGATTTTGAAATTTTCCTTTTTTCAAGATTTTATCCGACAGATGAAATCTAGGTACATTCTATTATCCATTAGACAATAAACACTGGTTTTGCTAGCAGTAACCTTTGTCCATTGGTTAATATATATTAGTAAATATCTAGTTAGATGATTAGTCATGAGCCTAGTCATAAACCTAGTCATCGCCACTTATGACTCACTTTGTTGTTGAACCAATGGGAAGCAAGCTTCCAAGGCAAGCTTGAAGGAAGTCAAGCTTTGTAGTTATGACTCACAATTTTGAACCAATGGGAAACAAGATTCCAAGGCAAGCATGAAGAGAACTTGGAGGAGAAGTTTGGCTAACTCAACACCCTTAGGTGTACACGGTCAAGGTAGCTTGTAGGACAAGCTTAGAAGACAAAAATGGATATTTAATCTCTCTTAAGTTTATCTTATCATTTTTTTTAAGAAACAAAATACCAAACTCTCTCATTTCTCTCCTTAGCAATATTTGACCAACACATCACAATTACTCTCCAATCTTGTTCAATCCAAACTAACCATATATCTTGAATCTAGACACCATTTGGAGACACTTTCATGTTGTGATCTTCTTCAAATTAATCCATCTTCAATCATTTTCTCCAAGCTTAAGTTTGAAGGTTTTTAGGTGAAGTTCTTGATCTTCACTTCTAATTTTATTTTCAAGTTCTAGACCATAATCTTGATCCATGGTCATCTTATTTCAAACCTTGGATTTTAATATTTGTATGCTTAATTTGTTTTAAGGGTCTATTTGGTGGTAGAAGTTTACTCCAAGAAGGCAACTAAGGAGCTTCTTGATCATCACCTAAGGTAAGAGGGAGATTAACCTCATCGACCAACTTGGTGATGAGAAATGTGTTACCAAGTGGCCTCAATACTCAAGAGGGGGGGTGAATTGAGTATGTAAAATATTTTCGTAAATCTTTCGCAAAACATTTGATTAACAATTTTCGTTGAAGCTATTGGATGATTGAACTGAATAGATAAACGAGATTGAATACTTCACTCACAAATAAACAACTCAAGATAGAAAGAATTCAAGCAAAGTAAAATATCGAACTCAACTTAAGCAAATATAATTAAAGCACAAAGTAAAGAGATAGAGTTGAGAGGAACAAACACAAGATTTATCCTGGTTCAGCCACCAATCCACTTGTGACCTACGTCCAGTCCTCAAGCAAACCACTCGAGATTTTCCACTAAACTTCAAGCTTGAACGGGTGCTTGAAAACCTTTACACAAAAGAGCACTCAACTCCTTGGGATGCCTCACCCTTGAGCTGCCTCAAACCAGGGATGCCTCACCCTTTTCACTAGAGGGATACCTCACCCTCTTTACAACCTTTGAAGGATGCCTCACCTTCAACAAGGGATACCTCACCCTTTACAAATTTTGAGAGATACCTCACTTTCTTTTCTCTAGAGGGATGCCTCACCCCTTTTACAAAGAATCAAAGTGTTTATAAAATGAAAACTCTCACAAGAGTAGATGATACAAATTGAAGCCCTATAATGCTCTTCAAGAATATCTCAATAATATATACAAAAACATAGCAAAGAAGATTTTAATGATGATTCTCAGATTAAAGCAATTGATAGGTGTTTCTCAAGTGTTGTTCAACCACAAATGATGCCCCAAGATGAGTATTTATAAGTTATTGGAACAAAAGAGCCGTTGGGGGCTTTAATGGGCAACATTAAAAGCCAAATAATATAGCCGTTGGGCTTGTCAGAATGCTGGTAATCGATTACAGGGTTCTGGTAATCGATTACATGACAGTTAAAACGTGTTCTTGGCTTTCTAGGTTTGTGGTAATCGATTACATGACTTGTGTAATCGATTACACGGCCTCTGACTTCATAGTAATCGATTACAATATTGATGTAATCGATTACATGGCCTTTTTGATCGTGTTCTTGGATTTCTGGGAACATGGTAATCGATTACATGGATGCTGTAATCGATTACCAGTCCTCTGACTTGCTGGTAATCGATTACCAAGAGTGTGTAATCGATTACTTGCCACTTTGAACACATTTTTCAATCCCAATTAAGTCTCTAGGCCATTTTTATCATTTGGGTACTTGGTCAAAACAAGATGTGCAAATGTTTACCATAATCCAAGATTGAAATCAACATTTCTTTAAAATATGAACTTTGAAAACAAGTTGATTTATGAGATCTTTGAAAAACCATTTGAATATAATTGAGATACCTTGAGAGCATTTCACATTGATGTTCTAAGACCTATATCTAATATACCTCTTTTGACCTTGGTCTTCTTCTCTTGGTCTTGTTCTTTTCCTTTGATCTTGATCTTCATCTTGACTTTGTTATCATCAAAAACTTATTTGATATGCTTCAAGACATAAGCATTCACATTCTCCCCCTTTTTGATGATGACAAAATAAGCATTGAAAATAGAGAAATATTTGCATTCATTTATCTATCAGAGATTAAGCGTAACTCTCCCCCGTAATGTATGCATGAGATAGGATAAATGATTTTCATGTAAAAGCACAAAGCTCCCCCGTACACGTGCAATATATTTCACTAATCTCTCCCCCGTTGGCATTATCAAAAACAACATAAGCATTTAGCATTGTATAAACATTTTTGCCCAGCAGGATCAATATCAGAGTATGAACGGTTTAGCACAACAATTTGTGATGCCCATAGCAAATGCATATGAAAAAGAAATTGTAGATAATAATTATCATTTATGCCAACAGAATTCAGAGTCATATACAAGAGCAAATGGGGTTAGATAAAGATTAAGCATAAGGAAAGCATCATGAAAAGGCTTGATGGCAGATAAAAAGGTATAACCCATGAATTTTTGCCTTTTAAAACCCTGTGTAATCGATTACAATGTCTGTGTAATCGATTACGCATGTTCTGGATTCCTGGTAATCGATTACGTATGTGATGTAATCGATTACATGCCTTCTGGAATTGTTGTAATCGATTACATTGGAGGTGTAATCGATTACCTGCTTTCTGACTTGGCTTGGAACGCTTGGCAGAGCCTTTGTAATCGATTACAAAGGTGTTGTAATCGATTACCAGTTCACTAAAACTCAGATTTTGTATTTTAAATAGAAAAAGATCAATTTTAAACCTTTCAAATTTGTTCCAAAGCATTCCAAAACAATTTCAAACATCATGTAGGCATATAATCCAGATAGATTGTGATCTAAAACATATGATCATACGAAAATGCTACTTTTACCAAGAAATACACCCTTTTGATGGATTGGTGAAGTTTTTGAGCTTTTTGAGGGTTTTTGTCATGATGTAGTACCTGCAACATAGCTAAAGGGGAACCTCCAACGCTCAAGTCAGTATTCGATTTACAATTAATTAAATCAAGGTGGTTGTGTAGTAAAAACATTATATTAAGCAGCAAATTTCAGATTATGCAGCAAGAAAACAGATTATGTAGAGGAATCGTGCATTATGCAGAAAAATTGCATTTTATGCAGCAAATAAGTTCATTATGCAGCAGAAATGAGATTATGCAGAAGATTGTGACTTTGTGCCATACAAGTGACAAGTTATGCATCATTTTGTGAAAAATCACAGATTATACAGCATATGACACATTATGCAGAAAATTATGCATCAAAATTGTGTTTCAAGAGTTTAGATGCATGATTGATCCAATATGCCAAGTTCAAAGATGTTTTATATCAAATATGCTATTTCAAACAAGAAATGAACCTATCAAGCATATTATTGCATATTAAGATATTTTCAAGATATAAAGCTTAGAGAAATACAATTTTAAAACAAGTTAAAGCATAAAAACATATCTCCACTTATCCAAAGATTGCAAGTCCAAGCTTCTTGGAGACAAGGAAGAGAACTTGGAGTAATTTCTGATCTTGTGCTTGCTTCAGCCACTATTGAGATTCCAAAGTCCATTCTTTGGCCTTCAAGCATACCTACAACACACTTCAATTTTTGACCTTTGGTACCCAGATTCTCTTGGGTCCTTGTGTGTTAGTGTTAGGCAGGGTGCCCTTAGGGATCCAAACCATTTTAGTTCCAATCTTGTTATTGATATTCTTCCTTACATTACAAGTTGATGCACTATGTCCTTTCTTGCCACAATGAAAACATTTTATAAAAGGACTTGTTGATGAACTTGAGGGAACAAAGAAATTCTTGTAAAGTTTTTGTTGATTTTTGGGATTGTACCCTAAACCAGCCTTTTGAAACACACATTTTTGATTCCCAAGCAATATGTTCAAATTATCTCTTCCAAGGGTAAATTTTGAAAGATTATTTTTCAAATCTTCAATTTCCTTTTCAAAAGTTTTACATGATGAGCAAGAAATGGATGTAGATGTATTATCAAGTAAAGAACATGTCATGCATGAGGAATTTGCATCAATGAGTCCAAGAGTTTCATTTTCAATTTTAAGTTCCTCAATTTCCTTGTTTAAAATAGAGATTTTGTTTTCAAAAGAGGAAATTATTTTCTTGGATGATGAAACGAGTTTTGCAAGTCTCATAGATTCATTATGCAATTCTTCAAATGCATCTTGCAATTCATCATATGAAGGAGAAGAATTTGATTCAAAATTTGAGGATGTTACCTCCATGTCGTCTTCATCTTCCTCTTCTCCTCTAGCCATGAAACATAGATTGGCTTCCTCATTGTCCGAGTTATCGATTAAATCCATGTCATTATCATCCCAAGCTATGTAGGCTCTTCTTTCTTTCTTTTCCTTTGAGTACCTCTTTTCATACTTCTCCACTTTCCTTTGATAGATTGGGCACTCCATCTTCAAGTGTCCCAATTCTCCACATTCATAGCATTTAGGAGTGGTTGAGGTTCCTTCCCTTTTGTGATAGGCATTCTTTGAGGGAAATGGAGGTCTTCCTTGAGCTTTATTCTTTTTGAAGAATCTTCCAAACTTCTTTACTAGTAGGCCAAGATTCTCTTCACTAATTTCCAAGTCATCTCCATCATCATCATCATCATCATTGATCAAAGAGGAGGTGACCTTGAGAGCAATTCCGTTCTTTTTCTTGTCAAGCTCCTCATTTTGGTTGAGTCTATTCAATTCCAATTCATGTTCTTGAAGCTTGCCAAAAAGTGTGGCCAATGTCATTGTTGCTAGTTTTCTTGATTCCGAAATAGCCGCCACTTTAGGTTGCCAATCCCTGCTCAAACATCTCAACACTTTGTTAATAAGATCTTCATTAGGAAAAGTCTTTCCCAATGAAGCAAGATGATTTATAATATATGTGAAACGTTTTTGCATTTCTTGAATGCTTTCACCTTGGTTCATTCTAAAAAGTTCATACTCATGAGTGAGAGTATTTATCCTTGATCTTTTCACTTCACTAGTACCCTTATGAGTTACTTGTAAGGTGTCCCACATTTCTTGGGCAGATTTACAATTTGAGACTCTAAAAACTCATCATACCCCAAAGCAAAGTGGTAATGATGTTTTTGGCTCTCAAATTATATTGGACCTTCTTTTTATCATCATTCGTCCATTCACTTCTTGGTGTATTAATCCTTACACCATTTACAACTTGTGTGGGGACAAAAGGACCATTTTCAACAGCATCCCACACATCCAAGTCAATAGCTTCAATAAAAATTTTCATTCTTTCTTTCCAATAAGCATACCCATCCCCATTGAAGAATGGAGGTCTATAAAGAGAAGAACTTTCATAAAAATCATTTGAAGAGGCCATCACTTTCTCTTGAAGCTGCTAAACTCTTTACACAAGAGCCTAGCTCTGATACCATTTGTTACCAAGTGGCCTCAATACTCAAGAGGGGGGTGAATTGAGTATGTAAAATATTTTCGTAAATCTTTCGCAAAACGTTTGATTAACAATTTTTGTTGAAGCTATTGGATGATTGAACTGAATAGATAAACGAGATTGAATACTTCACTCACAAATAAACAACTCAAGATAGAAAGAATTCAAGCAAAGTAAAATATCGAACTCAACTTAAGCAAATATAATTAAAGCACAAAGTAAAGAGATAGAGTTGAGAGGAACAAACACAAGATTTATCCTGGTTCAGCCACCAATCCACTTGTGACCTATGTCCAGTCCTCAAGCAAACCACTCAAGATTTTCCACTAAACTTCAAGCTTGAACGGGTGCTTGAAAACCTTTACACAAAAGAGCACTCAACTCCTTGGGATGCCTCACCCTTGAGCTTGAGCCTCAAACCAGGGATGCCTCACCCTTTTCACTAGAGGGATACCTCACCCTCTTTACAACCTTTGAAGGATGCCTCACCTTCAACAAGGGATACCTCACCCTTTACAAACTTTGAGAGATACCTCACTCTCTTTTCTCTAGAGGGATGCCTCACCCCCTTTACAAAGAATCAAAGTGTTTATAAAATGAAAACTCTCACAAGAGTAGATGATACAAATTGAAGCCCTATAATGCTCTTCAAGAATATCTCAACAATATATACAAAAACAGAGCAAAGAAGATTTTAATGATGATTCTCGGATTAAAGCAATTGATAGGTGTTTCTCAAGTGTTGTTCAACCACAAATGATGCCCCAAGATGAGTATTTATAAGTTATTGGAACAAAAGAGCCGTTGGGGGCTTTAATGGGCAACATTAAAAGCCAAATAATATAGCCGTTGGGCTTGTCAGAATGCTGGTAATCGATTACAGGGTTCTGGTAATCGATTACATGACAGTTAAAACGTGTTCTTGGCTTTCTGGGTTTGTGGTAATCGATTACATGACTTATGTAATTGATTACACGGCCTCTGACTTCATGGTAATCGATTACAATATTGATGTAATCGATTACATGGCCTTTTTGATCGTGTTCTTGGATTTATGGGAACATGGTAATCGATTACATGGATGCTGTAATCGATTACCAGTCCTCTGACTTGCTGGTAATCGATTACCAAGAGTGTGTAATCGATTACTTGCCACTTTGAACACATTTTTCAATCCCAATTAAGTCTCTAGGCCATTTTTATCATTTGGGTACTTGGTCAAAACAAGATGTGCAAATGTTTACCATAATCCAAGATTGAAATTAACATTTCTTTAAAATATGAACTTTGAAAACAAGTTGATTTATGAGATCTTTGAAAAACCATTTGAATATAATTGAGATACCTTGAGAGCATTTCACATTGATGTTCTAAGACCTATATCTAATATACCTCTTTTGATCTTGGTCTTCTTCTCTTGGTCTTGTTCTTTTCCTTTGATCTTGATCTTCATCTTGACTTTGTTATCATCAAAAACTTATTTGATATGCTTCAAGACATAAGCATTCACAAAATGGAATTTGTGGTTGTTGGTGAAAAATCCGTGTGAGGATCTATTCACTTGATTGTGTGAATTTAATGGTTTATGCTTGTTGGCTATATATGATTATATGACTTTGATAGTATGCATGAAATTGCTGTGGTAGGAATTGATGATTTGAATGTTTTACATGCTTTGAATCATGTGGAAATGACAAAATTTTGGTCCCAATAACCATACATGGCTCACGGCCAATTAGCCCAAGATGGGGTATCCAAGGTAAAAATACTTTATTGATTGTGAACCAAGATAATTAGGTGACAAGAATATGATTTAAGGATTTACAAGTTGAAAAAGGAGATGAACAAAATTTTATCATTTGAGAAGAATTGATTTTCGGCCATGAAAATGGAAATATGTTTGAAAGATGGTTTGAAAATTTAAAGTATTTTGTTTAAGAGAGTTTTTAGTAAAGGTGATGGAAAAAGATTTTTGAAATGTTTGATTACATCAAAATAACATTGATTTTGTGAAAAACGTTAGAAAATATCACTTAGAAGAGATTTGGTAAGAAAACATTGAAATTAAGGTTCATATTTTATATTAAACATGGAAAGTCTCAAAATTAAGCTTAGAACATCAATAAATGTTTTACGCGATTGAAAAGTATTTGATAAAACCTAGCGCAATTTAAAAACATTGATTTTTGAGTTACGCGATTAAGAAAATATTTGAAAATTTTTACACAATTGAAAAACGACATAAAAATGTTATGCGATTTGGAAACGTAACAAAAGTGTTACGCCATTATGAAAAAGCAATAAAAATACTTTGTGATTGAGAAAAATAGTAGATTGTTGTCAAGCCGACGTACTGGACCTAGAGACATCAATAGACGATTTAGCCCAGTGGTGGTTTGATTTCGTGGGAATCATATTGTTAATAATTATTGATTCATTGAGTTATCTAATCAAGCATTGTGAAAGTCGTGGGGACTTTGTTTATTAAGGTTGTATGCCTAGGAGATTGAATTTACACCTTAGTGTGGGTGCGAATTGCGTAGTGAAGGTCAATGACTGATCCTGGGGGCGTCGAGGTGCGGTGATTCTACAAGTGGCCAGTTAGTAGCTCTACTATGTCGTGGTTGCTGATAATCATATATTTTATACATTAATAAACTCTCATTTTTAGTCATTTACACTCTCCATGTACTTAATTGATTAAGCCTGTTTATGTTTTGTAAGTTTGGACTCAGATTAGACTTAATTAATTTTTTTTCAGCAATATTTTGGCCTTACACTGTTTCTGTATTTTTAGTACACTGTTTCTACAACGTTCATGAGAGGTCTAGGTAAAATATGGACATCTAGTAGAGTTAAATGGGCTTGGAAGTCAGAACACGAGTTTTGTGACTAGAACCTGAACAGTGTGCAGTAATCAGAGCATAATTAGGGCTGTAGGAACTTTCTTAGGCTGAAATTTGGAGACTTTAAAGTTAAGATCCATATCTACAACTTTCATGGGAACATAAGAGCTTATTCGGACAGCTTGAAGGTGATATTGGGTCTGGAATTCAAAATAGAGGTGCTAAAACTGAGCCTGAATAGTCTGCAGTAATTGGGTCATATCTTGGCCTGTAGGGCGAATTTTTGGATGATTTTAGTGGCATTGGAAAGCTGAGACAAAATGCTACAATTTCATGAAGACCATGTTGCTTCATTCTAATGGCATCCATGAGATCAGCACTGAATGATTTCAGAGACAAAGAATCTCAATAATCTAACCACTCATCCAACCACTTCACCACTCATCCAGCCACTCAACCACTCATCCAACCACTCCACCTACTCCTCACCCACTCAATAATCAACCCCCTTGTCATTTTGTATCTGTAATCCTCGATAAAAAGCTCCATTGGCTGATCATTTGGAGACTTTGGTTTTAGGCTTGGTTAGGAGAAATTATGTTCATGCTTGTTTATTGTTTTCCTTTGTTGTAATTTTCTCTTGTTCTAAATTGAAGCTATATTCATCTTTCTCTTCTTCTCTCTTTCTTTCTTCTTGTCTATGAGTAACTAAATTTCATTTTTCTTGGGTGAAAGAGTGAAGCTCTTGGTAATGAAATAAGGTTAGATTATTCTATTTCTTGTACTTAAATGATATATTATAAAGTGGACATTATATGTGTTGTATTTTATTTCCAATCAATTTAGAAACCTTCATTGTATTGTGGAGATCTTGATTTATTGTAGACAAGAGGATTGGCACAGTGAATGCTTGAGCTCACTTACAATTGTTGGTAGATAATTGAATGAATCATAATATGATTGCATATATAATTGAACTTTGAATGTTATATTTTCTTATTGGAACTTCCTTTATGTGTAGATTTCAATTGAGTTATAAAGAGAAATAATCTTGCCTCTAATTTATTACCAAGAGTGGATCTCCTAACCCAAGCAAATCCTTTTTAAGTTGTGAACAACTTTTATTACTTTTGGTGTTGTGACAAATCCTTTTCTTATGTCAATTAATTTTTCTTCATCAATTCCCTGTGGATCGACCTCAGACTTCCGAGAATTTATTAGTTGAGACAACCTACACTTGGGTTTGCATCTTTAAGTCCGCATCAAGTTTTTAGCATCATTGCCGGGGACTTGATTTGAAGTTTTAATTTATTGAGGTTCTCATTCTTTAATAAAATTTATTCTCTTTTCTCCCTCACCAGAGCAAAAGATCGGCTTGCCAATCCTTCGGTTTCTTTACTAACTCTCTAACTTTCTAACTATCTAACTTACTAACTGACTAACATGCTAACTTTCTAACTTTTATATTTATGTCATTTATTTTTGCTTACTAACTTCTATTTTCTGATCTCTAACTTTTAATTTACGTCATTTAATTTTCACTATCTAACTTTTTAATTTTTGTTATTTATTATTACTTTCTAACATAATGAAATAATCTTTATTCTTCTCTTCTCTTTCACCAAATCTAGTGGGGCTCTGCCTCTCTCCAGTTTTCATATTTTAAATTTATTTTCTGTAATTTATTTTCTATACTTTACTTTCTGTACTTTATTTGTTGTATTTTGCTTTCTGCACTTTCTAACTTACTAATTATTAACTCTTTAACTATTTAACTTTTTAATTTATCAGTTATATAACTTTTTACTTTATCAGTTATCTAACTTTTTACTTGTTAATATTTGTTGGGTGGTTGGTTTATACCACATCCTTGTTAATATTTAATGGCTAGTGTAAATCATCTACTTGTACATTATTTTTTCTATTTTAAGTCATTTATTTATGCTTAATTGGTATCGTGATTTAAATTTTGGTCGTTTAATTAAAATTAATCCTGATACTTTATTTATTGATTTGTTTGAATCACAGTCACACACAATTGACACAATGACTGAAAATGAAAGTGTACATGATGAACATGAAAATCAACCGTTGTGAACCATGCGTGAATATTTGCAACTACCTCGAAATTCTAGTCCATCATGCTTTATCTTTCCACTCAATGCCAATAATTTTATATTCAAGGCAGGTATGATTTCTTTACTTCTTATTTTCATGGTTTAGAATCTAAAAGCCCATATTTACATCTGAAAGAATTTGAGGAAATATGTATTGCTTTCAATGACCAAAATTGCACTGAAGAGATTGTTAAGCTTAAATTATTTCCTTTTTCTTTAAAAGATAAAGCAAAATCTTGGCTTAATACTTTGAAACCAAGATCAATTGGCATATGGCAAGAAATGCAAGGTGAGTTCTTAAAGAAATTTTTTCCAATACATAAAACCAATGCTATGAAAAGACAAATCCAAAATTTTTCCCAAAATTCAAATGAAGCATATTTTCAATGTTGGGAACGGTTTAAAGATTTGTTAAATTCTTGCCCACATCATGGTTTTGAAAAATGATGCACTATAAGCTTCTTTTATGAAGGTATAACACCTGAAACTAAACAATTTATGGAAACAATGTGCAATGGTGAGTTTCTTGATAAAGAACCTAATGAAGCTTTAGACTATTTAAACTAGCTAGATGAAAATTCTCAATCTTGGCATAATACTAACCCTTATGAAAATTCCATTAGATCTAACCTTGCAAGTGCTATTAAAGGAAAATATCACCTTAGTCAAGAGGAAGATCTAAATGCTAGGTTTGTCAGTTTGGCTAGAAAGGTTGAAGCCATGGAATTAAGAAAAGCAAAAGAAATCAAATCTGTGCAAAATGAAGAAATTTGTGGCATTTGTGATGACCTAGGACACTCAACACATGAATGTCCTAAGATTCCTATTTTTAAAGAAGTTGTACATGAGCAAGTAAATGCAATGAATAATTTTAAAAAGCTATTTACTCCTTCTTTTTCAGATACATACAATACGGGATAGAGAAATCAACCGAACTTCAGCTGGAAGAATAATAATTAGTCACAATTCGTGCAACCACTACCTCCTCAGGCACAACAAGACTCTCAAAATTCTCAAGGATATGCACCTTATGTCTCACCATATAGGAAAACCTTGAAGAAACACTGCATGCATTCATAGAAAAGTAAGAGACCATTAATAAACAAAACAAACAAATCATGATTGACATAAAGGAAACTCTTGCTAAACTTTCTTCAGCACTCACCATTCACGAGAAAGGAAAATTTTCTTCTCAACATTAACCAAATCCCAAGGGTGAGTACAGTCTAAATGAGGGGAGTTCAGAAAACTAACAAATAGATCAAGTCAAGTCAGTGATAACTCTTAGGAGTGGAAAGGTTGTTGAAAAATAAATTCTCGAACCTTATGAAAAAGAAGTTGAACCAATTCCCTAAGAAAATGAAGAAGTTGACCAAAAGGAGACCAAACTCTCACCTTCACCCCCATTTCCTCAAGCATTGAATAATCCAAAGAAATTGGACCACCACATTAAAATTTTTGAAATTTTAAAACAAGTGAAGATCAATATTCCTCTGTTAAATGTTATCAAACAGATTCCTTGTTATACCAAATATTTGAAGGACTTGTGCACTATTAAAAGAAAACTAAATGTGAAAAAGAAAGCATTTTTGGCTAAACAGGTAAGCTCCATTCTTCAAAATAATATTGCTTTGAAATTTAAAGACCTTGGTTGTCCTACAGTTTCATGCATTATTGGAGAACATAAAATTGAAAAAGCTTTACTTGATCTTGGTGCTAGTGTCAATTTGCTTCCATATTCAGTTTATCAGCAACTTAACTTAGGTGAGTTAAAACTAACTTCTGTAACTCTTCTACTTATTGATAGATCAATTAAAATTCCAAGAGGAATAGTAGAAGATGTGTTGGTTCAAGTTGATAAATTCATATATCCTATAGGTTTTATTATTTTGGATACTAAACCTATGGTTGATAGTTGCAAGTCAATTCCTGTTATTTTAGGTCGTCCATTTTTAGCAACATCTAATGCTTTGATAAATTGCAGAAATGGAGTGGTGAAGCTAACATTTAGAAACATAACACTGGAGCTCAATGTTTTTAACATGTGCAAGCAACCACAGGAAGTCCTTGATGAAAAGGAGGAAGTTGAAGGAATTGAAGTCATTATAGATGATCATCTTCAAACAAGGAGTTCTTCTGACCTATTAGAAATTTGTTTAGTCAATTCATTTGAGTCAGGTATGCAATTAGATGATATCTCTGAAATATGTTCTTTACTTGATTGTACACAGGTAATGGAGTACAAGGGATGAAAGCCAAGATTTGAAGAGCTAAAACCCATTAATGATAATGCCTATGAAGAAGTATCTACACCGGAACTAAAGCCATTACCTACTGGGTTGAAATACACATTTTTAGGAGAATAGCAAAGCTTTCCAGTGGTAATTTCCTTGTCTCTTACTAAAGAACAAGAAGGAAAGATGTCGCCTCAATGAACGCACCAAGATAGAAATAAATTTTTGACAAAGGTGAAAATTTTTTATTGGGATGTTCCATACTTGCTCAAATATTGTCCTGACTAAATCTTTCGGAGATGTGTGCCCAATAGTGAGGTAGGTAGTGTCATTAAATTTTGTCACTTAAAAGCATGTGGAGGTCACTTTTCTTCAAAGAAAACAGCTGCGAAAATCCAGCGGTATGGATTTTATTAGCCCACTTTATTTAAGGACTGCGATACTATTTGCAAAAGTTGTGAAAATTGTCAAAAAATGGGCTCAATTTCAAAAAGAAACATGATGCCTCTGAACCCCATCCTTGTCATTGAAATTTTTGATTGTTGGAGAATTGATTTCATGGGCCCATTTCCATCTTCATTTGGATTTGTGTATATTTTGGTTGCTGTTGATTAAGTCTCAAAATGGATTGAGGTGATTTTATGCTGACACAATTATCATAAAACTGTTCTCAAATTTTTAAAAGAAAATATCTTGTGTCGATTTGGAATCCCTCGAGCTATTATCAGTGATGGGGGAACACATTTTTGCAATAAACCATTTGAATCTTTAATGAAAAAATATGGTATTACACACAAAATTGCCACCCCTTATCACCCTCAGACAAGTGGACAAGTTGAATTAGCAAATAGGGAGATTAAACAAATTTTGGAAAAAATAGTTAACCCAAATCGTAAAGATTGGTCTTTAAGACTAAACGATGCACATTGGGCTTACCGTACTGCTTTCAAAACATCCTTGGGCATGTCACCCTATCGGTTAGTCTATGAAAAACCTTGTCGCTTGCCTGTAGAATTGGAACATAAACCATTTTGGGTCATTAAAGCTTTCAATCTAAACCTTGATGATGCTTGCAAGATACGCAAATTGCAATTAAATGAACTTGAGGAATTGAGAAATGATGCATATAAAAATTCAAAGATTTATAAAGCTAGAACAAAAGCTTTTCATGACAAGACAATTTTGAGAAAATCTTTTGAAATTAGTTAAAAAGTTCTGCTTTATAATTCTCGTCTGCACCTATTCCCTGGAAAATTGAGATCTAGGTGGAGTAGTCCTTTTGTTGTCAAACAAGTGTATCCTCATGAGGCCATAGATATTGAGAATCCTAGGAATGGTAATGTATTTAAATTCAATGGACAAAGACTCAAACCATTTCTGAAAAACCAAGTTCATGAGGTAGAATTCATCTCTCATTCTAATCCTTGTTATGAATAGAATTTATTCTAATTTTGTTACCTTGTTTTTGCAGTTCTTTGTGTTGCCGGTTAAGTGGCGGATAACGGTACTCCATGGCTCTCATGTCGGGTTGTTTTTCAATTTCCCAAAATAACTAAATCCTTCTCCTTTAAAATGGATGTCATTCTTTCAAACCTAAAAAATCATTTTCCTTCCCTCCCTTAAAATGCTCTGACAAAAATCTACAAAGTTGGATATGAAAGATTGAGACTGTTAATGCACAAGGGTATGCCAGAAGATGTACATTGGATAATTGAAGCAAAGGCTCGACTAGCAGGTGAGTCTTCAATTTCATTTGACTCATACATGCTAGGTCTTAGAAGAAGTTCATATTCTAAAAGGAGAAGAGCAAAAAGGTTACAAGTCTGTCACAAATGAGCACGATGGAATTGTAACAAGCGATGTCGTTCTTTGGGGATGGTTTTCGCAAACAGAGAAGATAAAATTTTATTCATTAAGAATGAACTTAGTAAGGAGTCATTAGATGATATCTTATTAACTCTTGAGACACATTCTTATAGATTTGTGCATTGTGAACTTCTTAATTTGTGGAATCTTGTTGGTGTATTTTTGTTAAAAGATGTGTAAGTGTACACAGTCAAACAAGTAATAAAGTGTGAGTAAAGATCGTTCCCATGGAGATTTAATTGGATTGAATACAAATTCTAGATTTAACATTTCCTATTTAATGTAATAAAATAAAGAGAAATTTTAAGCATGTAAAGTAAATGGAGTAATGAGGTATCAGAGCAGAAAGTAATAAATGCAAGGAATTGATAAAAACTATAAATGAGTGTTTTAAAACAGAAATGGAAACAACTAGGATTCTAATCCTTTGTAATTCTTAACTTCAGGGTAACGCATGCTTCAGGATGCTACAACATTTAGTCCAGGAAATGAATTTTTTGCTTTCCAGCAGTAAAAACTGAGTTCATTAAAAGCTTCTTATTCCTAAGTTCAAATTAATTTCCCTCAGTTGTCAAAGAAGCACGTCCAACTACTTAAAGACTTGAAGGTTATTCCTAGCTCATTCAACACAATTAATTTTTCAATTAATTGTTCTATCTTTATCTTCTAATCAAGTCCACTAACTTGGTTTTTCCAAACGAAATTAGTTGATAATTCAAATTAGTTGATCAGGCTAAACCGAAATTAAACATTAAAGCAGAAAAGAAGAAAATGAATAACATCTATAACATTTGATTGCCCTTCAATACAATTACAAATTCATAGAATCCTAACTAATGGAATTTAGCTCATAATGAGCTTGAAAACAAAGTAAGCAAAGGAAATGGAAAATAAAGACATGATGCGTAACAATTAAAATTACAGATAGAACCAGGAGCTGACGGCTCTGCACAGTACCCAATAAAAAGCTCTCTCTAAAAGCAAGGTCACCCTCACTATTTGTACTAGCTCCCAAAATAGGGTTACACTCTCTCTCATGCCTCACTTTTTGGGCTTTTACAAATTCAAATACTAAAATATTCCTTGGCCCAATTCCCAAGTACACACAGTTGCTGCATTGTATTCTCTTTCTTCCTTTTTAGCACAGCACAGCAGGTATTTTGTCTTCTAGTGGGCAAGAGCTGAGCTGGAAATGATTTTATCTTATAGTGACTCGCTTCCCCCAAAGCTGCAACATTTCAAAACATTGCAGAGCAATTCCTTTAGCAATTACACCTGCTCAAAACTAAATCAAACCTTCAGCAATAACAGATAAGAATTTACAGCTTTTCATAATTAATCAGATTAACACAGATATTTACTCAATCAAACAAAACTTGAAGTTCTTCTCCACAATTGATCCAAAATAAGGACAACGATTAAGCTAAAAGGATAGTAATAACTCTTATTTCTAAGAGTTATCACACCCCCAAACTTGAACCATTGCTTGTCCTCAAGTAATGACATTCAACAAACAAAATCAGAATAGTATAAGCAAGATCCATGGCAATCCTCAGTTGCATTTTTCAGAATTATGCTCAACACAAAATACCATTTTCTTAATCATTTTCCTTAGTGTGTGTGTGATTTCCCTAAGCTCTCAGCTCAGTTTTAGCAAGGAACTCCAACCAACCCACCTTTCAACAAAGTCTTAGGTGTATTTTCCAAATATCCTTTGGATGTAAGGGTGAAGACTCAGTAGATTAACTTCCTAAGAACAGGGGCTTAACACACTATTGGGTTTGTCATATTGCTCAATTCACTCAACTTTATGTTCTGTGTTGATGTTTCACTCAATCATCATTCACATGCAACTCTATCATATGCTTGACAAATTTCTATAAATCAAAAGCACATACACAATTTTCACACAGCAAGAGGACAGTAATGGGTTGTAATGAGGCTAAGGTTCGGGTGTGGAATTTTTGGGAAGTAGCTAACTTAGGTGGAGTTCAAGATCTTTGTCAAAATTACCCATCCCCAAACTTAGGCATTTTTGTATTTTTACCCACATTTCTGGCAACAAGGGAGAAGGTTTTTTTTTTGAATAAAACAATTCTAAAAATAGAAATTAAAACAACTAAAACAAATTAAAATAAACTAAAGAAGGATCAAGGGAAATCCTGGTCATTTGATGCTGCCGCATGCTGCAGCACCTGGGTTTTTCTTCTTGCTCAAGGCTGAGCCAATCTTGCACTACTCCTTCTGCTGCCAGATCTGGCCATCTGCTTCATTGTTGGCTTATTTGTTCCCGAAATCTCCTTGGTAATGGTCAACTCAGCACTTTTTTCTTTTTCAGCTTCATCCTCCTCCTCCCCTCCACCAGCTCTTGTCTGGGCCTTAGAGACTATGAAGGACTTGAGTTTCCCAACTCTTCCTATAATAGGCATGTTATCTTCAGAGTCCTCACTGAGTGCAGTGGGAGTCTCCTTAGCATTTACATCAATTTTTAATTGTTTTCTAATCCTTGGAGGAGCTCTGTGCTTGATTCTGCCCTTCTTTGGTGGAGGGGGGTCTTCTGGTGCTTCATCAACCATCTTTTCTTTTCCTCTCTTAGACCCGCTTGGTTGAGTTGGAGGTGGTGTTGGATCTCTGGGTGGTGGTGGTGGTGTCCAGTCAGAACTAACTTCATTATTATTTACTGAGTGCTCACTAGCAGTGGGATTCACAGAAGGGATTTTAGGGTCTTGCTTTGGTGCAGGAGGGTTAGCAGGTGCAGTTTCCTTTGCAAGGTTGGTTTGTTTCTTAGGTTCAGAGGAAGAGTACTGGAATGGTTCAAAGATCGCTTCAGGAAACAATCCCTTCTTCTTGAATGCGTAGGCAATAATTTCCCTCTCAATCAGTTGTCCTACATCCACCTTCTTCTTCTTCAGAATGCAATACAAGAGGACTAATCTCTCCTTGTTTATTGTTTCTAAGTGTGCGGTGGGAAGAATTTTGGTTCTGATGATACGATACCAAACTTTAGCCAAGGAGGTGAGATCAAGCCTGGCTATTTTACAATTCTCATCTGTCTGAATTCAGTCTGCCCCTTCCACCATGACTTCCCTCATCATATCATTCAGCTCTGTTTCTTCAGCATTCTTCAACAGAGTCAGGTATTCATCCTCAACATCTTTCAAGCCCCACCTTCTGTTCAACGTGGCCGCAGAGAACGACACCTTCAAACCCCTCACTATGACATATTTTTGCTGTGGTGAGGTCAGATTGGCGTAAAATTCGTGCACAAAAGGGATTATAGGGTCTCTCGGGTGAATCACGAACTTCTTCCAGCTGTGATTGTCTATGAGCTTAGCAACATCCTCCGTGAGCCCATAATGAGGGGAGTCCATAAGGAAGAAACCTTTCTCCAAATGGAAGTTCCGCTTCTTGATTTCCCTCTCGAACTTTAGTCTCCCTTCCTCATCCACAAAACGCAAATTGGTTTCCTCACCAGAAGAGGATGAACTGGCAATAATGGGCTTTTTGGAAGACTGAGCTTGTACTTTACCCATGGTATTTGGAATGGTATAAAAGAAGAATGGGTTGATGGTGATAGAAAGAGACAAGTGAGACATAACGTGTGAGTGGGGTTACGTGTAGGGCTAAGGCAGAGAAGACAGTGGCTTTAATAGAGAGGAAGGGAGGTTGAGGTGAGGGGTGGAGAGAAAGGTGACATTAAGTGAGTGGGTGGACGCAATTTACATTCCCACGATTTCTGCAACCCTTCCTTGTTCACTAACTCTTCAACTCTTGAATTGGGAAATTAAAAAAAAATATTGCAGTTGAACATGGGCTCTTGTGCTTGTCCAAACGTCACCACCACTAACACTGTTAACTGGGCCCGATGTGACCACAACCACCCTTTCCAGCACAACCTTGGGTTTAGAAAGCTCTAATCTGCAAACATTTGTTAGTAGCATTTATTAAACTAAACTACCCCATTTTAACTAAAATTCAAAAGACAAAATAAAGGATATAAAGCTGGGCTGCCTCCCAGTAGCACTTGGTTTAATGTCCTCAGCCTGACTCCACACTGGTGGCTAAGGATCTGAAAGATGAGTGGTGGCCTTCATTCTTGCACACGGCTCACCCTAATATTGCTTCACTCTTTGGCCATTCACCTTGAACTCTCTTCCAGAACTCTCCTCTAACAAATCGCTCAATGAGGATGCACTTTGACCAATTTAAATGGCCCAGACCACCTTGATTTCAACTTCCCAGGGAACAATTTTAATCTGGAATTAAACAAGAGCACTTGCATGCCTTCAACTAACTCCCTGGGTTGGATTTTCTGATCATGCCATGCCTTGACCTTGCTCTTATATACTTCAGCATTCTCATAAGAAAATAGCCTAAACTCTTCAAGTTCATTTAGCTGCAGTAACCTTGCTTCTCCAGCTGCTTGTGCATCAAAATTCAACTTCTTTATGGCCCAAAATGTCTTGTGTTTCAGCTTTATTGGTAAATGGCAAGCCTTGCCATAAACCAATTTGTAAGGGGACATGCCAATGGGGGCCTTGAATGCTGTTCTGTAGGCCCAAAGAGCATCATCTAAGTGCACAGACCAGTCCTTCCTGGAAGGATTCACCATTTTTTCAAGGATTCTTTTGATCTCTTTGTTAGACACTTCAGCTTGTCCGCTGGTCTGAGGATGATAGGCAATGGCCACTTTGTGTTTCATTCCATATTTTGCAAGCAAGTTAGCAAACAACTTGTTGCAAAAATATGTCCCTTCATCACTGATTATAGCTCGAGGAGTGCCAAATCTGGTAAATATGTTCTTGTGCAGGAATTTTGTGACTACCCTGGCATCATTGGAAGGCAATGCTACTGCTTCTACCCATTTAGAGACATAATCTACTGCAACTAAGATGTAGGCATTTCCATAAGATATAGGGAATGGTCCCATAAAATCTATTCCCCAAACATCAAATAATTCAATCTCCAAAATGGTGTTGAGAGGCAGCTCTTGTCTGTTGGAAATATTCCCCACCCTCTGACATCTATCACAATTCTTGGCAAACTCTTGAGCATCTCTGAACAAAGTGGGCCAAAAGTACCCCGATTGCAGGACCTTTGCAGCTGTTCTTTTTCCTCCAAAATGACCACCATAAGGAGCAACATGGCAATCACTAAGGATAGCTTGCATTTCTTCCTCAGCAGCACATCTCCTCATGATCTGATCTTGGCACCTTTTGTACAGAAAAGGTTCATCCCAGTAAAAGTGTTTAACTTGATGCAGAAACCTCCTTTTCTGTTACGAGTTCAACTCCACTGGAATTACCCTACTAACCAGAAAATTCACAATGTCTTCGTACCAGGTTGTTACAGCATCTTCAATCAGTAAAAGGTGTTCATCAGGAAAATTTTCTTTAATTTCTCCTTGATGCTTGGTTTCTCCTTTCTCAACAATTTTGGAGAGATGATCAGCTACCTAATTTTCAATTCCCTTCTTGTCTTTGATCTCCAAATCAAATTCTTGAAGCAGGAGCACCCATCTGATAAGCCTTGGCTTTGCATCTTTCTTGTCAATGAGATACTTGATGGCTGCATGGTCTGTGTATACCACTACTTTGGTTCCCACCAGATATGGTCTGAACTTGTCAAACGCAAATACAACTGCTAACAATTCTTTTTCTGTAGTGGTGTAGTTGATCTGAGCATCAATGAGAGTCTTGCTAGCATAATAGACAGTATGGAAGATGTAACACCCCTTTGGAGGATGTCACACATAAAAGAAAATAAAAGAAATAGAAATAAAATCTACCCAAGTTGTGAAACATTTGTTAAATATTATTACGGGTTGTAAAATAATTCCTGATAGACAGAAATATGATATAAAAAGATAATGCGGAAAATACGAAATTAAAAAAAAACATCATCACTAATAATATACATATGATTAAGTTATAAACTGTACAAATAATTTACAACTAAGACTACAACTATTTAAACAAAAACAAGAAAAAAGCAATAAAAGAGTTAATATATACGTACATACGCCGACGCGCCCAAAAACATCATGATTATCTAATCCTCGATGGATCACTCTCGGCATGAAAATGATCATCAGGAGATAGATATCCTGGATGTCTCGACACACGGCGATAACGGGATCGCGCAGTCGATACGATGTTTATCTCACTAGGCTCAGGGTTTTCAGCACCCCAATAACGCCTAATGGATAAGGGTAACTCTAAGTGCAGAAATAACGTCGTAGTCATAATGGGCTCTCCATCAAATCGCTGACGTAGAATCACGGTCACACGTCCTGCATATGTCACAGAATCACGATCTCCTCGTAGATGTCAAGCCAGAGCACCTCCATGAAATACCAGCTCTATGAATCCCAAAAATCCTGGCGTCGCCATCCCACACAATCAATCCAGAGGATATGGATGATCGGATGGTTCTTGATCGTAAAATTGGTCGTCTACCTGCTGATCTTCCTCCTCCTCAGGGTACACGATCTCAATAGGCTGATCCTCTTCCTCGAAGTCTTTACCGCGTAAAATAATTAAACAGAAAATACATATAACAAAGAGGTAAGACAACATAAAATCATCACAACATGGCCAATAAGAAGATGACAAACAACATATATACAATTCATGCAATACAAAAAGCTTTAACAATTATAACAACAGATTGAAGTAAAATTTAGATATCATAATAATATATCACATCACAGATAAAACCTCACAGATAAAACAAGAAAGATAAGAATAAACAGATAAGATAAAATAACCAAATATAGTAACAAGAATCGGATAAAATAAACAAATAAAATACAGATAAACAATAAATAGATAAGATGAAAATAAATAGACATAGAGATAAACAAATAATATAACAAAACCCTACTCCATGGAGCTAAAGAAAACACAAGTATCAGAGAGAGGAATGACTCGCAAAATCTAATAGTACCACGGCTACCCCACCAACTATTGCGCTGTCACACGTTGCGTCTATAGCCCCACGACATAGGAATCCATTATCCAGGCGTGGTGTAGTTCACGGTCTCACGTTGTGGCACTACAGGCAAATGTACTACTAGATTTCACAAATCTCGATTAAATATAGTGTATGTCGAGTACCATAGTGTGCTATCGGTTTACCACGGCCCAGCGGAGCTACCAACTGTCCACATGTGGGATCCCGTACACTAAAGTCTCCAAGTTCATTAGAACAATGAACCACACTACGTTTATGTCATCGATAACACGATGTGATTCGTCTCGTCAACCAATCCACCAAAAACTTGACACACATAGATAGAAAGCCTGTACGGGTTCACATTTTCCCGACAGCAGATATAGTCTCAAAAGCCTGTACGGGTTCACATTTTCCCGACAGCATATAAATTTTCAAAAGCCTGTACGGGTTCACATTTTCCTGACAGTATAAAGATAGTAACGGTCAATCGCGTAGAAATTTTATCGCGTTTTCATAATTTCGTCGTTTTTACAAACGTTTAAAAATCGGGTAAAGATATTTTTCTGTTTTTAAAATCGCGTAGTATTTTTAATACGTTTTCTCAATCGCGTAGGATTTTTAAATCATTTTCTTATTCGAATGCCCTTAAAATTACTTGTTTAAACCAAAGAAATAGTACTTAGTACATTTAAACTATGTAGAATAATTTTTCATACCGCATACTGTCTTTAGGATATTTTTACTATCTTATTGGTTCATTTTTACTAAAAATTGACAAAGTATTTTGTTTAGAATATCATAATAATGGTTTCCTAAATTATCCATAAAATTTCCATTTACCTAATTTTTAACCATATCATTTAATTCTTTTTGAAATCTCTAACATGCTTCAAAACCTTAAGTGAGCTATATGTTAGAAAATTTCTCAAAATTTCGTATTTTACTTCCTAATGATAAAATTACTAGTTTTAATCCTTTAAGCTTAATTCTACTCAATTTGTTTCTTCAAAAATCATTATAGAAAATTTCTTCTTAACTTGTATTGTCTCTTTTTGATTGAAAAAGGTTTGGAATCAAGTTTTAGAAATCATGATAACCTATATTGGCATGTTGGCCAAATTTCGTAAAACTTTTTCATTTGATTTCTAAATCATGTCAAAGGTATTATTTTATCTAAGTTCATTAAATCATGTTATAAAATAATGATTTTGAATCAAATAAATCCTTTAGGCATGTTGGCCCAAAATTTACTAAATCTTTACCATTTGATTTCTAAATTCCTTTTCTTTGATCAAATCAATTTGAAACCTTCTTATTTCTCCTAATTAATTAAGTTACACTTTAGGAAAAATTAAGAGAACATTTTGGTCCTCACACTTTGTCATTGCCGTGAACTAGGGAATGTGTTCTTTGGAACACTCATGCAAATTTACACATGTTATTCACATCTTATACCTTATCATACAATTCTAACACATGCATTTATATTTCTAACACATGCAAAATATTTCTAACACATAAAACCTAAATTAAAGCTTATAGACATACAATCAAAAGCTAATAGACATGCAAAATTATTACAATCACCAAACAAGAAAGCTACTAACATACAACACCTAAGCTACTAGCAACCACAAAAATTAACAAATACACATCAATAAACACACCACAACTGAATCCTTATGGATTCTACAAACAATCCATCTTCTTACCACCATCAAGGGATGATAAGAATTGTCTTCCTCTTACCTTAAATGAAGACAAATGATTAGCTTTCACACCTCCTATGGTTCGGTTTTCACTCCACCAAATACCTAAAAATCTCAAATAAAATCTACATGTTATTAACCATGAAAAAGAAGCTAAACCATGGAGAAATCATGGCTTAGAACTTTGAAAAAGAAGAGAGAAAAGAAAAATATGATATTTCACCTTCTAGGTCAAATTTACAAGGTTGATTTCCAAGCCCTAAATGGAAGATTTTGAAGAAACTTCCAACTAGAAAGGTTCTTAGAATAGTGTTTAGGTTAAGGAAACTTGGTTAGAAAAATTTTTTGATGGTTGGATGGTGTAGTATTGGTCTTGGCCGAAAATGGTGAAGAAAATGAACAAGAATGGTGGCTAGGGTTTTGATGAGAGAGAAGAGAGAAAAGTGATGAAGATGAAATGTAATTTTTGGTCATCCAAGACCTCTTGGCCGTAGACATCAAGTGGGGTGCAAGGTGGGCACCTTGCTTGGCTTCATCCAAGCCATTGGATGAATCAATGGTCAAGATCAAGCCTTGGTGAGCAAGCTTAATTCCTATTGGTTGGCTCATGGTGACTCACATGCTGAGTCACACAGCTCATTTAATTCCCTGCTGAGTCAGCCTGTTCTGGAAAGTTCTACTGCTAACGGTGATTAATTAAGCTACCGATCTAACCGTTCTGCTAATTGTGGGTCCCGCAAAATATTTCCTGGGTCCACTTGTCACTAAAATATATTGACTAATAAAATAATATTATAATAATATAAAATTATTTTATTTGACATTAAATCCTAAAAATTAAAAGATTATTTTTAGTCTCATTCAGAATCGGGTTAAGTAAGATCCCCCAATTCTAAATAATAAAATAAGATTTTCCCCGGCCGAAAAATATTATTTTCCCGCTCGAGCAAATCACACAAAAAGTCCATATAAAATCACAGACGGTATTTTCGGACATTAAATCAAGAAGAAAACAATTAAAAACAAAGAAAAATAGCGAAAAACAAGACGTTCGGGACGTAACGGTCATTTTCCCATTTTTTCCCGCAACGTAGGTAATCATCCAAAACGTTCAAATAAAATATCCAAAGAAGTATTATATAGTTGTATATCTTTCGAAAAATTAATACAGTAGCTTAGAAAAATTTTTATTTTACCGTCTCGAAGCAAACTACATAAAACGATCAAACAAAATTTGAGCCTGTATTATCGTAATTGTTTTCATACAGAAATCGAGAATAGAAAAATAGGGACACAACGGTCATTCATACAAAAGCATGAAAAACAGAAAACAGTACATTCAGAATATTTTCTAAAAATTGGGGCGTTACAACTCTCCCCAACAAATAAAAATTTCGTCCTCGAAATTCGATGTTCATCCAAACAAATGAGGATACTTGATCCTTCATTTTATCTTCCAGCTCCCGGTAGCCTCACCAATCACATCATTCCATATGACTTTCACTAACTCAATCATCTTTCCTCGAAGCTGCTTTACCTTTCTGTCCTCTATTCTGACAGGTAAAGTTTCGTAAGTCAGATTCTCCTTTAACTGCACGTCATCTGGTTGTATAACATGTGTCGGATCTGGTATATACTTCCGATCGAGACACATGAAACACGTCATGCAAATTGGATAGAAAAGGCGGCAAAGCAATCGATATGCTACAGGACCTATACGTCGGATAATCTGATATGGTCCAATGAATTTAGGAGTAAGCTTCTTCGACTTAATCACTCTTCTGACACCAGTCGTAGGAGTAACTCTTAAAAACACATGCTCACCCTCCTTAAACTCAAGAGATCGTCTTCGTTTGTCCGCGTAACTCTTTTGTCTGCTTTGCGCCATCCTCATCTTTTCTTGTATCATCTTGACTTTATCCGTAGTCTGTTGTACAAGTTCCGGTCCAACAGTCATACTCTCCCCATCTTGATACCAGCATAGCGGCGTTCGACATCGTCTTCCATACAATGCCTCATAAGGTGCCATTCCGATGCTTGCGTGAAAACTATTGTTGTAGGTGAATTCTATCAAAGATAAAAATTCATCCCAACTTCCCCGTTGTTCCAAAACACAAGCACGCAATAAATCCTCCAAAGACTGTATAGTTCTCTCTGTCTGGCCATCTGTCTGCGGATGATAGGCTGAACTCAATCGTAACTTGGTTCCCATAGCTTCTTGCAGACTTCGCCAAAATCTTGACGTAAACCTCGGATCTCTATCAGAAACTATACATGTCGGCACTCCATGTAATCTGACAATCTCGCTGATGTACAACTGGGTTAATCTTTCCAATGAATATTTAATATTGATTGGTAAGAAATGAGCCGATTTCGTAAGTCTATCGACTATAACCCATATCGAATCATGACCTTTTCTTGTCTTTGGCAAACCAGTAACGAAATCCATAGAAATGCTATCCCATTTCCATTCTGGAATCGATAATGGTTGTAACATCCCAGCTGGTCTTTGGTGTTCAACTTTCGATTTTTGACAAACTAGGCAAGTTGACACGCATCTAACCACATCACCCTTCATTCCATGCCACCAGAATAACTTCTTCAAGTCTTGGTACATCTTTGTTATGCCTGGATGCATACTTAATAGACTAGTATGGGCATGTTCCACAATATATTGCCTCAGTTCTCGGTCACGAGGAATACGATTCTACCTCGAAACCTCGAATTCCATCAGTTCCTTCTTTGAACTCTCTTGCCTCTCGTCTTGCTTCATTTGCTCCCTTATTCCTTGTAAAAATTTATCGACATTTTGCTTTTCCCTTATGTCTTCCATCAGCTCGCTTGAGATAGTAACCATATTCACACAGATCTTTCCCGGTTTCAACTCAACAAATGACCACTCATCTCTAAACTGTTCAATGAGCTCCTTTTCTTTGATCATCAGAGCAGAAACACTGATAATCTTTCTACTCAAGGCATCGGCCACGACATTCGCCTTACCAGGGTGGTACAAAAGTTGAAAATCGTAGTCGTTCAGAAATTCTAACCATCTTCGCTGCCTCATATTCAGCTCCTTCTGGTCGTACAAGTACTTTAAACTCTTGTGATCACTGAAGATGTTGAACGTTGCTCCATAGAGAAAATGTCTCCATATCTTCAGAGCAAAAACCACCGCAGCCAATTCCAAATCATGCGTAGGATAATTCTTCTCATGAACCTTCAATTGTCGAGAAGCATATGCCACCACATTCCGGTCTTGCATCAACACGCATCCTAGTCCTTGATAAGAAGCGTCACAATACACATCGAAAGATTTCTTCGAATCTGGTAAGATCAACACCGGTGCAGTTGTTAACCTCTTCTTCAACTCTTGAAAACTAGCTTCACGTTCTTCCGTCCATTCAAAAGCTTGACTTTTCCTCGTCAGTTGTGTAAGTGGTCCAGCAATCTTGGAAAAACCTTCGATAAATCTCCGATAATAACCAGCAAGTCCAACAAAACTTCGAACTTCTATTACTGTCTTAGGTCTTTCCCACTGTAAAACAGTCTCCACTTTCGATGGGTCCACCGCAATACCTTCTTTAGAAATTACGTGACCAAGAAATTGGACTTCTTCCAACCAGAACTCACACTTAGCCAATTTCGCATACAACTGTTTCTCCCTCAAAATCTGAAGAACAACTTTCAAATGTTCAGCATGCTCTTTCTTCGATCGAGAATAGATCAGAATGTCATCGATAAAGACAACGACAAATCTGTCTAGATATGAACGAAATATCCTGTTCATATAATCCATAAATATGGCAGGAGCATTCGTCACCCCGAATGGCATTACCTGATACTCATAATGTCCATAACGAGTTCGAAAAGCAGTCTTCGGCACGTCTTCCCCTCTTACACGAATCTGGTGGTAACCTGATCGCAGATCTATCTTGGAAAATATCATAGCTCCCCTCAATTGATCCATCAAATCGTCGATTCTTGGAAGCGGATATTTATTCTTGATAGTCACCTTGTTCAACTGCCGATAGTCCACACAAAGTCGTGAAGTTCCATCCTTCTTCTTCACCAAAAGCACTGGCGCACCCCATGGGGAAACGCTAGGTCGTACAAATTCTTTCTCCAACAGTTCCACCAATTGCTTTTTCAGCTCCCCCAACTCTACTGGCGACATACGATATGGTGCAATTGTTGACAACAGGAATAGTATTCACATCCTTCTCAGTCTTAACTTCTAGAGAAGACAATACCAAATATCCCTGCGCTCCATCTCTCAACAAAGACTTGACCTTAACAAAGGCGCTTAAGAATCCAGACTCTTCTTCCTTAGGAAAAACTATAGTTTTCTTTGCACAATCTATAAGGATATGGTTAGAACATAACCAGTCCATCCCTAAGATTACATCTATCTCAATAAGAGGCAAACAAATCAAATTGACCAAAAACAAACGGCCCTTCACAACAATAGGACAATCCAAACAAATCTTAGAAGTAACTACAGGTTTAGCAGTTGGCGTAGATACACTCAACTTAACATTCGAGAAGACACGAGCAACTTCGGTCTTTCCACACAATCATAGGCAATAAACGAGTGTGTAGCACCCGAGTCATACAATACAGTCAGAAGGTTACCTCCAATGTCACCTTCTCCTTGAATAAGGTCATCAGATTGAGAAACTTCAGATCCCATCATTGTATACACTCGCCCTCCAGATCTCGGTTGAGTATTTCCAGGTTTTTGCTGATTCGTTCTAACATGACGAATAACAGGTTTCTTCTCTGGTCGAGTACAATCCTTCAACATATGCCTAGGCTGTCCACAGTTAAAACAGACAGTTCCCTTGATGGTACAATCTGGAGATAGATGGCCCTTCTTACCGCACTTAAAACACGTCGGTGTAAACACCACTCTCTGTCCTGCTCCACCACTAGGTACACTCCCTCCAACTGGCGGTCGCTGAGTCTGACTTCCTTGTGGTCTAGCATACGGCTTATGCAGAAACCGATTTGTATTGCTACCTCCACCTCTTTGAAACCTTGTCGGCCCAAAGTTCCGATTCCTCTGATCTCGCGACGGTTCAAGCTCCTCAAGTCGTGCACATGCGTCTACTAAAGTATGAAAATGATTCATCCTCAGAGATATCACTCCTCGCTTCAATTCCACTCTCAATCCAGACTCAAACTTCCGACATTTCCATACCTCATCTTGTCGATTTTGAGCATAATCTGAAAATTGAGACAAATTTTCAAATTTTGTGGCGTACTTATTCACTGTCATATTTCCCTGTCGCAACCCAAGAAATTCCATCTCCTTGGCATGCCTAGCACTTGCAGGAAAATACTTATCCAGAAAAGTATTAGAAAACACTTCCCAGGTGATCTCGGTCCCTTCGCTTGCAATACTCGGCGATTCCTCTCCACCAATGTTCTCGCATCTCCTCTCAGCATAAAAACAAAGATAAGTTACTTTCTTTTCATCTCGTGCATCTCATCCCCTCAAAGATTCTCTCTAAATCTTGCATCCACCGACTCGCTTTCTCCGGATCCACCTCGCCTCTAAACGCGTGGCGGATTATGGCGCCTAAATTCAGATAAATTTAGGGCATCAGCCGTAGCATCCTGTTTGTTGAGCTGCTCTCAAATTTTGCTGAGTAATCACTTCAGCCATCTGCCGCATAGCTTCAGCAGCAACCAACATCGGGTCCTCAACACGATTCACGTTAGCACGTCCTCTGCCTTTACCAGCCATCTTCTTTCTTCATACATAACAAAACAAAGTTAGATACATCCTTCTAGATATTTCCAAAAGGATATAAATCACAAAGATCACAGAGAATCACACAGCACAAACAAAAATAGACCCAACCACAACCCCAAAAGACTCTAACTTGGGCTCTGATACCAACTAATGTAACACCCCTTTGGAGGATGTCACACATAAAAGAAAATAAAAGAAATAGAAATAAAATCTACCCAAGTTGTGAAACATTTGTTAAATATTATTACGGGTTATTAAATAATTCTCGATAGACAAAAATATGATATAAAAAGATAATGCGGAAAATACGAAATAAAAAAAAAAACATCATCACTAATAATATACATATGATTAAGTTATAAACTGTACAAATAATTTACAACTAAGACTACAACTATTTAAACAAAAACAGTAAAGAAAGCAATAAAAGAGTTAATATATACAGACATACGTTGACGCGCCCAAAAAACATCATGATTATCTAATCCTCTGATGGATCACTCTCAGCATGAAAATGATCATCAGGAGATAGATATCCTGGATGTCTCGACACACGGCGATAACGGGATCGCGCAGTCGATACGATGCTTATCTCACTAGGCTCAGGGTTTTCAGCACCCCAATAACGCCTAATGGATAAGGGTAACTCTAAGTGCAGAAATAACGTCGTAGTCATAATGGGTGTTCCATCAAATCGCTGACGTAGAATCACGGTCACACGTCCTGCATATGTCACAAAATCACGATCTCCTCGTAGATGCCAAGCCAGAGCACCTCCATGAAATACCAGCTCTATGAATCCCAAATATTGGCATGTTTGGAAAAGGTTTGAAATACCACCTCCAGAATCACGATCACGATCTCCTCTTTTTGATTGAAAAAGGTTTGGAATCAAGTTTTAGAAATCATGATAACCTATATTGGCATGTTGGCCAAATTTCGTAAAACTTTTTCATTTGATTTCTAAATCATGTCAAAGGTATTATTTTATCTAAGTTCATTAAATCATGTTATAAAATAATGATTTTGAATCAAATAAATCCTTTGGGCATGTTGGCCCAAAATTTACTAAATCTTTACCATTTGATTTCTAAATTCCTTTTCTTTGATCAAATCAATTTGAAACCTTCTTATTTCTCCTAATTAATTAAGTTACACTTTAGGAAAAATTAAGAGAACATTTTGGTCCTCACACTTTGTCATTGCCGTGAACTAGGGAATGTGTTCTTTGGAACACTCATGCAAATTTACACATGTTATTCACATCTTATACCTTATCATACAATTCTAACACATGCATTTATATTTCTAACACATACAAAATATTTCTAACACATAAAACCTAAATTAAAGCTTATAGACATACAATCAAAAGCTAATAGACATGCAAAATTATTACAATCACCAAACAAGAAAGCTACTAACATACAACACCTAAGCTACTAGCAACCACAAAAATTAACAAATACACATCAATAAACACACCACAACCGAATCCTTATGGATTCTACAAACAATCCATCTTCTTACCACCATCAAGGGATGATAAGAATTGTCTTCCTCTTACCTTAAATGAAGACAAATGATTAGCTTTCACACCTCCTATGGTTCGGTTTTCACTCCACCAAATACCTAAAAATCTCAAATAAAATCTACATGTTATTAACCATGAAAAAGAAGCTAAACCATGGAGAAATCATGGCTTAGAACTTTGAAAAAGAAGAGAGAAAAGAAAAATATGATATTTCACCTTCTAGGTCAAATTTACAAGGTTGATTTCCAAGCCCTAAATGGAAGATTTTGAAGAAACTTCCAACTAGAAAGGTTCTTAGAATAGTGTTTAGGTTAAGGAAACTTGGTTAGAAAAATTTTTTGATGGTTGGATGGTGTAGTATTGGTCTTGGCCGAAAATGGTGAAGAAAATGAACAAGAATGGTGGCTAGGGTTTTGATGAGAGAGAAGAGAGAAAAGTGATGAAGATGAAATGTAATTTTTGGTCATCCAAGACCTCTTGGCCGTAGACATCAAGTGGGGTGCAAGGTGGGCACCTTGCTTGGCTTCATCCAAGCCATTGGATGAATCAATGGTCAAGATCAAGCCTTGGTGAGCAAGCTTAATTCCTATTGGTTAGCTCATGGTGACTCACATGCTGAGTCACACAGCTCATTTAATTCCTTGCTGAGTCAGCTAGCTGAGTCAGCCTATTCTGGAAAGTTCTACTGCTAACGGTGATTAATTAAGCTACCGATCTAACCGTTCTGCTAATTGTGGGTCCCGTAAAATATTTCCGGGTCCATTGTCACTAAAATATATTGGCTAATAAAATAATATTATAATAATATAAAATTATTTTATTTGATGATTAAATCCTAAAAATTAAAAGATTATTTTTAGTCTCATTCGAGAATCGGGTTAAGTAAGATCCCCCAATTCTAAATAATAAAATAAGATTTTCCCCGGCCGGAAAATATTATTTTCCCGCCTCAAGCAAATCACACAAAAAGTCCATATAAAATCACAGACATGTATTTTCACCATTAAATCAAGAAGAAAACAATTAAAAACAAGAAAAACAAATAAAACAAGATGCGTTCGGGACGTAACGGTCATTTTCCGTTTTTTCCCACAACGTAGGTAATCATCCAAAACGTTCAAATAAAATATCCAAAGAAGATTATATAGTTGTATATCTTTCAAAAAAATTAATACAGTAGCTCGAAAAAATTTTTATTTTACCATCTCGAAGCAAACTACGTAAAACGATCAAATAAAATTTGAGCCTGTATTATCGTAATTGTTTTCATACAGAAATCGAGAACAGAAAAATAGGGACACAGCGGTCATTCATACAAAAGCATGAAAAACAGAAAACAGTACATTCAGAATATTTTCTAAAAATTGGGGCGTTACAGAAGATCTTGTTATACCTTGACCTAGCATAGCTCCTACTGCAAACTCACTTGCATCACACATCAATTCAAATGGCTTCTCCCAATCCAGAGCTACTATTGTAGGAGCAGTGATCAGAGCTTTCTTCAAAGTTTCAAAAGCTGATAAACACTCTTCTGTGAATTTAAATGCACTATCATGCTCCAACAGTTTGCACAGTGGCTTGGATATTCTAGAGAAGTCTTTGATGAATCTCCTATAAAACTCAACATGTCCTAGAAAACTTCTGATGCCTTTGACAGAATTGGGTGGAGGGAGTTTTTCTATTACCTTAATATTAGCCTTGTCCACCTCTAAGCCTTTCTTTGACACTTTGCGGCCTAGCACAATGCCTTCCTTGACCATGAAATGACACTTCTCCCAATTCAAAACTAACTTAGTTTCCTCACATCTGTCCAGCACCTGCTCTAGATTGTCCAAGCATCCCATGAATGAATCTCCAAACACTGAGAAATCATCCATGAAAATTTCCATAGTTTTCTCAATAAGGTCAGAAAAGATGGCCATCATGCACCTCTGAAAAGTTGCTGGAGCATTGCAGAGCCCAAAAGGCATTCTTCTGAAAGCAAATGTACCATAGGGACAAGTGAAAGTAGTCTTCTGCTGAGCTTCGGGTGCTACTGCTATCTGATTGTAACCAGAATAGCCATCCAGAAAGTAATAAAACTCTCTCCCAGACAACCTATCAAGCATCTGATCAATGAATGGTAATGGAAAATGATCCTTCCTTGTGGCCTTGTTCAACTTTCTATAATCCATGCATATCCTCCAACCTGTGACTGTTCTTGTAGGAATCAGCTCATTCTTCTCATTTTTCACTACAGTAACTCCTCCCTTCTTTGGAACGCACTGCACAAGACTTACCTACACACTATCTAAAATAGGGTAGATGATTCCTGCATCAAGCCATTTAATGATCTCCCTTTTCATCACTTCTTTCATAATCGGGTTCAATCTTCTCTGGCCTTCAATACTGTTCTTGGCATCTTCTTCTAATAGAATTTTGTGCATACAAAGGCTAGGACTGATTCCTCTAATGTCTGCCATTTGCCACCCAATAGCCTTCTTATGGTTCTTTAAAAGTGAAATAAGACTACCTTCTTGCTCAGAAGTTAAGAAGGAAGAGATGATGATAGGAAGAGTTTCCTTTTCTCCAAGATACGCATATTTTAAATGAGAAGGTAGTTGCTTCAATTCAAGGGTGGGAGGTCTTTCAAGAGAGGGTACATTCTCCTTGAAGGTGTTTGCAGATACATCTAAGGATTCATATTTTCTGATCCAAGATCTGTGTGCCAAATTCCCTTCAACTAGCTGCTTTAACTTTTCATTTTCAAAATCAGTTTCCTTATTTAGTTCAGACTCATGCTCTAAGTTTTGCCCTGATGCTATCAATTTCTCTTGCACAAGGAAGTCAATATCAGTAATAACAAAACAGCTTTCCATATCTTCATCAGGATAGTGTAATGCATTAAAAACATTAAAAGTTACTTGCTGATCATTCACCCTCATAGTAAGCTCTCCTTTCTGTACATCTATCAATGTTCTTCCAGTTGCCAGGAAGGGTCTTCCAAGGATGATTGGAACTTCCTTGTCAGACTCAAAGTCTAGAATAATAAAATCCACTGGAAATACAAATCTGTCCACCTTGATTAGGACATCCTCAATCTTTCCTTCTGGGTAAGCAATAGACCTATCAGCCAGTTGCAAAGTCACAGTGGTAAGCCTGGCTTCACCAATTTTTAGTTGCTTGAAAATGGACATAGGCATCAGATTAATACTTGCTCCAAGATCACATAAGGCTTTTCCACAATAAATATTTCCTATAGAACAAGGGATAGTAAAACTGCCTGGATCTTTCATTTTCTGTGGAACTTTATTCTGCAACAGCTAGCTGCACTCCTTTGTCATTGCCACTGTCTTGAATTCTCCCAATCTCTTTCTCTTAGTAAGGATGTCCTTCATAAATTTGGTGTAGTTGGGCATCTGCTGTAGAGCTTCAACCAGAGATATGTTAATGTGCAACTACTTCAGAATTTCTACAAACTTATTAAATTGCTTCTCTTGAGCTGCCCTCTTCAACCTTTGTGGAAATGGAGGAGGAGGCCTCTCTGGAATTAGCTTGGGCTCAGTCCATTTAGGAATGACTTGCTTTGTATCTTCAGGCAGTGGAGCTGATTCATGCTTATGCTCCTCTGTTTCAGCTGGTTCAATTGTCTTTGTTCCCTGCTGCTTAGTTGCTATAACATCCTGTAGCTCTTTACCACTTCTCAAGGTTACGACTTTAACTTGCTCATTCCCTTTATCATTTGAAGATGATGGGGATTCTGTGGAAGTGGGTAAGGTGCCAGCAGGTCTGTTAGCTAATACATTAGCCAACTGACCTACTTGATTCTCCAAGTTTCTTACAGCAGCTCCTTGATTCTGGATTTGAACCTTAGTCTCAGCCATGAAAGTTTTCAACATAGCTTCCAAAGATGATTCCTTTGTAAGAGCATAATTCTGCTGCTACTAACTATTTTGTTGCTGTTGTTAGTAATGTGGAGAAACATAACCAGCTGGAGGATTTAAGGTGTTGCTATGATTACTGTAACTGAAATTAGGATGTTGCTTCCAGCCAGGATTATAAGTATTGGAGAAAGAATTGTTCCCTCTATTCCCCACATAATTCACTGACACTGGATTATCAGGACATTCTTCAAACCGATGCCTTCCTTCACAAAAAACACAAGCTACTGAATTTACAGGGGCCATAGTAGGTTCAACCATAACAGGTTCCTTACTGGTGTTAGCCGCAGTTAAATTTTTCAGCATGTTGGTAATGGCAGCCAGCTGAGCAGACATAGCAGTTATCTCCTTTACTTCATGAACACCAGCCACACCTTTAGAAGAAGTTGCTCTGCTGGTTGGCCACTGATAGCTATTGGCAGCTATGCTCTCTATTAACTCATAAGCTTCATTATAAGATTTAGTCGACAGAGCACCTCCAGAAGAGGCATCCAACATCAACCTTGAAGGCGATAATAATCCGTTGTAGAAAGTTTCCATTTGAATACATACAGGAATGCCATGATGAGGGCACTTTCTCAATAGATCTTTAAACCTCTCTCATGCTTCATACAGTGATTCATCATCAATCTGCCTAAAGGAAGTAATGTCATTCCTTATTTTGGTATTTTTAGTGGGAGGGAAGTATTTTGTCAGGAACCTTTCAGCCAATCCATTCCAAGTAGTAATTGCATTAGGTTCCAAAGAGTTTAACCAGATCTTTGCTCTGTCCCTCAGTGAGTAAGGGAAAAGTCTCAATTTGAATGCATCATCACTCACTCTAGGGATCTTGAAATTGCTAGTCACTTCCAAAAATTGCCTTAAATACAAGTGAGGATCTTCAGTAGGAGCACCACTGAACTGCCCAACAGTTTGAAGCATTTGAAACATCATAGGCTTGAATTCAAACTGCTGGGTAGTTATTTCTGGCCTCACTATCCCAGTATTCATCGTTTGGGGATCAAAGACTGCATAGTCCCTGATGGACCTCTCTCTGTCATTTGCTATGTCGATCATACTAGGCTGCACCTCCTCATTTAAGAAAAGATCAGCTATGAAGCCTAACTCAGAATGTTGAGTTTGAGCACGTTGTTCTTTGGTTCTCTTCCTTAACCTCTTAGTTGTTTTCTCTATCTCCAAGTCAATTTGAAACTCAGGTGCACCCTAGCTGCGCATACAGATTGTAATACCTGTTGCTGAGCACAGTACACCAATTTTTTAGAAGTAACTAAATAGAAAAAGTTAACAAAAGAATTTAAATATTCAACACCATTGTCAATCCCCGGCAGCGGCACCAAAAACTTGTTGGTGTATTTTTGTTAAAAGATGTGCAAGTGCACACAGTCAAACAAGTAATAAAGTGTAAGTAAAGATCGTTCCCACTGGGATTTAATTAGATTGAATACAAATTCTAGATTTAACTTTTCCTATTTAACGTAATAAAATAAAGAGAAATTTTTAAGCATGTAAAGTAAATGGAGTAATGAGGTATCAGAGCAGAAAGTAATAAATGCAAGGAATTAATAAAAACTATAAATGAGTGTTTTAAAACAGAAATAGAAACAGCTAGGATTCTAATCCTTTGTAATTCTTAACTTCAGGGTAACGCATGCTTCAGGATGCTACAACATTTAGTCCAGGAAATGAATTTTTGCTTTCCAGCAGTAAAAACTGAGTTCATTAAAAGCTTCTTATTCCTAAGTTCAAATTAATTTCCCTCAGTTGTCAAAGAAGCACGTCCAGCTACTTAAAGACTTGAAGGCTATTCCTAGCTCATTCAACACAATTAATTTTCCAATTAATTGTTCTATCTTTATCTTCTAATCAAGTCCACTAACTTGGTTTTTCCAAACGAAATTAGTTGATAATTCAAATTAGTTGATCAGGCTAAACCAAAATTAAACATTAAAGCAGAAAAGAAGAAAATGAATAACATCCATAACATTTGATTACCCTTCAGTACAATTACAAATTCAAAGAATCCTAACTAATGGAATTTAGCTCATAATGAGCTTGAAAACAAAGTAAGCAAAGGAAATGGAAAATAAAGACATGATGCGTAACAATTGAAATTACAGATAGAACCAGGAGCTAACGGCTCTGCATAGTACCCAAAAAGCTCTCTCTAAAAGCAAGGTCACCCTCACTATTTGTACTAGCTCCCAAAATAGGGTTACACTCTCTCTCATGCCTCACTTTTTGGGCTTTTACAAATTCAAATACTAAAATATTCCTTCGCCCAATTCCCAAGTACACACAGTTGCTGCATTGTATTCTCTTTCTTCCTTTTTAGCACAGCACAGTAGGTATTTTGTCTTCTAGTGGGCAAGAGCTGAGCTGGAAATGATTTTATCTTATAGTGACTCGCTCCCCCCAAAGTCATGAAGATTTCAAAACATCCCGAGCAATTCCTTCAAGTTCAATTACACACGCTCAAAACTAAATCAAACCTTCAAAGAATAACAGATCAGAATTTACACTTTTCACAATTAATCAGATTAACACAGATATTTACTCAATCAAACAAAACTTGAAGTTCTTCTCCACAATTGATCCAAAACAAGAACAATGATTAAGCTAAAAGGATAGTAATAAATCTTATTTCTAAGAGTTATCAAATCTCTTCAAGGATGAAGAAAAACGCTACAGTCTTGGGAATCTAACTCTAAAAGACCCTGTTTGCCAATTTATAAGAAAATTGAATGGGAAACTTATCCTCGACTCATAGAAGGCGTTTAAGTCGTTACTAGACGTGAAACCAGAGGCAGATGTGAGCTATATCCACTATAATCTATACATATTATCTTCTTCTTCTTCATGTTTTCTTTAAAAAAAAAGAGAAAAAAATATTTGAACAAGGACGATCCGGAAGGAATACCATGGCTTTAATTAGTTAAGAAGCCCCAACCTTTGGCTAACCTGTCATTGACCCGGGTGGACCTTTACACGCTGGTCTTTAAAAAAGTTCATGTACCATGCTTTGTAGAGAGCCATACTCCATAACCCAATGTTTACCATCTAGGCATTGTAGAGTTGATGGACAGGCAGAAGCGTCCCACTCTAGCTATTAGTGAGAAGTAACCCACGACTACCAAAGCGTATGAGGCATCTGAGCTTGATCCTCTCTTTTATTAGAAGGGGCTCTCAGTGCCCTGGGATGGGACGTTCTGGATCTTGGATATTACAGGTTTTAGATTTTAGCATCTTTGTTGATGTTACGAGCCCAAGTGTGAGCTCTCCAGGTTCTAGACCCAGGATGGAAACTCATGATGGTTTCTTCTTTCTCTTTTCTTCGAATAAATGGACGTGAGTGTCTACTGCACTAGTGACATGCAGTATAAAGATATGCCACTACTGCACTCATGATGCACAGTATAAAGATACGCCATGAAAGCTATGCATAAAGGTATGTCATCACTTGTTATTATATTTCTTTTAGTTTTGTATGATTTTGTTGTATTTTAGTTTTGGCAGACGATCCTTTGAGCAGGGTCCTTCAGGGGTTTCTAGACTTCTTTACCTTGATGGTTTTCTTGAAGTTCAAAAAAATAAAAACAAAAGAAAACAAAAAAAATGTTTCCTTTACCTTTGATCTTTGATCCTGATCCAACAATAGCTCAAATAGATTGGTCAAAAGGAAGCAGTAAGGGAAGCAGGATAAAAAGAAAGCCAGATTTGACACTTCGTTTATAGCTTTCCTTTACCTTTGATTTTATTTATCGTACTTTGTTTCTGTTTAAATTTGTGTCAAATTTCTCCAACAGGTAATATCTTCTATCCTTTACTCATCTATATTTTAATATTGAAGATAATGTTGTGATCTGGTTAGGGGGGAAGAATAGTTGACCCAAATTTTTTTTTTCCTTTTTGGGAAGTATGATATGATTGTCATGGACTTACTAAACCAATGAATGATGGCAGAGTAAGGAGTAATTTTACTCCTGAGATGCATATAAATTGGGAAGTATGTTTAGTGATATGACTGTCAGAAACTTATTCGTAGTAAAAACCAATTAAGGATGGAAAAGTAAGGAGTAAATTTTGGAAACAATTTATTATTCTTGAGACGCATCTTAGTTGGGGTAGTAACTATTTAGTGTTTATTTGTGGAAGTAAGAAAGTTTTGCTATTTGATTTCCTTTGAAAGATTGAAGTGAATGCACTTTCACATCCTTTGAAGCAATTGAAATTCAGGGATCATAATATGATTGAATAAATTATCTTCTTTCTTAAATTTCACATGCTTGGTTATGGATGTTGAATTGGTGGATTGAGAATGATAAAAATATGCCTTGTGAGATTTTGAGCCTATTGATAAAGGGATTGAACATTTGTACCATTCTCTTCTTTCTTGTGTGATTTTCGCTCATAGAATTGTTACTCTAGAACTTGCTTTGATTCTTTTTTAGGCTATATTTTCAATTGCATTCACAAACATGATTGAGGCATTTTTTTTCTTGAAATAGCAACTTTGACCAAATAGTCATCCTTGTATATTTTTCCCTTGTGCAACCACTTTGAACTTATTTGACCATTCCTATTTCCTTGTTATTAGCTCATTATGTGCCTTAAAAAAAATTTGTTTTTACCCAACCTTAGGGAATAAGAGAGCATTGGCCTTGTTCTTGAACAAGTGTGGGGGTGTGTGTGCAAAATGAAAACAAAAAGAAAGAGAAAGAACTAACCACCATTACAATCAAAGGTTATCAGAGTCTAGAATAAAGGTGGATGCTTGGAAATAACAGGAAGAAAAGAAGAAGGTTCAGACCTAACTATGAATTCAATTCATCAATTTGGGATTGATCTTCAACAAATCATTAGTCAAATATTGGTCATTGTCCTTTATGATGAATGTTCTTAAACATCTTTTTTACTCTAACTGTACCATAATGTTCTTTTATTCTCTTTGGTATTTATCTTCTCATATCCATATTATCCCCTCTCCTTTACCATAACCTCATTACAACCTTGAATAAAGTCCTCTTGATTTTTGTATGCATGTATTTTGAGTAGCGGAGAAGTAAAAGATAAGCAAGCTTATGGTAATGCAATTGTTCATGGGTTGAATAGAGTGAAATACTTACCTTTTAAACACTTGAGAGATTGGGAGTGAATTCTGTGAGGATCTATTATTCTTGATTCATTCTTTCTAACTGAAGTTTTCTTGCTTATTGGTTTCAAATATGAAGAAATGTTACCTCACTAATGCTTTGATCCCTTGAATTTCTAGTTGCTTTTATTGCTTCATCGAGTCTTTTACAGTTTTTATCTTTTGAGTCTATGTCATTTTTCTTTGTTTCCTAGCTTTGGTCTTACGTGTTTTACCCGGGAGTGCAAAAAGCTAAGTGTGGGAGAATTTGATAATCACATATTTTATACATTAATAAACCCTCATTTTTAGTCATTTACACTCTTCATATACTTAATTGATTAAGTCTGGTTATGTTTTGTAAGTTTGGACTCAAATTGGACTTAATTGATTTTTTTTCAGCACTATTTTAGCCTTACATTGTTTTTGTATTTCAGCCATATCTTGAGTTCTGGATGTCTTATAATTATATCTTACCTTGTAGGAAAGATAAGAGAGAGCTCCACAACTTTCATAAAGAGCACTTGGTAAAATATGGACATCTAGTGGAGCTAAATGGGCTTGGAAGTCAGAACACAAGTTTTGCAACTAGAACCTGAATAGTGTGCAGTAATCAGAGCATAACTCAGGCTGTAGGAATTTTCTTAGGCTGAAATTTGGAGACTTGAAAGTTAAGACCCATATCTACAACTTTCATGAAGAACATAAGAGCTCATTCAGACAACTTGGAGGTGATATTTGTAACACCCTAATACAGATATCTAGATATATCCTAGATAGACAGAGATATATAAAGATAACCAGTACTAGAGACGTCAGTTCTATACTACATACTAACATATATCTATAATCACAACTGAGTAATTATAGAAAGCCTTGAGAGATTGCGGAAAAACTTAAACTCATACATATATATATACACACTTAGCCACATGAAGGCTTATTGTAATACATATAACATAAAAATTACAGAACAAATATAAACTGATTACATAAGTTCTGTCTACTTAAAGCAATAAAACTACTCTAGTCTTCATGCTTTATCTTCTCATCCTTAGCAGGGTTTGTACCTCTATATCGGTGCCTTTGCCTGCATCTGTGCCTGTGCCTGCATCTGTGCCTGCATCTGGATTTACATGGAATAGCAACTGGGGTGAGAATTAACATTCTCAGTAAAAGCAATTCCAATACCAATTCTCTATAACATTGTATGTAACAAATATATAACAAATGCTATAATTTCTAGCTTAGGAGCTTCCTCCTCTTTTTTCATAACTTAGGTGTTTCCTCCTCTTTTCTCATAACTTTGGAGTTTCCTCCTCTTTTCTCATAACTGCACACTTTCTTATAGTGTGACATCAACCGATAGCCTACACACTATTAATACATACAACGCCCATACAGCTGTACATACCAACAGTGATGGACAATGCCCATACAACTGTCCGTGAATGCAATGATAATGATATGTAATATGAATATGCCTAAGGAATCCTAAGAGCATGTGAATGAAATACAAATGCAGGGTTTTGTTTCGAAATACATGCAAAAGTTTATTTTGAAAACAAAGAAGTTTGCTAGGAACTAGTTAGTATACCATCCAGTGGTAATTAGAGGAAAAGCTTATCCTCATATTACACATATCCTGGCACGCTGAGAAATTGGGGCTACATCCTTACTCAAAGAGCGTCTTTGGATTTCCCACTTATCTCCTTTGGCCTTGGCAATATCGAGACATTAGGGTTATGTCCTTCTCAAAAGTCCTTCGGACACCCATCTATCTCTTTTTGCCTCCATGAATGACATCAAAAGATACTTACCAGATCGATCCTACTTGACCAATTCATAGACTTACATTCGTACTTATATACTTAGTTCCTTTACGATCTAAGTATATTCTCCTTGGAACTTTGACTTCTTATGTTTACCCTTTGTAATGAGGAGAATCTGTAACCTCATACTATATGTAACCTTAGTACTTGGTTAGAAATACTTGTCCCCTTAGGAACTTCTCTGATTCCTTACCTTCTGGTTAAATGACCTCACATCATATAACGTTACATTCTCAGGTAAACATTACCAGTCCATTTCTCATACTTGTACCTAAACACCACCTCATCACTCCTATCTCTTAAGTGATTTCTAATGCAACACTATGTTGCTGAGGTGTTAGATACTCACCTATGGCAAACCACTAATCTTGGTTGCACTAAGGTTCTTTTTCCTCACATACATACTAGCTTAACTAACTAGTATGTGAAAAACTTAGTGTTATATTTAACTCTTACATAAACACCATCTTACTCTCTTATAGACTCCACTCATCCTAGTGAAAGAGTCTGTCTTAACTAATGCCTCATCCACCCTTAATTAAGGAAATAAATAAGCATTTCTCTAAAACTTTGCATAATTCACTCAACTTTAATCAAAGAGAGTAATTCATGCATCTAACTTTCCTTTCTATCACACTTCTAGTAGTAGCTTATACTACACTTGTGTGCTAACATACGTATTCTGGTTGTATCTAGCTTTCCCTTTTATCACACTTCTAGTAGTAGCTTATACTACACTTGTGTGCTTAAGGTTCCAGATACCTCTTTAACTATTCTAAACTCTTGGAATGCTTAAGAACTTAACTTCCATACTTTTGTTAGTATCTAAGGAAGCAAATTCCCTTTATCTTGTACTTCTAACTCATCCTTGCTAATACATGAGTTATTGCACATTTCTATTCTACATTATGATTATGACATCTTCTTAGTCACAATTCATCTTATTGTGTATTTAGCAATGTACCAAGTCTCATTTAACTTGAGACTTAGTACCTAAACATTCCCTCTTTGGAACTAATACACAATCTTGTCTTCACTCAAGTGAATCTAACTCAAGAGTGGTTCTTACTTGCAACTCTTTGTCGTTCAAGGTCTTAGGTATCTTCCTAAGCTAATCCACTACTCTTTGATATTCTAAGGTTCATACCTTTCTCATTTTCTACTAGAGTGCATACTATTATGCATACTAGCATACTCATCTTCATTGCACCATCTCATCACATCTTAAGTGATATCTAATGCAACACTAAGTTGCCTAAGGTGCTACTAAAGATTCTAGTGTTCAACTTTCTCAAAAACACCTCAAATCTTGCCTAAAAAGGCTGATTTTCAAGATTGCACCAAACATGCATCATAACTTCTAAAATTCTGAATTTTTATGAGCACATAGCTCTTTCTCATATCTTTCCAATGCCACAAACCTTGCTTCATTTGGCTAAATGTAGCCAAAGTTATGCGACATTTTGTAGGAGCCAAAACAGGTTATTCTCTGATTCACCCGATTTTGACCTGACTTTAAATTGTAACTGGGAACAATCCACAAGTGGGAAAATTCTACAATTTTACAGGCAAGAAGCCTTACATCTTAGCTTCAAAATGCCACTGGTCCCATGTCGATACGACATCGGAGCAAGAAATTATGCAATCTGGTTTACTGACTGCCAGAATGCCTTTTTCTGCAGAATCTGCCTTGGATTCAAACAGAAACTGGTATTGATTGGCTTACTCAATAATTCTGAAATTTTTACCACATGAAGCTCTATGTCTTATCTTTCAAATGGCTCTAGAATCAACTCATTCCGATATCGGTAGCTCGAGTTATACTCAAAACACTACAGGCTGACAGAAATGAGTTTTCTCTCTGTTTTGGGTCTATTCGAATACCTCTGGTGGTATTCGAATACCACCCACGAAAATTCACCTTCTGGAGCTGTATGTGATGCTTTATTTGAATACCAACCTTGGTATTCGAATACCACACTGCAGAACAGCACTCTTAGAGCAGAAAACAGCCGTGTTTCCTATTCCATTAATTTCCTAAACTTGATCAAATCCTCAACTAATGGATTCCAGGTGATTTCTAACATTAATATATGCCCTTAAACTTGTTGTAACTCTTTTACAACCTATGAATTCTCTTAGGGCATAAATCTAAGTCCAAAATCACATAACTCCAACTATTCTAAAAATCCATTTTCTATGGATTCTATGGTTATTCTTGAGCCATAAATGGCCATTTAGCATTCTCTAGGCTTAAACTATCCTAACCTAGTCATTGGAATCAAGAACCAAGTTAAGAACATGGATTTGGCTATCCAAACCCCTATTTCTATTCAAAACTCCAAACTATATTCAAAGAAATCAAAAAGGGAGAAATGAATAGAAATCCCTTTACCTCTTGAAGACTCGAAGTCTTGAAGCTTGATCCTCTTCCTCTCCTTCTTCCCTTCTTCCCCTTTCTCCTTTCTCCTTCTTCTTCTCCCCTTTTCTTTCTTTTCTTTCTCTTTCTGTGGTTTTCGGCTCTCTGTCGAGGGAGAAGGGAGAAATAAGAGGGTGGGACGCAGAGGAAATTACGGGAAAAGATTAACTTAAGTTTCTACACTGAAACTTATATCTGCTATGGACACTCGAATTATGCTAATTCGAGTTTCGCTGCTTCCAACAACTTTAGAATAAATCATAAGATTCATCTAAATTGTTGTTTCACCATTTTCCTTATTTTCTATATCTACTGCTAGTCATTCGGTATTAAAACGCACAACCAGTATGCCTAAAAATACCAAACTGACTCTGATTCTCTTGAAACTTTTACCACATCTTACTTGGCTTATTTGTGACCTAGAAATAAACTTTCTATGTTTATTTCCTTTAACTTAGTAACTTATGCTATTATCTGAGTCATTTTAAGCCACTTTACAACTTCTGTGTTGCAACTAAGAGCCTAAATGAACTCGGTTTGTCACAAAACTTGACTGACATGCTAAACAAGTCAAATGCTACCTTTGGTAACCATTTACCAGTCTAACATGTGCTTAAGGGTATTACAATATTGGGTCTGGAATTCAAAATAGAGGTGCTAAAACTGGGCCTGAATAGTCTGTAGTGATTGGGTCATATCTTGGCCTGTACTATGAATTTTTGGATGATTTTGGTGGCATTGGAAAGTTGAGACAAAATGTTACAACTTTTATGAAGACCATATTGCTTTATTCTGATAGCATCCATAAGATCAGTACTGAATGATTTCAGAGACAAAGAATCTCAATAATCCAACCACTCATCCAACCACTTCACCACTCATCCAACCACTCAACCACTCATCCAACCACTCATCCAACCACTCCACCTACTCCTCACCCACTCAATAATCAGCCCCCTTGTCATTTTGTATCTCTAATCCTCTATAAAAGGTTCTATTGGCTGATAATTTGGAGAATTTGGTTTTAGGCTTGGTTAGGAGAAATTATGTTCATGCTTGTTTATTGTTTTCCTTTGTTGTAATTTTCTCTTGTTCTAAATTGAAGCTATGTTCATCTTTCTCTTCTTCTTTCTTTCTTTCTTCTTGTCTATGAGTAACTAAATTTCATTTTGCTTGGGTGAAAGAGTGAAGCTCTTAGTAATGAAATAAGGTTAGATTATTCTATTTCTTGTGCTTAAATGATATATTATAAAGTGGACATTATATGTGTTGTATTTTGTTTCCAATGAATTTAGAAACCTTCATTGTATAACGGAGATCTTGATTTATTGTAGACAAGAGGATTGGCACAGAGAATGCATGAGCTCACTTACAATTGTTGGTAGATAATTGAATGAATCATAATATGATTGCATATATAATTGAACTTTGAATGTTATATTTTCTTATTGGAACTTTCTTTATGTGTAGATTTCAATTGAGTTATAAAGAGAAATAATCTTGCCTCTAATTTATTACTAAGAGTGGATCTCCTAACTCAAGCAAATCCTTTTTAATTTGTGAACAATTTTTATTACTTTTGGTGTTGTGACAAATCCTTTTCTTACCTCAATTAATTTTTCTTCATCAATTCCCTTTGGATCGACCTCGAACTCCCTAGAATCTATTACTTGAGACAACCTACACTTGGGTTTGCATCTTTAAGTCAGCATCAGTTGCTGATGCAAATGCACTGACGATCTTGACGAGGCACTATACCTATTCATGATCTAGTGTAGAATGTCTTGTATAAGCCATGATGCGTACGTTGAGAAAGTTGTAGCAATTGAATTGAGGCTAACGATATACAAACATGTCTCCCAATCATTCTCTCTGATATTGGTTTTTTCTCCATGGAGTAGCAGTCGATCCATTGTGCATATGCATAACCAGTAGACATGTTGTTATGACATACATTTGTTGAATTATCTATTAATTGATATCATGACTATAATTGTTGATTTTGTACTGAATGACATTATTGTTATTACTGTTTCTTTACTACCATACTAGTATGTGATGTAAGGGATCTCACCTCTTTATTATATTGTCTTGTCTGTTCTATTTTATTTTTATGTTCTATGAAGACTGTGATGGGAGCAAGGCAGGATCATCTAGGCTTTATTAGAGTGTAGTTCTATGGAGACACCGATGTATGGTATGTCCATCTGGACACTGAGCGCGTTGAGTATTTTAGGGATGTTACCCTGTCTTTGAGTAAGACCCGCCATGGGGTCGCTACTTTTCTTTTGATGCTACTGTGTATCTAGAGTTTTATATGCCTATCAAGGAGTTATGGGGTGATCTTCATTACACTCCTAGGGAGGATTCTGAGGAATCGTCTGCTCAGACTCCCAAAAAGAAATTTTATAACTCGTATATTACAATATTAAATTATTTATGACTTGGTTTTGCTTTATAATTTTTGGTTTGAAATGTAATTCCCAAACGAGGGTGTTACATGCCCCACATTTTAGATGGTGGATGTGTTTTTCAGCTCAATCTATTGCAGTAGCTAGTGTCTTTCCTAATAAGTCTCAATTCCAGTAACAGTGACAAAGATATGATCCATTCTCTAACACATATAACCCTGGCTGGAGTGACCATCCGAATCTGAGATATAGCAATGCAGCATCATAACAGTAACAACAATCATTGTAATAGTAGCAGCCATTCTAGCAACCAAGTAGACAATTCCAACAGCCTATGTAGCAGCAGCCAAGTCTAGCAGCCACAAAATATGAGCCTTCCTTTGAGGATTTGATGAAACAGATGGCCACAAACAACATTCAGTTCCAGCAAAATGTCAATGCCACCATTCAGAATCTACAGACTCAGATTGGGCAATTGGCAACCACTGTGAGTGAGCTGAAAAGTCAAGGGTTGAGTCAACTTCTTTCCCAAACAACTCCCAATCCGAATGTGAGTGCCATTATGCTAAGGTCTGGCAAGTCTGTACAAACACCAACTAAACCTTAACCTGCAAGTAAGCAACAACCAGCAAAGAAATCAGTTTCTGAAGGTAAGAAGAAATTAGCAGTTGTTGATGAGCTGCAGCTACCTGCCATAGCTCTTCCTTTCCCACGGAGAGCCATTCAAACCAGAAAGATAGATGAGGTTGAGAAGGATAGAGAGCTTCTTGAGACCTTTAGGAAAGTGGAAGTTAATATTCCATTGCTGGATGCAATCAAGCAAATCTCAAAATATGCCAAGTTTCTTAAGGAATTATGCACCCAGAGGAGGCTGAAGGGTAATGAGAGAATCAATATGAGCCAAAATGTTTCAGCCCTCATTCAGCCTATGCCTCAGAAATGCAAGGATCCAGGGACTTTTACAATTCCATGTGTTATAGGCAATTTCAAATTTGAGCATGCCATGTGTAATACCCTTAAACACATGTTAGACTGGTAAATGGTTACTAATGGTAGCGTTTAACTTGTTTAGCATGCTAGTAAAGTTTTGTGACAAACTGAGTTCGTTTAGGTACTTAGTTGCAACACAGAAGTTGTAAAGTAGCTTAAAATGACTCAGATAATAGCATAAGTTGCTAAGTTAAGAGAAATAAACTTAGAGAGTTTATTTCTAGGTCACAAATAAGCTAAGAAAGATGTGGTAAAAGTTTCAAGAGAATCAGAGGCAGTTTGATATTTTTAGGCATACTGGTTGTGCGTTTTAATACCGAATGACTAGCAGCAGATATAGAAAATCATGAAAATGGTGAAACATCAATTTAGATGAATCCTATGATTTATTATAAAGTTGTTGGAAGCTGGGAAACTTGAATTAGCATAATTTGGGTGTCCTTAGCAGATATAAGTTTCAGCACAGAAACTTAAGTTAATCTTTTTCCTTAATTCCCTCTGCATCCCACCCCCTATTTCTCTCTTCTCTCTCGGTAGAGAACTGAAAAAAACAGAAAAAGAAAGAAGAAAAGAGAAAGGGAGAAAGGAAGAAAGGGGAGAAGAAGAAGGGAAGAAGAAGAAGGGAAGAAGAAAAGGAAGGAGATCAAGGATCAAGCTTCAGGATCAAGAGTCTTCAAGAGGTAAGGGATTTTCTATTCATCTTTCTCCTATTTGATTTGTATTGAATAGGGTTAGGGTTTGAATAGAAATAGGGATTTGAATGGCCAAATCGTGATTCTTAACTTGGTTCTTGATTCCAAGGACTAGGTTAGGATAGTTTAAGCCTAGAGAATGCTAGATGGTCATTTATGGCTCAAGAATAACCATAGAATCCAAAGAAAATGGACTTTAAGAATAGTTGGAGTTATGTGATTCTAGACCTAGATTTATGCCATAAGAGAATTCATAGGTTGTAAAAGAGTTACAACAAGTTTATGGGCATAGATTAATGTTAGAAATCACTTAGAATCCATGAGAAAAGGATTGGAAATTAGTTTTTTAACCAATTATGCAGAAAACGCATACTACAGAATTGCTGTCATGTGGAGAGCGCCTAGGCGCCCACTATAGAGCACCTGGACGGCCAGAGTCCACAGAAGAATGATCGTGCAGCAGGGCGATGAGCGCCTAGACGCTAAAGATATGGCGCCTAGACGCCTAGATCATATTTCATCAGAATCTTTATTTTGATGTTTTCAAGTTCTTAGTTAGATGGAATCATTAGTATATGTTTCCTAAAGTGTGTTAAGGCATAAATAATGGTAATTCAAAAGGAGAATTATCACCTAGCAAGCATGAGAAAGAGTAAGCCTTTGAGCATTCAAAAGTAAATGATTGCTTTAAGTACGGATGTAACACCTTAGTCAACTTAGTGTTGCATTAGATATCACTTAAGATGTGATGAGATGGTGCAATGAAGACAAGTATACTAGTATGCATAATAGTATTCACTCTAGTAGAGAATGAGAAAGGTATGAACATTAGAAGATCCAATAATAGTGGATTACCTTAGGAAGGTACCTAGAACCTTAAGCAACAAAGAGTTGCAAGTAAGAACCACTCTTGCATTAGATTCGCTTGAGTGGAGACAAGATTGTGTATTAGTTCCAAGGAGGGAATGTTTAGGTACTAAGTCTCTAGTTAAGTGGGACTTTGTGCATTGCTAAATATACAATAAGATGAATTGTGACTAAGAAGATGTCATAATCATAAGGTATAGTAGAAATGTGCAATAACTCATGTATTAGCAAAGATGAGTTAGAAGTGCAAGATAAAGGGAATTTACTTCCTTAGATACTAATGAAAGTATGGAAGCTAAGTTCTTAAGCATTCCATGAGTTTGGAATAATTAAAGAGGTATCTGGAACCTTAAGCACACAAGTGTAGTATAAGCTACTACTAGAAGTGTGATGGAAGGGAAAACTAGATACAACCAGAATAAGTATATTATACTTATCTAGATGCATGACTTACTCGCCTTAGTTAAAGTTGAGTTAATTATGCAAAGTTTTAGAGAAATACTCATTTATTTCCTTAAGCAATGGTAGATGAGGCAGTAGTTAAGATAGACTCTATCACAAGGATGAGTTGAGTCTATAGGAAAGTTAAGATAGTGGTTATGTAAGAGATAAGCATAACTCTAAGCTTTTCACACACTAGTTAATTAATCTACTATGTATGTGAAGAGTAAGAACCTTAGTGCAACCAAGATTAGTGGTATGCCATAGGTGAGTACCTAACACCTCAGCAACATAGTGTTGCATTACAAATCACTTAAGAGATATAAGTGATGAGGTGGAGTTTGGTACAAGTATGAGAAATGGTCTAGTAATGTTTACCTGAGAATGTAATGTTATATGACGTGAGGTCATTTAGCTAAGAAGGTAAGAAATCAGAGAAGTTCCTAAGGGGACAAGTATTTCTAACCAAATGCTAAGGTTACATGTAGTATGAGGTTACAGATTCTCCACGTTACAAAGGGTAAACATAAGAAGCCAAAGTTCCTAGGAGAATATGCTTAGATCGTAAAGGAACTAAGTATATAAGTACGTATGTAAGTCTACGAATTAGTCAAGTAGTATCAATCTTGGTGAATATCCTTTGATGTTCATTCATGGAGGCAAAAAGAGATAGATGGGTGTCCAAAGGACTTTTGAGAAGGACATAACCCTGATGTCTCGATAGTGCCAAGGCTAAAGGAGATAAGTGGGAAATCCAAAGACGCTCTTTGAGCAAGGATGAAGCCCGAATTTCTTAGCGTGCCAGGATATGTGTAATGTGAGGATGAGTTTTCCCTTTAATTACCACTGGATGATATACTGACTAGTTCCAAGCAAACTTCCTTGTTTTCAAAATAAACTTTTACATGTATTTCAAAACAAAACCCTGCATTTGCATTTCATCCACATACTCTTAGGATTTCCTTAGGCATATTCATATTACATATCATTCTCATTGCATTCACGGACAGTTGTATGGCATTGTCCATCACTGTTGGTATTTACAGTTGTATGGGTGTTGTATATATTAATAGTGTGTAGGCTATCGGTTGATATCACACTATAAGAAAGTGTGCAGATATGAGAAAAGAGGAGGAAGCTCCTAAGTTAGAATTATAGCATCTGTTATATAATTGTTATATACAATATTATAGTTAGATGGTATTGGAATTGCTTTTACTAAGAATGTTTATTCTCACCCCAGTTGCTATTCCATGTAAATCCAGATGCAGGAACAAATGCAGGATCAGGCACAGGTACTATGGTACAGACCCTGCTAAGGGTAAGAAGATAAAGCACGAAGACTAGAGTAGTTTTTATTGCTTTAAGTAGACAGAACTTATGTAATCAGTTTATATTTGTTCTGTAAGTTTTATATTATATGTATTACAATAAGCCCTCTTGTGGCTAAGTTTGTATATATATATATATGTATGAGGTTTAAGTTTTTCCGCAATCTCTCAAGGCTTTCTATAATTACTCAGTTGTGATTATGGATATATGTTAGAATAAAGTATGAGGAAGTGACATTTCTAGTACCGTTATCTTTATATATCATTGTGAAACTATGATATATCTAGATATCTGTATTAGGGTGTTACACCATACTAGATTTAGGTGCTTCCATTAATATAATGCCTATGTTTATTTTTAATTCTCTTAGACTTGGCCCTTTGCATTCTACAGGTGTTGTGATTCAATTGGCTAATAGAAGAACGACGCATCCAGCTGGGTTGATTGAAGATGTGTTGGTAAAGGTTAATGAACTAATTTTTCCTACAAATTTTTTTGTTCTGGAGATGGAAGAGGAATCAACATCCGGCAAGGCCCCACTCATTTTAGGGAGGTCATTCCTCAAAATAGCAAGGACCAAAATAGATGTGCGTAAAGGAACTCTATCCATGGAGTTTGGAGACTCTATTATTCAGTTTAACATTTTTGATTCTATGAAGCATCCCATAAAGGAGCATTTTTTTTTCATATTGATTTACTTGCTGATTTAGTTGAATATGAGAAAACTTCTGATAAGTTGTGTGATGAATTTCCTAATTTTATTGGTTTTAATGATTCTATCCATTGCCACTTATGTACTAATTGTGATTGTGATATGATATATGTTATTTGTACTGAAATTTCTATATTCATATGAGCTAATGATTTTGTTTATGTAGGGACTGAACGCAATAGGTCTATCAGCAATGTTCTTGATGCAGTTGTAGAATCTGAAACACAAGGGGAGGTGGCGTTAAAGGCCATTGCAGAATTTTCAGAGAAAGGAGAAGAGCCCCAGATGGCGGTCACTATTGTAGTGGATTTTGATTTTGGGCCTTGGTCCAACATAAACAAGGAAAATGAAGTTGATGAAGTAAACACATTGAATTCTAGTGGTGAAGCCAAGAAAATTAAAGAAGGTCAATGGGACTCCGGTGGAAGCTCTTATGATGCTTCAAGTATAAATTGGTCATTCTACTTCAAGCAATGGGACCCAGGTGGAAGCCTCCCTACTTGATAAGGATGTTTCTTTCCCTTCTCTTTTATTTTGCTTGTCTCATATTTGTTGGTGCTATTTATGGTTTGCTAATGATTTTTGAGCTTTACATTGAGGGCAATGCAAAATTTAAGTGTGGGGGAGAGATTTTAGCGTGATGTTTCTGTTGTTTCTGCATTCTATTTGTTTTTCTGCATTCTGCTATTTTTGTTATTTCTGTTTTGCTACATTTTTGTTGTTTTTTCTATTTTAAAATTCTGATTTTTGTTTTAAAAAAAAATGTGTTTCTGTTTTTAATTGTTTTCCAATGATGTTTTGAAGTTTGTGAAGTTTAAGAGTTTGAGACAATTAAAATTCAAGGTTCCATAGCATGATTGAATGAATTTTCTTCCTTCTTGAATTTGACATGCTTGGTGGTGGATGTTTGAATTGGTGGATTGAGTTTGATAGATGCATACCTTGTGAGATTTTGAGCCTATTGATGGATGAATTTAGCATTTATGTCATTCTCTTCAATCTTGTGTGATTTTCACTCATGGCAATTGATCACTCTAGAACTTGCTTTGATTCTTTTTTAGGCTACATGTTTCACTTGCATGCTAGAACATGATTGAGACATTCTTTCTTAAATTAGCTACTTTGGCCAAATAGCTAACCTTGCATCATTTCCTTTGATTAACCCCCTTGAGCCAATTTGCCTATTCTTTGTCTTAGCTCATTATATGCCTTATGTGAAAAATCATGTTTTTACCTTACCTTAGGGAATGAGAGAGCATTGGTTCATTTTCATTTAAGGAGCTATTTTGCTTGTGGGCAATTAATAGTTCAAGTATGGGGGTTATGCAAATTGATGTGTAATATGCAAGGTGATTAGTGATTGGTGAAAAAAATGAAAATCATAAAAAAAATGAAAAGAAAAAGAATAAATGCAAGAAAGGTTGTGAAAGAAAAAGAAATCAAAGAAAAAAAATAAATAAGAGAAGGGATATGTAAAGAGTATGTGCATAATATGGAATTGGGGGTAAAATTTCATGCTTGTCACTTGTCAATTGAGTTCCTCCCTAAATGCTCTTTTATTCTCTTGGGTACTTACCTTGTCATATCCATATTGTTTCATTCCCTTACCTTGGCCCCATTACAACCTTGAATAAAGTCCTCTTGATTTTTGTGTACATATGTGCTTGAGTAGTGGAGAAGTAGAAGAAAAACAAGCTTATGATAGTGCAATTGTTCATGAGTTGAATTGAGTGAAATATGTAATACCCTTAAATGCATGTTAGACTGGTGAATGGTTACCAAAGGTAGCATTTGAATTGTTTAACATGTCAGTAAAGTTTTGTGACAAACTGAGTTTATTTAGGCACTTAGTTGCAACACAGAAGTTGTAAAGTAGCTTAAAATAATTCAGATAATAGCATAAGTTTCTAAGTTAAAGGAAATAAACATAGAGAGTTTATTTCTAGGTCACAAATAAGCTAAGAAAGATGTGGTAAAAGTTTCAAGAGAATCAGAGTAAGTTTGGTATTTTTAGGCATACAGGTTGTGCTTTTAATGCCCGATTGACCCCCAGCAGATATAGAAAATCATGAAAATGGTGAAACAACAATTTAGATGAATCCTATGATTTATTCTAAAGTTGTTGGAAGATGGAAAACTTGAATTAGCATTATTTAAGTGTCCTTAGTAGATATAAGTTTCAGTGTAGAAACTTAAGTTAATCTTTTTCTATATTTCCCTCCACGTCCCACCCCCTTATTTCTCTCTTCTCCCTCGGCAGAGAACCGAAAAATAGGAAAAGAAAAGAAAGAAAAGGAAGAAAGGGGAGAAGAAGAAGGAGAAAGGGGAAGAACGGAAGAAGAAAAGGAAGAAGATCAACGATCAAGTTCAAGGCTTTAAGTCTTCAAGAGGTAGGGGTTTAGAGCCTTTATTCATCTCTTTTCTCTATGTATGCATATAAACAACCTAATATGCTACATTGAGTTTTAGATGAGTTTGATGTGTTTGGCTTGCATGGACGTGTTTCTTTGGTCATTTATGACTTGTTCACAGCATAAGTTTAAGTTAGAAACTTAGAACAACTCATTTAGACCCTTGATTCACAAAGTGAGCCTTAGGTCAAAGAATGAAGGATTTTGATCCATAATCCAAATTAAGAGGTTCAAGATAGTGATTAATGTTTCCTAATTATTAAGGAACTAGTTAAGAACTTAGAATCACTTATAATTTGGATAGAAATGGCCAGAATCCAAGAAAATGACCAATAGAACAGTAAACCCGTAGCTGCAGAATTATGCAGAACTGCTACTCTGTCATGGGCGCCGCGGTGTGTGTTGCGTGGTGCCATGGCGTGAGACCAAAGATCAGCCCAGTATTAGCACCCGAGAGCAGGGCACCACGGCGTGCCAATGCCAAGTCACGGCGTGAGACCCTGAAGCTCCAAAATGTTGATTTTGGATGTTTTGAAGTTCTATAGTTAATGGAATCATTTATATATGTTTCCTAAAGTGTGTTAAGACACAAATGGGGATATTTTCAAGTGGAAAATACCCATCAAGTATGAGAAAGCATAGGCTTTTAAGCATCCTAAAGGAAAGGTTTGCTTTAGGTAATGACATTGCACCTTAGGCAACTTAACGTTGCAATAGATATCATTCAATATGTGATGAGATAGTACAATGGAGATATGTACACTAGAATGAATAATAGTATTCACTTTAGTAGGGAATGGGAAAGGTATGAACCTTAGGATATCCAAGAGTCGTGGATTACCTTAGGAAGGTACCTAGAACCTTAAGCAATAAAGAGTTGCAAGTAAGAACCACTCTTGAGTTAGATTCACTTGAGTGGAGACAAGATTGTGTATTAGTTCCAAGAAGGGAATGTTTAGGTACTAACTCTCTAGTTAAGTGGGACTTTGTTTATTGCTAAATACACAATAAGATGAATTGTGACTAAGAAGATGTCATAATCATAAGGTATAGTAGAAATGTGCAATAACTCATGTATTAGCAAAGATGAGTTAGAAGTGCAAGATAAAGGGAATTTACTTCCTTAGACACTAATGAAAGTATGGAAGTTAAGTTCTTAAGCATTCCATGAGTTTGGAATAATTAAAGAGGTATCTAGAATCTTAAGCACACAAGTGTAGTATAAGCTACTACTAGAAGTGTGATGGAAGGGAAAGCTAGATACAACCAGAATAAGTATGTTATACTTATCTAGATGCATGACTTACTCGCATTAATTAAAGTTGAGTTAATTATGCAAAGTTTTAGAGAAATGCTCATTTATTTCCTTAAGCAAGGGTAGATGAGGCATTAGCTAAGATAGACTCTTTCGCTAGGATGAGTTGAGTCTATAGGAAAGTTAAGATGATGTTTATGTAAGAGTTAAACATAATACTAAGGTTTTCACACACTAGTTAGTTAAGCTAGTATGTATGTGAAGAGAAAGAACCTCAGTGCAACCAAGATTAGTGGTTTGCCATAGGTAAATATCTAACACCTCAGCAACAGAGGGTTGCATTAGAAATCACTTAAGAGATATGAGTGATGAGGCGGAGTTTATATACAAGTATGAGAAATGGACTGGTAATGTTTACCTGAGAATGTAACGTTATATGACGCGAGGTCATTTAGCCAGAAGGTAAGGAATCAGAGAAGTTCCTAAGGGGACAAGTATTTCTAACCAAGTGCTAAGGTTATATGTAATATGAGGTTACAAATTCTCCTCATTACAAAGGGTAAACATAAGAAGCCAAAGTTCCTAGGAGAATATGCTTAGATCGTAAAGGAACTTATATAAGTACGTATGTAAGTCTATGAATTAGTCAAGTAGTATCGATCTTGGTGAATATCCTTTGATGTTCATTCATGGAGGAAAAAGGAGATAGATGGGTATTTGAAGGACTTTTGAGAAGGACATAACCCTGATGCCTCGATAGTGCCAAGGCCAAAGGAGATAAGTGGGAAATCCAAAGACGCTCTTTGAGCAAGGATGAAGCCCGAATTTCTCAACATGCCAGGATATGTATAATGTGAGGATGAGTTTTCCCTCTAATTACCACTGGATGATATATTGACTAGTTCCTAGCAAACTTCCTCGTTTTCAAAATAAACTTATGCATGTATTTAAAAACAAAACCCTGCATTTGCATTTCATCCACATACTCTTAGGATTTCCTTAGGCATATTCATATTTCATATCATTTTCACTGCATTCACGGACAGTTGTATGGGCATTGTCCATCACTGTTGGTATTTACAACTGTATGGGCATTGTATATATTAACAGTGTGTAGGTTATCGGTTGATATCACACTATAAGAAAGTGCGCAAATATGAGAAAAGAAGAGGAAGCTCCTAAGTTAGAAATTATAGCATTTGTTATATATTTGTAATATACAATGTTATAGTTAGATGGTATTGGAATTGCTTTTACTGAGAATGTTTATTCTCACCCCAGTTGCTATTCCATGTAAATCCAGATGCAGGCACAGATGCAGGTACAGAGGTACAGACCCTAGTAAGAGTGAGAAGAGAAAGCATGAAGACTAGAGTAGTTTTTATTACTTTAAGTAGACAGAACTTATGTAATCAATTTATATTTGTTCTGTAAGTTTTATGTTATATGTATTACAATAAGCCCTCATGTGGCTAAGTTTGTATATATATATATGAGGTTTAAGATTTTCCCCACAATCTCTCAAGGCTTTCTATAATTACTCAGTTGTGATTATGGATATATGTTAGAATATAGTATGAGGAAGTGACATTTCTAGTATTGTTATCTTTATATATCATTGTGTAACTATGATATATCCAGATATCTGTATTAGGGTGTTATATTATGGTATCAGAGCAGTTCATCCTATTGAGCCGGGGTATGGACTGACTGTGCTTAGATATAAGTAGCAGTTTAGTAGAAAGTTATGCATTCTTTTATCTCTTTTTGAGATATGCAAATGGAATTGCATGACTAGCCTTAGGTATGTGTGCTAATAGCTACTGTCACACAGTTACATGATATTGAGCCTAGTTACCTGAATATGTAATGTTATGTATGTACAAGAAACTATGGCAACTACCAGGTGAACCTATGAGACTAGGAGACTGGTAATGAGGAGATAACCAGAGCTCTTAGAGAAATGGCTGCTGTATTGAGAGAGCAGACTGCCATTAGTAGAAGTCTATTAGAAGCGATAGAAAAGGACTCGCATAGTTAGTTACGGGGACAAGAAGGAACTTTTGAGGAATCAGTATTTCTCAGAGTTCAAGAAAGTTACTCCTTTGTTTTCAAGGGAGAGTTTGGTTCAGTCAGAGCCGGAAGATGACTTCACATGATAGAAGAGATCTCTGAGATCATGTCATGTGCTGATGAACAGAAGGTGACCTTGCTTCGTAAGGATTAGTAGGAGAAGCCGAAAGCTATTGAGATGAGTAGAGAGGTTTTTAGAGATGGTTAGTACTCGAACCACCTGAGAGGTGTTTAGAGTTACTTTGCTAGATAAGTATTATTCCCTTGAGTTATAGAAAGCAAAGGAGTAGGAATTCCTAAAGTAGGAGCAAGGGGATATTATTGAAGACCTGTATGTGAAGCAATTCAAAGAATGTCAGAAGTTCTTTTCTTATTTTACGTCCAACTCAGATGAAGACTGGAAGTGAGTAAAATTTGAAGTAGAACTTGGAGAGGGCATTAAAAGAGTTGCGATACAAAAGGAGGTTAAGGGCTTCTTCGCTCTAGTCAGTAAATGCAGAGTTGTAGAAGTAGATAATCTCAGGACCTCGATGGAACAAGAGTTAGAAAGTTCCTAAAGAGAAAAAGATCAGATGTTGAGATCAGTAAGGGTGCCTCTTGATCTCAATTTATATCAGAGTTGCGCAGTGGAAGCTTGGAGTGATGATAAGTATAAGTAGAGTGCTTTTAGATGAGCAACTCTAAGGAAAGAGGTATATCAAGCTTCAAGTCACCAAGACATGCTAGATGTGGTAAGATACATGGATGTAGACCATTTTTGATGGGTAATCCATGTGCTACATAAGTAAGTAACTAGGACATCGTAAGGGAGATGATTCTTGGAAAAAGGAAGCGACAAAATCTTCCAACTTGGTATAAGATGAGAACATATGTAAAGATAAATCTTTTAAGGTGTGTATAAGAAGAGAATAGATTTACTTTATAGATCATGTTAATTTACTTTGTGAATCTAGTTTGCTTACCTTGTTGGTATGGTTTGGTTGTTTTAGAGAGACAAATGATGTTATGTTCTTGTTTAGTTGGTGTGTGAGACTGTGCCTTAAGTTAAAGGCAAGTTGAATAAAGGAAATATCAAGAATAAATGTCTTTATCTAAGAGAAGGATAATCAGGTAGATCAGTTGAGAGAAGCTTTGAATTTTCTCAGGAGATGATCTAAGACTTAGTTGTCATAGAAACAGAGTAAAGAAGAGCATATCTTTGAAAGTTTTCTAGGATTACGAAAGGACATGAAAGTATGTCAAAGGTAGTTTTGGAAACTTTCGGAAAAGATATAGTTAAGTGCCAAGTAAGCCGAAAGTCAGTTTTGGATTACAAGTGGTACAGTTTAAGGGCCATGTAATTTCTCAAGATAGAAATTGCAGAGAATTCTAGTAGAGTTTAAACAGAGGTACAATGGGTAGAGTAGCCATTGTATCCAAGAGCAGAGAATCTATTAGTAGATTTTCTAAGTTAGTGCTACCTAGTTTAGGCCAGTTAAGGAAGATAGTACTCAATAGTGGACTCTAGATAGTGAGTTTGTTTTCCAAGAGTAGAAGAGAAGGTTGATTACTACGTCAGTATTGGTAATTCCAAATTCCCGAAAGAACTTTGAGGTAGTTAGATATACTTCGAAGATGGGACTAGGGTGTGTTTGGATGCAATAGAGGTAGGTAGATGCCTACGCATCAAGGCAGTTAAGTTTGCAAGATAAGGACTACCCTTATAATTTGGAATTAACCATAGTGGTGATTACCTTATAGTTTTGGAGACATAACTCATAAGGAGTCTAGTTAAAGGTGCTCAGCGATCATGATAGCTTGAAACGCTTGTTGATCAGAAGAAGCTGGACATGAAGCAGAATAGATGGATAGAGTTTTTCAAGGCTCATAACCTTGAGTTGAGATATGATTCGGGTAAGGCCAAAGAAGTGGTCGATGCACTAGGTAGGAAATTCCTACAAGTGTCCCAAATGATAGTCCAAGAGAGAGTGAATTTCTTGAGAGTTTTTGAGAATTTGAGTCTAGCGGTGACTATGATTCCAGATAGTCTCTCAGTGAGCAAGTTAGATATAGTAAGAGGCCTAAAGACTCAAATTTCTTTGAAGCTCAGAAGGAGAATGAAACTCTAAGGGACAAGTGTGAGCAGATCTTCTAAGGAACCCTAAAGGATTTTGTTATGACTAAGAGGGAATAACAAAGTTTAGAGACAACTTTGTTTTCCAAAAGGTTCAAAAATCAAGAAAAAGGATTCCGGAGGAAGCTCACCAGAGAAAGTATACCATCTATCAAGAGGCTACTAAAGTTTTCCAAGAGGAAGGAAGATGTATAGTGACATAGTATGCTAAAGAACATAATAGAATATGTTGAGCTGCAGGTAAAGGTGGTGAGATTAAGTAATCTGCCCATCTTTCGCCAAGTAAAGTTAGCTATTTTCTAGATAAAGTAGTTTAACTACTTTTGAAAGAAATGGTTAGGATTCATAGAGTTTCAGTGGATATAGTGTCTGATAGAGATACTAGATTCATATCTGGTTTTGAAAGCCTTATAAGAAGGAGTTCAAAGCTAAGTTATGTTTTAGTACAACTTACCATCCATAAGCATAGAGATCAAGAGCTTTATGATGAGCAGGTCTCCTCAAGAGAAGATGGTTGGGAGAAACTAGTACTGGAAAAGGACTGCATGGAAGCAGAAGTTCCATGTAGAGTTTTGTTAAACTAGAATTGTTTGCTTAAGGTGAGCAATTTTGGGGACAAAATTTTTAAAAAGGAGGGGAGAAATGTAATACCCTTAAACACATGTTAGACTGGTGAATGGTTACCAAGGGTAGCATTTGACTTGTTTAACATGTCAGTAAAGTTTTGTGACAAGTTGAGTTTATTTAGGCACTTAGTTGCAATACAGAAGTTGTAAAGTAGCTTAAAATGACTCAGATAATAGCATAAGTTGCTAAGTTAAAGGAAATAAACATAGAAAGTTTATTTCTAGGTCACAATAAGCTAAGAAAGATGTGGTAAAAGTTTCAAGAGAATCGGAGTCAATTTGATATTTTTAGGCATACAGGTTGTGCTTTTAATGCCCGATTGACCCCCAACAGATATAAAAAATCACGAAAATGGTGAAACAACAATTTAGGTGAATCCTATGATTTATTCTAAAGTTGTTGGAAGCTGGAAAACTTGAATTAGCATAATTCGAGTGTCCTTAGTAGATATAAGTTTTAGTGTAGAAACTTAAGTTAATCTTTTTTAGTATTTTCCTCCACGTCCCACCCCTTTATTTCCCTCTTCTCCCTCGGCAGAGAACCGAAAAATAGGAAAAGAAAAGAAACAAAAGGGAGAAAGGGGAGAAGAAGAAGGAGAAAGGGGAAGAACGGAAGAAGAAAAGGAAGAAGATCAATGATCAAGTTCAAGGCTTCAAGTCTTCAAGAGGTAGGGGTTTAGAGCCTTTATTCATCTCTTTTCTCTATGTATGCATATAAACAACCTAATATGCTAAATTGAGTTTAGATGAGTTTGATGTGTTTGGCTTGCATGGATGTGTTTCTTTGGTCATTTATGACTTGTTCATAGCATAAGTTTAAGTTAGAAACTTAGAACAACTCATTTAGACCCTTGATTCACAAAGTGAGCCTTAGGTCAAAGATGAAGGATTTTGATCCATAATCCAAATTAAGAGGCTTAGGATAGTGATTAATGTTTCTTAAGTATTAAGGAACTAGTTAGGAACTTAGAATCACTTATAATTTGGATAGAAATGGCCAGAATCCAAGAAAATGACCAATAGAGCAGTAAACCCGTAGCTGCAGAATTATGCAGAACTGCTACTCTGTCATGGGCGACACGGTGTGTGTTGAGTGGTGCCACGGCGTGAGACCAAAGATCAGCCCAGTATTAGCACCCGAGAGCAGGGCACCACGGCGTGCCAATGCCAAGTCACAGCGTGAGACCCTGAAGCTCCAAAATGTTGATTTTGGATGTTTTGAAGTTCTATAGTTAATGGAATCATTTATATATGTTTCCTAAAGTGTGTTAAGACACAAATGGGGATATTTTCAAGTGGAAAATACCCATCAAGTATGAGAAAGCATAGGCTTTTAAGCATCCTAAAGGAAAGGTTTGCTTTAGGTAATGACATTGCACCTTAGGCAACTTAACGTTGCAATAGATATCATTCAATATGTGATGAGATAGTACAATGGAGATATGTACACTAGAATGAATAATAGTATTCACTTTAGTAGGGAATGGGAAAGGTATGAACCTTAGGATATCCAAGAGTCGTGGATTACCTTAGGAAGGTACCTAGAACCTTAAGCAATAAAGAGTTGCAAGTAAGAACCACTCTTGAGTTAGATTCACTTGAGTGGAGACAAGATTGTGTATTAGTTCCAAGAAGGGAATGTTTAGGTATTAAATCTCTAGTTAAGTGGGACTTTATGCATTGCTAAATACACAATAAGATGAATTGTGACTAAGAAGATGTCATAATCATAAGGTATAGTAGAAATGTGCAATAACTCATGTATTAGCAAAGATGAGTTAGAAGTGCAAGATAAAGGGAATTTACTTCCTTAGACACTAATGAATGTATGGAAGTTAAGTTCTTAAGCATTCCATGAGTTTGGAATAATTAAAAAGGTATCTGGAACCTTAAGCACACAAGTGTAGTATAAGCTATTACTAGAAGTGTGATGGAAGGGAAAGCTAGATACAACCAGAATAAGTATGTTATACTTATCTAGATGCATGACTTACTCGCTTTAATTAAAGTTGAGTTAATTATGTAAAGTTTTAGAGAAATGCTCATTTATATCCTTAAGCAAAGGTAGATGAGGCATTAGCTAAGATAAACTCTTTCACTATGATGAGTTGAGTCTATAGGAAAGTTAAGATGGTGTTTATGTAAGAGTTAAACATAACACTAAGCTTTTTACACACTAGTTAGTTAAGCTAGTATGTATATGAAGAGAAAGAACCTCAGTGCAACCAAGATTAGTGGTTTGCCATAAGTAAGTATCTAACACCTCAGCAACAGAGGGTTGCATTAGAAATCACTTAAGAGATATGAGTGATGAGGTGGAGTTTAGATACAAGTATAAGAAATGGACTGGTGATGTTTACCTGAGAATGTAGCGTTATATGACGCGAGGTCATTTAGCCAGAAGGTAAGGAATCAAAGAAGTTCCTAAGGGGACATGTATTTCTAACTAAGTGCTAAGGTTACATGTAATATGAGGTTACAGATTCTCCTCATTACAAAGGGTAAACATAAGAAGCCAAAGTTCCTAGGAGAATATGCTTAGATCGTAAAGGAACTAAGTATATAAGTACGTATGTAAGTCTACGAATTAGTCAAGTAGTATCGATCTTGGTGAATATCCTTTGATGTTCATGGAGGCAAAAAGAGATAGATGGGTGTCTGAAGGACTTTTGAGAAGGACATAACCCTGATGTCTCGATAGTGCCAAGGCTAAAGGAGATAAGTGGGAAATCCAAAGACGCTCTTTGAGCAAGGATGAAGCCCGAATTTCTTAGCATGCCAGGACATGTGTAATGTGAGGATGAGTTTTCCCTCTAATTACCACTAGATGAATACTGACTAGTTCTTAGCAAACTTCCTTGTTTTCAAAATAAACTTATGCATGTATTTAAAAACAAAACCCTGCATTTGCATTTCATCCACATACTCTTAGGATTTCCTTAGGCATATTTATATTACATATCATTCTCATTGCATTCACGGACAGTTGTATGGGCATTGTCCGTCACTGTTGGTATTTACAGCTGTATGAGCGTTGTATATATTAACAGTGTGTAGGCTATCAATTGATATCACACTATATGAAAGTGTGCAGATATGAGAAAAGAGGAGGAAGCTCCTAAGTTAGAAATTATAGCATTTGTTATATACAATGTTATAGTTAGATGGTATTGGAATTGCTTTTACTGAGAATATTTATTCTCACCCCAGTTGCTATTCCATGTAAATTCAGATGCAGGCACAGATGCAGGTACAGAGGTACAGACCCTGGTAAGGGTGAGAAGAGAAAGCATGAAGACTAGAGTAGTTTTTATTGCTTTAAGTAGACAGAACTTATGTAATCAGTTTATATTTGTTCTGTAAGTTTTATGTTATATGTATTACAATGAGCCCTCATGTGGCTAAGTTTGTATATATATGTATGGGGTTTAAGATTTTCCCTGCAATCTCTCAAGGCTTTCTATAATTACTCAGTTGTGATTATGGATATATGTTAGAATATAGTATGAGGAAGTGACATTTCTAGTACTGTTATCTTTATATATCGTTGTGTTACTATGATATATCCAGATATCTGTAATAGGGTGTTACAAAATACATACCATTTAAACACTTAAGGGATTAAGAGTGTATCTTTTGAGGATCTATCATTCTTGATTCATGCTTTTCAAATTGAAGATACCTTGCTTGTTGGTTTGAGATGTGAAGAATTGTTATCTCATGAATATTTTCATCCTCTTAAATCTTTTCTTGCTCTTCTTGCTTGTAAACTTTTACATTATTGAATGTCATTGGAATTTGAGTCTTTTAGAGTTTTTACCTTTTTAGTTTGTATGTAAATCCCTTGTTCCCTAGTTTTAGTCTTATGTGTTTTGTCCAGGAGTGCAAAAAGCTAAGTGTGGGGAAAATTAATAATCACATATTTTATACATTAATAAACTCTCATTTTTAGTCATTTACACTCTTCATGTACTAATTGATTGAGCTTGGTCATATTTTGTAAGTTTGGGCTCAAATTGGGCCTAATTATTTTTTTCTAGCATTAATGAGTTTTGATGTTGTTTCTGTATTTCGGTCATAACATGAGTTTTAGATATCTGAAAATTAAGCATTTTACCTTGTACGAAAGCTAAGAGGAAGCTCTACAACTTTGATGAGAGCTCAAAGTCTCAATCGGATGTCTAGTGGAACTAATTGGGCCTGGAAGTCAGAACACGAGTTTAGAGACCCCTTGATATTGTTTTGTCTATAACTTGAGTTGTAGACCTCCAAATTGCATGGGGTTTAGGCCCAATTGCTCATAATGGACCCAAATTTGTATCTAAGTGGATTCTAATAATGTGATGCCAAAATAGGAGGTAGTTTTAGGGGTTACAAGCAGATTTCTAAGACTAGGCAGAATATCATTCATTTTCTACACTTTTCTTCCTCTCTCTCTAGAATTCTTTTCTCCTTCGTCTCTCTAGATTTTTGTTTTTCCTTCTTTTATTTTTCTGAGTTCTACCCTTCTCATGGAGGGGTAGGGCTTGTAAATTAGTCCAAGAGATTGAACAATACTTGATACTTAATCTAAAGATTCTACTTTAATTACTTACATTCATCTATTAATCAAGTTTCTCTTCTTCTTCTTCTTATTCTTCTCTTTGTTAATTCTGGTTGTTTGATTAGAATTTTCTTACGTTAATTGCTTAATTATCATGTGCAAAGAGATGAACTCTGAGATTAAACAAGGCATTGAAGGTGTTTGATGAAATGTTTAACTTGGTTGAATCTTGGCTTTTAAGTTAATTTGGGTTTTAGTTGGATGATTAATTTGTCTAACCTCAAATAATTGAATTCTGGAAGTGTTTCTAGTAGAAGATCCGTGGATCATTGAGAGGCGTCTTGAAGTGATCTAAGATCAAGGACTTGATTGATAATTGAATGGACCTATAATAATCAAGGATGGATTAAAATCAAGATTGATTAATTCTCTTGGATTTGTTGCTTTATTAATTATGTTTTATCCTTTAAATCGAATTCTGTTTTTGTTTGTGCGTTTTTAATCTTGCCAAAGCCCCCAATCTCAACTTGATTTGATTAAATTACAACTAAAATCCTTGAGAGATGATCTAGTGTTGTTTCCTATGCTATACAAGCCATAGGCATAACTCAGTTACAATTTTGATTGAGTTCGGCGCTCATCAACAGAACATTTAAAATGACTATTTTAACTCAGGAAAATAGCATGAATTGATTAAATAAGGGAAATAAATATAAAAATTTATTTCTAAGTTACCAATGTATAAAGTAAGGTGTAGTTAAAGTTTCAAGACAAACTGAGTTGATTTAGTATTTTTAAGTACACTGGTTATGCATTTTAATATGGAAATGACTTGTAGTAGATATAAAAAATTATGAAAATGATGAAACTAAAAATTAGGTTAATTGGTGTGTGAAATCCGCGAGTGTACAGTTTCGTCATCAAGTAATAAAAAGATCGAATCCATAAGGACTATGTCTATGAATACCAATTAATTAATTAATTCAATTCAATTAAACAAAGTGGATAAAATTATTGAGAGATAAGAATGTAGTAACCAAGTAATTAAATAAATAAATATTAAAATGCAAAGTTGAGATAAAAAATAGCAAGTTGTTAGGAAAGGTTTTCAGATTCAAGAAAGCTTCCAGGATTGGGGGTAACCACAATGATACAAGACAAATCCTAATTGACAACCTTTTTATTAAAATTGAAATTCAATTGAAGGTGAATTCCCTAAATTAGTTAATGTTCTTTCTCAAAAAACAAGAATCGTGCCCAATTAAACCAATTCCTACTCGTGGTAATTGAACTTAAATTGAACCCATTACGCTTTATGGTAATTCATTAAATCCTCGAAAGGCTAAACCTACTCTCGTGATTTAGACCTTAAGTTCAATTCTTATGGTTCTAACACCTAGGTTCACCTCTCAGTACGTCCCTAGATATCTATGAGATGCAAATATGTGGCCAGCAAATTCACCTGAATAAGCGCAATAAGGATTGAATCAAAGAACATTCAAGATTAATAAAAGGGGTAAACAAAGTCAATTAATCATCATTAATGTATCAAAGCACATTGTCCAATCCTAGAAACAAAAGAAACTACTTAGACATGGAGAAGAAGAAACAAGAAATCAAATTCAAGAACATCCAAACCCATAATCAAAGAGAGAAGAGAGGAGAAAGATAAAGATCAAGAGCCTCCCAATGCGCCTTCTTCAAAACCAAATTGGAACCCTAATATTATATTCAAAACATCTATAAATACCCTAGGGGTTTCCTTTGGTCTCAGCCCATAAAAAGAAATAAAAACAAAACTTAAAAATCTGTCTTGTACTGCGATCCACCGCCAAGCCGTGGAACTCTCTAGAAATTTTCTTTTGTTTCTTCATGCAGCTGCTCGATCCATGGTTGTGAGAATTCCACAGGCAGGCCGTGGAACTCTCTAGAGTGAGCTTTTTACCCCAATTTGCTATCCGTAAAGCTCCAACTTCAATCGTGCAAGCTTTCCATCCATTTCAAGACCAATTTAGCACCAATCATGCACAACAACACAAAAAACACTGCAGTTATCCGAACTAAGGGGAAAAACAAATAAAAATGGAAACCAAAATGCCTAAAATGCCTAAAAATGCATGCAAAACAAGAATAAAATATGATGTTGTTTCACACACATCAAATCCCCCCAAGCTTAAGATTTTGCTTATCCCCAAGCAATAACTAATGCCAAACTAAGAAGTGGGATCAAAAGACAATAATGAATGAGGAACCCGAAAAAATATCTAACCAAGCAATAGGCAAAGGCAAACCAAGAATTAGAGAGGTAATTAAAATCAAATCCAATTAGAGGCTAAGTTCTAAGACAGTCCCAATGGAATGGTACCAAAAACTTGGTGTGTGAAATCCGCAAGTGTACAGTTTCATCGTTAAGTAATAAAAAGATCGAATCCACAGGGACTATGTCTATGAATATTAATTAATTAATTAATTCAATTCAATTAAATAAAGTGGATAAAATTATTGAGAGATAAGAATGTAGTAACCAAGCAATTAAATAAATAAATATTAAAATGAAAAGTTGAGATAAAAAATAATAAGTTGTTAGGAAAGGTTTTCAAATTCAAGAAAGCTTCTAAGATTGGGGGTAACCACAATGATACAAGACAAATCCTAATTGACAACCCTTTTATTAAAATTGAAATTCAATTGAAGGTGAATTCTCCTAAATTAGTTAATATTCTTTCTCAAGAGATAAGAACCGTGCCCAATTAAACCAATTCCTACTCTCGTGGTAATTGAATTTAAATTCAACCCATTACGCTTTATGGTAATTCATTAAATCCTCGAAAGACTAAACCTACTCTTGTGATTTAGACCTTAAGTTCAATTCTTATGGTTCCAACACATAGGTTCACCTCTCAGTACGTCCCTAGATATCTATGAGATGCAAATATATGGCCAGTAAATTCACATGAATAAGCGCAATAAGGATTGAATTAAAGAACATTCAAGATTAATAAAAGGGGTAAACAAAGTCAATTAATCATCATTATTGTATCAAAGGGCATTGCCTAATCCTAGAAACAAAAAAAACTACTCAGACATGGAGAAGAAGAAACAAGAAATCAAATTCAAGAACATCCAAACCCGTAATCAAAGAGATAAGAGAGGAGAAATATGAAGATCAAGAGCATCCCAATGTGCCTCCTTCAAAACCAAATTGGAACCCTAATATTGTATTCAGAACATCTATAAATACCCTAGGGGTTTCCTTTGGTCTCATCCCATAAAAAGAAATAAAACAAGACTTAAAAATCTATCTCATACTATGATCCACTGCCGTGGAACTCTCTAGAAATTTTCTTTTGCTTCTTCACGCAACTGCTCGATCTATGGCAGTGGGGAATTCCACAGGCAGGCCGTGGAACTCTCTAGAGTGAGCTTTTTGCCCTAATTTGCTATCCGTAAAGCTCCAACTTCAATCGTGCAAGCTTTCCATCCATTTCAACACTAATTCAGCACCAATCCTGCACAACAACACTAAAAACACCACAGTTATCCAAACTAAGGGAAAAAATAAATAAAAAAGGAAACTAAAATGCCTAAAAATGCATGCAAAACAAGAACAAAATATGATGTTTCACACACATCATTAATCCTAGAATTTATTTTAATATCGTTGGAGGTTAGGAAACTTGATTTAGCAAAATCAAAGTATTCCTAGCAGATATAGAAATTGCAACGAAGTTACCTAACCAACCCTTAAGTCATGCGATGATATCTTAATATCTTGACTTTCATGTCACTTTTCTTTGCTCATATATGGTATTGTAGCCAAAAAAAAAAAAAGAGGAATGAAAGACAATAAGGGGAAAAACAAAGTGGAGCAACAGGGTAAAGAAGAAGAGGAAAAGTGATAAACAGAAAGGCCAAAAATCAAAGCTTGAAAGGTAAGGGGATTTATATCATTTTTGGTTTATCTTCACCTTTCCTTCTTTTAAGGTTATCACTATAAGTTGCTCAAGACCTTTAATAGGTGCTTTGTGAGCTTGATAAGTTTAAAATTGATTGAGAAATCTTCTACAACAAGTTGGTTAAGAAGTATGAAAGCTATGTGTGTAACACCCCAAATTTTGTTTTTTCTAAATATATATGAGTTTTATAATTTTTATGATTTTTTTGAATTTTTGTGGATTTTTCTGAATTTTTGATTATTTTAATATTATTTTGGGATGTATGTGGGCCCAGGGCGAGCCCGAAATTAGAAACAGTTTTCAAAATTTACTTTTTTAGTAATTTTGTTCTGTTTTATTATCCATTAGACAATGTTAGTATCCACTGGGTAAAGCTATTATCCATTAGATAATAAACACTGATTTTATAAGTAGTAGCTTTTATCCATTGGATAATAACTACCAAAAAATATCTTGATGGATAGTTATCCATAAGCCTAAATATCTCAGAGGCTAATGATGATTAATTATGACAACTTTAGATGAACCAATAAGATCTAGTCTCACATTGTCGCTTTGACTCATCCATGACAACCAATATAAACCAAGAAGCTAGCCACCCAACCAATGAGAAGCAAGCTTATAGGAGAAGTTAACCACCTAGCCAATAGGAGGGAAGCTTACATGCTAAGTTTGGAGACTTAGAAGGACATTTTGGACCCTTCTAACTTCATGAAGTCCATGGCCAAGGCCATTTTTGAAGGTTATACTACACTTAGTTCCATTTATGTCTACATCTTCTCTTTCATGAAACAAAAGCTAAGTCAAAACTCTCTCACTTTTCCTCTTCCCTAGCTCATGGCCAAACCACCAAACACCACCCTCCACTCTTCAATAATTCAAGCTAACCTTACTTCTTGAATCCTTACCTCATTCTAAGACACTTTGTAGTTGAGATCTTAGCCTAAATCACCCATCTTCAACCTTGTTCTTCAAGATCAAGATCAAGGGTTTTAAGGTGATGTTTTCTATTCTTCATCTTTCTTCTCTTTTTCAAGATTCTAAGACCATACTTTGGTTCATGGCCATCTTTGATAAACCTTGGATGTTAATATTGTACATTTTCTTTGTTTTTAAGTTCAACTTGGTGGAGAAAATCCACTTGAAGGAAGCATACAAAGAGCTTTGGAGGATCATCCAAGGTAAGAGGGAGATTTAACCTCATCAACCATCTATGGTGGTGAGGAACGAAATTGATTGTGTTTGAACAATCCATGTCTGGATTTGTTCACTTGTGTGTATAAGTTTAATGTTTTGTGATTAATTGCTCTATTTGATTTTATTGTTTTAATTATATGTATGAACTTGTTAGAATAGAAATATGATGATGGATATATGTGGTATGATTGTGAATCAAGTGAAAAGGAAGAATTTTTTGTTCCAAGGACCTTAAGAGGCTCACTGCCTTCATTGTTATTTTGGGGTGAACCAAGTGAAAATATTTTATTAATTAAGGACTTAGAGAATTTAGGTGATAGGAAATTCGATTAAGGATTTTACAAAGGAAATGGTAAAGGAAAAGAATAAAGATTTTATGATTAACAACAAAATGGATTTCGGCCAAGATGAGGAAAAATAAATTTGGGAAGTGAAATGGAACTTAAAGTATTTTTACTTAAGTGGATTTTAGTAAGAGTAATGGAAAAAGGTTTTATATAATAAAGGTTTTTGTGAAGAATGTTGGAAAACATTATTTTGAAGAGTTATTAGTAAAAGAAATGGAAATAAGTTTGAAAGATGGTTTACAATTTTAAGGTATTTTATTTAAGTGGATTTTTAGTAAAATAAATAGAAAATATTTTATTAAATTAAAATAATTTAGATTTTTGGTAAAATGTTAGAAAAAATTATTTAGAGTTGTTTTTATGAGAAAATTGGGAATTTGAAGTTCAAATTATATTTTAAACTTAGAAAGTCTCAAAATTGAATTTAAAACATCAAGAAATATTTTATGTAGTGAAAAATAGTAGAAAAACCTTACACGTTTCAAAAACATGGATTTTTGAGTTATGCGATTTAAAAAAAGTTTAAATATTTTTACGCAATTAAGAAAACATTAAAAAATATTTACGCGACTTGAAAACACGACAAAAATGTTGCACGATTGTGAAAATGTAGTAAAAGTACTATGCAATTGAGAAACAATAGAAATATTGTCGGGCCGATGTATTGGACCCGGAAACATAAAGTTGAGACTGTGGCCTGTAATTGGCTTGTGTTATGCATTGAATCTTTGATCATGCATTGTGAAAGTCTGATGGACTATGTTAAGGCCGGTGGCCTAGGAGTTGAATTACACCTTGACCTGTCGATTATTTCTACACTCTAAGTACTTTAAGTCTAATTTAATTAGACTTCACTTGTGCTTAATTGTTAACATTTGGCTAGTTTCTAGATTTCAAGCTTAATTAGATCTTTATTGTGAAACTATGGTTAAATGTGATTATAAGCGATCCTTAATTGAGTTGTGCTTTACAGGAAATCATTGAATGATGGAGCCCTCAAGGAGAAAAGACCAAGAACGAAGAAACTAGAAGACACGACCCGTGTCCCTAGACACGGGGTAGGCCGTGTTCTTCTCTGGCATGTCACATATTCTTAGTTCTAGGCAATAATAAAAAACACGGCCCGTGTCATGAGACACAGGGTAGGCCGTGTACTTCTCTGTTATCACAAGATGACTCTAGTTTTGAGCTTGACCAACAAACATGGCCTGTGTCCTAAGACACGGGGTAGGCCGTGTCCCTCTTTGACTTGCAATCCATTTGAATTTATGGTGACAGACCCTAACACGGGGTAGGCCATGTCAAATGACACGGCCCGTGTATATGAATCAGGAAACCAGATACGAATTCTACTGAAGCGTTAGGTATCCAAAGTTATAAATAGGATTGCCCGGGGCTCAAAAAGGGGATCTCTGGATTGGAAGCTGCCAAGAAACTGGAGGAATTATGAAGAACAAGAAAGAGGGAGATTCGATCAAAGATTAGAAACTCGAGTGCGAGCAATTGAAGATTAATTAACCTTGCTCTTTGGAAACTAGTTTGACTTTTAGTTCTCTTCTCTTCTTTTATTCTAGACGGTTTTTTTCTTTAATTCTTTTTCTAATTTTGAATTTGCCATGTGCGTCTAATTTTCATATTTGGTTAAGGGAATATGAAACCCTAGTTTTGATTATGTGAACTTTGCATATCTCTTTATATCAATTCAATTGAGTTTTTATTCATAAGTTTCTAATCTTAATTTGGTATAAAGGTCTTTATACTTTCTACCAATTTTGAAAGTGATAAAACTAGGATTACTATACGCGATTGCGGTGGTAGGACTAGTGAGATATATGATCTAAGTAATTTAATCCTGGTGTGTGATTAGATCTTAGTGTGATTAGTTTTCTAAATATTAATGCAATCATTAGGTGGGGATAAGAGCGGTTACTTTATAACTAACTAGTGATTATGATTTAATTTGAGCGGTTGCTGAATTAAGTAAAACTTAAGGAAAATAAGAAATTTGTCTCACAATCACATAAAAGCATAATTGGTTATATTGGCATAAAGGGAATGTAAGTTAGCATAATCATATAAATCTAGTGGTGGATTCCATCTCTTAACCATTCTCTTTTAATTGGTAAATTAAATTGTGATTACTGTTATTATTTTAGAATCAATTTCTATTTTTAGTTTAACAAATAAAAACTTTTTTTACTATTTATAGTTTTTGAGAGTTTAAATTAGGAATCAATTTATTATGTTAATTGACTTAGTTCTTTGTGGATCGACCCTTACTAACTACAGTTGGTTGCAGGTTTTATATATTTTTGGTGGAACTTGGCAACTAATTATGTCCTTAATTTTAATCACAATTCACACCACACCACACCACACCTTAGTACGGGTGCGATAAGCATAGTGTAGGTCACTTATTGACCTTGGGGGCGTCGAGGTGCGATTTTCCACAATGGACAGTTGGTAGCCTCACTGTGCCATGGATTAGACTGATGCAACGCACTGATGATCCAAACCGAGACACTATTCTTAATCACGATCTGGTGTAGAATGTCTTGTATAAAGCCAATGATATACATTTTGAAAATACTGAAGCACTTGATTTAAGGCTGATGAGATATAGACATATCTTCTAGATCATTCTCTCTACAATTCTGTTTAGCTCCTTGGAGTAGGAAACTGGTTCATTATGCATATGCATAGTCTGTATACATGTTAATGTAATAGTTTATATCTGTTAAATTGACTGATACTTGATGCCATGATTATATTCAATGTCTGTTATATCTGTATGATATTACTATCTTTATTGTTTCTCTACTGTTATGTTGGTATTGATGTAGGCGATGTCATGTCTTTATATGTTATTTTTGTATTATATTTATGTTTGGTAAAGATGGCGAGGAAGATGAGCCTGAAGATCATCCTTTTTGTTTGTGGTGATTTCTGAGTTTTTGGATGGCATCAACAAGATAACTTATCGGTTATGTTACGGTGCACTTTCATGGAGGTACAGATGCATGGCGCATTAGCTTGGATACGGAGTACATGGTGTACTGTGGAGAGGTTACTGTGTTTATTAGTAGGACACAACATGGGGTTGCTGCTTTTACTTTTAGCACCAATATACATGTATAGTTTAATATGCCTATTAGAGAAATCTGGAGTGATTTTCATTATACCCTGAGAGAGGACTCTGTGGTATCTTCTGCCCGAACTCCTGCTATTAGGAACATACCCCAACTGGAGACTTTGTATGAGGGGGAGGAGGAGGAGGATCCATTTGAGGACCTTACTCCATAGGTATGGTAGACTTGGGCTAGTCTATAGTTGTTATAGTAGTTGTATTTATTTCTTTTGAGAACTTCAATTGTATGTATTAAAGTTTGTCATTAACTTATATTATGTACACAATGTATATTATTTAGTAATATTGTCTGGTATATCTGTATGATATTACTATCTTTATTATTTCTCTATTGTTATGTTGGTATTGATGTAGGCGATGTCATGTCTTTATATGTTATTTTTGTATTATATTTATGTTTGGTAAAGATGGCGAGGAAGATGAGCCTGAAGATCATCTTTTTTGTTTGTGGTGATTTCTGAGTTTTTGGATGGCATCAACAAGAGAACTTATCAGTTATGTTACGGTGCACTTTCATGGAGGTACAGATGCATGGCGCATTAGCTTGGATACGGAGTACGTGGTGTACTGTGGAGAGGTTACTGTGTTTATTAGTAGGACACAACATGGGGTTGCTGCTTTTACTTTTAGCACCAATATACATGTATAGTTTAATATGCCTATTAGAGAAATCTGGAGTGATTTTCATTATACCCTGAGAGAGGACTCTGTGGTATCTTCTCGCCCGAACTCCTGCTATTAGGAACATACCCCAACTGGAGACTTTGTATGAGGGGGAGGAGGAGGAGGATCCATTTGAGGACCTTACTCCATAGGTATGGTAGACTTGGGCTAGTCTATAGTTGTTATAGTAGTTGTATTTATTTCTTTTGAGAACTTCAATTGTATGTATTAAAGTTTGTCATTAACTTATATTATGTACACAATGTATATTATTTAGTAATATTGTCTGGTATATCTGTATGATATTACTATCTTTATTATTTCTCTATTGTTATGTTGGTATTGATGTAGGCGATGTCATGTCTTTATATGTTATTTTTGTATTATATTTATGTTTGGTAAAGATGGCGAGGAAGATGAGCCTGAAGATCATCTTTTTTGTTTGTGGTGATTTCTGAGTTTTTGGATGGCATCAACAAGAGAACTTATCAGTTATGTTACGGTGCACTTTCATGGAGGTACAGATGCATGGCGCATTAGCTTGGATACGGAGTACGTGGTGTACTGTGGAGAGGTTACTGTGTTTATTAGTAGGACACAACATGGGGTTGCTGCTTTTACTTTTAGCACCAATATACATGTATAGTTTAATATGCCTATTAGAGAAATCTGGAGTGATTTTCATTATACCCTGAGAGAGGACTCTGTGGTATCTTCTACCCGAACTCCTGCTATTAGGAACATACCCCAACTGGGGACTTTGTATGAGAGGGAGGAGGAGGAGGAGGAGGATCCATTTGAGGACCTTACTCCATAGGTATGGTAGACTTGGGCTAGTCTATAGTTGTTATAGTAGTTGTATTTATTTCTTTGAGAACTTCAGTTGTATGTATTAAAGTTTGTCACTAACTTATATTATGTACACAATGTATATTATTCAGTAATATTGTCTGGTATTTTAATATTCTAGTAAGTTTATATTATCAAGCGAAAACAAATTTTACAACTCGTATATAAATGATATTAAATTATTTATGACTTGTGTTTAATTTAGTAATAATTAGTCTGAAATATGATATCTTATAGTGGGTGTTACATTAGTTGGTATTAGAGCCCAAGTTTGAGTCTTTTGGGTTTGTGGTTAGGTTTGTCTTGCTTGTGTTATGTGATTCTCTGTGTTTGGTTTCTGAAAGGAGACAAAATTGTTTGAAATGATTTCATCTAACTTTCATTTTGTATTGGTTAGTCTGACTTTGAAGAAAAACAATGGTTGGTGGTAGAGGTGGACGTGTGAATGCTGGAAATGACAATCAAAGCATGGCTGCAGCTACTGAAGTTATACAATGGATGGAAGACGTCATCGTACAACAGATCCAAAAAGCTGTCGAACAACAAGAAGTGACTGCTGAAACTCAGAATTTGTTGGAGTTTCACCGTAACAACCCACTACAGTTCAAAGGAGAATTTGATCCAGAGAAGGCGAATCTTTGGATCAAAGAGTTGGAGAAGATATTTCGAGGAATGAGCTGTACAGATGAGAGGAAGGTGACTTATGCTACCTTTATGTTTGTCGGGGATGGCGAAGATTAGTGGACCAGAACACAAAGACTGTTGGAAGCGGAAGGAAGAATAATTACTTAGGAAGTTTTCAAGAACAAATTTCTAGAAAAGTATTTTCCAACCAGTACCAGACACGCTAAGGAAATGGAATTCCTTGACTTGCGACAAGGAATAATGTCTGTCAGTGAGTATGCTGTAAGGTTTGAGAGCTTGTCAAAGTTCTCGAGGTATTTTCAGTTACAACTTGACGAAGAATGAAAGTGTCGAAAGTTTGAGGAAGGTTTAAGACACGATCTAGAGAGAGTAGTGTTACCCTTAGGAATAGGGCAATTCCCAGCCTTATTAGATAAGTGTCATCAAATTGAGGAGCTAGACCTGCATCGAGACACAAGAAACTGTAACTTTGGACCCACACAGTTCCACAGGGGAAGGAATAGTAGTGGCAATCGTTATCAGCAGAAGTCGTATGCAAGACCACTAGGAAATTAACCTCAACAACAATCATATGGGGGAGGTTCTAGTGGTAACAAGTTTGGTCAAAGCTAGGACATCTTCATCAAAATGCCTTAAGTGTGGGAAGGACCACTTGACAAAGGATTGTACAATCAAGGGGGTTATATGTTTCAGATGCGGGAATTTCAAAGGATTGCAATGAACCCAAGGCAGAACCCTCTATGAGCAATGTACGTACTGCAAAGTCGTAGACAAGAGGAAGAGTGTATACTATGGGTGGAGAGGAAGTCTCCAAATCATAGGATTTGATTATAGAGGAATGTGCTATAAAAGGTAATCCTTTAACTGTGCTATATGATTCAGGAGCGACCCATTCTTTTATTAAATGTGACTATGTAGATCGTTTGGGATTATCTGTGTCTACATTGCCTTTTGACTTGACTATTTCTACTCCAATTGATAAGCCTGTAGTCACTACAAAAGTTTGTTTAGGAATGGATTGGTTGTCTTCTAACTATATCCTGTTAGATTGTTCTAATAAGACTTTAGTTTTTCCCGAGACTAAGGATTCTGGATTTCTAATGGCTAATCAAGTCAAAGTTTTCTTGAGGGAAGAAGCTCAAGGGTATTTGTTATTATCTTCCTTGGAGGTCAAGAGTGAAGAGGATGTGAAATCTATTCCTATAGTCAACGAGTTTCTAGAAGTTTTTCCTGACGATATACCTAGATTACCACCAGAAAGAGAAATACAGTTTTCTATTGATCTTGTACCAAGAGCTGGACCTATATCAACGACACCATACCAGATGCAATTGTCAGAGTTAGCAAAGCTCAAGAAACAGCTGGAGGATTTGTTAGAAAAGCAGTTCATGAGACCCAGTGTGTCACCGTAGGGAGCCCCAATACTGTTGGTTAAGAAGAAGGATGGAACTTCTCGCTTATGCGTAGACTATCGCCAGTTGAATAAAATCACAATCAAATAAGTATCCTTTTCCGAGGATAGATTATTTGATGAATCAACTGAGGGGAGCCACTGTATTCTCCAAGATTGACTTATGTTCTAGTTATCACCATATTCGTGTGAAGGTGGAAGATATTCCCAAGATAACTTTTTGGACGCGATATGGACATTACGAGTATCTAGTGATGTCATTCGGGGTAACAAATGCTCTTGCAATGTTCATGGATTTCATGAATAGGATCTTTCAATCTTATCTTGACAAATTTATCATTGTCTTTATTGACAACATTCTGATCTATTCTCGAAGCCCGGAGGAACATTTAGAACATCTCAGAGCGGTTCTCCAAATTTTGAAGGAGAATAAGTTATTTGCTAAGCTGTCCAAATGTTAGTTCTGGTTGAGCAAAGTTCAGTTTTTGGGTCACATAATTTCAGAGGAAGGAATTGAAATAGATGCATCAAAAGTTGAAACAGTTCTTCAATGGGAAAGGTCGAAGACTGTATTACAGATTCGTAGTTTTATTAGATTAGCCGGTTACTATCGAAGGTTTATTAAGGGGTTTTCTAAGATAGCAGGACCTCTCACCCAGCTTATGCGAAAGAATCAACCTTTTGCATGGACTGATGCATGTGAGGAAAGTTTTCAAGAATTGAAAAAACGATTGACTACTTCGCCAGTGTTGATTCTACTTAATCCTAATGAACCTTTTGAGGTGTATTACGATGCTTCGTATCAGGGTTTAGGTTGTGTGCTTATGCAAAACTGAAAGGTTGTGGCATATGCTTCGAGCCAATCAAAGGTACACGAAAAGAATTACCCTACTCATGATTTAGAGTTGGTAGCTATTGTGTTTGCGCTGAAGGTCTGGAGACATTTTCTTTATAGGGCAACATTCAATGCCTACAACAATCACAAGAGCTTGAAGTATCTGCTTGATCAAAAAGAGTTGAACATGAGGCAGAGGCGATGGCTAAAACTTTTGAAGGACTATGATTTTCAACTACAGTATCATCCCAGAAAGACGAATGTCGTAGCAGATACCTTGAGTAGAAAGATGCTTAGTGTTTCTGCTATGATGGTCAGGGAGAGTGAATTGATAGAACAATTCAGGGATATGCGGTTGCTTGTGAGATTGATGTCAAGAGAAATTTGCTTGAATATGATTACTATCTCAAATAGTTTGATAAATGAAATTTAAGAGAAACAGAAAGGTGACGAATATTTGCAATGCGAGAAGAAATTAATGAAGCAAGGCATAAAATTTGAGGAAGGAACAAATGGAATTTTAAGGTTCAAAGGAAGAATTTGTGTACCCAATGATCCAAAACTTAGGAGATTGATTCTCGAAGAAGCCCATAGGAGTAAGTTGAGTATGCATCCCGGAGCAACTAAAATTTATCAAGATCTGAAGCGATTGTATTGGTGGCAAGGGATGTGAAGAGACGTTACTAAGTATGTATTATCCTATTTAGTTTGTCAGAAGGCTAAGGTTGAACATCAAACACCTTCTGGAATGTTGCAACCTTTGGCTATTCCCGAATGGAAATGGGATGACATTGCCATAGACTTTGTGGTTGGACTACCAAGGACTAGAAAGGGTCATGATTCTATATGGGTAAATGTAGACCGGCTTACGAAGTTGGTGCACTTTTTGTTAATTAACATCAGGTACTCAATGGAAAGGTAGACGCAGGTGTACATCGGTGAAATCGTTAGACTTCATGGTGTACCCTCTAGTATTATTTCGGATCGAGACCCGATGTTCACGTCAAGGTTTTGGCAGAGTTTACAAGAAGCGATGGGAATGAAACTTCGTCTAAATTTTGCTTATCATCCACAAATGGACGGCCAGTCAAAAAGAACAATTTAGTCGTTGGAGGATTTGTTGAGGGCATGTGTTTTGGAACAAACTGGAAGTTATGATGAATTCTTACCTTTGATAGAATTCACTTACAACAATAGTTTTCATTCAAGTATAGGGATGGAACCCTAGGAGGCGTTGTACGGATGACAATGTTGAACACCGTTGTGTTGGTATCAAGATGGAGAAAGTTTTGCTTTAGGACCGGAGCTTGTGCAAGAAACCACAAAAAAAAGTAAAGATGATTCAAGACAAGATGAAGATAACTCAGACTTGGCAAAAGAGCTATTCTGATAAGAGAAGAAGACCGCTTGAGTTTGAGGAAGGTGAACATGTGTTTCTGAGAGTGACACCCACGACTGGGGTCAGACGGGTTATTAAGTCTAGAAAGCTCACTCCTAAATTTATCGGACCATATCAGATTGTTCATCGAATAGGTTCGGTGGCTTAACAAATAACATTACCACCTTTTCATTCAAATCTTCACAATGTTTTTCATGCGTCACAATTGCGAAAGCACAATCCTGATCCAACTTATGTCATAGAACCGGATGCAGTACAATTAAAAGAAAATTTAACCTATGAAACACTTCCTATCAAGATTGAGGATTGGAGGATAAAGTAACTTAGAGGCAAAGAGATTTCATTACTTAAAGTAATCTGGAATGACATAAGCGGAGATATAACATGGGAGTTGCACGATAAGATGAAGGAACAGTTTTCGTATTTGTTTTAAGGTATGCTAAATTTAAGGACGAAATTTCTTTCTAGACGGGGAGAGTTCTAACACCCCCAATTTCATTTTTTATGAATATATATGAGTTTTATAATCTTTAAGATTTTTGTGAATTTTTTGGGGATTTTTTTGAATTTTTAATTATTTTAATATTATTTTAGGCTATTTGTGGGCTCGGGGTGGGCCCAGAAAAATAAAATTTTTTTAGAACAAAAAAAATTTGGACTATTGATTCGGGGCTGGAAGATCTTACAAAACTCGAAACCGAAAATAATTTTTGAAATTTTTTTTACAGTAATTTCATTTTATTATCCATTAGATAATAGACACTGTTTTTATAAGCACTAGTTATTATCCATTGGATAATAACTACTGAAAATAATCTTGATGGATAGTTATCCATAAGCCTAAATATCTTAGATGCTAATGAGGATTAATTATGATAACTTTAGATGAATCAATAGGATCTAGTCTCACATTGTGGCTTTGAATCATCCATAACAAGCAATAGAAACCAAGAAGCTAGCTGTAACACCCTCCCTAATGTAACACCCCTGAATATACCAACTACAGCGCGATCGTTATTACACCACAGTTACTAGATCCAGGTGCGTCACAATCATACCAGCGGTAGTTTCAAAATTTACAAGTTTATTTCTGTTTTTTCACATTTATGCATAAATAGAAAATACGAGCCATGAATGAAATGTAAATGTATTCAACCTTTAATACAACCAATGAAATGACGTCACGTTCCTTATATATATATTTCATAACCAACTTACACGAATCACTGATGACATAGAATATAATAATTACAGAGTCAAACAAAATACAGCAGAAATAAAAACATCAAAGGGGAGGAGTAGTAACCCAGGGATGGGTACTACCAGCAGACAAGTCCGCAACCTCATATGCGCATGACATTCAGCGTCCCGGATGATACAACAGGCATCAATGCCTCCATGCTGATGCACTCGTAGGAAAATCGAAGAAATATTGTCCAGGTTCCCAACCCCGTCGGCAAGGTGTGATTCCTCATCATCTTCTTCACGATCTTTTATCAAATATCAATATAAAACAGAGAACACAGAAATATAGGAAAGAGGATAAAATAGAGAATGCAGAAATATAGGAAAGAGGTGAGACACTCGTCATTCATGACCACTATTGGCAGTAAGAAAATAGCACGGCGCAAAGCGCCCACCGAGCAATACAGTTCATATATGCATCAATAGCAACAACAGAATTTATAATAAAAGCAATTCAATTCTAAGCAATAATCAGAGTCAATAATAACAGTGATGTTTATGGTAAAGGTAGAACAATAGTAAGCAACAGCAGGCAGATCACAATAATATTTCTAGAAATCAACACAACAATCAGATAATCATTTACAGGTATTCATGCTCAACAGTTTATAAGACCAGTAATGAACGATGCACAATGCATGCTTTCCCAATTCCTACTCCATGGAGCTAGACTCAAACAGTCCGAGAGAAAGATCAGGAGACGTGTCTGTAACTCGGCTGCCGCGGCCAAAGTGCTATAATCAATATTTTCCACGTGCACATCAGGCATTGTACAGATAGTCCACGCTCGATCATGACAAAGGACAGTGTCTCGGTCCGGATCGTCGGTGCGTTTGCATCGGTCTGCCCCACGGATAGAAGAGCTACCAACTGCCGATTGTGAAGGACCCGCACCCCGATGCCCCCAAGGTCATCACACAACCTACACTTGTCTATTCGCACCCGCACCAAGGTGTGTTCAATCTCCTAGGCAACTTGGCCTTACAACAATCCACAAGGACATTTACAATGCATAAGACTCTATGCATGAATATGTATGATCAACATCACATACTATTCCATAATATGCCACAATTGGCTCAAATAAGCATTGATACAACATTGGTCACTCATATGGACCCACAATATCATAATATTGAAATCAAATAAGGTAATATACTTTTAGGGTCCATTATGCGTTCTTATTCAAGATTTTCTATTCTCACAAGAATCCATCACTAAGTAAGTTTCCAACTCGCGTTATGCTCAAGTCTCTTGATACCAATCACTTATTTTTTATTCCACATGGGATTAATCCAATTCCTAAAATCCATGATCCAAATCTTGGCTTCCTAAAGTCCACTACTAACATCAATTTCTCCCATTTTATGCATTGATTTCTTGATATCTCCTACTTAAGTTTTAGTTCACTAAGTTCATTCCAATTCCTTATAATTTCCATCTAAAACCGTGGCTTCAAATTGAGTTAAATAACCCTTAAAACTCTCCATCTCAAGTTCCAACATTAACATTCACATCTCCAATTACTTAGCTTCATCTCACAGTTACCTAGTTGGTTCTGTTCTGGGCGCCTAGGCGCCATATCTGTAGCGCCTGAGCGCTGGTGGAGCGCCTGGACGCTGACCACGAAGCGCCTGAGCGCTAACCAGGCCGCGTCACAGGGAAAACTTTCTGGGCATGGAGCGCCTAGGCGCTCTAAGCACAGCGCCTGGGCGCTAGTGCATTAACAGGGGTTCTGCAGAATTCGTTTCTGCAGAGCCCTGGCCCATCCTTTATCATAGTTTCTCATTTATTTTCCACAATCCAAAGCATGATTCATGTCCTCTAAATACAAAATAACAATATATATGTTCATGATCATCAAAGCACACAATATACATCCATACATTTATACCAATGAAACAACTACAACATCATGGAAATGACACAACATTACAAAGAGGGAAATCCAACATGGATTCCCTCATCAACACAATACACAAGACATTTCCTTACTACCAAGATTGGTTGAAGAGGTTCATCTCCCTCTTACCTAAATGAAGACAATCACAAGGATGCTTCTCCTTTTTTGCTCTTGATTTTCGTTTTCCCCCTTCAAGAAAACCCTAGGGTGAGAAATTCCCAAAGTGTTCACCCCAATCATGAAAAAAAATGACTCCTTGGCCACATAGGTGACCAATAAAACGAAAATGAAAAGGAGATAGAAGAAAGTTGAAGACTTTACCTCAAGAGCTCCAAGCTTTAGCTTCAATGGTGAAAAATGGAAGAAGAAGAAGAAGAAGAAGAACCAAGGATGGCCACAATGGAAATGGTCATTGAATGATGGAAGAAGGCTAGATGTGGAATGGGGAAGCAAGAAAATGAAGAGGGGGAAATGGTGAGGGTGGACGGTGGAGGAGGAAGAAGAAGAAGAAGAAAGAAGAAGACGAAAGAGAAGAGAATGAGAATGAGAATGAGAAGAGAAGGAATATTAGGAAGATGAAAGTAATTATTTGGCTTCCAACGTGGTCTCTGCCGTGGAGAAAAGAGAGGAGGGAAGAGAGAGAAATGTAATTAGTTAGGAAATTTCTAAGAAGCTTCCCTTGGCAAGCTTAAATTAATTTAATCTTTATTTTAAAAATAAAGCTAATGGATTTGGCACAAGGTAAATTTTGAATAACGTGATAGGATTTTTATTACATGTTATTATTTATTGGATAATAGTTACAGTTGACCGAAGTCAGTATTAATTTATCTGACAGATAAAATTTATACAACGTTTTATTATTTCGTCTGTTGAGTCTTCTCGAAAAATGTGAAACCTTGTAAACTGTGTCCGGCCTCGGGTTTAGTAAGATCCCCCGTCGACGTTTCCATAGTTCAAGGTTCTCGGGAAGAATATTTCATTTCCTCGGTTCGGCTCAGTGTGCACGCAAAATGAGGAATATATTAAAATATTCGTCGATTCCAAAAAATTCTGAAAGTATTCACATAAATCACAACTATTAGAAAATGACTATTCATAATAAAATTTTTCAATTTTGGGAGCGTTACAGTCGTTCTGCCAATTCTGCTCAATGTGCGCGTAGAGTGAGAAATAATACTAAAATATTCAACGTTCTCAGAAAGATCCAGAAAAATTTCTAAAAATTCCAAATATTGTAAAACGGTCATTTATCCTGAAATTATAAATTTTCGGGATGTTACAACACTCCCCTTCAAATAGAAATTTCGTCCTCGAAATTTTCATTCCTTAGGATAAATATCAACGCTGTTTCTTCATCTTGTCTTCTGACCTCCATGTCGCATTTCTAATCACGTCAATTCTAATCACTCTTATTAATGTGATCTCCCTGCCTCCATGTTGCTTTGCTATTCTATTCTCGATCTTACAGGAAGCATCCCATGGGTCAAACTCTCTTTCAATCGTACTGTGTCCCGTTCGATAACATGGCTGGGTCTAAGGATATACTTTCGTAAACATGACATACGGAAGATATCATGAAGATTTAAAAAGAAAGGATAGTAAAGATTAGTTATGGATACCGAACCAGTCCGAAAAAGAATTTAGGATAGTCCGTAGAATTTAAGAGTGAGTTTGTTGGCAACTTAAATAAGATTACACACATTTAGCAACGCCTTTCTTCATCCCTTGTTACCATTACTTCTGTTTTAGATTTTGATATACCTTGATCGCTCCGGTGTGTATAAACTCGGTTTACTCTCGTGAGTTTCATTGGGAATAAACTCCTTAAGTTCTGAATCATTTGGTATGCAACCATCGCTCGTGAACATTAAGATTCCGGTGAGTTCCTCCCTCATATTTTGACACCATGCCTTGCCTTAATAGCTCTTTCTTGTCTTGTAGAAATTGGTCACTGATTCCACTTCTCTCGAATTCTTCTTAACAGATCATTCGAAATAATGATTATATCTAGACATACCTCATCCGGTGTCATTTCCAATGACAGCCACCTGTCCTCGAATTACTCTACTAATTCCTTCTTATCAACCCTCATAATGAAGGCATTAGGCAGTTTCTGATTCCAAAGCGTCCGCCATGGCGTTTTCTTTTCCAAGATGACTCTAAAGTTAGAGATCATGTTCCTTCAAAATCTTTAGTCACCTTCTCTGCCTTATGTTTGGTTCCTTCTCATCGATTAAGTACTTCAGGTTCTTGTGACAGCTAAGGGTGTTGAACATTGCTCCATGTAGAAAGTGTCTCTATATCCTCAGAGCAAATATAACAGCAGTTAATTACAAGTTACGGGTCAGGTAATTCTTCTCACGCACCCTGAACTATCTTGAGGCGTAAGCCACAACTTCCCAGCCTTGCATGAGCACATATCCTAAACCTTGATATGAAGCATCCCCAAAAAAAAAACACTTCGAATGTTTCACTGGCATCGGGCAGTATCGAAATCAGAATATTTCCTCAATCTTTGAAAAACTTTCTCCACCTGTGATAGTCCGTAAAAGTTTTGATTCTCCTTTTGTAATCGGAGTAAGTTGTCCTACTATCTTCGAGAATCTGTCGATACTCCTTCGATAAAATCAACTGATCCCACTAGCTATGAATCTCCCTCACGGTTTCCAATCTTTCCTTTTGAAGAATTGCTTCAACCTTTTTGTGAATCCACACGATTCCTCCAATTAGAATTTCATGATCCAAAACGGAATCTCCTTAAACGAGAATCCGCACTCTGATACTTTGGCACTTAATCCCCCCTTCTTTAAAGTCAGGAAAACTACATCGAGATGTCCAATGTATCTCTTCATATCTTCGAGAATAGATCAGAATGTCATCATTAATGACAACGACAATTCTGTTCTAGGTGAGGATAGAAAATACAATTCATGTTGTCCATGAATACAATAGGAGTGTTTGTTACTCCGATTGACATCACGGAATACCCATAATGTTGAAAGCACACTCGAAAGAATCATTTTGGGAACATTCTCAATTTCCACGAATCCATCGATGACCAGGTCATACATCGATTTTGGAGAGAACAACGACTCTTTCCTCACCAGCCCATTGAATTGCTCATCTTTCCCCAAGGACACTCATCCATGACTGAAGCCTTGTTTATTTTGTGACGGTCCCCGTCTCACCGAGAAATTTCATTCCTCTCCTTAACCAACAGCATCGTAGTTTGACATATGACACTCTTCGACTACAAGAGCAACATCTATATTCCCTTTTCTCTTGGTTCTCTACGGAAAGCATTAACATGTATCCTTATATTCCTTTCCCTCACAAAGCTTAGACTTTGTCAGTCGTTACGAATCCAAAAGTCTTAGTCTCAAAAATCGTTATGGTTTTTATCGGAACGACCTAGCAGATAATAATCAGGAAACGACTGATCAATCTCTAAAATCATGAACTCGAACAGATATGATTTGAAGTAAGTAAGATAGGTCAACAAAAGACTCGATCTTTAGTAGAAATAGGATAGATTACACAACTTAGGTGTCCCCGACAAGTCTTAATAACAGAAATGGAAATAACTTAAGTTGAAGATGAGAAAGATACAGATGAATCCCAATGATCCATAAAGTTACAAATTGTAAAAGGAAGGGTTACCCCCAGAATTATACAGCACGATTTCAGGATCGTCATTTGAGGCGTAACTTCCCTTATTTAGATCTCCAAATGTCGAGGTCTCAACACCACCCAAGGTATAAGTTCTGATTTCTACTTGTGGTTTCACAGCCCTTGCAGCATCGATTGAAGACTTTGCCTTTGTTGGGTTGCAGTTACAGGAAACGTGTCCAGGCTTTCCACATTTAAAACAGATTATACTATTGATCTTACACTCTCTTGTGAAGTGGTTCTTTCCACACTTCATACATCTTGGCGAAGATGTCGGGGTCTGGCTGGATACACCACCATTAGTACTTTGTCCTGGAGTTAGTTGTTGTTGTTTCCCTGATACCCATGCGTATGGTTTCCGCATAAACTGGTTAACTTTCCTATTACTCCTCTTTTGGAATCTAGGCAGTCCAAGGTTGCCCCAAAGTCGGCTTTCCTCCAACAGATTCTGAACCTCAAGTTCCAATTCTCGTTGTTGCATGATCCTCTGATCCTGGTAAGTTATCATCTCAGCTATCATTTGCCTTTCTTCTGCAGTCGCAGCCATACTCCTATTATCTTGTCCTGCGCTCACATGCGTACGTCTGTCATGAGCCATTGACTTTCTTCGAAGACGGACAAAACATGACACAACGAAACAAAAATAATTATTTCAATCAACATTGTCTCCTCTCGGAAACTAAACCCACAAAATCACACAATTTAAATAAGGCAAGTCAATCCATGAATCCTAACGATCTCTAGCTCGAACTTCTTCGTTATGCTTCCACAGCGTAATCCTTCATAAGCTGTCAACTTCCAAACTGCTTCTCGAACCTAGTTTACACCAACTATTTCTTTCTCCAGAAGATCGGTTTTCCAAAACCCTTTTATCTCCTCACAAAAGAATTCATATTTTCCTAACACAGTACGCCTAGGTGAAGTCATAGTTTCCTATACACACAGAACATTACATATTGAGTAGGCCAGTCCTCAATATCATGCAACTGTATAACAGTAGCCATCAACATTCAACCTACGGCACGCCATGCATTCCTTTCCCATCATCTCAATCAAGAGACAAGGAAGTGCACAACAGACCAAATTCTAATATGCCTAAACATAGCAAGTCCATACCCCGGCTCAATAGGATGAACTGCTCTGATACCACCTAATGTAACGCCCCTGAATATACCAACTACAGCGCAATCGTCATTACACCACAGTTACTAGATCCAGGTGCGTCACAGTCATACCAACAGTAGTTTCAAAATTTACGAGTTTATTTCTGTTTTTCACATTTATGCATAAATAGAAAATACGAGCCATGAATGAAATGTAAATGTATTCAACTCTTAATACAACCAATGAAATGACATCACGTTCCTTATATATATATTTCATAACCAACTTACACGAATCACTGATGACATAGAATATAATAATTACAGAGTCAAATAAAATACAGCGGAAATAAAAACATCAAAGGGGATGAGTAGTAACCCAGGGATGGGTACTACCAGCAGATAAGTCCGCAACCCCATATGCGCATGACATTCAGCGTCCCGGTTGATACAACAGGCATCAATGCCTTCATGCTGATGCACTTCTAGGAAAATCGAAGAAATATTGTCCAAGTTCCCAACCCCGTCGGCAAGGTGTGATTCCTCATCATCTTCTTCACGATCTTTTATCAAATATGAATATAAAACAGAGAACGCAGAAATATAGGAAAGAGGTGAGACAGTCGTCATTCATTACCACTATTGGCAGTAAGAAAATAGCACGGCGCAAAGCGCCCACCGAGCAATACAGTTCATATATGCATCAATAGCAACAACGGAATTTATAATAAAAGCAATTCAATTCTAAACAATAATCAGAGTCAATAATAACAATGATGTTTATGGTAAAGGTAGAACAACAGTAAGCAATAGCAGGCAGATCACAATAATATTTCATGAAATCAACACAACAATCAGATAATCATTTGCAGGTATTCATGCTCAACAGTTTATAAGACCAGTAATGAACGATGCACAATGCATGCTTTCCCAATTCCTACTCCATGGAGCTAGACTCAAACAGTCAGAGAGAAAGATCAGGAGACGTGTCTATAACTCGTTGCCGCGCGGCCAAAGTGCTATAATCAATATTTTCCACGTGCACATCAGGCATTGTACAGATAGTCCACGCTCGATCATGACAAAGGACAGTGTCTCGGTCCGGATCGTCGGTGCGTTTGCATCGGTCTGCCCCACGGATAGAAGAGCTACCAACTGCCCATTGTGAAGGACCCGCACCCCGATGCCCCCAAGGTCATCACACAACCTACACTTGTCTATTCGCACCCGCACCAAGGTGTGTTCAATCTCCTAGGCAACTTGGCCTTACAACAATCCACAAGGACATTTACAATGCATAAGACTCTATGCATGAATATGTATGATCAACATCACATACTATTCCATAATATGCCACAATTGGCTCAAATAAGCATTGATACAACATTGGTCACTCATATGGACCCACAATATCATAATATTGAAATCAAATAAGGTAATATACTTTTAGGGTCCATTATGCGTTCTTATTCAAGATTTTCTATTCTCACAAGAATCCATCACTAAGTAAGTTTCCAACTCGCGTTATGCTCAAGTCTCTTGATACCAATCACTTATTTTTTATTCCACATGGGATTAATCCAATTCCTAAAATCCATGATCCAAATCATGGCTTCCTAAAGTCCACTACTAACATCAATTTCTCCCATTTTATGCATTGATTTCTTGATATCTCCTACTTAAGTTTTAGTTCACTAAGTTCATTCCAATTCCTTATAATTTCCATCTAAAACCGTGGCTTCAAATTGAGTTAAATAACCCTTAAAACTCTCCATCTCAAGTTCCAACATTAACATTCACATCTCCAATTACTTAGCTTCATCTCACAGTTACCTAGTTGGTTCTGTTCTGGGCGCCTAGGCGCCATATCTGTAGCGCCTAAGCGCTGGTGGAGCGCCTGGACGCTGACCACGAAGCGCCTGAGCGCTAACCAGGCCGCATCACAGGGAAAACTTTCTAGGCAGGGAGCGTCTAGGCACTCTAAGCATAGCGCCTGGGTGCTAGTGCATTAACAGGGGTTCTGCAAAATTCGTTTCTGCAGAGCCCTGGCCCATCCTTTATCATAGTTTCTCATTTATTTTCCACAATCCAAAGCATGATTCATGTCCTCTAAATACAAAATAACAATGTATATGTTCATGATCATCAAAGCACACAATATACATCCATACATTTATACCAATGAAACAACTACAACATCATGGAAATGACACAACATTACAAAGAGGGAAATCCAACATGGATTCCCTCATCAACACAATACACAAGACATTTCCTTACTACCAAGATTGGTTGAAGAGGATCATCTCCCTCTTACCTAAATGAAGACAATCACAAGGATGCTTCTCCTTTTTTGCTCTTGATTTTCGTTTTCCCCCTTCAAGAAAACCCTAGGGTGAGAAATTCCCAAAGTGTTCACCCCAATCATGAAAAAAAACGACTCCTTGGCCACATAGGTGACCAATAAAACGAAAATGAAAAGGAGATAGAAGAAAGTTGAAGACTTTACCTCAAAAGCTCCAAGCTTTAGCGTCAATGGTGAAAAAGGGAAGAAGAAGAAGAAGAAGAAGCAGAAGAAGAAGAAGAAGAAGAAGAACCAAGGATGGCCACAATGGAAATGGTCATGGAATGATGGAAGAAGGCTAGATGTGGAATGGGGAAGCAAGAAAATGAAAAGGGGGAAATGGTGAGGGTGGACGGTGGAGGAGGAAGAAGAAGAAGAAGAAGAAGAAGAAGAAGACGAAAGAGAAGAGAATGAGAATGAGAATGAGAAGAGAGGGAATATTAGGAAGATGAAAGTAATTATTTGGCTTCCAACGTGGTCTCTGCCATGGAGAAAAGGGAGGAGGGAAGAGAGAGAAATGTAATTAGTTAGGAAATTTCTAGGAAGCTTCCCTTGGCAAGCTTAAATTAATTTAATCTTTATTTTGAAAATAAAGCTAATGGATTTGACACAAGATAAATTTTGAATAATGTGATAGGATTTTTATTGCATGTTATTATTTATTGGACAATAGTTACAGTTGACCGAAGTCAGTATTAATTTATCTGACAGATAAAATTTATACAACATTTTATTATTTCGTCTGTTGAGGTCTTCTCAAAAAATGTGAAACCTTGTAAACTGTGTCCGGCCTCGGGTTTAGTAAGATCCCCCGTCGATGTTTCCATAGTTCAAGGTTCTCGGGAAGAATATTTCATTTCCCCGGTTCGGTTCAGTGTGCACGCAAAATGAGGAATATATTAAAATATTCGTCAGTTCCGAAAAATTCTGAAAGAATTCACATAAATCACAACTATTAGAAAATGACTATTCGTAATAAAATTTTCCAACTTTGGGAGCGTTACAGTCGTTCTGCCAATTCTGCTCAAGGTGCGTGTAGAGCGAGAAATAATACTAAAATATTCCGCGTTCTCAGAAAGATCCAGAAAAATTCCTAAAAATTCCAAATATTGTAAAACGATCATTTATCCTGAAATTATAAATTTTTGGGATGTTACACCTAAGGTATCACATGTCTGACTCCCGACTCATAATCTTTAAGAAGTTCGCACAAGGTTTGAGTTATAAAAAGATGGGTTTTAAAATTCTTTTCTTATTACAGAAACATAAACTTACTGAAATTCATAAGTATTACTGAAAATATATTTAGTATACAATATTGACACCAATTAATATTTAACAATTTAAAGAGAAATATAAAACTAACAAACTCTTTTTTTTTTAACAGTAGCAAACCCTATGACGGGTCCTACTTAATAGCACGGTACAACACTAATGAGAAAACTTAACATACTTATTCCTTCTTGCATCCATCTTAATGCATCAGATATCTGCTCCTTGTTAACACTGCACACCAACGAGTCCTGAATGACCACTCCTCCAAGTTGTCACCAAAACTCAGAATATCTACCACTCATTATGTCTAAGACAACTCGTTCCTTTTACTGTATAATTTTAACAATACAGACACAGCAAGATAACATAGCAAAGAGGTGAGATCACCTACACCAATACTAACATGGCAGCACAGAGATAACACAAACTGCAATGTCATACAGGGATATCATACCATACTTCTAATAATATAATCAATATTAATCAACTATCATCATCCAATCATATATCAATTCAATTATCATAAACAATAATTACGATAATGTCTTCAACATTGTCTAATTATCATCATCATCATCCAAGTATTCAAAACAATTGTCATAGCCAATATTCCTCAATTAATATATCATACAGATATAAATGCTCAGATTCATGCATGCGCACATAGACTTAGTTTTTCAAAAACAACTCCATTGAGGTTTTCACAATTTCGAGAAGAATGCTCTGGTTAATTGCCCAGCCTAAGCCCACAGACAATCTCCTAGTCGTTGAAAAGAATCGTGTTCTTGTCGGGTATCATCAATGCGTTGCAACGGACTGCATCGCCAAGTGGCATATGGTCCAGCCTTAGCCCTCAGACAGATATCCACTGGTCAACCGCCGCGCCTTGATGCCCCCAAGATCCATCATAGATCTCACTATCAATTCTCATTCCCTCTTCAACCACAAGGGCCAAAATAACTTATTAGCTCTACTTTATACAATATATGAATATATCAGTGCAAGTCCAACCACAAGGGCCAAATCTTTTAATTTCATTTGTTCAATGTAATCATATGCCTCAACGCATATTTTTCTATTGCATGTATAATGCACCAATGCTAATCACAGGCATATCTTTCCAATGCATATAAAATGCACCAAATATCAATCACAGGCAAAACTCGTCATTTTCTCATACAGTGTATGGACACTAGTTCAACAGTAATCATCATGTTATTATGTTTTTATAGTCATAAAACACTTTTGTCGTGTTTTCACAAAATTGTGCAACATTTCCGTTATGTTTTCACAATTCTCAAAACGTTTTAGTTATATTTTCACAATACCGTAACACTTCTGTTACGTTTTCACAATACAGTAACATTTCTGTTACGTTATCAAAATACCGTAACTCTTCTGTTGCACTTTTAAACCACGTACTAATTTTTTAACATTTTTCTCAATCGCGTAAAAATATACGTTTCTCAAATCGCATCGTATTTTTTCACTGTTTCAAAATTGCGTAACTTAAAAATCATTCTTTTAAGTCGCGTAAACCATTTTCCATCATTTTCAAAATCACGTAAAAATATTCTCTCATTATTCAATCACATAATGATTTTTCAACAATATTTTCAATAACGTAAAATATTTAAACGTTTTTCAAATCACGTAGAAATATTTAAACATTTTTTTTAAATCACGTAGCTTAAAATCACGTTTTTAAGATACGTAAAATATTTTTCAACATTTTACAATCACGTAAAATATTTCTCAATATTCCAAACATTATTTTGGGCTTAAATAAATCAATATCATTTTCAACACATTTTTCAAATTGCATAGTTTAAAATCACGTTTTTAAGATACGTAAAACATTTTTCATCACAATTTCATTACAGAAAATATTTCTTAACCTTCAAAAATTCCTTTTCAACTTTTCTCAAAATAATATAACTTTATACTTCATTTAATATATTTTCTTACTCAAGAAAATCTTTTTCCACAGTTCTTTACTCAAGGAATTCTTTTTCAAATATAACCCACAAAATCACTTTTCCATTTATTTAAATCAACGTTTCAAAACTTAACATTTTTTAACGTATTTCAAAACGTGAAATAAGTTATACGTTAATAAATTTTTAAAACACCATTATATTATCCATTTTTCCCAAATCATTTCCAAAATCAGTCTTCTTCAAAATAAATTGAAATTCAAACGTTTTTCAACCTCTCTTTGTTTTCCGTTACGAAAATTTCTATTATCTCAAGTGATAAAATGCTCTAATTCCCTTTCCAAATCCTTGTATGAAAATCATTTTCATAAAATCAAGGCATCCACAAAAACTGTGGACGTGGTCATTGAAAACTATCAAATCTTTCGAGTGACAAAACGCTTTGCTTTATAAAATTGAAGCATAACAAGCTTTTCAAAAACCGTAAGGTATTTGGCCATTGGAGCCATCAAATATTTTTCCTTCTAAATTGATATGGTTTTACACAAACAAAACCATTAAAAATTCTTTAACAAAACCGTGAGAGTCATAGTCTTTAAAATCAAATCATTTTTTCATTTTCATTTTTCACTTTCTTTGCAAATCCATTTTCACGTTCTTTACAAATCCTTTTTCACTTTCTTTGCAAATCCTTAAAATCAACATTGCTATTTTCATTTAAAACTCATGTTTAGTAAAACATTTTGAAACTTTTTACACAAAATAAATTAATAAAAATCCCTTCAAAACCGTGTTCTTGTTCTCTTGAAAAACAAACCCTTTGTTTATTTTTCCATATTCTTCAAATCATCCATTTTCATCATTCATGAAAATATTAATTTGTGAACACCCATTTTGAGGTGTCTTGGCTGAAATTCACTAAGTTCTAGGGACCCAAAAATCAATTCCCTTGTTCTTGAAAAATTTCAACATGAACCCTAATTAAGGGCATCAAAAACCGTAGCCTTCTCCCTTGGCCATTGGATCCAAAAATTGTTTTCCTTTCCATCAACACATCATGGCACACACATACATATTTCATCATAAATACTACAAGCATGCCATATACTTATCATACATAATTTAAGCATACTATCAAAGCTATAAAATCATGCAAAGCATACTAAGCATAGACAAATAATTAAAGCACATAAACACCCACAAATAAATTACAAGACCATGGATATGAATCCTCACATGGATTCACCATCCTCCAAATATAAAACCATCTCTCACCACCATACTTGGTTGGTGAGGTGGATCTCCCTCTTACCTCTTGAAGACCCTCAAAAACTCTTTGTTTTGTTTCTTTTTCCAAGTCCTTCACCACCAAAGGTTTCTTAAATACAAAATAAAACATGTATATATTAGTAAATCAATCTTGAACAAGAAGAACCATGGATCAAACATGGCTTAGAACATGAAAAAGAAGAGAAGAAATGAAGTTTCCTTATACTTCACCTCAAAAACCTTAGAACTTGCTCTTGGAAAAACTCCTTGAAAATGAATGATTTAGAGAAAGTCTCCAACATGAAAGTTGTTTAGAATATCATGTAGATTCAAGATTTATGGTTGGATGAAATTAAAAGAGATTGGATGGAGGTTTTGAGTGATATGGCCGAATGGTGTGTTTAGGGAGAGAAATGGAGTTTTCTTTTGTTTTGCTTCTTGATACTTGAATGAAAAGATGAAGATGTGATAATGTGAAGTGTAGAAATGAATTATTTGGTCTTCTAATTCAATGCATGGCCGAAAATTGCATGGAGAGAATGGAGAGAAATTTTGCTAAGTTAGCTTTCTTGAAACATGCAATAATGACCAAGATTGAGATATAATTGGTGTCTTGAAACTTGGCTATTGTCTTAAGCCTCCAAAACCGTCCCCCCCCCTTCCATGCACTCTTCAAATGTGACAAATCTCCTAGCCATCATTATTTGAAGCATTCCTAACCATTGATTAGTTCAATGGTTAGGATTAAGATAGACTTTAGGTGTAGCTTTAGATAGAAGACTTAATTTAAGCCATTGGATCTTTCTTCTTTAAATCCTAGCCCTTAGATGTGCCTCCAAAATGTAGGGTAAGTGTAACACCCTTGTGGGGATGTTACATTTATAAATAAAATAAAAGAAAGATAAATAAAATCTACCCAAGTTGTAAAACATTTATTATATAATAATACAGATTGTAAAATTTTTTCGATTAAACAGAATATTACGAGATAAAATAACACAGAACATAAAATAAGCACACTATCATATCACATAATACACATATGGTTCCATCTTAGATTATACAAGTAATGTACAACTACTTATATTTAAAAACTAAAACAGAACAATAAACAAAGTAGTAAAAGGTTTATATATACAAATGCAGACGCGCCCAAGTACACATCATAAATATCTAGCCCTCTGAAGGATCACTCTCAGATGAAACTTCAGGTGATAAATATCCAGGATGCCTCGACCCTCTACAGACACGGGTCCGTGCAGTCGACACGCTGTTGATCTCGCTAGGCGCATCAAACATACCGCCCCAATGACGCCTAAGAGATAGCGGCAACTCCACATGTAAATACAGCAAAGTAGAAAAGATCGGTACTCCATCAAACTCAGTACGTATGGTCACCGTTAGACGCCCTACGTACGTCACCGAATCACGATCCTCTCGCAGACGCCAGGCTTCGGAGCCTCCATGGAACTCCAATTGCACAAACCCAAAGAAACCTGGTAGCGTCATATCCACACAATCAGTCCAAAGGATATGGATGATCGGATGGTTCTTGATCGTAGAACTGATCTTCGGCTTGCTGATCTTCCTCCTCCTCAGGATACTCACACTCAAGAGGCTGTTCCTCTTCCTCAAACTCTTTAACACATAATTTAAAATATACAGATAACACATACAAGAAAGAGGTAAGATAACCTATATTACCACAAACATGGTAAATAAGAAAACGACAATACAATAGGTATAACAATTCATACAATATAGCATACTATAATAACATAAATGAAATACAAGATAACTCAGATGTAATGTAACACCGAACGAAATGTAACAACATATAGTAGTACAGATAGACAAAATAGCGCAGATAAATAATGGTACAGATAAATAAAATAATACAGGTATATAAAATAGAGCAAATAAAAACCTTAAAATGTATAAATCATAATTATATGAGATGTGACACAACCCTACTCCATGGAGCTAAAAAAATACAGATATCAGAGTGAACGACCCGCAAAATCTATTAGTACCGTCGACCGCCCATAACTATTGCGCTGTCACACGTTGCGTCTATAGCCCACTGAAATAGCATAGTGGTGTAGCACACTGTCATACGTCGTGTCACTACAGGCTTGCACTAATAGATTTTACAAGATCTTGATTAAGTATAATGCGTGTTGAGTCCATTAGTGTGTTACCAGTTACCACGGCCCAGAGGAGCGACCAACTGTCCACAAATGGAATAATCTGCACACTAATGTCTCCAAGTTCATTCAAGTTGAACAACATTAAGCTTATCACAACGACAATACGATGTTATTCACCTCGTCCATCAATCCACCAAAATTGGCACGACTCAATGCATGATAAAAATTCCAGATATGCCCTCACTGGCAAAAATTACAAAAATGCCCTCACTGGCAAATCGCATATATATGTAGCACGCACCCACCTGGCAATACTGTTTCACCATATGCCCTCACTGGCAAAATTATGAATATGCCCTCACTGGCAAATCGCATATATATACAGTACGCACCCACCTGGCAATACTGTTTCACTATCTGTCCGGGTCCACCACTTTAACCCGACAGTAAAAAACTTGTTGTTTTTGTCAATCGCGTATAAATTTTATCGCGTTTTCAAAATCTCATCGCTTTTACAAACGTTTTTAAATAGCGTAAATATATTTTGCTGTTTTTAAAATCGCGTACTATTTTTCAAACGTTTTCTCAATTGCGTAAGATTTTTAAATTATTTTCTTGTCCGAATTCCTTAAAAATTACTGTTTAAATAAAAAGAAATAATATTTAGTATGTTTAAACTACGTAGAATAATTTTTCATACCGTATACTGTCATTTGGACATCTTTTCTATCTTATTTGTCCATTTTTACTAAAAATTGACAGTATTTTGTTTAGAAAATTTATAACAATGGTTTTCTAAGTTTTCTGTTAAAATTCCTTTTATTTATATTATAACCAATTAATTATACTTTTGAAAACTACTAACGTGCTTCAAAATATAAAATGAGCTCTACGTTAGAAATTTTATAAAAGCTACTGTATTTTCTTTTAAATGGTAAAACTCTTAGATTTAGTTCCTTAAACTTGATTTAATCATTTTTATTCCTCGAAATTCATTGTAATAAAATTCTTTTGGCATTATTACCTAACCTTTGTTGAAAAATAATTTTAGGAATCAAAAGATTCAACTTAGGCATGTTGGTCGAATTTGTCAAAACTTTAATATTTGATCTTTGAATCATTTTTCTTCTTCTAAATCATGTTGCATCTTGTTATTTTTCCTAAGTCAATTAAATCACTCTTTTAGAAAATTGTTGAGAACATTTTGGTTCTCCTTTCTAGTTGAGGCCGTGAGCCTTGGTAGTGTGTTCTTTGGAACACTCATGCAAACCTTAGCATATTATTCACATCCTACTAATTATCCATGTATTTCTAACACATACAATATTTTTAAAGCTTGTAGACATGCATATTAATACAAATCACAAATAGGAAAGCTATTAAATCAAACACACCAATGAATCCTTATGGATTCTACAAACACAAACAATTCCATCTTCTTACCACCACCCAAGGATGATAAGATTAAGTCTTCCTCTTACCTTAAGTGAAGACAAACACTCTTTCACTCTCCCTTAGGGTTTCGGTTTTCACCCTCCAAGACACCTATCAAGCTTAAACAAAAATTCTACAAGTTATAACCATGAAAGAAAGCTTAAACCATGGATCAATCATGGCCTACTTTGAAAAAGAATTTAGAAATGAAAAACAAAGAGTTTCACCTTCTAGGTAAAATCTCCCAAGTAGATTTTCAAGCCCAAGATGAAGGATTTTGCAAGAACTCTCAACTAGAGATGTTCTTAGGATTGTGTTTAGGTTTAGAAAAGTTAGTTAGAAGAAATTTTGGATGGGTGGATGGTGAACTAGGGTTCTTGGCCGAATGCTTCACAAAGGAAACAACAATGGAGTTTGGTGTTTCTGGAAGAGAGAGAAGAGAGAAAATGCATGAAAATTAAGGGAAGAATGGCCTTGAATGAGTGAATGGCCGTAGACTTCAAAGGGCAAGAGGTGTCCATTAGCTTGGCTCCATCCTAGCCTTAGAATTGATCAAGGGTGAGGATTAAGACTTGCTCACCAAGCTTAGCTCCCATTGGTTAATCCTAGCCTTGTCACTAACCTTGTCATCAAGCTTAGTCACTAATTAAGCCTAGTCATTAAGCTTAGTCACATGTTCTTGAATGTTCCACCACTAATGATGCTTAATTAAGCTACTAATCCTATTAAACTTTTCCTAAATGTGGGTCCAGCAAAACATTTTCGGGTCCATTACTGCTTATTTGTACTGACTAATAAAATAATATTATAATAATATAAAATTATTTTATTTTACAAGAAAATCCTAAAAATTAAAAGATTACTAACCGTATCATCATTCAATTGGGTTTAGTAAGATTCCCCAAATTCAGAATAATTAAAATAAGATTTCCCACCTAAAAAATATTATTTTCCTATCCCGGAGCAAATCACACAAAAAGTTCAAATAAAATAACAGACAGTAATATAAAGCAGTAATTCATACAGAAAAAACAACAAACAGTACAAAAAGGACACAAGCATCATTTATCCTAAAGTTGAAAAACAGAAAACAGTACATTCGGGACTCAACGGTAATACCCCAAAAGTTTAGGGTGTTACATTAAGATTACTCCTTCAAACTTTATATCCAATGGTCATAAATGGTCTTTGTCACTTTTTAAGACTAAATCTCCATCATAGATTAAATCCAAATCCAATGGTCATAATTGATCCATCTCCACCGTTGATTAGATTCAAATCCAACGGTCACAAATGGTCCTAGCCACTTTGCAAGACCAAATCTCCACCCTTGATCAATTCTAAATCCAATGGTTATAAATGGTCATAGCCATTATATTAGACTTTCCTTACACCGTTGATTAAATCGATGGTTGATATCAAAGTCTCTAATATTAGACTTGTTTCCTATTGGTCCATTATCATAACCACTAATGTTGACTTAACAGTATAATATTTATTTTTATCTGCTAAACCCCACAAAATTATATTTACTGTATTTTTATTGTCCGATAATTAAATACAGTACAAAACACAGTACAAGAAATTTTCTAAAATTGTTTCCGAATTTAGATTTAGTAAGATCCCCTGTCTCCCTCTAAACAGTACAAATTTTTCTATGCGTAGAAAAATCTTCACTTTGCAGGACCCACCTGGGCCCACGTATGGCCACCTAGGCCCGCATACACCCTCTGGGCCCATAAACAGTAAAAAAAAATTCATAATCATCCATAAATCATAAATTAGAAAATTCACAAATATCAAATTAGATTACGTAAAATAATTAAAACCTAATGGTAAAAATAAAATTACATAAAGTTTTCCCCGGCTCAAAAATTTTTATTTTCCTGACACGGAGTAAATCACTCAAAACGATCAAATACGCTGGCGGAATAATCAAAATACTTTTACAGTATCCAGAAATTACTAAAAAGTAAAATTCTGTTAACTGTCAAAATTATTGGTTAAGAGATATAGAATTTTTAGGGTGTTACAATACTCCCCCTCTTACGGAAATTTCATAACCATGGTTTCACTTCTTCGGAATAAATATAGATATTCCTCTTCCATCTTTTCTTCCAGTTTTCATGTAATTTCACCTCTTGTGTCATTTTAAACGATTTTAACTAATGAAAGTCCTTTATCTCTTGTTCACTTCTACTGATCAAACAGACATCTCCATAAATTTTTCTACGACTTTCCATTACCGTCTTAACTTTTCACATAAAAGAATTGTTTTAACCTTTGAAGAATCCACCACGCTTTTGCTGCGCCACTCTGATACATTAACACGGATACAAATATAGAAATATCCTTTCTTGCAAGATATTTCTTCAATTGCAGGAGATGAAAGAAAACATCATGGAAGATAACAAAACGAATCGAACTTGTTATCGAGCATATCCAGCAAAGAATTGGATGTAACCCGATTTTCAAAAATGAATTTTCTCTGGATTACTCACATTCTGTTGAAATAATCTCATAGGATATGGTTGGAAAATAACCAATCCATTTTTAAAGATCACATCTGTTTTTGAAATAGATCAAACTAACACAAAGTTTTGAACGACAGATCAAACTAACACAAAGATTTGATCTACAACAATAATTTGAACAACACAATTAACTCGATCGGCTAAGAATAGAAACAGAAATAAATAAATCAGAGGATTATGGATAACTCTAAAATATAATTGATCTACTCAATCATATTACACAAAGAACATGTTTCCTTACAAAGATATACACTATGATCAAAGAATTACCTTATGCAATACAGTCTCCCTTGTTTAGGTCTTCAGCTCAGAACACTTCCGTTCCATTCAGAGTAACAACTTCCCTTACTATCTAAAATTTTACTAATAGAAAACTCTGTTTTCAAAGAGCATAATATTTGAGAAAATGTGTCCAACTTTTCCACAAATTGTTTCCTTGACATACATTCCTTCATTAAGTACCTTCTTTCACATCACTTACTGCTTTTGGTTTCCCCAATGGTTGTAAATACATCTTCCGTTGAAATCAATTACTTTCCCAATATCCCTAAAAAAAAATACCAGGTTCCAAAATTACGAAATCTTATATTCCAAGACTGATTCTCTTTCATCAGATCCTGAACTTCAACTTCCAGTTTCCACTGTTCAGCGATCCTCTGTTCGTGCAGTCGTCTTTCCACATTGCTCCCGTTGCTTCCGTAGCTGCAACTGCATTACTAGTAATATGTTCCACTTCCACACAAGTATAACTATCCCGAGTCATTCTTTTTTTTTTTCTTCAAAGACGAGCGAATCGAAATACAATGGATCTGATATCCATTATAAACAACATTATTTCCTTTCGAAAAATAATAACACAGAGAACACAACACAAGCAAAATAGACCTAACCATAAACCCCAAAAGACTCAAACCGTGCTCTGATACCAACTAATGTAACACCCTCCCTAGGGTATCACATGTCTGACTCCCGACTCATAATCTTTAAAAAGTTCGCACAAGGTTTGAGTTATAAAAAGATGGGTTTTAAAATTTTTTTCTTATTACAGAAACATAAACTTACTGAAATTCATAAGTATTACTGAAAATATATTTAGTATACAATATTGACACCAATTAATATTTAACAATTTAAAGAGAAATATAAAACTAACAGACTCTTTTTTTTTTAACAATAGCAAACCCTATGACGGGTCCTACTTAATAGCACGGTACAACACTAACGAGAAAACTTAACATACTTATTCCTTCTTGTATTCATCTTGATGCATTAGATATTTGTTCATTGTTAACACTACACATCAACGAGTCCTGAATGACCACTCCTCCATGTTGTCACTAAAACTCAAAATATCTACCACCCATTATGTCTAAGACAACTCATTCCTTCTACTGTATAATTTTAACAATATAGACACAGCAAGACAACATAGCAAAGAGGTGAGATCACCTACACCAATACCAACATGGCAGCACAGAGATAACACAAACAACAATGTCATACAGGGATATCATACTAGACTTCCAATAATATATTCAATATTAATCAACTATCATCATCCAATCATATATCAATTCAATTATCATAAACAACAATTACGATAATGTCTTCAACATTGTCTAATTATCATCATCATCATCCAAGTATTCAAAATAATTGTCATAGCCAATATTCCTTAATTAATATATCATACAGATATAAATGCTCAGATTCATGCATGCGCACATAGACTCAGTTTTTCAAAAATAACTCCATGGAGGTTTTCACAATTTCGAGAAGAATGCTCTGGTTAATTGCCCAGCCTAAGCCCACAAACAATCTCCCAGTCATTGAAAAGAATCGTGTTCTTGTCGGGTATTGTCAATGCGTTGCAACGGACTGTATCGCCAAGTGGCATATGGTCCAGCCTTAGCCCACAGACAGATATCCACTGGTCGACCGCGCGCCTTGACGCCCCCAAGATCCATCATAGATCTCACTATCAATTCTCATTCCCTCTTCAACCACAAGGGCCAAAATAGCTTATTAGCTATACTTTATACAATGCACGAATATATCAGTGCAAGTCCAACCACAAGGGCCAAATCTTTCAATTTCATTTGTTCAATGTAATCATATGCCTCAATGCATATTTTTCCAATGCATGTATAATGCACCAATGCCAATCACAGGCATATCTTTCTAATGCATATAAAATGCACCAAATACCAATCACAGGCAAAACTCATCATTTTCTCATACAGTGTATGGACACTGGTTTAACAGTAATCATCATGTTATTATGTTTTTATAGTCATAAAACACTTTTGTCATGTTTTCACAAAATTGCACAATATTTCCGTTACGTTTTCACAATTCCCAAAACGTTTTAGTTATATTTTCACAATGCTGTAACACTTCTGTTACGTTTTCACAATACAGTAACATTTCTGTTACATTGTCAAAATACTGTAACTCTTCTATTGTACTTTTAAACCACGTACTAATTTTTCAACATTTTTCTCAATCGCGTAAGAATATACGTTTCTCAAATCGCATCATATTTTTCCACTATTTCAAAATCGCGTAACTTAAAAATCATTCTTTTAAGTCGCGTAAACCATTTTCCATCATTTTCAAAATCACGTAAAAATATTCTCTCATTATTCAATCACGTAAAAATATTCTCTCATTATTCAATCACATAATGATTTTTCAACAATATTTTCAATAACGTAAAATATTTAAATGCTTTCCAAATCGCGTAGAAATATTTAAACATTTTTTTAAATCGCTTAGCTTAAAAATCACGTTTTTAAGATACGTAAAATATTTTTCAACATTTTACAATCACGTTAAATATTCCTCAATATTCCAAACATTATTTTGGGCTTAAATAAATCAATATCATTTTCAACACATTTTTCAAATTGCATAGTTTAAAATCACGTTTTTAAGATACATAAAACATTTTTCATCACAATTTCATTACAGAAAATATTTCTTATCCTTCAAAAATTCCTTTTCAACTTTTCTCAAAATAATATAACTTTATACTTTATTTAATATATTTTCTTACTCAAGAAAATCTTTTTTCACAGTTCTTTACTCAAGGAATTCTTTTTCAAATATAACCCACAAAATCACTTTTCCATTGATTTAAATCAATGTTTCAATACTTAACATTTTTTAATGTATTTCAAAACGTGAAATAAGTTATACGTTAATAAATTTTCAAAACACCATTATATTCTTCATTTTTCCCAAATCATTTCCAAAATCAGTCTTCTTCAAAATAAATTGAAATTCAAATGTTTTTCAACCTCTCTTTGTTTTTCGTTACAAAAATTTCTATTATCTCAAGTGATAAAACGCTCTAATTCCCTTTCCAAATCCTTGTATGAAAATCATTTTCATAAAATCAAGGCATCCACAAAAACCGTGGACATGGTCATTGAAAACTATCAAATCTTTCAAGTGACAAAACGCTTTGTTTTATAAAATTGAGGCATAACAAGCTTTTCAAAAACCGTAAGGTGTTTGGCCATTGGAGCCATCAAATATTTTTCCTTCTAAATTGATATGGTTTTACACAAACAAAATCATTAAAAATTCTTTAACAAAACTGTGAGACTTATAGTCTTTGAAATCAAATCATTTGTTCATTTTCATTTTTTACTTTCTTTGCAAATCCATTTTCACGTTCTTTACAAATCCCTTTTTACTTTCTTTGCAAATCCTTAAAATCAACATTGCTATTTTCATTTAAAACTCATGTTTAGTAAAACACTTAGAAACTTTTTACACAAAATAAATCAATAAAAATCGCTTCAAAATCGTGTTCTTGTTCTCTTGAAAAACAAACCCTTTGTTTATTTTTCTATATTTTTCAAATCATCTATTTTCATCATTCATGAAAATATTAATTTGTTAACACCTATTTTGAGGTGTCTTGGCCGAAATTTACTAAGTTCTAGGGACCCAAAAATCAATTACTTTGTTCTTGAAAAATTTCAACATGAACCCTAATTAAGGGCATAAAAAACCGTAGCCTTCTCCCTTGGCCATTGGAGCCAAAAATTGTTTTCCTTTCCATCAACACATCATGGCACACACATACATATTTCATCATAAATACTACAAGCATGCCATATACTTATCATACATAATTTAAGCATATTATCAAAGCTATAAAATCATGCAAAGTATACCAAGCATAGACAAATAATTAAAGCACATAAACACCCACAAATAAATTACAAGACCATGGATATGAATCCTTACATGGATTCACCATCCACCAAATATAAAATCATCTCTCACCACCATACTTGGTTGGTGAGGTGGATCTCCCTCTTACCTCTTGAAGATCCTCAAAAGCTCCTTGTTTTGTTTCTTTTTCCAAGTCCTTCACCACCAAAGGTTTCTTAAATACAAAATAAAACATGTATTTATTAGTACATCAAGCTTGAACAAGAAGAACCATGGATCAAACATGGCTTAGAACATGAAAAGGAAGCGAAGAAATGAAGTTTCCTTATACTTCACCTCAAAAACCTTAGAACTTGCTCTTGGAAAAACTCCTTGAAAATGAATGATTTAGAGAAAGTCTCCAACATGGAAGTTGCTTAGAATATCATGTAGATTCAAGATCTATGGTTGGATGAAATTAAAAGAGATCGGCTGATGGTTTTGAGTGATATGGCCGAATGGTGTGTTTAGGGAGAGAAATGGAGTTTTCTTTTGTTTTGCTTCTTGATACTTGAATGAAAAGATGAATATGTGATAATGTGAAGTGTAGAAATGAATTATTTGGTCTTCTAATTCAATGCATGGCCGAAAATTGCATGGAGAGAATGGAGAGAAATTTTGCTAAGTTAGCTTTCTTGAAATATGCAATAATGACCAAGATTGAGATATAATTGGTGTCTTGAGACTTGGCTATTGTCTTAAGCCTCCAAAACCGTCCCCCCCTCCATGCACTCTTCAAATGTGACAAATATCCTAGCCATCATTATTTGAAGCATTCCTAACCATTGATTAGTTCAATGGTTAGGATTAAGGTAGACTTTAGGTGTAGCTTTAGGTAGAAGACTTAATTTAGGCCATTGGATCTTTCTTCTTTAAATCCTAGCCCTTAGATGTGTCTCCAAAATGAAGGGTTAAGATTACTCCTTCAAACTTTACATCCAATGGTCATAAATGGTCTTTGTCAATTTTTAAGACTAAATCTCCACCATAGATTAAATCCAAATCCAATGGTCATAATTGATCCATCTCCACCGTTGATTAGATTCAAATCCAATGGTCACAAATGGTCCTAGCCACTTTGCAAGGCCAAATCTCCATCCTTGATCAATTCTAAATCCAATGGTTATAAATGGTCATAGCCATTATATTAGACTTATCCTACACCGTTGATTAAATCGACGGTTGATATCAAAGTCTCCAATATTAGACTTGTTTCCTATTGGTCCATTATTATAACCACTAATGTTAACTTAATAGTATAATATTTATTTTTATCTGCTAAACCCCACTAAATTATATTTACTGTATTTTTATCGCTCGATAATTAAATACAGTACAAACACAGTACAAAAATTTTTTTAAAACTGTTTCCGGATTCAGGTTTAGTAAGATCCCCTGTCTCCGTCTAAACAGTACAATGTTTTCTATGCATAGAAAAATCTTCACTTTGCGGGACCCACCTGGGCCTGGGCCCACATCACCCCCTAGGCCCACAAACAGTAAAAAAAAATTCATAATCATCCACAAAATTATAAAAATTAGAAAATTCACAAATATCAAATCAGATTACGTAAAATAATTAAAACCTAACGGTAAAAATTAAATTAACTAAAGTTTTCCTTGGCTCGAAAATTTTTATTTTCCTGACACAGAGTAAATCACTCAAAACGATCAAATACGCTGATGGAATAATCAAAATAATTTTATAGTATCCAAAAATTACTAAACAGTAAAATTCTGTTAACTGTCAAAATTATTGGTTAAGAGATACAAAATTTTTAGGGTGTTACACTAGCCACCCAACCAATGAGAAGCAAGCTTATAGGAGAAGTTAACCACCTAGCCATTATGAGGGAAGCTTGCATGCTAAGTTTGGAGACTTGGAAGGACATTTTGGACCCTCCTAGCTTCATGAAGCCCCCGGCCAAGGCCATTTTGGAGGGTTATCCTACACTTAGTTTCATTTCTATCTTCATCTTCTCTTTCATGAAACAAAAGCTAAGCCAAAACTCTCTCACTTTTCCTCTTCCTTAGCTCACGGCCAACCTCACTTCTTGAATCTTTACATCATTCTAAGACACTTTGTAGTTGAGATCTTATCCTAAATCATCCATCTTCAACTTTGTTATTCTAGATCAGGATCAAGGGTTTTTAGGTGAAGTTTTCTATTCTTCATCTTTCTTCTCTTTTTCAAGATTCTAAGACCATACTTTGATTCATGGTCATCTTTGATAAACCTTGGATGTTAATATTGTATGTTTTCTTTGTTTTTACGTTCAACTTGGTAGAGAAAAGCTACTTGAAAGAAGCATACAAAGAGCTTTGGAGAGTCATCTAAGGTAAGAGAGAGATTTAACTTCATCAACCATCCATGGTGGTGAGGAACAAAATTGATTGTGTTTGAACAATCTATGTCTGGATTTGTTCACTTGTGTGTATAAGTTTATTGTTTTGTGATTAATTGCTCTATTTGATTTTATTGCTTTAATTATATGCATGAACTTGTTAGAATAGAAATATGGTGATGGATATATGTGGTATGATTGTGAATCAAGTGAAAAGGAAGAATTTTTTGTTCCAAGGACCTTAAGAGGCTCACAACCTTCATTGTTATTTTGGGGTGAACCAAGTGAATATATTTTATAAATTAAGGACTTAGAGAATTTAGGTGATAAGAAGTTGGATTAAGGATTTTACAAAGGAAATGGTAAAGGAAAAGAATAAAGATTTTACGATTAACAACAAAATGGATTTCGGCCAAGATGAGGAAAAATAAATTTGGGAAGTGAAATGGAACTTAAAGTATATTTACTTAAGTGGATTTAAGTAAGAGTAATGGAAAAAAGTTTTATATAATAAAGGTTTTTGTGAAGAATGTTGGAAAACATTATTTTGAAGAGTTATTAGTAAAAGAAATGGAAATAAGTTTGAAGATGGTTTACAATTTTAAGGTATTTTATTTAAGTGGATTTTTAGTAAAATAAATGGAAAACACTTTATTAAATTAAAATAATTCAAGCTTTTGGGAAAATGTCAGAAAATATTATTTAGAGGTGTTTTTATGAGAAAAATGGGAATTTGAAGTTCAAATTATATTTTAAACTTAGAAAGTCTCAAAATTGAATTTTAAATGTCAAGAAATATTTTATGTAATGAAAAATAGTAAAAAAACCTTACGCATTTCAAAAACATGGATTTTTTAGTTACGCGATTTAGAAAATGTTTAAATATTTTTACGCGATTGTGAAAACGTTGAAACATATTTACGCGACTTGAAAATAAGACAAAAATGTTGCGCGATTGTGAAAATGTGGTAAAAGTACTACGTGATTGAGAAATAGTAGAAATACTGTTGGGTTGACGTTTTGGACCCGAAAACATAAAGTTGTGACTCTGGCTTGTAATTGGCTTGTTTTATGCATTGAATCATTGTTTATGCGTTGTGAAAGTCTGGTGGACTATATTAAGGCTGGTGGCTTAGGAGTTGAATTACAGCTTAGTGCTGGTGCGATAGGCATAATGTAGGCCACTTGTTGACCTTGGGGGCGTTGGGGTGTGAGTTTTCTACAATGGACAGTTAGTAGACCCACTGTGTCGTGGATCAAACCGATGCAATGCACCGACGATCCAGACCGAGACACTATTCTTAATCACGATATGGTGTAGAATGTCTTGTTTAAAGCCAACGATATACATTTTGAAAATATTGAAGCACTTGATTTAAGGCTGACGAGATACAGACATATCTTCTAGATCATTCTCTCCGAAATTCTGTTTAGCTCCGTGGAGTAGGAAACTGGTTCGTTATGCATATGCATAGTCTGTATACATGTTATTGTGATATTTTATATCTGTTAAATTGACTGATACTTGATGCCGTGATTATATTCATTGTCTATTATATCTGCCTAATATTACTGTCTTTATTGTTTCTCTACTACTATGTTGGTATTGTTGTAGGTGATCTCACATCTCTGTATGTTATTTCTGTATTATATTTATGTTTGGTAAAGACGGCGAGGAAGACAAGTCCGAAGATCACCCTTTTTGTTTGTGTTGATTTCTGAGTTTTTGGATGGCATCGACACGAGAACTTATCGGTTATGTTATGGTGCACTTTCACAGAGGTACAAATGTGTGGCACATTAGCTTGAATACAGAACGCATGGTGTACTGTGAAGAGGTTACTGTGTTTGCTAGTAGGACCCGACATGGGATTGCTGCTTTTACTTTTAGCGCTAATATACGTGTAAAGTTTAATATGTCTGTTAGAGAAATTTGGAGTGATTTTCATTATACCTCGAGGGAGGACTCTGTGGTATCTTATGCCCGGACTCCTGCTCATAGGGATATACCCCGATTGGGGACTTTGTCTGAGAAGGAGGAAGAGGATCCATCTAAGGACCTTACTCCATAAGTATGATAAACTTGGGCTTGTCTATAGTTATTGTAGTAGCTGTATTTATTTCTTTTGAGAACTTCAGTTGTATGTATTAAAGTTTGTCACTAACTTATATTATGTACACAATGTATATTATTCAGTAATACTGTCTAGTATTTTAATATTTTGGTAAGTTATATTATCAAGCAAAAAAGAATTTTTACAACTCGCATATAAATAATAATAAATTATTTATGACTTGGGTTTAATTTAGTAATAATTAGTCTGAAATGTGGTACTCTACAGTAGGTGTTACAAAGTGAGATGGTTGTCTCACATTTTGATTTTTCTAACCAAATAATCAGTTGCTCTAGTATAATAACCAATAATGGACTATTGAAAAATATTGTATGAGAGTGTTAATCAGTGTTGTGTAATTTTTTGCAAGCGCACGGGTCATACAAGTAGTAAAATAAATATCATTCCCACAAGGATCGTTTGATTACCAACTCTTACGGCGATTTTGATTATTTAGGCGAATAAACAAAATGGTGAAAGCTAAATTAAAATCAAAATAAAATAAAATAAAAGTAATTAAACTAAGAAAAGTTGAGATTCAACCATGGATAAAGGCCTAGGATTGGGAATTCTACTACAATATTCTCTATGCTAAATTGTTCATGTTCTTGAAGGTGAGTTGTCCTAAATTATTTAAAGCCCAATGTCTTGGCACTAAAAACGTGCTAAAACTTCATCAATCCCATTTTCATGGCAATTAATCCAAGTTCTAACCCATTAAGATTCGTGACAATCATTTGACCCTCGAAGGATTTAACCCTATGTCTAGGCATTAATTCTTAAGTTCAATTCTTAGATTATTAAGCAATTGGACTTCTTCTTTCGATCCTTCATCTAAAGCCTAAGATCATGTAAATATGACGCACGACATACCACAAGCATTAAGAATACTAAGAATGAATCAAGAACAAAAATAATCAATTCAACATAAAGAAATAAAGAGTTTAATCACAATCCTACATAAAAGGGTATAGCCACTCATGACAACTAAAGCACAAATAATAATAGAGATTAAAGAGACAACCATGATTCCAAAATAAAGGAAAAGATAGAGAAAAAGAACATCATTGGTTGATCACCAATGGCTCTTGATCTTGCCTCCCAAGCCCTTGCCTTAAATCCTTGTGCCTCTCAAACTCCTCTGCAACTAATCCACCATTTCTGCCCCAGAATTCCCTCCTTTTGACTTCCTCTCTTGGGGACCTCTCCCCTTAGGACTTTTCTCCCCTTTCCAGGATCTACCTTAGAGGTCTGTCATTCCCCTCTTTGGTTTCTCCCTTCCAGGGGACCTCCCTTGGTGTTTCAGCAGCCTCTCCCCTTGCTCTCTACGTCTCCCCTCTCTTCCTGGAGGCTCCCAATGTCTCTAAATATTCAATCTGATGAGTTTTGAATGTTTTCTCACGCAAAAAGGATAGTTCAGCAGCCTCCTTTAGGCAGGCACGGCCGTGCCTATTAGACAAAGTCACAAAATCTATCAGAAAATGCGTCCAATTTGTCAAAACATGTTTTAGAAGTTTTGCAATGAGACACGGTCGTGCTTCGCTTAGGCACGGCCGTGCCTAAAATCCAGAAGCTTAAGGGAGTTAGGCATGGGCGTGTGAGGGTCCAAGATGTGCAATTCCAATTTTGGGAGGCACGACCGTGTCTCCTGCACTGAAGCCCAAAATGGTCCTCTTTTTGCCCAGAAACATGGTTTCTTCACTTATTTTCTTTCCAAATACATTAAATCTCTCTATTCTGCACAAATGAAGATGATTGATAAGAATCAATTCAAAATTCATCAATAAACACAATCAGATCATCACAATTCATCATTTTAGGGCTACAAAATATAGGTTTATCAATTCCCCCACACTTGAACATTGCTTGTCCTCAAGCAAAGAATATAAATCAAAGTCAAGATAAAACTAAGCATTAAGAAATACGAATCAAGAGACAATCCACAGTTTAAAATTCAATTAAGTTCGGCAATCAAATCCAATTAAGCAACAAAATTCAGTATTTAATACAATTAAAAGCTTGAGTCTAGCCTGCACATTTTTTCTCTACCAAACAATTGAGGTCACTCATCTTTCCATCTCTTAAGTGTTTAAGGGCAAAGAGATCACTCAAATTTCTCTTAACAAATGCATGACCATAGACTTAATTATCAATCTCATCTCCACTTTCAAGCTCACATACATAACAAGGATAAAAAAAGACTTACATTGGGTTGCAATGGGGCTTGTAACACCCTAAACTTTTGGTGAATGACCGTTGTGTCCCGAATGTACTATTTTCTGTTTTTCAACTTTAGGATAAATGACCGTTATGTCTTTTTTGTACTATTTGTTATTTTTCTGTATGAAATACTATTTTATTTTACTATCTGTGATTTTATTTGGACTTTATGTGTGATTTGCTCCGGGTCAGGAAAATAATAATTTCTGGGCCGGGGAAATCTTATTTTAATTATTCGGAGCTGGGGGATCTTACTAAACCAAATTATGAATGATACTGTTGTTAATCTTTTAATTTTTAAGATTTAACTGTAAAATAAAATAATTTTATATTATTATAATATTATTTTATTAATCAGTGCAAATAAGCGGTAATGGACCCGAAAATGATTGTGGGACCCACGTTTAGTAAAAGTAGTCAACATTAGTAGCTTAATTAAGCATCATTAGTGGTTTAAGCATCATTAGTGGTGAGATATTTACAAGCTTGTGACAAGGCTTATGACTATGCATGTGACAAGGCTTGGAGTAGCCAATAGGAACTAAGCTTGGAGGCCAAGGGCTATTTGTAGCCTTTGATCATTCCTAAGGCTTGGATGGAGCCAAGCAAGGGGACACCTCCCTTGCGTTGAAGTCTACGGCCAAGTGCTCCTTGGAGAGCCAAAAATCACTTCATTCTCTAACACTTTCTCTCTTCTCTCTCTTCCAAAAATACAAACTCCATTGATGCTACTTTGAAGAAGCCATTCGGCCAAGCATCCATCTTCAACATCCATTCACCCAAAATTTCTTCTAACCTACTTTTCTAAACCTAAACACAATTCTAAGAACATCTCTAGTTGAGAGTTCTTGCAAAATCAATCATCTAAAGCTTGAAAAACTACTTTGGAGATTCTACCTAGAAGGTGAAATTTCTTGTTTTTCATTTCTAAACTCTTTTTCAAGATTCTAAGCCATGATTGATCCATGGTTTAAGTTTTCTTTCAATGTTAGTAACTTGTAGAAATTGTTTAAGCTTGATAGGTGACTTTGGAGAGTGAAACTGAAACCATAGAAAGGAGTGAAAGAGAGTTTGTCTTCACTTAAGGTAAGAGGAAGACTTAAATCTTATCATCCTTGGGTGGTGATAGGAAAATGGAATTGTTTGTGATTGTAGAATCCATAAGGATTCATTTGTGTTGTTTGTTTAATAGTTTTCTTATTTGTGATTTGTATTAATATGCATGTCTACAAGCTTTAAAAATATTGTATGTGTTAGAAATCCATGAATAATTAGTAGGATGTGACTAATATGCAAGGTTTGCATGAGTGTTCCAAAGAACACACATTCAAGGCTCACGACCTCAATATAAAATGAGAACCAAAATGTTCTCAACAATTTTTCAAAATAGTGATTTAAATAACTTAGGTGAATTGATAAGATACAAAATTGATTTAGAGCAAGAAAAATGAATTTAAAGATCAAATGGCGAAATTTGGGTAATTTGGCCAACATGCCAAAGCCAAGTGTTTATGATTTCTAAAATTGTTTTTAAACAAAGAGAAGTAATAAATACTAAAAAGGAATTTTTATTACAATGAGTTTAGAGGTATAAAAATGATTAGATTTAAGTTTAGGAAGTTAAAACTAATGATTTTAATGTTTAGAAGAAAATACAATAGCTTTTGTAAAATTTCTAACGTAGAGCTCATTTTATGTTTTGAAGCGCGTTAGTAGTTTTCAAAAGTATAATTAAATAGTTGTAATATAAATTAAGAAGGGTTTTTTTTTCAGAAAACTTAGAAAACCATTGTTATACATTTTCTAAGCAAAATACTGTTAAATTTTGCTAAAAACAAACAAATAAGATAGAAAAGATATCCAATATACTTTATACGGTATGAAAAATAGCCTACATAGTTTAAACGTATTAAATATTATTTCTGTTTATTTAAATAATAATTTTTAAGGAAATCGGATAAGAAAATGATTTAAAAATCTTACGCGATTGAGAAAACGTTTGAAAAACAATATGCGATTTCAAAAACAGTAAAATATATTTACTCGATTTAAAAACGTTTGTAAAAACGATGAAATTGTGAAAACGCGATAAAATTTCTACGCGATTGATGAAAACAGTAAGTTTTACTGTCAGGCCAAAGTGGTGGACCCGGACAGTTGTGGAACAGTATTGTCAGGTGGGACATACTGTATTTTGGAAATTTTGCCATTGAGGGCATTTTTGTAATTTTTGCCATTGAGGGCTTTTTTTGTAATTTTGCCATTGAGGGCATTTCCATAAAAATGGATACTGATACCATTGAGGATATTTTAGTAATTATTTTGATTCATACATTTGAGTTGTACCAATGTGGTTGATCATTGGTGATTTGATTGACGAGAAGAATAACATCATGTTGTCGGTGCGATAAGCGTAGTGTGGTTCATTTTTGTATGGACTTAGAGGCATTAGTGTGCAGATTATTCCATTTGTGGACAGTTGGTCGCTCCTTTGGGCCGTGGTAACTGGTAACACACTAATGATCTCGACACACACTATACTTAATCGAGATCTTGTAAAATCTATGATAGTGCAATGCCTGTAGTATACGATGTGAGACTGTATGCTACTACACGACGTTTGACAGTGGGCTATAGACGCAACGTGAGACAGCAGAATAGTTTGGTTGGGCAGCCTGGGGTACTAATGGATTTTACGGATCATTCTCTCTGATGTCTGTGGTTGTAGCTCCATGGAGTAGGGTTGAGTCGCATTACATATGATTTATGTGTTGTGGATTATAATATTATTATCCGTACTAGTTTATCTATGCCATTTTATCTGTACCATTTTATATAAGACATTATGTGATGCTGTTACTTTTAATTTCTATGTTACTTTATATTATTATTTATGTTGTTATGGTATGTTATATTGTATGAATTGCTATATCTGTTGTATTGTCGTTTTCTTATTTCCCATGTTTGTGGTGATTTAGATTGTCTTAGCTCTTTATTGTATGTGTTCCTGTGTTTTAAATTATGTCTTCAAAAGAAGAGTTTGAGGAAGAGGAACAACCTCTTGAGTATGTATACCCCGAGGACGAGGAGCAGCAACAAGCCGAGGATCAGTTTGACGATCAAGAACCATCCGATCATCCATACCCATTGGATTGATTGTATGAGTATGACGCTACCAGGATTCTTTGGTTTCGTGAGGTTGGATTTTCACGGAGGCTCTGAAGCCTGGAGACTGCGGGAGGACAGAGATTCAGTTACGTATGTAGGGCATTTGACTGTGACCATACGTACGGAGTTTGATGGAGTGCCTATCTTTTCTACTGTAATGTATTTATATGTGGAGTTACCGCTATCTCTTAGGCGTCATTGGGGTGGTATGTTTGATGCGCCTAGTGAGATCAGCAGCGTGTCGACAACACGGACTAGAGTCCGTAGAGGGTCGAGGCATCCTGGATACTTATCACCTGAAGTTTCATCTGAGAGTGTTCCTTCAGAGGGTTAGATATTTATGATGTGTACTTGGGCGCGTCTGCGTTTGTATATATAGACTTTTTACTGCTTTGTTTACTGTTTTGGTTTACATAATTATAGCTATAAATTATTTGTACTACTTAAAACAAAACTATATGTATATTATGTGATGATAGTTTGTTTATTTTATGTTCTGTGTTATTTTATTTCGTAATATTCTGTTTAACCGGAAAAATTTTACAACCTGTATTACTATATAACAAATGTTTTACAACTTGGGTAGATTTTATTTATCTTTATTTTATTTTATTTTATAAATGTGACATCCCCATAAGGGTGTTACAGGGCTAAGGGTGAAATAATTGGTAAGAAAAAGATGAATAAAGGTAAAGAATGATTATGGGTAAAGCTATACAAAGTAGATTCAGGTTGAAAATATAATCAACAGAGTATAATGCACATGGATGTAACCAATTCTCACTTTCAACCCAATATTCTCATTATTCAATCACCAATAATCTTCTTCTTTTTGTTTGAATCAACCCTTGAAGATAAAAGTAACCTTTCAAGACTTTTCAACTAATACATTAGAAGCTCCAAAGAATCCAACCTGATTAATCAGCTGGGTTTTCAAAGAAATAAATTTTAGGCTCAAATGAGGCAACTAATGGATTATTTTACAATGCAACTCTGGAAGTCAAGAAAGAATTAAACCTAATTGCCTTCATCATGTCCAAGAATGTATGTGAACCATTTGAGTCCCAATCAAGATATCAAAGCAAGTTCCAGCATACAAAAATCAAGAGAAAACTCACTCCAGAAAAAAAAAAAGGATTCAGTTTATGATAAATCCAATCAATAAAGGCTCAAAACTCACTTTCTGGCTTAAGTCAGCAAAGAGAATAAATACAAGCAGACTTGGTTAATTTCCCAAATAAAATTCTAAAATATTCAACAGTCAATTGAAAAAAATTGCCTTGCTCAAAATTTCAGATCACGGGCTATGGATTCCCTATCAAAACATGTTTCGATCAACTCAAAAATAATCAAGACCGCAATAGTAAAGATCAAGCTCAATTTTTGTGTAATATTAAAGTGTAAGTGAAAATGCATTATCATAAATTAAGTACATCAAAATGTAAATGCATTCCCCCACACTAGAAGTTTACAATGTCCGCACTGTAAAAAGTAAATCAAAATGTAAAGCAATATGAGTTTGATACTTCCTTGAAAAGAACATAGTTTCATCATGCAAGGGGTAGGGGTGGTGGGTCTTGGGGAAAGCAAGATTGCATGAGAGCAAATAGCTAGTCCAACCGAGAGGTGACATGATCTTGGAAGCTGGCCTGCTGGGCTGCCATAAAGGTCAAATCATCCTGGACGCGCTGCTGGAATGCCTCCTGGCTAATCTTCATACGCACAAGGCGATCAGTCAAGTCTGCCAAGAAATGAGGAGGCATTGGTAGGGCATCAGCGGTAGCAGGAGGAGCAAGATCAGCAGGAGTAGCCTCGTCCTCAAGTGGTGGAGAAGGTGCATCAGGAATAGGGCCATCAGGAAGGGCCCATCGGCCAGGAGCAACCTGGAATACTAGTTTGAGGCGCATCAACATCGCACGATCGATCAACTCCATCGGCTGAGCGAGATGAGCATGTGGATGAAAGGCGTCGATGTTCCGAGCTAGGTTGGTAATGCACGAGCCCACTGGAATGTACAACAATTTGGCCTTGCCCTTAGTCTTATCAATCTTCAGAACGTGTTGAAGAAACCAATAGCCGAGGTTGCAGTGGTGGCCATGGTACAAGTACCACAAGTAGAAAAAGTTCATCTTGGTGACAACCCCGGTGCTGCTATACCGGCTTGAGATGTTGTGGGCTATGAAACGGTGGAGCCATCTCAGGGCGGGGTCGCGAATTGAAGAAGATTTGAAGATGCTGGGGTTGTAATAATTGTCTGCGTGACGGATGGAATTCCAGAACGTGCAATCCTAAAAAATGTCTGGAAAGTCTAGATAGGCATTCTGGTAGGCAGGAGTCTGAATGGAGGTGGCGGTCTCAAAGCCCATAGCGACATTGAACTCGTTCAACGACATGGTGAAATAATGCAGTTGAGTATGAACTAGATAGTACCCAGCTGATCAATAGTCTGAGACTCACAAGAGACCTTCAGTGTGGAGAGGAACTCCAGAGTGGGCTCCAGGTATGCATCGCAACGGATGGAGGCGAACAACTCCCATCCTGCGTGAGCCAAATAATCGTGAATGATCTCTTGAACACCAAACTCTACCATCGTCTCATCGTGTAGATATTTGTTGGCGATGATGGTGAGTTTGCGGAACACCTTGAACTTCTGGCGATGTGCACGGGTGTCAAATTGAAGGAGGCGTTCGACCTCTGCAGCTGAGTGTAATGGAATGGCACTGCCCTAAGTTTTCTGGTGTTTGGGTGCCATGGTACCTGAAAAAGAAGAAGGAGAATATTAGCAAAGTCATCATTGCCAAATATGAAAAATAAAGCAGTCAAACATCAAGAATAGGCAATCAAAGATGACACTAAGGTGATTAGGAACTAAAGCAACGCCAAATATTCAAATCAGAAAAATGTCAGCTTACATAAAAATTTAGCAAAAATTTAGGCACCATAACGGTAGCATATGGACAATGACCAACCTGAACAAGCAAGTATACAACCAGTATAGACAACAAGCAATAGTAAATGGCATTTAGAGATGCAGTTGGCATTCAATTCAAGACCAGTAGCAGGCAGTCACAATAATCAGGCATGCATGATAGTAAGAGTAGCAAAAATGCAACAGAAATTAAATTAAATCCTAACGAGAAATGCAACATAAAATGGCAGAAAATAGATTAATGATGTAAAAGCAAAAAAACTAAGAGAAATTAAATAAAACCAAGTATAAAAATGTGAAAACAAAAAATATAATTGAAAATAAAGAAAATAAAATTAACATATAATAATAGAAATAAAAGAAGAAAGAATGGAAGTGTAGATTGAGGGGTACGATTACGGGGTTTGGTGGGTTACTTGTGGAGGTGAAGTGAAGGAGTAGGGTTAGGTAGTTGCTACGGTGGTGGTGTTATGGAGGGAAAGAGGGAAGGGTTTAGGTTTGGGAGGGAGATATGGTGGGCTACTGTGGAGGTGAGAGGAAGAAAAAGAAAATGGGAGGGATGGAGGTTTGGGGTGGGTTACGTTGGAGGGGAAAAGGAAGAACAGGGGAGGAGGTTTTTGGAATGGAAATAAGGAAGGGGGGTTTAAAAAAACACGCTTGAATTTTTGTTTTAACAAAAAGGGGGGGCACGGCCGTGTCTAACTATCGTAAAGCTTATGTTTTGGTCACACGACCATGCCTAATGAAGGCACGGCCGTGTCTCCTGCCAAAGATCACACAGAAGCTTTCTGGTCGTGTCTAACTCCTTTAAAGCTTCTGGAAGCTGAAAAACGAAGGAATGACTAGAAAAACTAAGTGTAAGACTAAGAATTCGAAAATGAACCAAAAGGAAAGCAAGAAAAGGGGTAGAAACATAGGTTGCCTCCTGTGAAGCGCTAATTTAAGGTCCTTAGCTTGACCCTTTATATCATTCAAGCCGGAGGGGAAGGATCGGAGAAGGGTTGAGTAACTCCTTTTTCGATAGGATTCCCAATGAAGTAAGGCTTCAATCGTTAACCATTTACTTTGAAAGCTCCACTATCTTCACTCCAAACTTCAACGGCTCCATGGGAAAACATCTTAAGCACCTTAAAGGGGCCTGACCACCGAGATTTCAACTTCCCAGGAAAAAGCTTCAAGCAAGAGTTGAATAAGAGGACCGACTCTCCTTCGTGGAGCTCGTGGTGCAAGATATGCTTGTCATGCCAACGTTTGGTCCGCTCCTTGTAAATCTGAGCACTCTCATACGCATCAAGGCATAATTCATCCAGTTCATTAATTTGTACAAGGCGTTGAACTCCAGCGTCCTTCATATCAAAATTCAGCATCCGAACTGCCCAAAAAGCCTTGTATTCGAGCTCAACTAGCAAGTGACAGGACTTACCATAGACCAATCGAAATGGTGTGGTTCTAATTGGAGTCTTGAAAGCTATTCTGTAAGCCCATAAAGCGTCATCAAGCTTAAGAGACTAATCCTTACGGGATTTGCTTACCGTCTTTTCAAGAATCTGCTTGATTTCCCGATTAGAGATCTCCACTTGCCCACTTGTTTGAGGATGGTAAGGTGTAGCTATACGATGAGTCACCCCATACTTCTTCAACAATCCCTCAAATTGACGGTTGCAAATGTGCGAACCGCAGTCACTGATGATGGCTCGTGGTGTACCAAACCGCGAAAAGATATTCCGTTTAAGGAACTTCACCATAACTTTTGCGTCATTCATTGGAGATGCAATGGCTTCAACGCACTTCGACACATAATCCACTCCAACCAAGATGAACTTGTAACCAAATGAAACTGGGAAAGGTCCCATGAAGTCAATGCCCCAAACATCGAAAAGCTCAACCTCTAAAATGTTGTTTAAGGGCATTTCTTTTCTCCTTGAGATATTCCCTGTCCTTTGACAACGATCACAAGCAAGCACAAAATTCTGAGCATCATGGAACATAGTAGGCCAATAGAAACCACATTGAAGTACCTTTGTCGTTGTCTTTGAAGAACTGAAATGGCCTCCATAAGGGGAGGAATGGCAGTGACAAAGGACACTTGCAATTTCATCTTCAGGAAGACATCGTCGTATGATTCCATCTGCACATCTTTTGTAAAGCAAAGGCTCTTCCTAAAAGTAAAACTTCACATCAGAGAGGAACTTCTTCTTCTTTTGATATGAAACATCTGATGGTGTTACTCCACACACTAAGTAATTGATGAAGTCAGCATACCAAGGCACCACCATCATGGAGAAGAGTTGCTCATCCGGAAGAATGTGATCAATAGGTAGATCAGTACACTCTGTTTCCTTTTCTTGTGGAATTCAAGAGAGATGGTCAACAACAAAGTTCTTGGCTCCTTTCTTGTCTCGGATCTCAAGGTCAAATTCTTGCAACAACAACACCCATCTAATCAATCTAGGCTTTGCATCCTTCTTGCTCAAAAGATATTTGAAGAGTAGCATGGTCAGTGTATACTATCACTTTCGAGCCAACTAGGTAGGACCTGAACTTCTCGAAGGTGAACACAACCGTTAAGAGTTCTTTGTCAGTGGTAGCATAATTCAGTTGTGTCTTATCCAGTGTCTTGCTAACATAGTAGATGACATGAAGTTTGTTTTCTTTCCTTTGCCCCAACACGGCTCCAACTGCAAAGTCACTTGCATCGCACATCAACTCGAATGGTAATTCCCAATCCGGTGATTGCATAATGGGAGCAGAGATCAGTGCCTCTTTCAACCTACAAAAAGCATCTATATAAGATTTGTCAAATACAAAAGGCACATCTTTATTAAGCAAATTGGACAAAGTTTTTTCAAGTTTAGAGAAATCCTTTATAAATCGTCAGTAGAACCCGGCATGACCCAAAAAGCTCCTGATAGCTTTGACCGAGTTTGGTGGTGGTAGTCTCTCAATCACCTTAATTTTAGCTTTATCCACCTTAATGCCTTTCTCTGACACTAAGTGTCCTAAGACAATGCCTTCATGCACCATAAAATGGCATTTCTCCCAATTCAAAATAAGATTAGTTTCCTCACATCTTGCAAAACTTGAGATAAGTTAGTCAAACAATTATCAAAAGTAGTTCCATAAACGAAAAAATCATCCATGAATACTTCCATTGTATTTTCAATAAAATCAGAGAAAATTGCCATCATGCAACGTTGAAAAGTAGCTGGTGCATTACAGAGTCCAAATGGCATACGTCTGTAGGCATAAGTACCATAAGGACAAGTAAAAGTGGTTTTATCCTAGTCATTAGGGTGAATAGGAATTTGAAAGAAACCAGAATAACCATCCAAATAGCAAAAGAAAGAGTGTCTAACCAACCTCTCAAGCATTTGATCAATAAAGGGAAGAGGGAAATGGTCTTTCCGGGTTACATTATTCAACTTCCTATAATCAATACACATCCTCCAACCCGTGACTATCCTAGTAGGAATCAATTCATTTTTAATCATAGTCATACCACCCTTCTTAGGAACAACATGCACTGGACTCACCCAAGGACTATCCAAGATTGGGTAAATAATCTAGGCATCTAAGAGTTTGAAAACCTCTTTTTTAACAACTTCTTGCATATTTGGGTTGAGTCGTCTTTGACCCTCGACAGAAGGTTTACAATCATCTTCCATTAAGATTCGATGCATACAAATAGAAGGACTAATTCCTTTGATATCATCAATGGTGTACCCTATTACCCTTCTATGCATCCTAAGCTCATTCAACAGTTTTTCAACCTCATTATCATTAAGATTTGCATTTATTATGACAGGATATGTAGAATTAGGACCAAGAAATGCATACCTTGGCATGGGTGGAAGAAGTTTAAGCTCTACCTTTGGGGCCTCCTTGTCCTTAAGCGAAGGATCTTCAGTTGAGACGCCCTTGAGCTCTTTGAACTTACTGTTTTGAGAAGGGGAAATGGTTGGGCATGCATCCAAAATTTGGGCGTAGGTTGCCACCTCCTCGGCTTCATTGGTTGAGTTACCATTATGCACCAAGCATTTTTCTAAAGGGTCTTGTGGGTGACTTTTATAGTGCACCTCTCTACACAATTTTTTTCCACATCAATCCTCAAACAAGAATCAACATCGGCTGGTTGCTTTGCGGCTTAAAACAAATTAAATTCAGAAACTTCTTCACCAACCTTAAGAGTTATTTTTTTGTGCTTCACATCAAACACGGCTCCACCAGTAGCTAAAAATGGCCTCCCTAAAATAATGGGGATTTGAGTATCAACGAGATGCTTTATTGACCTATTCGCCAATTGAAGAGAAATGGTGGTAGGTTTTAGCTCCCTAGTATCAAGTTTCTTGCAAAGAGAAAGGGGCATCAAGCTCACACTAGCTCCAAGATCACACAAAGCCCTATTGATATGCATGCTTCCAATTGAGCATGGAATTGAGAAGCTTCCCAGATCTTTAAGCTTAGGAGGAAGCTTGTTTTGGATGAGTGCACTATATTCTTCTGTCAAAATAACGGTTTCATAGTCTTCAAGTTTTCTCTTGTTTGAGAGAATCTCCTTCAAAAACTTAGCGTAAGAAGGCATTTGGGAGAGAGCTTCCGTAAAAGGAACATTGATGTAGAGCTTTTTTAGCACCTCTAGAAATCTTCCGAATTATTGGTCAAGCTTTGCCTTTTGAAATCTTTGAGGAAATGGCAAATGGGGAACATATGCTTCCGGAGGAACATACTTTTTGGTACTTCGTTCCTCATCTCCCTTGCTCTCGCTCTTCTCTTTCTTCTCATTGGTGTCCTTAGTTTCAAGCTTTCCTTCTCTTGTGTAGTCTATAAGTTGCTTACCACTTCTTAATGAAATTGCCTGAACATTTTCCCTTGGATTAGTCTCTGGTTGACTTGGGATTCGCCCTTGAACCATGTTGAATAAACTTGCTCGTTGGGCTATTTGAGTTTGAAGCATCTTAGAGTGAGTGACCATTTGATCAAGACGATTATGAATTTGCTTGATTGATTCCCCATGTTGTTGGACTTGAGATTGAATGGCTTGATTCTGCTCCTTCTGTGTAACTATGAAAGTTTCCATAAGAGCTTCCAAATTAGACTTTGAACCCTGAGGAGATTGCTGAGATTGTTGGAATCCAGGTGGTGGTCTATTGTTGGAATGAGATCCTCTATTCTGCTGGTTACCATAGGAGAAGTTTGGATGGTTTCTCCATCCTAGATTGTACGTGTTGGAGAAGGGGCTACCTTGAGCCTTGAAATTACTATTCTGCAAAAAATTCATTTGCTCCACAGACCGGTCTTGAGAATAGGTCTCCACTGAGTTGCATTCTGAAGTCAAATGCCCACTTCCACATATGTCACAAGTCGTAGAAGGGGTGGCAACAAACATTGACATTCAACTTCTCAAGTGACTTGGTCAAGGCATCAAACTTGGCATTCAGCATGGTAATGACATCAAGTTCTATCATTCTAGCCTGCTTCTTCGAAGAAGATCTCTCACTTGACCACAAATAAATGTTTGAGGCCACTTTATTGATCAAACCTCTTGCTTCTGTTGGAGTCTTAGCCATCAAAGCATCGCCAACTATGTAACGCACCTAAATCTAACAACCGCGACACAATCATTATTGCACCACAATTACTAAATCCAAGCGTGTCACAGTGTCAACAAAACATTAATTTCAAATTTTAAAAGTTTATTTCCACATTTATGCATAAGTAGAAAATACGAGCCTCAAAATGAAACATACTTAGTAATCAGCCATTAAAATACAATCACTGAAAGAAAAACATATTTCATATATATAATGTATTTGTCCTTAACACAAGGCACTGATAACAGAAAATATAGTACTTACATATTCAAATAAAATACAGCGGGAACAAAACACTAAAGGGGAAAAGTAGTAACCCTGGGGTTGGTACTACTAGCAGACAAAGCCACAACCCCATATACATATACGACGGTCGGAGTCCCAGTAGACAAGTCAGGCATCAATGCCCTCATGCGGCTGCACTCGTATGTAATCGAAGAAATCTTGTCCAGACATCCAATTCCATCTGCGAAAGTGTGGTCCCTCTTCATCTCCTTCACGATCTTTTATCAAATATAAATATAAAACAGAAATACAGAAATACAAGAAAGAGGTGAGACACCCTTCTTTCATTACCATTACGGCAGTAAGAAAACAACATGGCGCAAAGCACCCACAAAGCAATACAGTTCATATATTTATTAACAACAACAATAATATTTATAGTAAAAACAGAACAACAGTAAGCAATAACAAGAATCAACAATAATAGGCAAATCACAACAATATTTCCAGTAATCAACACAATAATCGGATAATCATTTACAGAAGTAAAATAGTTACTTTCACAGTCACAGATGTTCATGCTCAACAATTTATGAGATCAATAATGAATGATGCACAATGCATTATGGTACCAAAATTCCTACTCCATAGAGCTAGACATCAACCTTTCGGAGTGAATAATCAAGGAGTAATACCAGTATATCATTAGCCTTAAAAATAGTGTGCTTTATCTCATAAAAATATTTGCGCATCAATGGCTTATACGTGGCACCTCAATAGTTGATCGCGAGATAGGACAGCGTTTCGGTCCAGATCATCGGTGTGTTTGCATCGATCTACCCCACGGCACAAAGGAGCTCTTAATTGTCTATGTGAGGAACCCAAACCCCGACGCCCCCAGGGTCAACAACATATGACACCTACGCTTAGTCTATTCGCACCCGCACATAGGTGTTATTCAACTCTTAGGCATACATATGCATGATGACACAATGTCCAATCATGTATGTTTATTAATTTAAATATGTCCAACGGACAACACATATACATGACGACACAATGTCCAATCATGTATGTTTATCAATAATGCATTCATCATAAGCAATACCACAATGGTATATAATTCATTATAAATTTCAACACATCATATCAATGATACATTTATCATATTCAATATCACAACGGTATATAATTCATGCTCAATGTCAATACATTATAATTTCCTCAAGAAATCCATCGATAAATACGTAGCCTCACATAGGGTCTTACAACAGTATAGAATCACTTCTCAACATCAAAGTATGTTCATGGCCCATCAATTATCACCATTTCCCCATTATGGGTTTAACATTTCCAAGAACTTAAGTCTTGATCAATTATGCAAATCCTTAGGTTAACTAACCCTTGAAACTGTAGCCTCACATACCTTCAAGGTTCTAAATTTCTTTCTATATTATGCACTAGTCTCTTGATACCTAGTTACTTAGTTTTTATTCCACATGGGATCAGTTCAATTCTTCAACAACATTATAGTTTATCATTTATCACCATTTCATATTATGGAGTTCAACTTTTACAACGTTATATGTTTTAATCAATTATCATAATGTCTATGTTATGGATTCTATTTTCAAAGTCTCAAGTTTTTGGTCAATTATGAAAATATTAGGGTAAATACCCCTTTAAAATCGTGGTCTTCTCAAATGCCATTATTCAATTTAATTCTTACACTTATTAAAGATTATGCATGTCTCTAAGTCTTCAAATCTCCAAGGGTGCACCAAGGCATCACTTGAACCCAAATTTTCTCTCTAAACCGTGGTCATCATAAGTCTTTAAGGTCCAATGTTTCTTTCCATTTATTTTTTTTGTATCAACTTCTTAACATCAACTTACTTAAATTTTGTTCACTAATAAGTATTCTAATCTCTTACAGTTTTAAGCCATAACCGTGGCTACCTCTTTAGATATTTAACTCTTAAAACTTTCCATTTAGTAATCTCATTGTTATCATCCAACATTTAATTCCCAAGCCTTATTCATTTGTTCACAAAAACAATTTACAACCCAAAATTTCCTTCAAAACCGTGGCACTATATTAGGGTAGGAAACTCCAAATTTTCCATTTAACAACCCTAATATGATCAAGCATAATCAATATTCCCATTACATCCAAGATCACCACCAAAACCGTGGCCATCATGTTAGGGTAGGAAACTCCAAATTTTTCATTTAGCAACCCTAACTTGATCAAGCACATTTAACACTTCCAACACATTCAAAATCACATTCAAGTATTAATCAAATTCAAGAGCATACAACATGCAAAAATCACAATTCAAAGCAAGCACACAAAAGTTCCCTCACCACCAATAATGGTTGAAGTGAGTAATCTCCCTCTTACCTAAAGGAAGAACACAAAAATGGTCTCCTATTGCTTCTTGGTGGATTTCGATTTTGGGGTCTTCAAAACCCTAAAATCTCTAACACAAAAAATCAATGTTAAGCTTAGTAAGGGATGGATCTTTGGCCTCCAATAAGACCATAGAACACAAAAATGAGGAGAAAGAAGAAGAAAGGTGGAAGCTTTACCTTAAAGTTAGAAGCTTTGCCTTAGATGATAATGGAGGAAAAGTTGGTTTTTGAAGAAAACCCTTCAAATAGAAGTTGTAAAGGAGGTTGAGAGGAGTGTAGAAATGGTGTTGGTGAAGAGAAAAGTGAAGAGAATGAGTGGAGATGGTGGCTGGAATTTTCGCAGTGAAGAAGAGGAAGAAGAGAGAAAGAAAAGAGAAAATGGAGGTGAAGATGAAAAATGAAGAAATTTTCTAATTGACGATGGTAGAGGAAGTAAAGGTGAGTATGGAAATGAGCTTGGTGAAGAGAAAAGATGAAGAAAAATGGTGGAGATGAGGGCTGCAATTTCGTGCTTGAGGGAGAGGAAGAAGAGAGAAGGAGGAGAAATGAAGAAGATGAAGTTTTAGAGAGAGAAAATGTTAGGTTTGAAATGAGATATTTTGGGTGTGTTAGGTTAAGTATGGGAAGCAAAATTGCTTCCCCATTAAGCCCATAGGTCCACGGCAATGAGAGAGTGAGAGAGAGGGATAGGCTTCTCCAACAAGCCAAGGGTGTCTTAGTCATTTGGTAGCCAAAGCTTCTCAAAGAAGCTTTGAAGAAAGTACACAAATTTGAATTAAAGTGGATTTGATTTGATATAAAGTGGATTGCATTAGGATAAGGTGATTGGATTTCTAATGCATGATATTACCCAATGGACAATTGTTATAGTTGACAGAAGTCAATATTAATTATCCAGCGGATAAAAATTACACAGTGATTTATTACTCTGTCAGATCAAATTTCTCGAAAAACGTGAAATCTCGTAAACCATGTCCAGCCTTGGGTTTAGTAAGATCCCCCATCGACGTTTCGACAGTTCAAGGTTCTCGGAAAAAATATCTTATTTTTCCGGGCCCGCTCAGTTTGCACGCAAAACGAAGAATAACATTAAAATATTTCGTGTTATCAGAAAAATTCAAAAAAATTCACAAAAATCCCAAATATTATAAAATGATCATTTATCATGAAATTATTAATTTTTGGGATGTTACCCCAGCTCTGCTCAGCGTGCATGTAAAACAAGAAATAATATTAAAATATTCCACATTCTTAGAAAAATACAGAAAAATTCCTAAAAATCTCAAATATTATAAAACGATTATTTATCCTAAAATTATTAATTTTTGGGATGTTACAAGCTGCAACATCAAGAGCTGAGAAGTAAAATTAAAATAAATAAAATCAAAATAAAATAAAATAAAAGTAATTAGACTAAGAATCGTTGAGATTCAACGATGGATAAAAGCCTAGGATTAGGAATTCTACTACAATATTCTCTATGCTAAATTGTTCATGTTCTTGAAGGTAAGTTGTCCTAAATTATTTAAAACCCAATGTCTTGGCATTAAAAACGTGCTAAAACTTCATCAATCTCATTCTCATGGCAATTAATCCAAGTTCTAACCCATTAAGATTCATGACAATCATTTGACCCTCGAAGGATTTAACCCTATGTTTAGGCATTAATTCCTAAGTTCAATTCTTAGATTATCAAGCAATTAGACTTCTTCTTTCGATCCTTCATCTAAAGCCTAAGATCATGTAAATATGACGCGCAACATACCACAAGCATTAAGAATACTAAGAATGAATCAAGAACAATAACTTCATTAATAGAGAATCGAATCAACAATTCATAATAGGTAAATAGAGAGTTTCATCATAATCCTAGAAAATAGTTTAACCACTCATGGCCATTATAGCACAAATAAGATTAAAGAGGAAAGATACAACCATAATTCCAAAGCAAATGAAGAAGATGAAGTAGAGAACTCAATGGTTGATCTTATTCTCGGTCTTGCCTTGATCTAGCCTTCAATCCTCCTTCTTCTCAAGTTTCTCTTGGTTTCTCTGCTCAAAGGGGTCACAAAAATGACCCCCCAATCTGATTGGTTTTGGGCATTTTCTCACGCAAAAAGGGCAAGCACCGAAGCCCAAAATGGTCCTCTTTTTGGCCAGAAACACAGTTTCTTCACTTATTTTCTTTCCAAATATGTTAAATCTCTCTATTCTGCACAAATGAAGATGATTGATAAGAATCAATTCAAAATTTATTAATAAACACAATCAGATCATCACAATTCATCATTTTAGGGCTACAAAATATCGGTTTATCAATCTGGTATATTAGAGAGTAATTAGTTATTTCACAAACCTAGAAAGCAAGAACAAGCAATAATCGTTTAAAAGCTATGAGATAACTGATTATAAGTTTGATCATTTTGAACATCAGTTGGTCATAATTCTTTATTCCTTATTGATAATTAGTTATAAACGAAATTTAGGCTACAGTTGGTCACCTATAACCGATTGGTAATATGTTACAATCGGTCAAAGATGCAATTCAGGTGTTACTATTAGCTATTAATAAATGATAGGAATGTATTGAAACTAATTAATTTGTTGGACCCACCTATACATAGTGGATTGGAAAATGATTGATAGCTATGTTAATTGAATGATAAACTTCAAGCTGAAATGAATGAAGTCTTAAATGGTATTATTGAAATTGTAACAAGAATATTTAGTTCTTTACGTGTATGTTGAGCTAACTATACAAGGTTAGTAGTTTTCCACTTACTTATGGTTAAGATAGACTTTGTGATGTGTAAGTGGAAAATTGAATGAATGATTTTTTTTTTTAAAGGTAACTATGCATGTTTTATTTCTCAAACTTGTTATTTGAAATTTTCATGTATTGTAACACTATGGCTTGGACAAAAGGGGTCCTAATGCCAAGGTTATATGTATATTTAGTAGTGCAAGGAACAAAAGGGCATCTTGCCTACCCAAAAACAATACAATGAACAATAGGGCTTCCTGGAACAAAAGGGCTTCTTGGAAATATTCAAATAACATGTGTTTTCTAAAACAAAGTGGTTTTGTAAATTCATAGCATATGCATTCATTAAGGCTCATCTTCGGCATACCCATGCATCATTATGCATAGCATAAATTGACAGTTGTATGGGCAATTGTCTTGTTTTGAATAAAAGGATATTTAAATTTAATGGTCACCTATCTAATGATAGTTAAATGTTCTAATTTAAGTTAAGATGTTATGTAATGATCAAAATTGTTTTTTTTAATTAATTAAATTATCTACTTCAGGAAGGGAAATGACTAAATTTTAGCTTGTGCCACCTTTCTAATTGTTTTTCTTGTATATGAACCGGTTTTTCCCTTGAAGTAGCTGGATTTATGATGATGCCATGTTTTAAATTTACTAGTGAGAATTTTAATTCTCATCCAAGTTTCTTATTTTCATGATAAATCCAGCTAATGAGCAAAGCGGGAGCAAAGGAAGATGGTGAAGACGTAGTTAGTTTCTTTATATATATATATATATTACCAATGTATCTAGTTTATTTGTTTGTGTTTATGCCTTACAGCTTGTTTTAGTTCTTTTGCATTTCTCAGACATATAATATAAATTTGTAGTAAAGAACAAGTTTCCAGTTGTGTGAAATTATCTTGTCTCTTTACTCTTATCAAAGGCTCTATATATTTAAATGTTATTAGTTATTACGCAAGTTGTGAATTATGTTTTAGTTAAGAAGTGACTATCCTAATTTTACTTGTCTGAGTATATTGATGTTATACATAGTGGTAGTTTTAGGGTGTTACACACTGACTAGGAAATCCTTACATGTGTCTTAGATGATGATCTAAGAGAGTGAACTTCTTGAGAGTTTTAGAGACATGAGTCTTTCGGTAGCTGTGTTACCACATTGTCTCAGTGTGAGTCGAGTGGACATAGTGAGTGACTTCAGGACTCAGATCTTGAAAGCTCAAAAGGAAGATGAGGCTCTTAGTGATGTAAGTGAGCATATCTTTTTAAGGAATTCTAGAGAGTTTGATATGTCGAATGATGAGATGATCAAGTTTAGAGGCAGACTTTGCATTCATCGCAAATCTAAAATCAAGGAAAGGATCCTTGAAGAAGCTCACTGTAGTTGGTACTCTATACATCCCGGGGCCACTAAGATGTACCAAGACTTGAAGAAGTTTTTTTTGTGGTCTGGAATGAAAAAGGACATAGCCGAGTTTGTGTCTAGGTGACTCACTTGTCAGAAGGTCAAGATAGAACACCAGCAACCTTTTGGACCTTTTCAATCTTTGGGAATCCCTAAGTGGAAATGGGATAACATCACTACGGATTTTGTGATAGGCTTCCCTAGGACTCAGTTAAGATTTGATGCAATATGGGTTGTAGTGGATAGATAAACCAAGTCTGTCCATTTTATACCTATTAGAGCTAACTACTCCATGGATAGACTTGCCTAGTTATACCTTCAGGAGATAGTTAGGATGTATGGTATACCCTTTTGTATCGTTTCTGATAGAGACATTATATTTACATCTAGATTTTAGGAAGCCTTGCAGAAAGCTTTTGGGACAAAGCTTAGTTTGAGTACAATATACCATCCACAGACTAACGGTCAATTAGAAAGGACTATTCAAACCCTTGAGAATATGCTAAGAGCATGTGTACTAGAGCAGAAAAGGAGTTGGGATAAGTTCTTACCTTTAGTGGAGTTTGCCTACAACAATAGTTATCATACTAGCTTAGGTGTGACACCATATGAAGTGCTTTATGGTAGAAAGTGTAGGTCTCCTTTGTGTTGGTATGAGGTTGGAGAGAGAACCATCCTAGGACCTGAGCTGGTACAACAGACCACTGATCAAATTAAAATAATCCATGGTAGGTTAGTTAGAGCTCATAGTGTAACATCTTAATACTAGTACTAATAACATGCATAGGATCATGTATTAGTAGATAGGATTAGGTATGTCACTTTAAAACTAATAATAAAATTTTAGAAAAGATTTATAACATATACGAAAATATGAGCCTCTTGCAGATGTATTATCATACATATATCGAAAGGGGCATAAAACAAATACATTCATCATAATACAAATAATAGATAAGATGCCTCCATGGCTCTACTTATATAAATTCTTTTCTTATGATCTTCCAACATTTATAGCTAAACTTTTTCTTCATATCTCTGATCTTCTCTTCTACTCGCTAATGTCTTCTTCATCCCTGGAAATAATACGGAAATACAAATATACGAGGGTGAGAATTCTAAGAATTCTCAGTAGTTTTGAAAAATGTGTCATCGCAATATTTCTAGTTGTTTCAGGGAAAAACTCATTCTTTGTTTAAAACTCGTTATACATATATATACATATATATTAGCTAGAGAGGTAGCAAACTGCCAAAACTAGTCATTTCTCTTCCCGAAACAGAGGTTCAATTATTATTCTTTATAAAAACCATTTGCACAACCAAATACTTCAATAAAGTATTATACACTTCATTCATAATTATCAATATAATTCAAAATCATAAATATCTCAAGAATAAAAGTTAATTCATTAATAATCATCAAATTCTTTATAAGTAGTAATTCAAACAACATAGAAAACACAATTTGTGTAGGTCTATGTATATCATTTTGTGTCATGTTGGCAGTATCTTTTGATATAAAGTAGATAATTTCAAACTATTTGCTTGGAATGATATTTTGGGTTATGTTAATATATATTTGATGTTATGCAAGTAATTATGGATACTATTTTATGTTTCCTAGTATTTTTATTGTATTCAATTTATGAGAAATTAAACGGGGTTAAATGTTTTATATTAAAAAAAAAGGTAGCTGCTTATTAGCGACGGATTAGTCCCTTGCTAAATGCAATTTGGAATCAGTCGTACATGCCAACGTGGCACAAATTAGCGACGGATTTGTGTGGGATTTATCATTGCTAATTTAGCGATGGAATGCGTGGGATTTTATCCGTTGCTAATTTAGCGATGGATTTATGTCGGAATATTTGTTGCTAATTTAGCGACAGATTTTTGCATGGGAATTATCCGTTGCTAAATTAGCGATGGATTTGCGTGGGAATTATCCGTTGCTAATTTAGCGACAGAATAATTCCGTCGCTAAATTTTAGCATGGAGCAAACTAGCAATGGATTTAGCGACGAACGTAATCCGTCGCTAAATTTAAATTAGCAACGGATATTTCAATTTAGTGACAGATTTTTCCGTAGCTAAATATCAATTTTCTTGTAGTGTCACAATGGCATATAATCAATTCTTAATAATAACTTACATTTATAAGGTTCAACATAAACCATAATTTCATTTTATGAATCCATAATTCTTAATTACATAAGTCTTAATTAATTATACAAGTCTAGGTCAAATAGACCCTTGAGGCCATTGCCTCTCAAAAATAAGATCCAAACATTTTTCTTTAATCGCATTATTGATTTCATAACACTAAATTGCTTAAATCACAAGGTTACACAAAAGCACAACTTAGACCCCAACAACTCCCTAGAGGCTGTAAGCCTCCCAAGAGTGTGAAAACTCAATTTTTCCATTACATGCATCAAATCCTTTAACACCTAATCACCTAAGTTTCAATTCCCACAAAAAGTTCAAACTCAAACCCCCAAAATTTTGTCCAAGGCCATGACCTCCCCTAAATAGGTAGGAAACCTTACATTTTTCCATACACCAAAATCAAGCAATCCAACATCATCAAGGCATTCAAAATAACCAACTTTTTCATATAAATCAAATATACACAAAAGCATGAAAAATAAGCATACAAAGAGAGCAATCTATTGAGGATTCCTCCATCAACAACCACTCAAAAGTTTCCTCACCACCAATAAAGGTTGAAGTGAGTAAATCTCCCTCTTACTTAAGGGAAGAACACTAAAAATCACTCCTTGATGTGCTTGTGAGATTCGGCCAAGAGCTCACCAAAACCCTAGGAAATCAAACCCAAGGAATCAACACCAATGACTTGAAAAGAAAAGATCCATGGCCATGAAAATGACCATAGAAACGAAAAAGAAGATGAGAAAGTAAGGAATCAAAAGTTTACCTCAAAAGCTTCAAGTTTTGTTATTGAAGAAAAATGATGAAAATGATGGATTTTGGAAGATGATCACCAAGGAGAAAAGGTTTAGGATGAGAAGAGGAATCTAGAAATGCTAGTAGTGAAGCAAGCAAATGGAGATGGCCACATGGATGGGCTGCAACCGTGGGGTGGAGAAGAAGAGAGGAAGAAGAAGAGAGAAAATAGAAGAGGAAGGAAATGTGGAGAGAGAAGAGAGTAAAAGCTTTTTGGTGGTCTGAAATTAGGAATGGGAAGGTGGTATATGGAAAGGAAAATTTTTCCTCCTTTGGGCCATCAAGGCCGCCGCTCACAAGGGAGAAAGGGGGGGAAGATTTGGCTTCTCATGTAAGTTTGGGTAATTTGATCATTTTTGGTCAAAGCTTCCTTGAGAAGCTTTGATTAAAATATCTTTCTTTTTGAAATAAAGTGAATAGATGTGACATAAAGTAGATTTTTGGATCAGGTGATAGGATTTCAACTACAAGTTATTATCCAATGGACAATTGTTATAGTTAACAGAAGTCAGTGTAAATTGTCCAACAGATAATAAAATATGCAGTGATTTTTATTTATCAGATAAAAATCTCAAAAAATGTGAAACCTCGTAAATTATGTTCAGCCTCGGGTTTAGTAAGATCCCCCATTGGTGTTTCCACAGATCAAGGTCCCCAGGGAAAATATATCATTTCCCTGGCTCCACTCAGTGTGCACGTAAAATGAGAAATAATATTAAAATATTCCACGTTCTCAGAAAAATTCACAAAAATAACAAATATTATAAAATGACCATTTATAATAAAATAAACAATTTTTGGGGTGTTACAACTCTCCCCTTCAAATAGAAATTTCGTCATCGAAATTTTCAATCCTTAGAATAGTTGTGGGTATTACTCCTTTATCTTGTCTTCTAACTCCCACGTTGCATCTCTGATTGTTTCATTCCAGATCACTTTTACTAATAGGATGTCTTTCCCTCTAAGTCGCTTCACCCTCTTATCCTCAATCCTCACAGGAGTTGTCTCATAAGTTAAGTTTTCTTTCAATTGTACTATGTCAAGTGCTCTGACATGATCAGGGCTAGGAATATATTTTTGAAGTTGTGACACATGAAAGACATTGTGGAGATTAGAAAGAAAAGGTGGTAAGGCTATTTGGTAAGCAACTGGACCTATCCGGTGAAGAATTTGATAAGGTCCAAGGAATTTAGGAGTAAGCTTTCTAGACATAAGAACTCGACCGACCCCAGTCATAGGCGTGACTTTCAAAAACACATGTTCACCTTCTTCAAACTTAAGAGGCTTTCTCCTTTTGTCGGCATAGCTCTTCTATCGACTCTGAGTCGTCCTCATCTTTTCCTGAATCATCTTGACTTTCTCAGTCATTTGTTGTATGAGATCAAGTCCAACAGTAAGTCGCTCGCCATCCTAGTACAAATGTAACACCCCAAAAATCTATTTTTTATTTATTTCTGTCAATCCTTAATTATTTTGAGTAATCCGACTCCACTTCCATGAATTTTATAATTTTTGTGATTTTTTGGGAGTTTTTATGTTTTTGATTATTTTAATATTATCTTTGGGTTGTATATAAGCCTTCGTATTTTATTTCTTTCTGTTAATCCTTAATTATTTTTACTAATCTGATTTGATTTTTATGAGTTTCACAATTGTTATGATTTTGTGAATTTTTGTGATATTTTAGATATTTTGAATATTTTAATATAATTTAGATGTTTTGATATATTTTGAATATTTTATTATATTCTAGATATTTTGAGATATTTTGATTTTTTTAATATTTTTAAGATATTTTGAATATTTTATTATATTTTTGATATTTTGGAATATTTTGAATATTTAATATACTCTAGATATTTTGGGCTGTGTGTGGGCCCGAGGCGGGCTTGGAAAAATAAAAATTTTCTTTAGTCAGAAAATTTTTTACTATTGATTCGGAGCTGAGGGATCTTACTAAACTCGAAACTGGAAATAATTTTTAAAGTTTTGTTTTTCTACGATTTTATCTGACAAATAAAATCGGGGTATGTTTTATTATCTATTGGATAATATCTTTCTTGGAAATATCTAGTGGATGATTCTAGACGCAAGCCTAGTCACCCACTCTAGAATGTTCTAGACGATGACTCATCATTTAGTGACTCATCTAGGTGACTAGCCTAGTGACTCATATGTTCTAGACTGTTCTAGAAGATTCTAGAAAATGCATAGTCATGCGCCTAGTCATCAAGTACTTGAGTACTTGCTTTACATGTGGACCAATAAGGAGCTGGTCAAAGTTGGCGACTGTGACTCATCACGGAGGACTAATAGAAGCTTGACACATGACGTGACACCTCAGCACTTGATGTCTCGTCATGCTCTAGAAACGATGACTTGTCACATTCTGGAAGCTTGTAGAAACGCTGACTCACCCTGTGACTCGCCGCAGTGATTCACACGTTCCAGAAGGTTCCCTAACGACTCACCAAGCTGACTCAGCTGTTCTAGAAATCTCGACAGTGACTCATCATGTTAACTCATAGTAGTGAGTCGCATGTTCTAGAAACTTCTCTTTGATGACTTGCTCTATGACTCATCAAGGGTAATCAGTAGAAAAATGATCAACAATAGTTGCTACCCAGATAAAACAAGAGAAAAATCTAGGTATATTTTATTATCCATTGAACAATAGACATTGACTTTATAAGTAGTAATTATTGTTCATTGCTTAAAGTATATCGAAAAATATCTTGATCAACATATCTTAAGCCTTCATCTTTTTCATGAAGTCTATAAATAGGAGGGCTTTGATTCATTTACATCTTTTACATGAAGTTCTCACCCTTTCCTCTCCTTATACTCTACGGCCATAACACTCAAGTAGGAGACAATATTCATCTCTTCAATTCACTTACTTTCTTACACTTCCATTTCTCTAAAGAATCAAGAACAAGCAACAAAAACCCTCTCACTTTCTCTCCCTCCATGGATTCTACCAAGCACCAAAGATCCACTATCCAACTTCTATAATTCCTACCAATATCATTTCTTGAATCCTCTCATTAATCCAAGACACTTTCATGTTAGGAACTTCTCAAGATTCATTTATCTTCATCTTCCCATCAAGCAAAGAACACAAAAACTCTTACCTTTCTCTCCCACAAAGCTCACGGCCAAACCACCTTGCACCACCCTCCACTCTTCTATAATTTCAAACAACCTTACATCTAGTATTCTTACATCATTCTAAGATACTTTGTAGAAGAAACCTAAGCCTAAATCATCCATCTTCATCCTTGTTCTTCAAAGAAAGCTCATGGCCACACCCTTCCAAAATACTTTCCAAGCTTCAATAATTCTAAACAACCTTAGATCTTGAATTTTCATGCAATTCTAAGGAACTTTCATGTTGAGACTATCTTCCAGATCATTCACTTTCAATCTTGATCTTGAAGTTCAAGATCAAGAGCCTTTAGGTGAAGATTTGTGCTCTTCATCTTTCTTTCCCTTGGTAAGTTTCTAAGACCATATTTTGGCTTATGGTCACTTTTGATAATCTTGAATATTAATATTGTATGTGTTCATTTGTTTTAAGTGCTACTTAGTGGAGTAGATCTATTTCAAGAAGAACAACAAGGAGCTTTGGAGGTTTCACCAAGAGGTAAGAGGGAGATTACCCTCATCAACCATGTGTTGGTGGTGAGTGGATTTGTGTATGGTGAAGAATCCATAAGGATTCAATCACTTAGTTGTTTAATGCCTTTTCTATTTTTGTGATTGATTATGTGTGCATGCATGTTTATAGCTTTAAAATATATGGTATGTGTTTATAGATGTATGTTAAATATTGTAGGATGTGAATAACATGTAAGCTTTTGCATGAGTGTTCCAAAGAACACAAGGAAGCTCACGGCTTCACCAAGAAAAAGAGAACCAAAATGTTCTCAACCATTTTCTAAAAGAATGACTTAATTGATTTAAGTGAATTAATGAATTTGAAAATGATTTAGAAGATGGAAAATGATTTAAAGATCAATTGTAAAGAATATGTTGAATTCGGCCAAAATGCCATTCAATGTATATTTGATTTCCAAAATTATTTTCTAATGTAGATTAAGTAGTTAATTTAAAAAGAATCCAATTTCAATGAATTTTTGGAGAATGAAATAAATGAATTTAGTTTTAGAAAACCAAATTAGAGGAATTAATTATAAATAAGAAATAAAGTGAACACTTGAAAAATGTTAACGTAAAGCTCACCTTGAGTTTGAACCGCGTTAGTAAGTTTCAAAGTGTAAATAATTGTTATAATTAAAATAAGGTAATTTTTAAAGAAAAATGTAGAAAATATCATTTAATGAATTTTCTAGACAAAATGCTGTCAAAATTAATTAGAAGTGGACAAATAATGGGGAAAGTTTCAAAGTATAATTAGAACATAAAGAAAATATTATACGTAGTTGAAAAATACTAGAAATAGCTTATGCGTATTTAAAATAATGATTTTTAAGCTACGCGATTGAGAAAATGATTTAAAAATGTTACGCGATTGAGAAAATGATTTAAAAACACTACGTGATATTTAAAACGTCAAAAAATATTTACGCGATTTGAAAACATTTGAAAAAGGTAACGCGATTGTGAAAACGCGATAAAATCTTTACGCGACTAAAAGGAACAGTGAGTTTTACTGTCGGGCCAAAGTGGTGGACCCGGACATGTTGAGAAATAGTACTGTCAAGTGGAGACATACTATATTTGGTTTATACCGATACTGAGGGCATTTGTGTAATTATGATGAAAATGAGGGCATTTGTGTAATTATGATAAAAATGAGGGCATTTGAGTAATTTTTTGTTCATGTTCATACATTGAGAGATGTGTCAATTTGGTTGAAAATTGGCGATTGGCTGACGAGGTGAATTACACCGTGTTGTGGGTGTGATAGGGGTAGTATAGTTCATTGACTGAACTTGGAGGCATTAGTATGCGGAGGATTCCACATGTGGACAGTTGGTAGCTCCTCTGGGTCGTGGTAACGGGTAATGTAACATCCCAAAAATTTATAATTTTAGGATAAATGGTCATTTTACAATATTTGGAATTTTTAGGAATTTTTCTGGATTTTTCTGAGAACGCGGAATATTTTAATATTATTTTTCGTTTTACGTGCACATTGGGCAGAAATGGCAAAACGACTGTAGCGCTCCCAAAGTTGAAAAATTTTATTATGAATAGTCATTTTCTAATGTTTGTGATTTATGTGAATTCTTTCAGAATTTTTCGGAAACGATAAATATTTTAATATATTCTTCGTATTGTGTGCATATTGAGCAGAGTCGGGAAAATGAAATATTTTTCCCAAGAACCTTGAACTATGGAAACGTCGATGGGGGATCTTACTAAACCCGAGGTCGGACACAGTTTACAAGGTTTCATGTCCCTCGAGATATTTTAACAGATGGAATAATAAAACAATGCGAAGAATTAATCTGTCAGATTTGTTAATGCTGACTTCTGCCAACTATAATTATTGTCCAATAAATAATAACATGTAATAAAAATCTTATCACACTCTTCAAAAATCTACCTTGTGTCAAGCTCCTTTAGCCTTATTTTCAAAATAAAAATAGAGTTAATTAAAAGCCCATTATAGGAAGCTTCCAAGAAGTTTCCTTGTGGACACATTTTTCTCTCTCTTCCCTCTTCACCCTTCTTACACGGCTGATGGCATTGAAAGCCAATAATCACATTTTCTTCTTCTTCTCTTCTTCTTCTCTTCTTCTCCTTCCTCTCCACCGTACACACACACCCACACATTGGAGACCAGCTCCATTAATTGCTAAACAAATCACATTTTACTTGTTTTCTTCCATTATTCCAAGACCATTTTCCTTGTGGCCATCCTTGGTTCTTCTTCTTCTTCCTCCATTCTTCACCATTGAAGCTAAAGCTTTGAGCTTGGAGGTAAAGTCTTAACCTTTCTTTCACTTTCTTCTCATTTTCGTTTTCTTGGTCACTTATGTGATCAAGAACTCATTTTTCCATGGTTTGAGTGGACATTATGGAAATCACTCACATTGGTGTTCTTCTTGAAGGGAAAACAAAAATCTAGGGCAAGAAGAGGTAACACCTTATGTTGTCTTCCAAATAGGTAAGAGGGAGATGATCCTCTTCAACCAATCTTGGTAGTAAGGGAATGTCTTGTATGTGTTGTTATTGATTTCTGAATCCATGTATAAAGTTCTCTCATTTTTATGTTGTTCTTGATGATAGTGCATTTTGTTGGATTTGTATGATTTATTGATGCCTCTTGCATGATTTGAAGGTATATTTGAGTAACTTGTTAATTAAATATGATAATGATTGGTTTGGTTTGAGTTAGAGGACCTGGAGAACTCTGTTTTCTGCAAGATTACGCGTGGTAATCGATTACATGAGGCTTGTAATCGATTACCAAGCTCTTAAGGGTACGAAATCGTGATTCTGGAAATCTGGTAATCGATTACATCTTGCGTGTAATCGATTACAGAGATTCTGTCTAGCTTGTAATCGATTACAAGAATGGTGTAATCGATTACCAAGCCTATGATCTTATGAAATGGTGCTTCTGGGAATCACGTAATCGATTACAACTTGTGGGTAATCGATTACGGGGTGATGTAATCGATTACCAAGACCCAAAAATGAGATTTTTGAGCTGGAAATGATTGAGATTATGGTTCTCTGTCCTTTGTAACTCAAACATAACCTAAAAACTCTGGATTCAAGGATTTTACTTTACTTAAATGTGATAGGAATATGTATTCATACTGATAGAGAAGAAATGATTTTGAAAATGGAATTCTTGGATCCATGACATGGAAATTGTGGTACGTGTGTGATAAGGAACATATATTGATGCTTATATTGGCCTATTGTGGCATGTTATGTAATGGTATGAGATTGTGAATCATACATGTCCATGCATAGTGTTATATGCATTGTGAATGTCCTTGTGGACTGTTGTAAGGCCAAGTTGCCTAGGAGATTGAACACACCTTAGTGCGGGTGCGAGTAGACAAGTGTGGGTTATGTGATGACCTTGGGGGCGTCGGGGTGCGAGTCCCTCACATGGACAATTTAGAGCTCCTCTGTGCCGTGGGGCAAACCGATGCAAACACACCGACGATCCGGACTTGACACTGTCCTATATCGTGATCTAGTGTAGAATGTCTGTACAATGCCATGATTGCGCACGAGAAAATTTATTGATAGCACTGGCCTCGGCAGCCGAGTTACAGACATGTCTCCTAATCTTTCTCTCCGACTATTTGAGTCTAGCTCCATGGAGTAGGAATTGGGAAAGCATGCATTGTGCATTGTTCATTACTGGTCTTATAACTATTGAGCATGAATACCTGTAAATGATTATCTGATTGTTGTGCTGATTTCTGGAAATACTATTGTAATCTGCCTGCTATTGCTTACTGTTGTTCTACCTTTACTATAAATATCACTGTTGTTATTGACTCTGATTATTGCTTAGAATTGAATTGCTTTTATTATAATTTTCGTTGTTGCTATTGATAAATATATGAACTGTATTGCTCGGTGGGCGCTTTGCGCCGTGCTATTTTCTTGTTGCCAATAGTGGTAATGAAAGACGGGTGTCTCACCTCTTTCCTATATTTCTGTATTGCTGTTTTATATTCATATTTGATAAAAGATCGTGAAGAAGATGATGGGGAACCACACCTTGCCGATGGGGTTGGGAACCTGGCAAGATTTCTTCGATTTCGTAGGAGTGCAGCTGCTTGGAGGCATTGATGCCTGTTGTGTCGACTGGGACGCCGAGTGTCATATGCATATGGGGTTGCGGCTTTGTCTGCTGGTAGTACCCATCCCTGGGTTATTACTTCTCCCTTTTTACGTGTTTTATTCCCGCTATATTTTATTTGACTCTGTAATTATTACATTCGATGTTATCAGTGCTTTGTGTAAATTGACTATAAAATATATAAGGAATATGATTCTATTTTGTGGTTGTATTATGGGTCGAATATATTTATATTTCATTCGAGGCTCGTATTTTCTACTTATGCATATTGTCAAATATATATATATACTCCTGAGAATTTGAATGATTGTTATCATAACTGTGACACACTTGGATTTAGTAACTGTGGTGTAATGACGATTGTGTCGCGGTTGTTAGATCTTGGTGCATTACAAGTAACACACTAATGATCTCGACAAACACTATTCTTAATCAAGATCTTATGGAGACTGTCTAGTACAATGTCTGTGGTGCACGACGTATTTGACTGTGTACTACTTACCACGATGTTTTGACTATGGGCTATTGACACGACGTTTGACTGTGTAATAGTTGGTTGGGCAGCCTGAGGCACGGATAGGTTTTCTGGATCATTCTCTCTGATGTTTGTGTTTAGCTCCTTGGAGTAGGAATATGATGCATTATGTATATGCATAGTCGGTATACATATTTTGTGGCATTGTCAAGGTACATATCATAAGTGACATAATCATTTTACATATAATAATGATATCTGTTATAGTAAAACTATTGCTGTTTATTTTATTGCAATATATGTTTACTGGAATTATTTGTAAATTGATAACATGATCATACTTGTGATATCTGTGTGTATGAAATGACTTTGTCATTCGTTTCATTCTTTGCTACCATACTGGTATTGATGAAAGGGGATCTCACCTCTTTGTTGTATTGTTTTGTTGTGTTTGTGTTATTAAAATTTGTATATTAGGCGAAGTGAGTTTCTTAGACTTAACTGGAGGCAATGTTCTGAGGTCGGTGATGACATCGAGGAGTGATTTTCCCAGTTTCGACAGTGTGCAGTTTGGTGGAGGAACAAAACAAGTATGTTGAGTTTTCTCGTTAGTGTTGTTACCGTGCTATTAAGTAGGACCTGTCATTGGGTTTGCTACTATTTTCTTTAAGTCTGTAAGTTTTATGTTTTAAATTTTGTTGAATATTATGTGGTATAAATAAAATGTGTATTAATCAGTTCACCCTATTTTCTGTATTACTTATATTTTGGTAGGTTTATGTTTCTGCAAAAAGAAATTTTAAAAAACCAAATTTTAGAACTTAAAGTTTTTGTTAAATGACTTTCAGAATTTAAAATTTTTAGTTGGAAATGTAATGCCCTACGGAGGGTGTTACAACTAACACAAAAGTGTTCTACACCTTCGCCTATATAGAGCCTCATAGGGTACCATCCCTATGCTCAAATGAAAACTGTTGTTGTAGGTGAACTTTACTAATGATAGAACTTCATGCCAACTTCCAGTTTGTTCTAAAGCACAAGCTCTGAACAAGTATTCCAATGATTGAATCGTCCTTTCTGACTAACCATCGGTTTGGGGATGATAAGCAGAACTGAAACGTAGCTTCGTTCCCATCGCTTCTTGAAGACTTTGCCAAAAATTTGATGTGAACCTTGAATCTTTATCAGAAATGATACTGGTAGGCACACCATGTAATCTAACAATTTCACTAATGTACAACTGAGTCAACTTTTCCCGGTTGTACCTTATGTTGATTGGCAAGAAATGTGCTGACTTCATGAGTCGATCAATGATTATCCATGTAACATCCCAAATTTTATTTATTTCATGATAAATATTCATTTTTTAATATTTGTAATTTTTAAAAATTTTTCTGAGAACGCGAAATATTTTAATATTATTTCTCATTTTACGTGCAAACTGAGCGGAGCTGGAAAAATGAGATATTTTTCTCGAGAATCTTGATATATGGAAACGTCGACGGGGGATCTTACTAAGCCCGAGGTCGGGCACGGTTTACAAGATTTCACGTTTTTTGAGAAATTTTAACAGATAAAATAATAAATCGTTGTGTAAATTTTATCTATCAAATAAATTAATACTGACTTCTGTCAACTGTAACAATTATCCATTGGATAATAACATGTATTAAAAATCCTATCACATTATCCTAATGTAATATACTTTAAGTCTAATCAAACCTACTTTAATTCAAATTTAATGTATTTTAATCAAAACTTCTTTGAGATGCTTTGTCCACCAAAAGACCAAGATGCCCTTGGCTTGTTGGGGAAGCCATTCCCTGCCCTTCTCTCTCTCAATGCCGCGGCTACCATTGCCCAAGGGAGGCAAAAATTTGCCTCCTCACTTAATGTATTTTAAATAAAAAACATTACATTTCCTACAACACTTTCTCTCTCTAACTTCATCTTCTTCATTTTCTCTTCCTTCGCTCTTCTTCTCCCTTCTTCTCCATTCTCCATCCGAAAATTGCAGCCCCTTGAGTGACCATTTTCTTTGATTTTTCTCTTCATCAAGACCATTTCTATACTTACCTCAACCTTCTCTACATCTTCTATTTAGAAATTTTCCTCAAAATCCAACCTTTCCTCCATTGTCATCCAAGATAAAGCTTCAAGCTTTAAGGTAAAGTTTTCATTTTTCTTCTTCTTTTTCTTCATTTTCGTGTTCCATGGTCTCTTTGATGACCATGGATCTCTTCTTTTTTAACCATTGATGTTGATTCATTGTCTTAAAATTTCTAGGGTTTTGGGAAGCTCAAAACTGAACCTTCAAGGACCAAGTAGGTGATCATTTTTGTGTTCTTCCTTTAGGTAAGAGGGAGACTATTCACTTCAACCATTTTGGTGGTGAGGGAACCTTTGTATGCTTTCTTTATTTTGGTGACTTTGTATATTTGTGCATTCTTGAATTGGATTAATGTTTGAATGGTGAACTTGAATGTATTGGATGTGTTGAAAATGCTTGATCATGTTAGGGTTGTTAAATGGCAAATCCACAATGGCATATAATCAATTCTCAATAATAACTTACATTTATAAGGTTCAACACAAACCACAATTTCATTTTATGAATCCATAATCCCTAATTACCTAAGTCTTGATTAATTACACAAGTCTAGGTCAAATAGGCCCTTGAGGCCATTGCCTCTCAAAAACAAGATCCAAACATTTTTCTTTCATCGCATTATTGATTTCATAACACTAAATTGCTTATATCACAAGGTTGCACAAAAGCATAACTTAGACCCCAAAAACTCCCTAGAGGCCGTAAGCCTCCCAAGAGTGTGAAAACCCAATTTTTCCATTACATGCATCAAATCTTTTGACACCTAATCACCTAAGTTTCAATTCCCACAAAAAGATCAAACTCAAACCCCTAAAATTTTGTCCAAGGCCATGACCTCCCCTAAATGGGTAGGGAACCCTACATTTTTCCATACACCAAAATCAAGCAATCCAACATCATCAAGACATTCAAAATAACCAAATTTTTCATATAAATCAAATATACACAAAAGCATGAAAAATAAGCATACCAAGAGAGCAATCCATTGAGGATTCCTCCATCAACAACCACTCAAAAGTTCCTTCACCACAAATAAAGGTTGAAATGAGTAAATCTCCCTCTTATCGAAGGGAAGAACACGAAAAATCACTCCTTGATGTGCTTGTGAGATTCGGCCAAGAGCTCACCAAAACCCTCGGAAATCAAACTCAAGGAATCAACACCAATGGCTTGAAAAGAAAGGATCCATGGCCATATAAATGACCATAGAAATGAAAAAGAAGAAGAAAAAGTATGGAATCAAAAGTTTACCTCAAAAGCTTCAAGCTTTGTTCTTGAGAAAAAGTGATTAAAATAATGGATTTTTGAAGATGATCACCAAGGAGGAAAGGTTTCGGATGAGAAAAGAAATCTAGAAATGGTAGTAGTGAAGCAAGCAAGTGGAGATGGCCACATGGATAGGCTACAACTGTGGGGTGGAGAGGAAGAGAGGAAGAAGAAGAGAAAAAATGGAAGAAGAAGGAAATGTGGAGAGAGATGAGAGTAAAAGCATTTTGGTGGTTTGAAATTAGAAATGGGAAGGTGGTATGTGGAAAGGCAAGTTTTGCCTCCTTTGGGCCATCAAGGTTGTGGCTCATAAGGGAGAAAGTGGGGAAAGATTTGGCTTCCCATGTAAGTTTGGGTAATTTGATCATTTTTGGTCAAAGCTTCCTTGGGAAGCTTTGATTAAAATATCTTTCTTTTTGAAATAAAGTGAATAGATGTGATATAAAGTAGATTTTTGGATAAGGTGATAGGATTTTTACTACAAGTTATTATCTAATGGACAATTGTTACAATTGATAGAAGTCAGTGTTAATTGTCCAACAGATGATAAAATACACAGCAATTTTTATTTATCAGATAAAAATCTCAAAAAACGTAAAACTTCGTAAATCATGTCCAACCTCGGGTTTTGCATGATCTCTCGTTGATGTTTTCACAGATCAAAGTCTTCGGGGAAAATATCTCATTTCCCTAGCTCCGCTCAGCGTGCACATAAAATGAGAAATAATATTAAAATATTCTGCATTCACAGAAATATCCACAAAAATCACAAATATTATAAAATGACCATTTGTAATAAAATAAATAAATTTTGGGGTGTTACACTCCTCCTCTTCCTCGATGTCATTATTAAAGAAACCCAGCGGATATAACATATGCCTAACTGGTGTCCTAGTTGATGATATCATCGAATCCTCCTGCAGGGGATAAAAACTGTCACCCCAGAGTTCATGTATAGGCATCGTAAACTCAAGACGCACTGAAATATGATGCGTCAACACAAGAGTTCCACCTCTAGTACCACTGAGGGTAAGAGTTAAATCCTCGGTATACACAAACCGCTCTTTTCTAAAGTCAAACCTCCACGCATCAGTCCCCGCATGGAACTATACGGTGACAAAACCCAAAACTTGACGTCTCACCGCCATTAAGACAAATATAGCAAAGATCACTGGTAATAAAAAGAATCACCAGCCTCCTCGTCTCCTTGGTCATCATCAAACACACATAATAAAACAAATATAATACAATAAAGAGGTAAGATCCCTTACATCAATACTAATGAGCCAGTATAGAAAAATGACAGTAAATAATACAGATACGATATTTTCACATACAGTCATAATATCATATATCACAGAAAATATATCAAATAACATAATAATCATGACAGTATGCTGACCCATTATGCATATGTACCAAGACTAAATCCTACTCCATGGAGCTAACCACAATTTCAGAGAGAAAGATAGAGAGTACATGTCTGTATATCGTTTGTAACACCCCTTGATGTAGCAACCAGAGCATAATCGTCATTATGCCATAGTTACTAAATCCAAGTGTGTTACAGTCATGATAACAGTAATTTAAATTCTCAAGAGTCTATATATTTTTTTTTTTTTGACAATTTGCATAGGTAGAAAATATGAGCCTCGAATGAAATATAAATATATTCAAGCCATGATACAACCACTGAAATAAAATCATATCCCTTATATATATATATATATATATATATAGTCAATGTACACAAATCACTGATGACATAGAATATAATAATTACGAGTCCAATAAAATACAAATGAGAATAAAACACAAGAAAGGGGGAAAAGTAGTGACCCAGTGGATAGGTACTACTAGCGGTGCAAAGCCGCAACCCCACATACACATATGACGCTCGAGTCCCGGTCAACAAGTCGCATCAATGCCTCCACGCAACCGCACTCGTACGTAGCCGAAGAAACCTTGTCCAAACGCCCAATCCAATCAACTAAAGTGTGGTCCCTCTTTATCTTCCTCACGATCTTTTATCGATATAAGTATAAAACAGACATACAAAGATATAGGAAACACAGAAAGAGGTAAGACATCCTACATCATTACCAATTATAGCATGCTAGAAACATTACGGCGCCACGCGCCCAAATAGCAAATCAGAAACAGTATATTCAAATACTAACAGTAAGTCCAACAGTAAGCAATTGAACAGTCCAGGCAGGTAATAATTACAGCAATGAACAGATAAGTCATAATATGGAAAACAAATAATAACAACAATGTATATACATGTCATGTCTCATATGCATGTTCCCTCAAACCCCTACTCCATGGAGCTAAACTCAATCAATCGGAGAGAAAGATCAGGAGACATGTCTGTAACTCGACTGCCGAGGCCAGTGCTATCAATAAATTTTCTCATGCGCAAATCATGGCATTGTACAGACATTCTACACTAGATCACGATATAGGACAGTGTCAAGTCCGGATCGTCGGTGTGTTTGCATCGGTTGCCCCACGGCACAGAGGAGCTCTAAACTATCCATGTGGAGGACCCGCACCCCGACGCCCCCGAGGTCATAACACGACCCACACTTGTCTATTCGCACCCGCACTAAGGTGTGTTCAATCTCCTAGGCAACTTGGCCTTACAACAGTCCACAAGGACAAACACAATGCATAAGACACTATGCATGCACATGTATGATCCACCATCTCATACAAGTTCATAATGTGCCACATTAGGCCAACATAAGCATCACTATGTAAATGGTCACTCGCATGGACCCATAATCACATAATATCAATATCAAATCAATTAATACGTCATTAGGTTCATTATGAATCCTAACTTAGAATCCTAACTTAGAATTTATTCCTCATTTCAAGGTTCATGTTCAAAATCAACTTAACATACTAAGGCAATTCGATCTCCAATAACTTACATTTTATTTAAGCCCTCAAGTCTCACATTCTCATGTTCTTTACCCACTTATAATCACCTTAAGTCTTATGATGAATTCATTCTTAGTCCTTTAAGGCTTATGAAGTCTTAATCCTAATAATCCTTCTAATTTAATAATTGTCCATTTCATTACCTAGTTCTCTAAGTATCTAATTACTTATACTTCCGATTTATCAAAATTACATTTTCCCTAAAAATGTACTAGAGGTCGTGGCCTCCTAATGAATTCAATCCCAATTCCTTTCAAGCCATAATCTTGTACACCGCTCCCTTAATTATTTAAAGTGTTCACTTGTTCAATTAACTCACCAAAAACCCTAGGTTCTTGGCTCCAAAACCGTAGCCACCATAGAAGTTTCAACTTCCAATTGTTCTTCCATTAAATCCCATCTTGTTACTTAATTAATCCTAGTCCCATACTTATTGCACATTAACCATAAATTACCCCATTTTTCCACCCAAAACCGTGGCATCACTTGAGTTTCAATTTCAAATTCTTCTTCCATTACATTCCATATTTATACATTGACTACTTCAAATCAAATGCTTGTTACAATTTATCACAATTTCCCCTAATTGCTAGCCTCAAAACCGTGGCCACCAAGAGGGCATTCAACCATTTTCCATCCATATCAAGTCATCAAATCCAATCTAACATTCCATTATATTCAACAATTCAATCCAATAGCATAAATAAGTAAAAATCAACACATAGCATAATTAATCATTAAATTCAAGAACAACCCTCATTAGGGTTCTTCCACCAATCAAGCAAATCAAGGTTCCTAGATGCTAAAAATGGTTGAAGAGGAGTGTCTTCCTCTTACTTGAGTGTAGAAATCAAATGAACTCCAAGAAAGCTCCTTGGAATTTTCTGGATTCAACCTCCAAAATCCCTAAAAATGGTAACTTGTTAGAATGAATACCAAAGCTTGAAAAATGAAGCATGAGTGGTCATAGAAGAGACCATGAGCACGAAAATGAGAGGGAAGGAAGAGTGGTCATGAAACTTACCCAAAATGCTCAAAGTTGGAGCTTGGAGAAAATGGTGAAAATGGAGGATTTTCAAGAAGCTCCAAGAGGGAAAGATGTTTAGAATGGTGAGGAGAGTAAGAAAATGTAATTTGTTTAATTTTTTTTGTGAAGATGGAGGGCTGGATGGTGGCTGGCCGTGGAGCACAAGAGAAATGGAGGAGAAATATTGAAGAAGGAAGAAGAAGAAGAAGAAAACGTAAATGGAGAGAAAAAGGTGTTTTTGGTGATAAATGAATTAAGTGTAATATTTGGACAATTGAAATCAATTCATCCCCTTTTTGGGCTGCTGCAGCCGTAAAAGAGAGAGAGAGAAGAGTGGGTGAGAATTGGCTTCTCAAGGAAGCCAAAACATGTGGTCAAAGTTTGGGGTCAAAGCTTCTTAAGGAAGCTTGATTATTTAACTATTAAATTTGAATTAAAGTGGATAGATTAGATATAAAGTAGATTGCATTAGGATAATGTGATAGTATTTTTATTACACACTATTATCCAATAGATAATAGTTACAGTTGACAGAAGTCAGTATTTAATTAATCTGACAGATGAATTTTTCGCTGTATTGATTTATTTTGTCTGTTAGAATTTCTCGAAAATTATGAAACCTCGTAAACTGTGTCAAGCCTCGGGTTTAGTAAGATCCCCCGTCGACATGTCCATAGTCCAAGGTTCGCAGAGAAAACATCGCGTTTTTTCGGTTCCGGTTAGCGCGCACGCAAAACGAGGAATATACTGTAATATTCGACGTTTCCAGAAAATTCCCAGAAAATTCTCAAAAATTGCAAATATTATAAAACGACTATCCGTCATATAAATTTCCAATTTTTAAAGCATTACAAATCATTTTCATGACTCTGCTCAATGTTCACAGCAAAAGCGAGGAATATATTTTATCTCGAATATATTAAAATATTCATCGTTCCCGGATAATTCCGAAAAAAAAATTCACATAAATCACAAATATTGGGAAATGACTATTCATGGTGAAATAATCAATTTCCGGAGTGTTACACTGGTCTCAGCAATTCTCAGCCCAATGTGCACGCAAAACGAGGAATATATTAAAATATTCGACGGTTCCGGAAAATTCCCAGAAAATTTCCAAAAATTTCAAATATTATAAAATGACTATTCGTCACATAATTTTCCAATTTTTGAAGCACTACAGTCGTTTTCACGACTCTGCTCGAGTTTCACGCAAAACGAGGAATATATTAAAATATTCTGGGTTCTCAGAAAAATCCAGAAAAATTCTAGAAAATCCCAAATATTGTAAAATGATTATTTATCCTGAAATTATTAATTTTTGGGATGTTACAACACTCCCCTTCAAATAGAAATTTCGTCCTCGAAATTTTCATCCCTTAGATCAAACATTAACGTGTTCCTTCATCTTATTTTCTTACCCTCAGATTGTGTCTCTAATTACGTCAATTTAGATCACCCTTACCAACGCGATCTCTATATCTTTGCGTTGCTTTATTCTTCTATTCTCAATTTTCACGAGAATTTTCTCATAAATCAGACTCTCTCTAAATTGCATCGGGTTTAGTTGATGATGTGGCTGGATCGTTGACATACTTTCGTAATCGTGACATATGGAAGATATCATAGAGATTTAGAAAGAAAGGATGACAGAATCTGTTGACAAGCTATTGAACCAAACCCGAAACGAAATTTGATTTAGTCCAAAGAATCTTGGAATGGGTTTTATTAGTGACCCAGACAGGACGACACTGAAACTAGACGTCATACTCCTTCAAAACTCTAATCACCTTTCCTGTCTCATGTTCAACCCCTTTTTATCGAATGGATACTTCAGGTCCTTGTGATTGCTAAAGGCGTTGATCGTAGCAAGTGTTTCCATATTCTCAGAGCAATTTTAGCTACGGCTAGCACCAAACCGTGAGTCAGGCAATTCCCAATGCGTCTTTAACTACCTTGAGGTGTAAATCATAACTTTCCCAACCATGCATGAACACATATCCTAGATTTTACTGTGAAGCACAAAATTCTCCAAACAGTTCCCTGAGATTAGGTAGAACCAAATCTGACGAGTATCTGAATGTCTCCTCGGCTTTTAAAATCTTTCTTCGATAAACTAACTAATTCTGCCAGCTATGTGTCTCTTTTACGGTCTCCAATCTTTCCTTTTGAAGAACTGCTTCAATCTCTTGGAAATCCACAACAATCCCTCCGTTTGGAATTTCATGATCCAAAACTGAACCTTCTCAATTAAGAATCCATACTCTGATACTTTGACATTTGCTCTCTCTCCTTTAAAGTCAGGAAAACTATGCCGAGATGTCCAACGTGTATCTCCATATTTTCGAGAATAGATCAGAATGTCATCATTAATGACAATGACAATTCTGTTCTAGGTAAGGACAAAAGATACAATTCATGTCACTCATGAATACGACAAGAGGATTTGTTATTCCGAACGGCACCACGGGACACCCATAATGCCCATAGCGCATTCGAAATCATTTCAAGGACACTCTCAATCTTCAGCGAATCCAATGATGACCAGGACGTACATCTTTCTCCGAGGATACTCACCCTTGATCATAATCTCGTTCGTTTGACGATGGTGCTCATCTCACTGAGATGTCCCATTCTTCTCCTTAACTGACAGCACTGTAGTTCATCACAAGAAACTTACTGACTACAATGGTGACAATCATATTCCCTTTTCTTTGGTCCTCTACAAAAGGTAACATGTATCCTTGGATTTCTTTTCCCTCACAACGCTTCAACTTTGTTGGTCACATTACGAACTCAAAAGCCTTAGTTTCGAAAATCACTAAGGTGTTGGTCGAAACGCTCTAGCGGTGATAATCGGGAAACGACCAATCAATTTCTAGAATCATGGGCTCAAATAGATATGATTTTAGGTAAGCAAGATAGATCAACGAAAGATTTAGTCTTTAGTAGAAATAGAATAGATTACATAGACTTAGGTGTCAACGACAAGTCTTAGTAACATGTAAATGGAAATAATTTAAGTTGAAGATAGGAAAGATACAAATGAATCCTAATGATCCATAAAGTTACAAATTGTAAAAGGAAGGGTTACCCCCAAATTATATAGCACGATTATAGGATCGTCATTTGAGGCATAACTTCCACGGTTTAGATCTCCGAATTTTGAAGTCTCAAAGACCTCCCAAGGTATAAGTTCTGGCTTCTGCTTGTGGTTCTACAAATTTTTTACAAAATTCCCACAAAACAAACATTGGTCAAGAATTTACCTTTGCTCTGTCGCGATTGCGAGAGACGTGTCCAGGCTTTCCACATTTAAAACAGATTATCCCTTTGATCTTACACTCCCTCGTGAAGTGTTCCTTTCCGCATTTCATACATCTTGGCGAAGATGTCGAATCCGACTGGGTACACCACCACTAGTACTTTGTCCAGGAATTGGTTGTTGTTGTTGTTGTTTCCCTGATACCCGTGCGCATGGTTTCCGCTTAAACTGGTTAACTTTTCTATTATTCCTCCTTTGGAATCTAGGTAGTCCGCGTTTGCCCCGAAGTCGACTTTCCTCCAACAGATTCTGAACCTCAACTTCCAACTCTCGTTGTTGCGTGATCCTCTGATCCTGGTAAGTTGTCATCCCAGCTACCATTTGCCTTTCTTCTGTCGTCGTGGCCATACTTCTATTGTCTTGTCCCGCGCTCACATGTATACGTCTGTCACGAGCCACCGCCCTTGCATGTCTACTGCGAGCCATTGAATCTCTCTGAAGACGGACATAATTACAACAAACAAAAAAATTACTTCAAACAATGTTATCTCCCTATGAAAACCAAACACAGAGAGTCACACAATTCACACAATTCAAGAAAGACAAGCTCAATTCCATACATCCTAACAATCTCCAGCTCGAACTTCTTCATTCTGCTTCCACAGCGTAATCCCTCGTAAGTCGTCAACTCCCAAACTGCTTCTCGAATCTAGTTTACACGAACTATTTCTTTCTCCAGAAGATCGGTTTTTCCAAAACCTTTTGATCTCCTCACAAAAGAATTCCTATTTCCCTAACATAATACGCCTAGGTGAAGTCATAGTTTCCTGTACATACAGAACATTACACATTGAGTAGGCCAGTCCTCAATATCATGCAACTGTATAACAGTAGCTATCAACATTCAACCTACAGCAAGCCATGCATTCCTTTCCCATCATCTCAATCAAGAGACAAGGAAGTGCACAACAGACCAAATTCTAATATGCCTAAACATAGCAAGTCCATACCCCGGCTCAACAGGATGAACTGCTCTGATACCACCTAATGTAACACCCCTTGATGTAGCAACCAGAGCATAATCGTCATTATGCCATAGTTACTAAATCCAAGTGTGTTACAGTCATGATAACAGTAATTTAAATTCTCAAGAGTCTATATATTTTTTTTTTTGACAATTTGCATAGGTAGAAAATATGAGCCTCGAATGAAATATAAATATATTCAAGCCATGATACAACCACTGAAATAAAATCATATCCCTTATATATATATATATATATATAGTCAATGTACACAAATCACTGATGACATAGAATATAATAGTTACAGAGTCCAATAAAATACAGCTGAGAATAAAACACAAGAAAGGGGAAAAGTAGTGACCCAGGGATAGGTACTACTAGCAGGCAAAGCCGCAACCCCACATACACATATGACGCTCGGAGTCCCAGTCAACAAGTCAGGCATCAATGCCTCCACGCAACTGCACTCGTACGTAGCCGAAGAAACCTTGTCCAAACGCCCAATCCAATCAACTAAAGTGTGGTCCCTCTTTATCTTCCTCACGATCTTTTATCGATATAAGTATAAAACAGACATACAAAGATATAGGAAACACAGAAAGAGGTAAGACATCCTACATCATTACCAATTATAGCATGCTAGAAACATTACGGCGCCACGCGCCCAAATAGCAAATCAGAAACAGTATATTCAAATACTAACAGTAAGTCCAACAGTAAGCAATTGAACAGTCCAGGCAGGTAATCATTACAGCAATGAACAGATAAGTCATAATATGGAAAACAAATAATAACAACAATGTATATACATGTCATGTCTCATGCATGTTCCCTCAAACCCCTACTCCATGGAGCTAAACTCAATCAATCGGAGAGAAAGATCAGGAGACATGTCTGTAACTCGGCTGCCGAGGCCAGTGCTATCAATAAATTTTCTCATGCGCAAATCATGGCATTGTACAGACATTCTACACTAGATCACGATATAGGACAGTGTCAAGTCCGGATCGTCGGTGTGTTTGCATCGGTTTGCCCCACGGCACAGAGGAGCTCTAAACTGTCCATGTGGAGGACCCGCACCCCGACGCCCCCGAGGTCATAACACGACCCACACTTGTCTATTCGCACCCGCACTAAGGTGTGTTCAATCTCCTAGGCAACTTGGCCTTACAACAAATTCAAGGACAAACACAATGCATAAGACACTATGCATGCACATGTATGATCCACCATCTCATACAAGTTCATAATGTGCCACATTAGGCCAACATAAGCATCACTATGTAAATGGTCACTCGCATGGACCCATAATCACATAATATCAATATCAAATCAATTAATACGTCATTAGGTTCATTATGAATCCTAACTTAGAATTTATTCCTCATTTCAAGGTTCATGTTCAAAATCAACTTAACATACTAAGGCAATTCGATCTCCAATAACTTACATTTTATTTAAGCCCTCAAGTCTCACATTCTCATGTTCTTTACCCACTTATAATCACCTTAAGTCTTATGATGAATTCATTCTTAGTCCTTTAAGGCTTATGAAGTCTTAATCCTAATAATCCTTCTAATTTAATAATTGTCCATTTCATTACCTAGTTCTCTAAGTATCTAATTACTTATACTTCCGATTTATCAAAATTACATTTTCCCTAAAAATGTACTAGAGGCCGTGGCCTCCTAATGAATTCAATCCCAATTCCTTTCAAGCCATAATCTTGTACACCGCTCCCTTAATTATTTAAAGTGTTCACTTGTTCAATTAACTCACCAAAAACCCTAGGTTCTTGGCTCCAAAACCGTAGCCACCATAGAAGTTTCAACTTCCAATTGTTCTTCCATTAAATCCCATCTTGTTACTTAATTAATCCTAGTCCCATACTTATTGCACATTAACCATAAATTACCCCATTTTTCCACCCAAAACCGTGGCATCACTTGAGTTTCAATTTCAAATTCTTCTTCCATTACATTCCATATTTATACATTGACTACTTCAAATCAAATGCTTGTTACAATTTATCACAATTTCCCCTAATTGCTAGCCTCAAAACCGTGGCCACCAAGAGGGCATTCAACCATTTTCCATCCATATCAAGTCATCAAATCCAATCTAACATTCCATTATATTCAACAATTCAATCCAATAGCATAAATAAGTAAAAATCAACACATAGCATAATTAATCATTAAATTCAAGAACAACCCTCATTAGGGTTCTTCCACCAATCAAGCAAATCAAGGTTCCTAGATGCTAAAAATGGTTGAAGAGGAGTGTCTTCCTCTTACTTGAGTGTAGAAATCAAATGAACTCCAAGAAAGCTCCTTGGAATTTTCGGATTCAACCTCCAAAATCCCTAAAAATGGTAACTTGTTAGAATGAATACCAAAGCTTGAAAAATGAAGCATGAGTGGTCATAGAAGAGACCATGAGCACGAAAATGAGAGGGAAGGAAGAGTGGTCATGAAACTTACCCAAAATGCTCAAAGTTGGAGCTTGGAGAAAATGGTGAAAATGGAGGATTTTCAAGAAGCTCCAAGAGGGAAAGATGTTTAGAATGGTGAGGAGAGTAAGAAAATGTAATTTGTTTAATTTTTTTTTTGTGAAGATGGAGGGCTGGATGGTGGCTGGCCGTGGAGCACAAGAGAAATGGAGGAGAAATATTGAAGAAGGAAGAAGAAGAAGAAGAAAACGTAAATGGAGAGAAAAAGGTGTTTTTGGTGATAAATGAATTAAGTGTAATATTTGGACAATTGAAATCAATTCATCCCCTTTTTGGGCTGCTGCAGCCGTAAAAGAGAGAGAGAGAGTGGGTGAGAATTGGCTTCTCAAGGAAGCCAAAACATGTGGTCAAAGTTTGGGGTCAAAGCTTCTTAAGGAAGCTTGATTATTTAACTATTAAATTTGAATTAAAGTGGATAGATTAGATATAAAGTAGATTGCATTAGGATAATGTGATAGTATTTTTATTACACACTATTATCCAATAGATAATAGTTACGATTAATGTCGTATTTAATTAATCCGACAGATGAATTTTTCATTTGTATTGATTTATTTTGTCCGTTAGAATTTCTCGAAAATTATGAAACCTCGTAAACTGTGTCAAGCCTCGGGTTTAGTAAGATCCCCATCGACATGTCCATAGTCCAAGGTTCGCAGAGAAAACATCGCGTTTTCCTGCTTGGTCAGCGCGCACGCAAAACGAGGAATATACTGTAATATTCGACGTTTCCAGAAAATTCCCAGAAAATTCTCAAAAATTGCAAATATTATAAAACGACTATCCGTCATATAAATTTCCAATTTTTAAAGCATTACTGATCATTTTCATGACTCGCTCAATGTTCGCAAAAACGAGGAATATATTAAAATATTCATCATTCCCGGATAATTCCGAAAAAAAAATTCACATAAATCACAAATATTGGGAAATGACTATTCATGGTGAAATAATCAATTTCCGGAGTGTTACACTGGTCTCAGCAATTCTCAGCCCAATGTGCACGCAAAACGAGGAATATATTAAAATATTCAACGGTTCCGGAAAATTCTCAGAAAATTTCCAAAAATTTCAAATATTATAAAATGACTATTCGTCACATAATTTTCCAATTTTTGAAGCACTACAGTCATTTTCACGACTCTGCTCGAGTTTCACGTAAAACGAGGAATATATTAAAATATTCTGCGTTCTCAGAAAAATCCAGAAAAATTCTAGAAAATCCCAAATATTGTAAAATGATTATTTATCCTAAAATTATTAATTTTTGGGATGTTACATCGTTAGCCTCAAATCATGTGCCAATATTTCATATCATGTTGCGCAACATGGCTAATACAAGACACTATCAACAAATCACTGAAAGAGTAGCAACTCCATCAAGACAGATGGTGTGTTTGTATAGGATACCACGACGCAGAGGTGCTACCAACTGACCATATATGACTTTCTACACCCCAACGTCTCCAAGATCACTGAAGATCGTAACTACGCAATTCTCACCTGCATGAAGGTGTAATTTCCATTTCCTAGGCACACTTGTCTTAATCTAATAAGCTGACACATTTTTCTATGCATGATGTATGATTCAAAACACATACAAACTATATTCTTATAGTATTTCACATATACACACCATTTCTTGGCAGTATCATTTTCCAACATAACTGGGCCCACCACTATAGCCCAACAGTAAACTGTTGTTATTTCTAATTGCGTAAATATTTTATCGCATTTTTGAAATTGCATAATATTTTTCTTATGTTTTCAAATCGTATAAATATTTTCCAACGTTTTTACAATTGCGGAATTATTTTCAAACATTTTCTCAATCGCATAGCGATTTTAAATCATTTTCTCAATCATGTGACCTAAAAATAATTGTTTTTAAATCGCATAAGATTTTTCTAGCATTTTTCACTTACATAAAATATTTCATAACTTTCTAAACTTATTTATAAAATTTCTCTACATAATATAAACAATTTGTCATTATTTACAATATTATCCTACTAAGAATTCTTAACGTAATATTTTTCACTATTCTTTACAGAAATTTAACTTCTTTGATTTACTTAAATATTATAGCTCAAAATTTTCTAATGCGCTTCAAAACCCAAAGGGTGATCTATACGTTAGCCAATTTCAAGTTTTAACTTTATTCCTTATCATAAATTAAACTTGCTAATATAATTCTAAACCTTAAATCTACTTTCCTTTTTCTACTAAAAAATCACGAAATTGAATTCTTGTTAATTAACCACCTAAATATACACTTTAAGAAAATAATCTTAGATATAAAACACTAAGCTTTGGCATGTTGGCCAAAATTTATTTATACTCCATAAATCATATTTAGTCACTTTCCATCACATAATCCTTTACCAAACCCTTTAATCCAATTTCTTATCATTAAATCCTTTAATCCATGATTTAGAAAAATAATTTTGAAACATCTTGCCCTCTTGGTGGTGTAAAACCGTGAGCGTCCATAGGTTCTTTGGAACCTTCTTAAAACTTTTAATCATATGAATCAAATCCTACTTAACATAATAAATTAACATACTTCAAAATCACATAATCAAGCATATAATCAAAGCTATAAAACATACCAACCAAACACAAACAAAGTAAGCAATAAACCATACAAGTGAATAAATCCTTATGGATTTTTCACCACAAACAAACCACTTCCTCACCACCAACATATGGTTGATAAGGTTAATCTCCCTCTTACCTTAAGGAAGACAAAATCCTACAAGTTGCTCCCTCCAAGAATTTCATGTAGTCCTCCAAAGGAAACCTTAACAAACTTAAACCAACACAAAGTCATAAACTAAGCTTTACAAAGAGAAATCATAGATCAATCATGGCTTAGAAATTTAGAAATCAATCTTAGAAACAAGAACAAGAATTTTACCTTGTAGAATAGAAAACTTTAGCTTGATTTTCAAGAGAGTAGATGGAAGAACTAGACTTTGTTCACAACTTGAAAGATGTTTAGAATGGTGTTTGGGTTTAGGAAATCAACTTGGATGAAATTTAGGAAATTTGGATGGTGTTTTTTGGTGTGCTAGCTGAGAGCTTCAATTTGGAGAGAAAGAGAATTCTTTGTTGTATTTTGAGAGAAAGAGAAGCTAATAGATCCAAAGTAAGATGAAATGAAATAGATAGCCTATTTCTGCATTTCCGTGAAATACTTCTCCAAAGGAGTAAGATACTTTGCTAACACTTATGACTTAGCATATGGCTTAAGTCACCAAATGATCATGCAATGGTCGCCTAAATTTCCATTGGCTTAAAGCAAGTGAATCACCTAATTCTAGATGCTTTGTGAAGCTTCCTAGCCGTGGAGCTCCAAGGAGAAAGGTAACCAAATTTTAGTTCAATTGCATCCTAACTAGATTAAGCTAACTTAGTTAGATATCCTAGTTCCATTACTAACTATCTAGTTACTCATGAATGACTCACATACCTTATAGAAGACTCCAGAAAACTCTTGTAACTAGAAACTCTAATGAGTAGCAAACTAAGTTTGTTCCATTTAGTTACTTCCTAGGCTTATACTAACTTAGTTTAAGTAATCTAGTTACATCTAGTTACAAAGCTAACTAGCTTAGCCATTTTCGTTGACCATTTCCTATTAGTTCTCATCAAGTTTTAATTATTCTAATTGGTTCATAAAATAAATCATTAAATCTTTTTCTCTATTGACTATTATCCAATAGACATTAGTTACAAAAACTATTACCCAATGGACAGAACATACCACTCACAAGGCAGTATATATTTGTTCGCTGAATAGTAAAATACATAATATTTTTATTTTACAAATAAATTCTAAAAATTAAAAGATCATGACACGTATCTCTCGGATTTGAGTTTAGTAAGATCCCCCAGCTCCAAATAAATCAATAAAGATTTTCCTAAGGCCGAAAATTATTATTTTCCTAACTCGGAGTAAATCACACACAATGATAAAAATACTCACAGAACAGTCAAAATAAATTTACAACACACAGAAATCATAAAACAATACAATTTAGTCATTACTATAAAATAACCAAATTTTGGGGAGTTACATGAACCACCGCTAGCAAAACAACAAGGAGAAAAAGAGGAAAGACAAGGGGAAAAAGAGGAAGGAAAGAAGAGGAAGCTAATGGGAAAAGGCAAGCTTGAAGACTTGTGATCATCTCCATCATCAACTCCATCTTTGCTTCTCAAGGTAGGGGGTTTCTATCCATTTTATCTTTTATGTTCATTTTGATGAAGTTAGGGTTCTTGGATGTATGTTTGGTTTGGTGAGCAAATTCCTTGCTTTTAACTTAGTTCTTGACCCCAAAAGTTGAGTTAAAGTGTTTTCAGTTCATTGGAAATCATGGTAGCTTGTTTTGCTTGATGGATGTTCATATGCCTATTTGAGGAGCTTTTAGGTTTTGGATGATTCCATGGCTTGATTTAGTTTAAATCCATGTTAGATGAGTTGAGTTAGTGATTTATAATTCCAACATGTTAGAGAGCATGTTAAGGGAAGAAATCTTCTAGAATTTTGCCATGAGAGGTTTAATATCATATTATTCCTTAATGGAACAGTAATAGCTTTTGCAGAATTCTACAGATTTATGTGCTAAGTGTAACATCCTCTTTGACTTAATGATATTAATCAGGGTTATAATAGTTTAATAAGTCTAGTGTAAGTTACCTGATGATTTTGATAATTATTTGGGTTGAATTGAGCGTAAATCTATAACACTGACTAGGAGGAATAGCTTAAAATAGTTCAGAATTTAGCTTAAATAGCTAAAAGGATGAAGATAAATATGGTAAAAGTGTTTGGAAGTCATTAAGAATAGGAATGAGCTATATGGACTTTTGCAAGATCAGATAAGTTAGTTTGACATTTTTAATGACATTGCGATAGTGTTTAAAGACCAAAATAATCAGATAAAAGGATAAAAAACACATAGGGCTATGAGCAAGTGTAAAATAGAGGAATGAAGATTAATTTGAGAGTAAAAACAGATTATAATGGACACTTGAAAGCTCCTAAATTCAGTTCCATAAGGTTTAATTTAACCCAAAGATCAATAGTGAAGCTTAGTGTCTGATAAAGGTGTATACAAATGATTGTGGAAAAGTAAATTTGAGAAGTGCGTGACATCATATAATTTTCCATAATGCCTATGGAGGTTGAAAAATCCACTTCTAAGAAATTAAAGAGTCTTTAGCAGATAAAGCTTATCCATTGAAATATCACTTTTCCCTTTTTATTTTCCTTCTTCACCATCCCCACTCCCCTCATTATACTTTTGAGATATTTTTCTCTCTCATCTATCTCTCGCTCTCGGCTAACAGCCTAAATAAAAGAAACAGAGAGAAGAAAGATGAGAAAAGAAAGAAAATAAAGACAGAAATAGAAACGAATAGAAGAGAAACAGAGAGAGAGAGAGAAGAGAGAAGGAAAATGAGACAAAACAAAGGGAAGGGAGACGTGAGACAACAAAAATGAAGGGGAAGAAGGAAGATCAAGTAAGAACCAAAGAGGAAAATCAAGAAGGGAAAAGTATGGAGCCATGAGAACTAAGGTAAGGGGTGTTTTCTTAAACTTTTCATTCAAAACTTGTTTTCCACTGGATTTGAAAGAAAGCTTGTTTTGAATGATGGATTTGAATCCTTGGCTTTAACAAGAATTGGTTTTGAAATTAATTTGCTCTTGAACTTGGAATAATGATGATTTTGAGCCTTGGAAAAGTGGTATATCAATGGATTGAGGATCACCCATTCATGCATTGTTGTTCTATGATGTTTTGACCTTGTGTTGGATGATGTTTTGATTGCTTTTGATATGATAATGGGTGGGTTTTGGGGTTTTCTTCTCCACTGGACTGTTTTCATAATCTTGAGCATCCAAATAACCAATTATGGGTGAACCAAAACCGATTATTGAAGCAACCAGGAGACACCATGCATTCCATAACCGGTTAGGAGCTTACCATAACAGGTTATTGGTCTCAAACATAGGCTCCCTACCTGAGTATAATCAGTTATACAAATTGCATAACTTGTTATTGCTTAAAACAGAAACAGATTGGAGGAAGCAATAATCAGTTATCAAAGAAGCATAACTGATTATTGGCTCCATAAAATAGAAATATGGGAGCTCCAAGAGAGCTAATAACCAGTTATAAGCACGATATAACCGATTATTAGCTTCTCAAATAGATAAAAAGGGAGGTCCATAATCAGTTATGCTAGGAGAATAATTGGTTATGGAACATAAGACTGAACTTGGTTAGCCAAGGATAATTGGTCAGGGCTTGTGACCAACCAATTAACTTGCTTCAAAACGTGAACCCAAGATAAATGTAGGGGTACGGGACCTCAAGAACACTTAACCTCATGCATGATTGGTTATGATACCATGGAATTATGATTGAAAAGATCGCATAATGGGTAATCTTATTATATATGAATTGACATATTGAGACTTGTGTAATGATATGAGTTTATGGAATGATTCTTTTAATGCATCATTGGTTTGATAATTGTGCATGCTATCATGAGTTAAGATGGATCGATGATACATCTTTGCATCATGCTTTAATATGATATGACATGATGATGTGCCTTATTTTTGGCATGATGAGCATGATGATTGATGATTGTGATGATGATTGATGTTTGATGTTATGAGTAACCCATTCCTAGGATATCCTTGGACCTAGGAGGTGACTTGGAAATGGTGGTTGAGGATGGACATTCCCTTACCACCAAAGTATTGAGGCTGAGGATGGAAGTTACCACTCCCTCTTTACTCAAGTTCTCCATGGTCAATGTGTAGTTGAGGATGGACATTCCCTCTCTACACTTGAGGCACTCCTAGTTTAAAGATAGCATGAGGATGGACATTCCCTCTCTATCAATAATAGTTGAGGATAGACATTCCCTCTCTACTCACAACTCTATAGAGGATGGACATTCCCTCTTTGTTGTGGCTTGATTTGGGTTACCCGAGGTAGTGCTGTGTAGCGAGAGCTACGAATGGGTTGAAGTGCACTAACCCGAAAACAGGCTACTACCAAGAGATTAGTATTATGAGGATGGACATTCCCTCCATACCATTTAATTTGAGATGACACATGCGTCCTGATGATTTGAGACAAGATTTCCCATGAATGAGATTTTCTTGATATTTGGAGATATGATTCCAATGTAATTGATTTGAGTCTCAATGACTCTAGATATGAGGAGTTTCAAATAATAGATTTTGATGATATGACTGATGTAATACCCTTAGTAACATGTTAGACTTGTATATGGTTACAAAAGGTAGCATATTTCTTGCTTAACAAGTCTCAGAAGTTTTGTGATAAACTGAGTTCATTTAGGCACTTAGTTGCAACTCGGAAGTTGAAAAGTAGCTTAAAATGACTTAGATAATAGCATAAGTTGCTAAGTTGTAGGAAATAAACATAGAGAGTTTGTTTCTAGGTCACAAATGATCTAAGTAAGATGTGGTAAAAGTTTCAAGAGAATCAGAGTCAGTTTGGTATTTTTAGGCATATTGGATGTGTGCTTTAATACCGAATGACTAGCAGTAGATATAGAAAATCATGAAAATGGTGAAACAATAATTTAGATGAATCCTATGATTTATTCTAAAGTTGTTGGAAGCTGAAAAACTTGAATTAGCATAATTCGGGTATTCTTAGCATATATGGAAGTTCTAGTAAAATATCCTAAAGGATATGATGGTCATTCTCTCATTTCTCTCTCTCATGGTTAAAAAGGCAGCAAAAGCTGCAAAGGAAGAAAAAGAAAGAAAACAAATGAAGAGAAGGGAGAAAAGGATAGAAAGGAAGAAGAAGAAAGGAAGAAGGAAGATCAAGAGCAAGAGGATCAAAATCAAAGCATAGAGCTTGAAGATCTTCATCTCAGCCATCAAAAGGTAGGGCTTTTTATGTTCATCTTCATTTCTTCTCTTCACTTTCTCCATAGATGCACCTATGGTGCATAATAGGTCAAATTGAGATATAGAGGTGTTTGATGTGTTTTGCTTGCATGAATGTGTTTCTTTGGTTATTTATGACTTGAACATGGCATAAGTTGAAGTTAGAAGCTTAGAACATCTCATTTAGACCATTGATGCTCATTTTTGGGGTTTGAGGTCAAGGTTGTGTGATTTTGGTTCATAATCCAAATTGAGTGGTTTTGTTGATGATTAATGATTCCTATGTGTTAATAAACGACTTAGGGACTTAGAATCACCTAGAAACTGTTTTGGAATGGCCAAAAACCATGAATTGGACCAATGGAATAGTATCATGCCTTGCAAAATTATGCAGAATTGAGTTTCTGCTATGGGCGTCGCGGCGTGGGGACAGTGGCGCCGCGGCGCGAGGCCTTAATTCTAGGAAAATGGTTTGCTTCACAATTTGAAGTGCTGCACTAGATGGGATCATTGATATATGTTTCCTAACTATGTTGAGACACAAATAAGAGTATTTTTCAATAAGGAAATTGTCACCTAGAATTAATGAAAAGAAGTCTAAGTTTTGAACATCCAAGAGCTATGGATGGACTTAGTGTAAATTTATTATGCTACTAGAGTTAATCAAACAAGAGAATGATTCTTTGGTATGCATATGTTATGAATGAACTTTAAAGCAACCAAAAGCAAGGGTTTACTATAGAAAAGTGTCTTTCACCTATGTAATTTGGTGTTACTTAGCTTCACTAGAGATGTGATGATAAGATGATGCATTAAACATAAGTATACTAGGATGGATTGTGGTATTTGATGAGCGTCGAACTCAGTCAAAATTATAACCGAAGTTATTACCTAAACTTGTAGTATAGTGAACAACACCGGATCGTCTCCTCAAGGATCGTAGATGCAATTTGATCAAATCAAGTGAAAGTTAGAAAAAGGGGGTTTTGATGGTTCAAGGATCGCAGTGACATGATTTAAAGAGAAATAACAATTAAAAGAACAGTCAATTCAGAAATCTATCCGAGATTGGGTGGATTCAATCATAGACCTTTCAACAAACACCTGAAATACATTTGAATGGTTAACTTGGATCTAACCGAGATCTCTGCATCGATCCGAATTCATACTAGACAATCGTCCGTAATTCAATTGACAAGTGATAAACACAAATCTGCAATCGCACCATTCATGTAAATATATGTCAATTTAAGCACCGAATTCAATTAACCTAGGCACAAATCAAGTAACCTAACCTCTTCAATTACGTGATTAGTTTAGATCAATCAGTTCTAAATTTCATCACAATACTTAATCTTAAACCAAGATCAAATCGGATCAAACATAAACAGAATTACCATTCATGCATTCAAGATCAAGAGAACGAGAAGAAGAAGAGAAGAGGAATTCAAATATAAATCAAATACATTACATAACCAAGGTCTCAAGAATCCAAGCCACAATCTCTTCAAGAGTCCCGAATTGACTAGAAGTGACTTAGCTCTCCATTACAATGAAGGAAAAATATACAAGAACTATGAAAAGCTATTTCTAACACCAAGTGTATGTTGTGTTTAGAGCTCTCCACATGCTTCCTTTTATAGAGGATTCAGAGTAGTAGTAGATGGGTAGATGAGATTAGTAGGTGGAATTAGTAGGTGAGCTTGGTAGGTGAACTTGGTAGGTGAGCTTGGTAGGTGAACTTGGTAGGTGAGCTTCCTTGTCTCCGAAAGTATTCATTGCTGAACTCATTGATTTCGTCATTTTTGAGCCAAATGGTCTTCATGAAAGTTCTAGGAAATTGTCTAAGCTTTCCAATGGCTCTGGAAGCACCCAAAAATTCGTCCTACAGCCCAAGATATGACCCAATTACTACAGACTACTCAGGACCAATTTCAGCACCTCTGTTTTGACTTTCAGACCCAATATCTCCATCAAGGAGCCCGAATCAAGTTTTGTGTTTGTCATGAAAGTTGTACATATGGGTCTTAACTTTCAGATCACCAATTTTCAGCCCATTCTATAAACCCAAACTCGAATTATGTTCTGGTTACTACACACTGTTCGGGTTCCAGTCACAAATCCCATATTCTGATTTCCATGCCCAATTAGCTCCACTAAATGTCTGAATTTGACTTTGAGCTCTTCATCAAAGTTGTAGAGCTCTCTTTTATCTTTCCTACAAGGTAAAATTCATAATTATCAGACATTTAGAACTCAAGATATGGTCAAAATACAGAAATAGTGTAAGACTCGAATAATGCTGAAAAATCAATTAAGTCCGATTCGAGTTCAAACTTACAAAACATAATCAAATTCAGTCAATTAAGTACATGAAGAGTGTAAATGACTAATAATGAGGGTTTCTTAATGAATAAAATATGTGATTATCAAATTCTCCCACACTTAGCTTTTTGCACTCCTGGGCAAAACATATAAAACTAAAGTTAGAAGACAAAGACAAACGACACAAACTTAAAAGTTAAAAACTCTAAAGGACTCAATGAAGCAAGAAGAGCAACAAGAAATTCAAGGGATCAAAGCATAAATGAGGTAACATTTCTTCACATCTCAAACCAAAATGCAAGGAAACTTCCGTTGAAAAGAATGAATTAAGAATGATGGATCTTCACAATATTCCTCTCAATCTCTCAAGTGTTTAAAAGGTAGGTATTTCACTCAATTCAACCCATGAAAATTGCACTACCATAAGCTTGCTTATCTTCTACTTCTCCACTACTCAAAACACATGCACACACAAATCATGAGGACTTTATTCAAGGTTGTAGTGAGGTCAAGGTAACAGAAGAGGATAAAATAGATATGAGAAGATAAATACCAAAGAGAATAAAAGCAAATGAGAGCTGAGTTCAAATAACGAGCATAAAAGTTCATCTCAACTCTAATGTATATCCCTTTACATATTCATTTCCCAATCCTTTTCTCTCTTTTTTTTTTATATATATATGAACATAACTATATACATACATTTTTCTTCTTTTTTTTTTCTAGGCACTCTTTTTTTTTCAACAACCATTTTGTACACACACCCCCACACTTGTTCAAAAACTCATCCATTAACCAGGCTAATGTTCTTTTATTCCCTAAGGTACAGTAAGAACACGATTTTTCATTTAAGGCACATAATGAGCTAGAAACAAGGAATGGTCAAATAAGCTCAAAGGGGTTAAGCAAAGGAAAATATACAAGGTTGGCGGGAATCGAGAGAATTTTCGAGAGGTCAAAAGAGTGCTTGATATCATATTGAAAACAAGGTTGGCTATTTGGTTAAACTAGCTAAGAAAGAGGGCCTCAATCATGTTCATGCATGCAAGTGAAATGTAGCCTCAAAAAGAATCAAAGCAAGTTCTAGAGTGGTCATTAACATGAGTGAAAATCACACAAGAAAGAAGAGAATGGCATAAATGTTGAATCCATCCATTAGGCTCAAAATCTCACAAGGTATGCATCCATCAAACTCAATTCATCAATTCAATCATCCATCACCAAGCATATCAGTTCAAGAAGGGAGAAAAATTATTCAATCATGCAATGAACCCCTTTTTATTATTTTTTTTTTATTTTTTTTTTTAAATTTTTTTTTTTTGAATTTTTTTTTAACAAACGAAAAGAAACAAAACATGCTAAAATCTCTCCCCACACTTAATGTAACATTGTCCTCAATGTGAAAGAAAGAGATAGAAAAGAGCAACACAACCTGATAAGAAGTGAATCAACGCTAAGCAGAAAAGAAACACACTGTCAGTGCCGCAGCAGACCCTGAAAAGAAATCAAACAAGAAAACGTTAGTACTTCTACAATTCAATACTAATTAATTACTACCTAAAAAAACTCCTTACTCGCCACCAATTAAGATCGTCTCAAGAGTAAAATTACTCCTTACTCGCCATCACGAATTGGTTTAATAAGTCCATGACAATCATATCATACTAAACAAAACAACAACAATTTTTTTTTTATCAAACCCATTAAAGAGAAAGTTTCAGATCGGGCTCTTGTTTCTTGTTACTTCCTTCGCTGCTTCCTGTTGACCAATCAATCTGAGCTAATACCTGATCAGGTACATACTCAAAAGCTTCTAATTTATCAATGAGCTCATCAATAGTGGAGCGAGAGATAAGAAGTTGTCTTGTCAAGGAGTGATAAATTTACTTCCACGACTTTGTCAAGAAAAAGAACAAAAGATCAAAGAAATTATTAACATTCAACAAACCAATGGGTTTATGGTGGATGTTCGGTTCGACCAAGAGGCAATTTGAAAAATTTCTTCCAAAGTACCAAAACCACCTGTAAGGCAATGAATGCATCGAGTTTTCAAGCATTATCTTCATGCGTTCATGCATTGATGATACTTTAAGTTCCTCCCCAATTGTCTTTCCATTGATGTTCTGTTGAGCTAAAGTTTCGGGAATGACACCTAAAACTGACTGTCTCTTACAAAGGCAAAGAAGTGATACAGCCCCCATTAACCCACGACAACCTCCCCCATATACAAGATGAATGTTCCTCGCAGCAAGTGATCGACCAAGAGTGCTAGCTGCGTTTACAAACTCTAATCCCTTCCCATAACTCGACCCACAAAAAACACTGACATTTTTGAGGTTACGAATAGAAGGCCCCATTCTATACTCTTCCTCCCTTTGAGTGTTTCTGAGTTTGAAGGAAAATGGAGAAAATGGAGTGTTTAAATAGGAAAAAGAATGGAAAGGGAAATAATTGCACCTATAAGGGTAGGTTGGCTGTTGTCAGAAAAGGTTGAAATTAAGAGACACAGAATCTTTTTTTTTTCTTTTTTTTTTTGTCGACTTCAAGAAAAACCATCAAGGTAAAGAAGTCTAGAAACCCCTGAAGGACCCTGCTCAAAGGATCGTCTGTACAAAAATCAAAATACAACAAAATGATACAAAGATAATAGAAAATGATGACATACCTGTATGTACAGTTTCCATGGCGTATCTTTATACTGCTTGTCATGAGTGCAGTAGACATCACGTCCGTTTTTTTTTTTTTTTTTTTTTTGAAATTGTTAGAAAAACTTGATGAAAGATGAGTGTATACTTACTTAAGATTGGGATGGAGGTAGTCTGCTCTTTCGGCTTTGTGCCAAAGCATTGTTGACCAAGATTCGACCCATTCAAGACCAAATAAGCAACATAGGGCTCCCGGAAGGGACAAGTGACCATAATACGACCGTTGCCTCACATGTGGGATACAATCTACCTTTTTGTTTTTCAATTAAGAAGGCTGGATCAGGATGCATGCATTTCTCCATTCACGGTTTGTGTTACCAAAGCCAACCCTAAGAAGTATACATTTTTTTTTCATTTTTTTTTTTTCATTTTTTTTGTTTTTTTTTTTTGTTTTTTTGTTTTTTTGTTGTTTTTTTTTTTTGTTTTTGTTTTTGTTTTTGTTTTTTTTTTAAAATGACATGAAGAAGAAGAAGAAGATGATATGTACAGATTGTTTGTGGATATGGCTCACATCTGCCTCTGGTTTAACGTCCAGTAATGGCTTAAACGTCTTCTATGAGTCGAGGATAAGCTTCCCATCCAATTTTCTTATAAATTGGCAAACAGTCTTTTAGAGTCAGATTCCCAAGACTGTAGCGTTGTTCTTCATCCTTGAAGAGATTCCACAATTTAAGAATTTCACGATGCACCAATCCACAAGAATGCATCTCAAGAGTCAATAAGATATCATCTAATGACTCCTTACTCAGTCCATTCTTAATGAAGAAAATTTTATCTTCTCTATTTGCGGAAACCATTCCCTTAGTACGACATCGCTTGTTACAGTTCCATCGTCCACATTTGTGACAGACTTGTAACCTTTTTGCTCTTCTCCTTTTAGAATATGAACTTCTTCCAAGACCGGGCATATATGAGTCAAATGAAATTGAGGACTCACCTGCTAATCGGACCTTTGCTTCAATTATCCAAATAGACATCTTCTCGCATACCCTTGTGCATTAACATTCTCAATCTCTCACATCGAACTTTGTAGATTTTTCTCGAGCATTTTGAGGAAGAGAAGGAAAATGTTTTCTCGGGTTTGAAAGAATGACATCCATTTTGAAGTCTTTGTCCATTAACTTAAGCGCACGAAAATACTAGTATCCATTCCTGCAAGAAAGAGATATTATTTGTCCGAAACATCAATCAAACAAAGAACTCAAGAACTTGGTTTTCCAGAATGGTTGAGTCTTTGTCCATTAACTTAAGCGCAGCATACATTCCTAGGATCCTCAATATCTACGTCCCCGAGTAGTAGTGCGACGATAATCTCAAAGCGAACTTTTTGACCAATTTCCGCAGCTTTTGCAAAAGGTGTAATAGACCTTTAATAAAGTAGGCCAATAAAATCCATACCGCAAGATTTTCGCAGCTTGTTGTCGCCGAAGAAAAAAATGACCTCCACATGCTTCGAGCGACACTACCTACCTCATTGTCGGGCACACACTGTTTTTTTTTTTTTTTCTTTTTCTTTTTCTTTTTTTTTTTTTTTTTTTTCTTTTTTTTTTTTTTTTCATAATGCGGATGGAGAAGGTTCATCACCTCCACTTCGCATTCTCTGAAGTTCATGATATCTTGTTTGAGGCGGTGTCCATTTACGATGAAAGCTTTGGCGGTGACCTCACTTTTAATCGAGAACAAAGCACTGAAAGGAAAAACATTAGTAACAATAAATGGTCCATCCCATCTAGACCTTAATTTGCCAGGCATGAGTCGAGGCGGGAGTTATAGAGGAGAACTTTTGACCAATCTCAAATGTTTTCCTCAGAATCAACTTATCATGGAAGGCTTTGGTCTTCTCCTTATAAAGTTTGGAACTTTCATAAGCCTCCAAGCGGATCTCCTCCAATTCTTTAACATGTGCACCTTCCTCTCCAAACCTGCTTGATCTAGGTCCAAGTTGCACCTTTTCACCGCCCAGAATGCTCGATGCTCAATTTCCACCGGTAGGTGGCAGGCTTTTCCAAAAATAATCCGATACGGAGACATCCCGATTGGTGTCTTATAAGCAGTCCGGTAAGCCCATAAAGCATCCTCAAGCCTCTTGCTCCAGTCCTTTCTGTTAGGTTGAACTGTCTTCTGGAGTATCTGCTTAATTTCTCTGTTGGAGACCTCGGCTTGCCCATTGGTTTGGGGGTGGTAGGGTGTAGAAACCTTGTGTTGGACTCCATACTTCTTCATCAAAGCCTCTATGCTTCGATTGCAAAAATGTGAACCTTGATCACTAATGATGGATCTCGGGACTCCAAACCTACAGAAAATCTGTGATCTAATAAAATCCACAACAACTTTAGAATCATCAGTCCGAGTGGCCTTAGCCTCCACCCATTTAGATACATAATCCACAACAAGCGAGAATGTAAACAAAACCAAATGATACAGAAAAGGACCCATAAAGTCAATACCCCAAACATCAAAAATCTCACGAGAATAATAAGGGTTTCGGGGCATTTCATTCCTACGAGAAGTATTCCCTGTTCTCGGCATTGATCACAAGATTTGCAAAACATATATGCATCATGAAATAGAGTGGGCCAATATAATCCGAGTCTAAAACTTTCCTAGCAGTCCGTTGAGGACCGAAGTGGCCGCCACATGCAAGTTTATGACAAAAGCTAAGAATGGAATGGAATTCATCATCGTGCACACATCTCCTAATTACTTGGTCACTTGCAAAATCTCCATAAGTAAGGATCATCCCATACATAATACTTTGACTCACTTTTCAATTTATCAATCTTAGCCTTAGTGAAATGTGCGGGTATTGCTTTAGCAACCAAGAAATTAATCAAATCAAGAAACCAAGGGATGTTGCCTTGCGCTTGAAAAGTGCTCATCGAGGAAAACATCATGGATGGGAAAAACATCTCGCCTCCCTTTCAATTCGACTCAAGGGATCAGCCACCAAATTCTCCGCTCCACTCTTGTCACGGATCTCAATATCAAACTCCGGAGGAGCAACATCCACCTAATCAACCGGGGCTTGGCATTGGGCTTTTTCGGGAGAAACTTCAATGCTGCATGATCCGAAAACACAACCACTCGGAACCAAGCAAATATGATCGAAATTTATCTAAAGCAAAAACAATTGCTAAAAGTTCCTTTTCGGTTGTGGTGTAGTTGATTTGTGCGGGATCTAAAGTTCTCGAAGCATAGGAAATGACATGAGATACTTTACCGACCCTTTGTGCAAGAACAGACTCCCAATGCATAATTAGAGGCATCACACATCAGTTCAAATGGAAGTGTCCAATCCGGCGGTTTGATGATAGGTGTACTGGTCAATGCCTGCTTCAATTGATTGAAGGCATCCTGACACTTCTTGTCAAAGTGAAACTCCACATCTTTTTGCAGTAAGTTGGATAGCGGAAGTGCAATTTTGCTGAAATCCTTTATGAACCGCCGATAGAAACCTGCATGACCAAGGAAAGAACGAATCTCCCGCACGCATGTGGGGTAAGATAGGCATGAAATAACATCTATTTTTGCAGGATCTACCTTAATACCCTCACGAGATATCACATGCCCTAAGACTATACCTTGTTCTACCATGAAATGACATTTCTCAAAATTTAGAACGAGGTTAGTCTTAATGCATCTATGCAAGACCTGAGCCAGACTATCTAAACATGCATCAAAGGAAGATCCATAGACAGTAAAATCATCCATAAATACGTCCATGCAATTTTTTAAAAAATCAGAAAAGATACTTACCATACACCTCTGAAAGGTGCCTGGAGCATTGCATAGACCAAAGGGCATCCTCCTGTATGCAAATGTGCCAAATGGACAAGTGAAAGTAGTCTTCTCTTGGTCTTCTGGGGCTATATGAATCTGAAAATAGCCCGAATATCCATCCAGGAAACAATAATGTGACTTGCCAGCTAACTGCTCTAACATCTGATCAATGAAGGGCAACGAGAAATGATCCTTTCTGGTAGCCTGGTTGAGCCGCCTATAATCAATGCAAACTCGCCAACTGTTTTGAACTCGTGTGGGCACAAGCTCATTGTTCTGATTCGCAACCACTGTGACCTCAGATTTCTTGGGAACCACTTGCACGGGCTCACCCATTGGTATCGGATATGGGATAAATAATGCCAGCTTGAAGTAGCTTTGTAACTTCCTTCTTCACCACATCTAGAATCAGGGGATTTAGTCTTCTTTGGGGCTGTCTAACTGGTTTGATCCCTTCTTCCAATAAAATCTTATGCATGCATGTGGAGGGACTAATACCAGGAATATCTGCAAGAGTCCATCCGATGGCTTGCCTATTCTGCCTCAAAATCTGCAGTAACTTTTCTTCTTGATCAGGTTGTAGGTTTTTAGCAATGATCACCGGAAGTGTCTCACCATCTCCCAAATATGCATATTTAAGATGATCTGGTAAAGTCTTCAACTCCAAAGATGGAGGTTGCACAATGGAAGGTAACAAGTGATCTGAAACAACTATCTCAGCAACATTAATTTCAGCATGGTACTGACTCTCATTCTCAATTGTTACATCATCAGTACTGTATCATTACTCATAACAGAATAAATCTCAAGACATGCAAAGACATGGTTCAACATCACAAGTGGCACATGTATCACAAGAAACAGAACCAAGATAGTCAACAATATCGGGGAATTCAAAGCATATAAATCAAGTATAGACATCATCAACCAAAGATCTCAATCATATCAACATGGAAAACAGAATGCTCCTCTAGGGGTGTCTCATGGCATCAAAAATGTTAAATTGTACCAAATCGTCGCCAAACTCCATAGAAAGGGTGCCAACATGCACGTCTATCTTGGTCTTGGCAGTCTTGAGGAATGGTCTGCCTAGAATCAATGGAGCATGGTTTGTTGGAGACTCATCTTCCATGTCCAGAATGTAGAAATCTGCTGGAAAAATCAACTTATTCACCCCGAACTAACACATCTTCCAAAGACACCTGCAGGGATGAGCAAAGGGGCTCTATTTGCCAACCGAATCACGATACCAAAGGGTTGCAAAGTACCAATGTTTAAACACTTATACACTGACATGGGCATGACATTGATCGAAGCACCCAAATCTAGCATTGCATGCTCAAATCTAGAGTTGCCAATTGTGCAAGAAATTGTGAAAGTTCCAGGATCTTTGCATTTCTCGTGGCATGCTTGGCATAATCATTGCGAAACATTTCTACCCATGCTGATCTTCTCATCCCCTTTCAACCTTCTCTTATGAGTGCACAACTCCTTGAGAAATTTAGCATATTTTGGAATTTGCTTGATTGCATCTAGGAGGGGAATATTGATTTCCACTTTCCTGAATGTCTCCATGACTTCTTTTTCCATTTCTGCTTGCATTGTTCTCTTGGATTGTGTGATCCTATTTGGAAAAGGTAATGGAATGGTAACATCTGAATTCTCTGCAATTTTCTTCAGTGGCACAGATTTCTGGACTGAATTATCCATTTCCTATTTTTGGTCAATTTCTGATTGCTGTAAGGTTGGAACATCAACTTCTTTGCCACTTCTCAAGGTAATTGCACTTACGTTGCCTCTTGGATTGTTGACTGTTTGTGAAGGCAATTGGCTAGAACCTTGACTCTTTAGCTCGCTCACGTGGTTGCCACCGCCCAATTTGAGTTTGTAAATTCTGAATGTTGGCACCGACGTTCTGCTTTGAACCGAATGTTATTTGTGGCCATTTGTTTCATCGTCTTCCAATGATGGCTCACCGGGAGTGGATTGACAGATCTATTGAACAATTCTTTGTTGTTGTCGAATGCGGGGGTATTTGTTGGTATTTGTTGCTTGGACCTGCAGACTTGGTATCTAAATTGATGTTCTTCTTTGGTGGGGCCGTTGTTGTTCTTCTTGGTGGGGCCGCATTGTTGTTCTTGGCTAGGATTCCCATATCTCAAATTGGGATGGTCTCGCCAACCAGGATTATAAGTACTAGAAAATGGATCATATCTAGATTGTTCTTTGTTGTTGATATTGGGGTCTACCAGGAAAAACACCACCGCACAACACATTGATCTGGAAAAGCGGAACCATCTTCCCGAGTGTAGGGCATGAATCGGTAGGATGAGATGAATTAGAGCAAATTCCACACACCGATGCGGTCATCCGCATGGGTGGTTGTTGACCCATGCTATCTGTCTTACCAAAGAAGTCAATTCATCTAGTACGTGTTCCATTCTTTGTTGGTCCATATGAGATGCTTGAATTTCATTAACTCCTCTGGTTGCGGTGATGATCCGCGAGCCAAACTGTTGGATATTGGCTGCCATGTTTGCTATCGATCTCTTGCGACGGTAGGAGTTTTGTCTACTAAGGCTCCTCCCGGAGGCAAAGATCGATCATGCTTCTATCATTTGGCAAAACCCTCATAAAAGTATTGAATCAAGAGTTGGTCACTAATTTGGTGATGAGGCGGCTCGAACACAACTTCTTGAATCTCTCCCAAGGTATTCATGCAAAGTCTCACCGGACATCCGTCGATGCCACATATATCCTTCCTAATTGCGGTAGCTCTCGAGGCGAGGGAAGAATCTCTCCAGGAACAACCTCTTCATGTCATTCCAACTTCGACCGAACCTGGTGAAAGATAAAACAACCAATCTTTGGTGCATCGACAAGTGAGAAGGGAAATGCCCTTAACTTGATGTGTTCCTCGGAGATGCCTTGTGGCTTCATGGTTGAACACACAACATGGAACTCTTTCGGTGCTTATGAGGATCTTCACCCGCAAGACCATGAAACTTTAGTAACAAGTGTATCAAACCAGATTTTAACTCAAAATCTGCATCAAGATCGAGGATATTGAATGCACAAAGATTGGTAAGATACATCAGGAGCAGCAAGTTCCTTAAGGGTTCTATTATGCATGTTATCGGCCATGATTTCGGGATTACTTAAGTTATCGGGTTCACTCCCAAAATTAGGTTCGAATTAACTCGAATTTATCACACGAGCTCTAATTAATCTATGCAAGGTCCTATCAATCTCGGGATCAAGATCAAGCAAGATATCGAGATTGGACCTAGTCATGCATCAACTAAAGCACAAAAACACAAAAACGCAACTAAGCAAAATACACTAAACAACACTCAAAATATGCAAAAATAAATCTAGTTAATATGTCTAAACATTTTTAAAAACTATGGAATCAACACGAACAAAATCTACATAAAAATGAAACTAGAAAATGTAATAAAAAATATTAAAAAATTGAAAAAGTGGTCTAAATGATAGAATTTCGAAAAACCAGGGGTGACCTCACAGCTTACTATGAGTCTTGTTTATCAGTCTGTTTTCCTTCAATCGACCAAGTTTCACTCATTCTGGCATGTTGCGATTCGAAAATTGCAATAGTTACCCGTAATCACCGTTTTCCGTCTTTCCTAAATCAGAAAAATTCAAAAGCTAAGATAAAAACGTTAGTATGGTATGAACAATGTTAGTAAATGAAAAATAACTGTTAGAATAGGTAAGAAAGAACAAAAATTAGTAAGGTTACTCAAAATGAAAAGATTACACCTACGAGTTCCCGACATGGCGCTGAAAATTTTGACGAGCGCCGAACTCAGTCAAAATTATAACCGAAGTTATTACCTAAACTTGTAGTATAGTGAACAACACCAGATCGTCTCCTCAAGGATCGTAGATGCAATTTGATCAAATCAAGTGAAAGTTAGAAAAAGGGGGTTTTGATGGTTCAAGGATCGCAATGACAGGATTTAAAGAGAAATAACAATTAAAAGAACAGTCGATTCGAAATCTATCCGAGATTGGGTGGATTCAATCATAGACCTTTCAACAAACACCTGAAATACATTTGAATGGTTAACTTGGATCTAACCGAGATCTCTCGCATCGATCCGAAATTCATACTAGACAATCGTCCGAATTCAATTGACAAGTGATAAACACAAATCTGCAATCGCACCATTCATGTAAATATATGTCAATTTAAGCACCGAATTCAATTAACCTAGGCACAAATCAAGTAACTGACCTCTTCAATTACGTGATTAGTTTAGATCAATCAGTTCTAAATTTCATCACAATACTTAATCTTAAACCAAGATCAAATCGGATCAAACATAAACAGAATTACCATTCATGCATTCAAGATCAAGAGAACAAAGAAGAAGAAGAAGAGGAATTCAAATATAAATCAAATACATTACATAACCAAGGTCTCAAGAATCCAAGCCACAATCTCTTCAAGAGTCCCGAATTGACTAGAAGTGACTTAGCTCTCCATTACAATAAAGGAAAAATATACAAGAACTATGAAAAGCTATTTCTAACACCAAGTGTATGTTGTGTTTAGAGCTCTCCACATGCTTCCTTTTATAGAGGATTCAGAGTAGTAGTAGATGGGTAGATGAGATTAGTAGGTGGAATTAGTAGGTGAGCTTGGTAGGTGAACTTGGTAGGTGAGCTTGGTAGGTGAACTTGGTAGGTGAGCTTCCTTGTCTCCGAAAGTATTCATTGCTGAACTCATTGATTTCGTCATTTTTGAGCCAAATGGTCTTCATGAAAGTTCTAGGAAATTGTCTAAGCTTTCCAATGGCTCTGGAAGCACCCAAAAATTCGTCCTACAGCCCAAGATATGACCCAATTACTACAGACTACTCAGGACCAGTTTCAGCACCTCTGTTTTGACTTTCAGACCCAATATCTCCATCAAGGAGCCCGAATCAAGTTTTGTGTTTGTCATGAAAGTTGTACATATGGGTCTTAACTTTCAGATCACCAATTTTCAGCCCATTCTATAAACCCAAACTCGAATTATGTTCTGGTTACTACACACTGTTCGGGTTCCAGTCACAAATCCCGTATTCTGATTTCCATGCCCAATTAGCTCCACTAAATGTCTGAATTTGACTTTGAGCTCTTCATCAAAGTTGTAGAGCTCTCTTTTATCTTTCCTACAAGGTAAAATTCATAATTATCAGACATTTAGAACTCAAGATATGGCCAAAATACAGAAACAGTGTAAGACTCGAATAATGCTGAAAAATCAATTAAGTCCGATTCGAGTTCAAACTTACAAAACATAATCAAATTCAGTCAATTAAGTACATGAAGAGTGTAAATGACTAATAATGAGGGTTTCTTAATGAATAAAATATGTGATTATCAGTATTCACTCTAGTAAGTATGAGAAAGGTATGAACCTTAGGAGATCCAAGAGTAGTGGATTAGTTTGGGAAAGTACCTAGAGCCTTAAGCAACAAAGAGTTGTAAGTAAGAACCACTCTTGCATTAGATTCACTTGAGTGGAGATAAGGCTGTGTATTTAGTTCTGAAGGGCGAATGTCATGTACTAAGTCTCTAGTTAAGCAGGACCTTGTGCATTGTAGGATACACAAAAGGATGAATGTTAACTTGTAAGCTTGTTACATTCATTAAGTATGCAAAGTTCTAGAGAAATGTTCATTTGTTTCCTTAAGTAAGGTTGAATGAGGCATTAGCTAAGATAGACTCTTTCATTAAATTAAGTTGAGTCCATAGAAAAGTTATGAGAACCTAAGTGCAACCAAGAGTAATGGTTTGCCATAGGTAGTTTCTAACACCTTAGCAACATAGTGTTGCACTAGAGATCACTTAAGATGTAATGAGTGATGATGTGGTGTATTAGATGCAATGAACTAAGATAGATTGGTAGTGTTTATCAAAGAATGTGACCTTATATGACGAAAGGTCATTTAGCCAGAAATAAAGGAATCAGAAGTTTCTAAGGGGACAAGTATTCCTGACCAAGTGTTAGGGTTACATGTAGTATGGGGTTAGAGATTTTTCTCTCTACAAAAGAGTAAACATAAGAAGCCAAAGTTACTAGTAGAATATGCTTGGGTCTTAAATGAACTAAGTATATAAGTATGTATATATGTTTATGGAAATGGTCTAGTAGTATTGTTCTCTATGAGTATCCTCTGATGTTATACACCATCATTAAGGCCAAAGGAGATAAGTGGGCAGTTCATAAGATTCTTTTGAACAGAGATTCAACTTGAACTTCTTAGCGTGCCAGGATACGTGTAATGTGAGGATGAATTTTCCCTTTATTTATCACAGGTTGATATACTGAACTAGTTCTTAATGAACTTCTTGGTTTTCAAAATAAACCTCTACATGTCTTTCAAAACAAAAACCTACATAAGCATTTCACTCATATACCATTAGGATCTTCTTAGGCATATTCACATTACATATCATTTGCATTGCATTTATGGACATGTGTATGGGCATTGTTCATTGCTATTGATATTTAGAGCTATATGGGCAGTTATTTATATTAACAGTGTGTAGGCTATCAGTTAGATCACACTACTAGGTAGTGTGCAGTTATAAGAAAAGTGGAGGAAACTCCTAAGTTAGAAGTTATATATTTATGTTATACAATATTATAGCTAGCTAGTATTGAAATTACTTTTACTGAGAATTGTAATTCTCACCCCAGTTGTTCTTCCATGTAAATCCAGGTAAAGACCCTGCTAAGGGAAAGAAGGTGAAGCATGAAAACTAGTATAGTTTTATATGCTTTTCTAGCCAGAACTTATGTATGCAGTTTACATTTGTTTTGTATATATTATGATTTTGTATTACAATATACCCTTTTGTGGCTAGTGTTATGTGTGTGTGTGTGTGTGTATATATATATATATATATATATATATATATATATATATATATATATATATATATATATATATATATATATATATATATACGTGTGTGAGTATGTGTGTATGAGTTTTATGTTTTCTGCTTTCTCTTGAGACTTTTTGTAATTACTCAATTGTAATTATGAATATATCTTATTAGTTAGTTATGTTGAAGCGACGTTTCTAATACTGTATATCCTTGTGTATCTATGATATACGGAGATATCTGTATTAGAATGTTACAACTGATGATTCCCAAGAAATAAATTTGGATGTGATTTTGATGATTATAAATGATTTTCATAAATAAATGAACTTTTGTTTCGAGAAGAGGAAGGACCCGATTTGGCTTCAGCCATCTTCCTACGAATTGTTCAACAATGATTTGAAATGATTTTTTCCCAAAATAGCTGGAATTATTGTGATGGCACGATTTTTTAACTATTGAGAATTTTTTATTCTCACCCCTCTACTACACCTTTGATTTACATGATAATTGCATGAGGGACCTACAGTGACAAGCAAGATGAAGCAAGACGGAGCCTATGGATGAAGAGATATTTTAGCTAGTTCAATCAGATTTTGTATAATAGGTCAATATAGGTATATTATGTTTAGCGATGTATTCTCTGTATAAAAAATTCATTCTATATTATACATGCAATATGCTTTCGCTAAAGGCTCATATTTTGTATATTATTAAACTATTTATTTGAAAATTTATGGATATCTATAAGTAATGTACCAAATTCTATTTATTGATATGCAAACTGGATATGTCATTAGTGTTAGTCTTTGGGATATTACATTATGGTATTAGAGCAGTTCATCCTGTTGAGCCGAGGTATGGACTAGCTATGTTTTGTTATGCATTTATCTTATCCCAGTGATAAGGTGTAGAGGTAGGACTGTATAACTACCTTAGGATTGTATGTATAGTTAACCGTCATACTATTACATGAATATTAAGCCTGATCAACTCAATATGTAATGTTCGGTGCATACATAAGACTATGGCATCATTTAGGCGTACGTGAATAGATAGAGTGTCTGCTAGTGATAGCATGACAGGTATGATGGAGATAATTAAAGAGATGATAGCCATCAAGAGAAAGTAAGTAGAGATGGTTGTAGCCACAAAAGAATTAACAACTATCATAAACAGAGTTTTGGAAAGGATGGATAATGACCCATATCCATAACAAGAGTATGGAGTTATAGTCGAGAGAAACTTAGGATTTTATAATCCTTCAGGGATCAGGAAGACCAACCTTCCATTAATTCGAAGAAGGAATGATATTGCTAATGTTGAGGAGTGGTTGAGGAAGTTGAAGAGACGAAAGGAATTCTGATAGATTCCTTATTTTATGTGTTTGAAGAGGGTGCTCAGTTTAGGTGTGCCCCACCTATGATTAGAGCAGAGAAGATTTTTCAGAACATCCAATCTAAACTTCTTAAGGCTTCTTAATTCCTCATTTGCTATCTTTCAGATTGGAAAGACTGTGACATTCATGGTCCATGAAAGAAGAAGAATCTTATTGAATATGGAATCATTACTTATTGCATAGCTCCTACAAGGGTCAATGATCAATATTTGACTAATGTTTTGTTAAAGATCAATGTCAAGCTTGGTAGGTTGAATTCGTTGTTAGGTGTTGAACATTTTCCTTCTCTTCCTATTGTTTCTATAGTTTCCACCCTCATTCTAGGCATGGATGTGTCACATGGTTCACCATGATAGTCTAATATTCCTTCAATTGCAATGTGGTTAGCTCTAGACTTTGGCTGTGAAAATGTTAGTTAGAAAGACTGAAAGATGGTCGAATGAAAGATCAAGAGGTTGCTAGTAATAGCAGAAGCCTAAAATGATTGGAAGATGATTAAAATTGTTTTTATAGGTCACATGCTAGGATAAATGATTTGATAAACTAGATAAGAGAGGGAATAATAGTGTTCTTAAAGGATGACTTAAGGTCAGAGAACTATTAGAACAAAGTTCAAGAGAAAATATTTTGAAGACCATCCTTAGAATCAGATGTGAACACCGAGCACCTGTAATCCTCATGGACTAAACTAATAGATTTTTCTGGACCATATCTAGACAAGATGGTTGTGGTCTTTGTAGATGATATTTTCATCTATTTAAAGACATTTAAAGAGCATGAATCGCCTCAAGAAGATTCTAGAAATTTTGAAAAGAAGTAACTATATGTCAGTAGGATGCAATTATTAGAACACGTAATTTCTAGAGAAAGGATAATTATAGGCCCAAGTAAGAATGAACTCGAGAATTGATGAGCGATGTCGCACTCGCCTCAAAATTGACTAGGATTTGCAATGGAATATAGCATAGTGCATAACCTAGGTCATCTCCCAAGGACCAATTCAGATTTCTCAAGCATGTTAGAAGTTATCAATAAGTAGGGGGTTTTGTTCATTAAGCAGTATACAAATTCTAGCAGTGATTAGAAGAAAATTCAATTATGAGATGCCAATCCAAGGTTTTCAATTCAAGTGACAGAGTTAATCATTATTCAAGAGAATGAAATTCTGTCAGCATATACCACCTCTGTTAATTCGAATTCAACTAGATAATTACCTAGAATTTCATCAATTAAACAAAATCACAATCGCAATTCTTGATTAAAATTGATTTAGGAACAATTTCGAATTAACTTGGATTACCAATCGATGATCCATTCTCCATTAGATTCAGATTAATCAATCTTCATTCTAACCTCAATTTCGAATCTAGATCTAGAATCACAATTGAAGAAGGAGAAGAAGATAGAACACAAACAGAAATCAAGTTTAAACAATAAAACTCAAAACTCTAACCACAATCATTGAATTCCTTTGATTGAAAAGAGCTTCAGTCTTCCATGGCCATTATGAAAATAATGCAGAGCTTTAGAGAAGAAAGAAGAGAGAAAACGAAAATAGGGAAGAAGAAAAGAGAGAAAAGAACTGTTTCTCAATCTATAAAAACTCAACAAAATAATTCAAAAGGTGTTTTTCGTATTCTGCCTTAACCTATTTGTAACTGAAAATTATTCTATAATTCCTAATCTACCCCTGGCCCAAACTGTAGCCCTCTGAATAAGCTTTTCAAAGACATATAATTTGCCTTATTTGGGCTCAAATTGAGAGAGTTAAACCCAAATCAGTGAGGGAAGGGTCCCAGCTTTATGACAACAACAACATCCTAACTTTGAGGCTCAATTTCACCCTAAATCCAACTGAAATAGAAAAACTGCATTGGATGAAAAATTGTGTATCTTCTCAGCTTTCAGGGGACACCAAGACCATCCAATTGTGACATTTGTAGCCCAAGATATGGCCTGTACAAGATAGAAAGGTCAAAATGAGCTAAATTCTGAAAATTAATGAAGCTTTTACAACTAAGCTCAATGAAACCCAATCATTTAAAACTCACCCAAAAACATAATATTGGATACAATTATCATCAATTAGGCTAAATATAAAGCAATAATGAATGCCTCAAAATTGATTGATCAAGAACAAAAGAGGCAATGTTTTTGAATAAACACAAGAGTACAAAAACAATTTCCAAGGACTGAAAAAGAGATTAACTACCATACCAGTTCTAGTGGTCCCAAATCCTCAAGGAAACTTCGAGATATACTCTAAAGACTCAATGAGAGAGGTAGGACGCATGTGATGCCAATTGGGTGGGTAGTTGCTCACACTTTTAGGAAATAGAGATTGCATAAGGACAACTATCCAACCCATAATCTAATATTGACAGTTGTGGTGTTTGCTTAGAAGATTTGGAGACACTAGGTGCATGGAGTTAAGTTTGAGATCTTAAATGACCATAAGAGTTTGAAACACCTGTCTGATCAGAAACAATTAAATATAAGACAAAGATGATAGGCAGAGTTCTTGAAGATTATGATATTGAGTTAGAGTATCATCTGGGTAAGGCCACTGAAGTAGCTGAGGCACTGAGCAGAAGATTTTTGCATATGTCCTATATGATGGTACGAGAGATGAAACCTTAGTGAGTTTCCGGAACTTGAACCTGACAGTGACTATATTGTCATATAGTCCTTGTTAGGGCAGATTAAAAACTTCATGATGATGTGAAGGCTCGAGACAGGCATACTTAAGAAGAAAATGAAATCTTAAAGTGATGGGATGATGATATTTAGAGGGAGACCTTGTGTCTCAAGAGAATATATGTGATTAAAGAGATAATTAGAAGCCTCATAAAAGTTATCATTGCTTGATGCGTCCAAATGAATTGTTGATAAAAAGGAAAGATAAAATATTAGAAATCCTCAAAATTTCTACATTCCTTAGGAGTCCCTGAATGGAGATGGGAACTATGCCAAAGGTAAGAAGATGTTCTTGTGAATCCTCTGCCTTATAAAGGATGAGACTTGTAACCATCCTTTGGTTCTAAGAGATGATCTTGGTTATGTGGTTGCAATCATAGAGTATTTAACAAAGGAATTGAAACCATATTTGAGTTTCAATATAAGGTTGAAATGGAGTATAAGGACTTCCGTGGAGGATTCATGGAATGTCAAAGGAAAACAGATGTGTATGGAATTAAGATTACTGAAGATGATCTCGTGTAACTGAAACCTCTGTGCACCTATAGCATACAAAGTAAATGAAACCTCATCAAGTCGAAAGATTCAATTTCTCTTGATTAGAAAGCTTGCGGATGAGTATCCCGGGGGTTGCATCTTGGCTCATCTTCCTAGAACTTGGAAGATACTTATGACTGTTAGTATCATGTAAAGTTATCTTGGTAAAGGTTTCAAATTTGGCAAGTGATGACATACTACTCTATGACTCTCACATTGTGAAGACAGATAGAAAATCACAATCATTGGAGGTGCTGAAACAGTGGGTGAAGCAGAAGGGTATCCTTTTCTTGGGGCACAAACAGTTTTCGGTAATGGTTTATGAGAATGGAATGAGCAAATCATCACTATTTTTCCAAGAGGCATGACTTAATATTCTTTAACTCTTATTAGATGAGAGAATACTCCAAGAAATGAAATATTATTGATACGATACAATTCCTTACCAAGTACAAACACTTAAAGGAGTTGTACTATTAGGAGCTCAATGTCAGAATCATGACAAGAAAGTGTTCAATATCGTAAATCTTGTGCAGCCAAAGTTTAAAAGTTAGAAACATCTAGACTTGTCATCAAGCCATTCGTGAGTAGAATACATACTCCTAGTATCTTAAGCTTCTTAGATGTAGTTGACAACAATTTGTAGAAAGACACAGACTTTAAGGGAGAGAGTGGTTGTTATACAAAACTTGTGTGAGATGACGAGCAAGATACTTCCCTATGATATGGGAGATTTTCTTGATGAACTTCTTGATCTAGATAACTTTATGGTGGTACTCCATCTTAACCCCAGATAAAAACATAAGGCTGAGAAGTTTAAAGAGTTATCCAAAACTTTTGAATGAGGGTAATCAAATTTTGAGGACAAAATTTATAAAAAGGAGGGGAGAAATGTAATATCCTCTCTGACTTAATGATATTAATCAGGGTTATAGTAGCTTAAAAAGTCTGATGTAAGTTACCTGATAATTTTGGTAATTGTTTGGGTTGAATTGAGCATAAATATATAACACTGACTAGGAGGAATAGCTTAAAATAGTTCAGAATTTAGCTTAAATAGCTAAAAGGATGAGGATAAATATGGTAAAAGTATTTTGAAGTCATTAAGGAATGGAATGAGCTATATGGAATTTTGGAAGATCAGATAAGTTAGTTTGGCATTTTTAACGACACTGCAATAATGTTTAAAGACCAAACTAATCAGATAAAAGGATTAGAAACCCATAAGGGTATGAGCAAGTGTAAAATAGAGGAATAAAGATTAATTTGAGAGTAGAAACAGATTGTAATAGACACTTGAAAGCTCCTAAATTTAGCTCCATAATGTTTAATTTAACCCAATAATGAATAGTGAAGCTTAGTGTCTGATAAAGGTGTATACAAATGATTGTGGAAAAATAAATCTAAGAAGTGCGTGAAATCCTAGAATTTTCCATAATGCCTATGGAGCTTGGAAAATCCACTTCGGAGAAATTAAAGTGTCTTTAGTAGATAAAAATTTATCAATTAAAATTTCACCTTTCCCTTTTATTTTCTTTCTTCACTGTCCCCACTCCTCTCATTATACTTTTGAGATATTTTTCTCTCTCATCTCTCCCTTACTCTCAGCTAATAGCCTAAATAAAAGAAACAAAAAGAAGAAAGATGAGAAAAGATAGAAAATGAAGACAGAAACATAAATGAAGAGAAGAGAAACACAGAGAGAGAGAGAAAAAAAAAAGAAGGAAAACGAGACAGAATAGAGGGAAGGGAGACATGAGACAACAAAAATGAAGGGGAAAAAGGAAGATCAAGCAATAAACAAAGAGGAAAATCAATAAGGGAAAAGTATGGAGCCTTGGGAACCAAGGTAGGGGGTGGTTTCTTAAACTTTTCATTCTAAACTTGTTTTCTCATGGATTTGAAAGAAAGCTTGTTTTGAATGATGGATTTGAATCATTGGTTTTCACAAGAATTAGTTTTGAAACTAATTTGCTCTTGAACTTGGAATAATGATGATTTTGAGCCTTGGGAAAGTGGTATATCAATGGATTAAGGATTACCCATTCAAGCATTGTTGTTTTATGATGTTTTGACCTTGTGTTGGATGATGTTTTGATTGATTTTGATATGAGAATGGGTGGATTTTGGGGTTTCCTTCTCCATTGGACTATTTTCACAATCTTGAGCATCCAAATAACCAATTATGGGTGAACCATAACTCGTTATTGAAGCAAGCAAGAGACTTTATTCATTCCATAACCAGTTAGGAGCTCACCATAATAGCTTATTGGTCTCAAACAAAGGCTTCCTACTCGAGTATAGTAAGTTATGCAAATTGCATAACCTGTTATTGCTTAAAACAAAAATGGATTGGAGGAAGCAATAATCGGTTATCAAAGAAGCTAACTGATTATTGGCTTCAAAAAATAGAAATGTGGGAGCTCTAGGAGAGCCAATAACCGGTTATAAGCATAAGATAACTGATTATTAGCTTCTCAAATAGATAAAAGGGGAGGTCCATAACCGGTTACTCTAAGAGAATAATTAGTTATGGAACATGAAACTGAACTTGGTTAGCCAAGGATAATTGGTTAGGGCTTGTGACCAACTAATTACCTTGCTTCAAAACGTGAACCCAAGATGGATATAGGGGTACGGGACCTCAAGAACACTTAACCTTATGCATGATTGGTTTTGATACCATGGAATTATGATTGAAAAGATAGCATAGTGGGTAATTCCATTATATAGGAGTTGACATATTGAGACTTGTGTCATGATATGAGTTTGTGGAATGATTCTTTTAATGCATCATTGGTTTGATAATTGTGCATGCTATCATGAGTTAAGATGGATCGATGATACATCTTTGCATCATGCTTTAATATGATATGACATGATGATGTGCCTTATTTTTGGCATGATGAGCATGATGATTGATGATTGTGATGATGATTGATGTTTGATGTTATGAGTAACTCATTCCTAGGAAATCCTTGGACCTAGGAGGTGACTTGGAAATGGTGGTTGAGGATGGACATTCCCTTACCACCAAAGTATTGAGGCTAAGGATGGAAGTTACCACTCCCTCTTTACTCAAGTTCTCCATGGTCAATGTGTAGTTGAGGATGGACATTCCCTCTCTACACTTGAGGCATTCCTAGTTTAAAGATAGCACGAGGATGGACATTCCCTCCCTATCAACAGTAGTTGAGGATGGACATTCCCTCTCTACTCACAACTCCATGGAGGATGGACATTCTCTCTTTGTTGTGGTTTGATTTGGGTTACTCGGGGTAGTCCTGTGTTGCGAGAGCTATGAATGGGTTGAAGTGAACTAACCCGAAAAGTAGGCTATTACTAAGAGATTGGTATTGTAAGGATGGACATTCCCTCCATACTATTTGATTTGAGATGACACATGTGTCCTGATGATTTGAGACAAGAGTTCTAATGAATGAGATTTTCTTGACATTTGGAGTTATGATTTCCAATGTAATTGATTTGAGTCTCAATGACTCTAGGTATGAGGAATTTCAAATAATAGATTTTAATGAAATGACTAATGATTCTCAAGATATAAATTTGGATGTGATTTCGATGATTATAAACGATTTTCATAAATAAATGAACCTCTGTTTCAGGAAGAGGATGGACCCGATTTGGCTTCAGCCACCTTCCTATGAATTGTGCAACAATGATTTGAAATGATTTTTTTCCCAAAACTGCTGGAATTATTGTAATGACACGATTTTTATAACTACTGAGAATTTTTTATTCTCACCCCTCTACACCTTTGATTTTTCATGATAATTGCAGGAGGGACCTACAATGACAAGTAAGATGAAGCAAGACATAGTCTATGGATGAAGAGATATTTTAGCTAGTTTGATCAAATTTTTTATAATAGGTCGATATAGGTATATTATGTTTAGCGATGTATTCTTTGTATAAAAAAATCATTCCATATTATACGTGCAATATGCTTCTGCTAAAGGCTCATATTTTGTATATTATTAAACTATTTATTTAAAAAAGTGTGGATATTCATAAGTAATGTACCAAATTGTAATTATTGATACGTAAACCAAATACGTCATTAGTGTTAGTCTTTGGGATGTTACATTGAGCAAGGAGCACGTAGGCGCCTGTGTATGAGCGCCCATCGTCCATAGAGTTTTGCCTAGTGTTGTCGTTAGAGCGCGTAAGTGTAACATTCTCTCCAATTTAATGGATTTAATTAGATTATAGTCATGAGTTGGAATAAACTAAGCTCGGATAGGATACTGAAGTTTGAGATACTAGTATTACAGTATAAGTAAAATGTTAAAAGGGCAAAATGGAAATTTTGAGTGAAATCTAGAATTTTCTACGATATCTATAAAGGTGAGAAAATTCAATTATGAGAAACTAAAGTGTCCTTAATAGATATAAGGTACACAAATGAATTTTTGAGATTTCAAACTCATTTTCACATTTTGGGCACTGTAGCTTTCTGCTACCCAAGCCCAAAACAAGATATTTTTACTAATTCCATCATTTTCTCTTATCTTTCACATTACTATCACCCCCACCCTCTCCTATTCTCTCTTCTCACACGACTCACTCTCACTCACTCTCCATTCTTTCTTGCCTTCACGTTTTAGCCAAGGGAGAAGGGGGAATCAAGAGCAAGAGGAAGCACAAAGGAAAAAGGAACAACAAGGGAAAGAGGGAAGATGATACAAGCTAGGTAGGGGTTTTTCCTTCATCTTTTCTACGCTTTCTTTGTTTTCCAAAGTTTAGAAAACTTGAGATTTGAATAATGATTTTGTAATGGAAAAGATGATTGTATCAAGATTATGATTTGAAAACTTGATTCTTGATTTAACTCTTGATGACTTTTGAGATTTGGAAAAATGGGTTTTATACCCATATTGAGATTTATTGTTTTATGAGTGTTTTGGATAATTTTTGTGATGACTTGATATTGTTGATGATGTTTGATGGTTTGGTTTGGAATAAATGGTTTAAGGACTCTGATTTCTGCATAAAACGAGCTTGTAGTCGATTACATGGCCCCTGTAATCGATTATAATGCTTCTGCAGTTGCGAAAATGGTATCTGGGCAGGATGTAATCGATTATAGAGCCTCTGGTTGAGATGTAATCGATTACATAAGTCATGTAATTGATTAACAAGCCCTCATATTAGGATTTTTGACGCAAATTTGATAGGAATAGAGTTCTTAACCCCATGAGACCTAAATGCAAACCTTAAACCTTGAATGTGGAATGATTATGCATCCAAATTACTTTGGGAAAACACTTCAATGATAATGTGACATGAGATTGAATGATGAATTTGAATGCTTATGATGTGAACCACTATATTGTACATGCTATTATGTGATGATGAAATGTGAGGCCTTGTGCCACGATTTGAGATTAATGGGATAAATATTATGAGTATACATGAATTGATCAGTATGCATGATAATGTGATACAAGATTGGTAATTTAAAATAATGATTAATTCTACATGAGTAACCCGATACCTAGTATATCCTTAGACCTAGGAGGTGGCTTGGAAATGGTGGTGGAGGATGGACATTCCCTTACCACCAAAGTATTGAGGTTGAGGATGGAAGTTACCACTCCCTCTTTACCCAATTTTCTCCATGGTCAATGTGTAGTTGAGGATGGACATTCCCTCTCTACATTTGAGGTATTCCTAGTTTAAGAATAGTGTGAGGATAGACATTTGCTCTCTACTCACAACTCTATGGAGGATGGACATTCTTTCTTTATTGTGGCTCGAATTGGGTTACTCGGGGTAGTCCTGTGTAGTGAGAGGTATGAATAGGTTGAAGTGCACTAACCCGAAAGTAGGCTACTACCAAGAGATTGGTATTGTGACCATTGATTTGATTGATGACACATGTGTCCTGGGAACTGGAAATTATGAGATTCGAGATTATGATTTATGACTCGATAAAAATGATTTATGACTGGACGATTAAATGGTTTTTATAATGATTTAATGAGCTGTCTATTTCGGGAAGAGGAATGATTTAGATTTGGCTTTTTGCCACCTTCCTAGAACTGCACTATGTAATACCTCAATGCAATTTTCATAAAATATGCAGAATATTTAAGATAAAACGCATTAAACTTATCACTTCTAAAAATGCATAAGAATAAAATCCATAATAACCTTTATAGTTATTAAAGAAAGCCTCAAATGATAAAAAGATCATATATACATACATCTCTAGCTATCAAGCCATATTGTATACATAAACTTTTACTTACAACCAGAAACGTAATAATATACAAACTAGTTCAAAAAGAAGTAAAACCACTGAGCTAAGTCTTCAGTTTGTTCTTTTTCTTGCCCTTTTCTTTTAGAGGGTCTTCCCTTGGAATTACATGAACTATACAGGGGTGAGAAATCACAATTTCTCAGTATTCGCATACCAAGACCAGTATTTAATCATTTACAACAAATAAATAACTGAGCACAATTAATATTATAAACAATATAAATATCCAATAACCAATAACATCAAAAGATCACCTATACAATTCTAAGATATTATCAAACAAACGACCGACAATCAATCGATTAAGCAATGACAACTGTACATATAATTGTTTTATGTGATGAGGTATGATTATGCTCAAACAAGTTCTAACATAACGATTATGCAATATAAATGCAAGTTTTAAGATTTGAAAACACAAGCTACTTGATTAATTTCCCAGAAACCTCTGTTTCTTGTATATTCAAAGTAGAATAAGCCTAAAAGCCTAATCCCCACTTGGTAATAGGTAAACACTTTCCCCTCACCAATGTAAGAGTACTATTGTCAACCCCATACCGATAACTTTGACCACAATAACATATTTGCTATGAGAATCTAGATCAACACCTTGTTCTCTAGCCATATGGTTGTGCACACCATGTTAAGTTACAATACATAGGAAACTAACAAGTACCAAGTTTGAAAACAAAGTATCAAATACTATCTCAATTCACAATTAAGATCTATCATAAGATTCCCTTAACTAAGTGATTAACCAATACTAATACATATAGGTCCTAGCAACACCAATCCACAAGGTAGCAAGAACTATGTAACTAGTATTTCCTTACTTAAAACTTCTCACTATCACTTCACAAATGGTTTACAAGTCAACCTCACGTTGATCAAAGTTTTAGATAGTCCCTAAGGCATTCTAACTCATAGATTTGCCTAAGGTTTTATCACACTTAAATATATGTCATATGGTTATTCTATCCAAGAATTACCCCCATTTGTGTCTCAACACACTTAGGAAAACATATAGAAATGATCCCTATACTTAAAGAATGTCAAAACCTCAAGAATACAATCTTGAAAAATCATGGTACTCACGCCTAGGCGTGACATTCCCACGCCTAGGCGTGGTACTCTCTGTCTCGCCCAAACTGTAACTGAGCCACTCACGCCTAGGCATGGAAAACCTGCGCCTAGGTGTGTATTGAACTTGTGACAACCTTTAATACGATTGTTAATGCATAATTTCGGATGTGTCATTAGCTTAAGTATTAGGATGTTACATTTTGGTATCAGAGCAATTCATTTTGTAAGAGCCTGGGTATGGACTAGCTATGCTTTTAGCATGTGTGTCATGCATTTTCTTATCATGATACTGAATGTGCTAATGAACTTGTATGACAGCCTTGTATGAATGTTATGGTTAACTGTTGCACTGTTACATGAGTATTGAGCCTAATCAACTCAATATGTAATGTTCAATATGTGCAGGGTACTATGACATCATCGAGGCACACGCAAGGAGGAAGATCATCTGCCAATACTCATATGACAGATATGATGGAGATGTTTAGAGAAATGATAGTGGCGATAAGGGACTTAAGGCAGGAGAGAGTGGTAAATAATCCACATCCTCAACAGGAGAACGAATCAACTGTAGTGAGGAATGATCTTTTTGAATTCAGGAAATGCAATCCGCCATCCTTTTATGGGGAATATAATCCAACTAAGGCTGAGGAATGGATAAGTGAGCTAGAGAAGATATTTGTTGTGTTAGCTTGCACAGATGCGCATCGAATTTCTTATGCCTCTTTCATGATGAAAGGTATAACACCCCTAGATCTAATAACCACGACACAATCATCATTGTAACACCCCAAAATTTATTTATTTTATTATAAATATTCATTTTATAATATTTGTGAACTTTTGGAATTTTTTTGGATTTTTCTGAGAATGCGAAATATTTTAATATTATTTCTCGTTTTGCGTACAAACTGAGCAGAGCCGGAAAACGAAACATTTTTCCCGAGAACCTTGATCTATGGAAACGTTGATGGGGGATCTTACTAAACCCGAGACTGGACATAGTTTACGACGTTTTACGTTTTTTGAGAAAATTTAACAGATAAAATAATAAAATTCTGTGTAAAATTTATCTGTAAGATAAATTAATACTAATTTCTATTGACTATAGTAATTATCCATTGGATAATAACATGTAATAAAAATCCTATCACATTATTTTAATGCAATTTACTTTATGTCTAATCAACTCACTTTAATTCAAATTTAATGTATTATAATCAAAGCTTCTTTGAGAAGCTTTGACCAATTAAAGACAATAGTGCCCTTGGCTTGTCAAGGAAGCCAAAAATCCTCTCCTTTCTCTCTCTCAATGCCGCGGCTAACCAAGCCCAAAGGAGGGAAAATTTGTGACTTAACACACTTAACCTAACTCTCACAAAATGTCTTCACTTTAACTTATTCACTTCTCTCTCTAAAATTCATCTTCTTCATTTCTCTTCCTTCTCTCTACACCTCCTCCGTAGCCACGGTTTGCAGCCCCCATCCTCCACCATTTTCTTCACTTTTTCTCTTCACAAATATCATTTCCCTACTTCTCTTTAACTTTTCTACAACTTTCATTTACAAAGTTCCTTTAAAAATCCAACCTTTCTCCATTGTCTTCCAAGGTAAAGTCTCTAACTTTGAGGTCATGCTTCAACCTTTCTTCCCTTTTCTCTTCATTTTCGTGCTCCATGGCCTCTTTGAAGACCATGGATCCATTCTTTTCCAAGCTTAACATTGATTCTTGATGATGGAAATTCCTAGGGTTCTTGGAGCCTTGAAACCGAATCCTCAAGGGCCTTGAAGAAGGTCATTTTCATTGTTCTTCCTTAGGTAAGAGAGAGATTACTCACTTCTACCAACATTGGTGGTGAGGGAACCCTTGTATGTTCATGTATTTTGTGAGTTTTGTTTATTCATGTATTCTTAGATTTGATTAATGTTTGATTTGTAATCTTGAATGGATTGGAAGTGTTAAATGAGCTTGATTGTAACGCCCCTTTTTGGGAGGGAACGTCACATTGTCAAATAGAAAAAATGCGAAAATTAAAATTTTTCTAAATTTAAGACCTGGTTTATTTTAGTCAAGATTAGTTTGTCCACTTTATTAGTACGTGAGTAAAATGACAGTATATTTTTTTTTATAAATTAATTAAAATGGAGTGACTGAAATATGAATAACAGTAAGAATGAAACAAAAAATAAACTTCGCACTTGAGTAGCATGCATATATATATATTTATATTGACATCAATTGTACTTAGGTACAAGCCTGGAAATTTCCAAAAAAGAGCAAAACTACATCTGCCTAAGGATTTTACATATACATCCCCCAAAATATATCAAAATATACAGCCCACCCAAAAGTAATACATTAGGCCCCCAAAACAAAACACTAGCAGCCATCAGCAGCTACCAGTAAAATTAGTCTCTCAGAGGAGGAGGCACCGTATCAGGGTCCTCAGCAGGGTCTTCCTCGTCCGAGGAAACCTCCATCGGAATCACAGAGCCACAGGCAGATGCCCGAGCGGTGGAATCAAAAGAGTCCTCCTGCGGGGTGTAGTAACGGTCACCCCACATCTCCCGAATGGGCAAGTAAAACTCCAGGCGCAGGCTGACATAGCAAGTGAAAACTGGCATCTCATGACGTCTCCAGGCTAAAGCAATCGACACGTCTCCCAAATAGATACAGCGGTCGGAACTCAAGTTGATGTACCAACACTCCGGCCCTCCGAGGAAGGTCAAACGCACATCGCCTAGAAATCCGCACATGCGTGCCTCCATCTTCCTCTGTGGATGCTAGTCTTGATCTGGCCAGAAGCTAGGGAAATCAGGGGCTTCAACCTCCTTGCCGTCATCTTCGGTAGATACCGTATACACACAAGCAGTAAATAATAGGAATACAAGAAAGAGGTAAGACATCCTATCATCATTACCAATTATAGCAGCCAGAAACAAAACAGCGCAACGTGCCCAAATAGCAATTCAAAATAGCATTTCTAATTAATAAACAGTAGGTCCAATAGTAAGCAAATAAACAATCCCAGGTAGATGTTCATTACAGTAATGATCAGACAATTCACAATTACGAAAAGTAATGATTTATAATGACAGATTATTTCATGATGCACATGCATGCTTTCCCAAATTCCTACTCCATGGAGCTAGACACAAACAGTCGGAGAAAAAGATTAGGGGACATGTCTGTAAGTCGGTTGCCGCGGCCAAAGTGCTAAAATCAATAATTCTCACGTGCACATCCAGGCATTGTACAGACATTCCACGCTCGATCACGATATAGGATAGTGTCTCGGTCCGGATCGTCGGTGCGTTTGCATTGGTTTGCCCCACGGGTAGGAGAGCTACCAACTACCCATTGTGAAGGACCCGCACCCCGACGCCCCCAAGGTCTTAACATGACCTACACTAGTCTACTCGCACCCGCACTAAGGTGTGTTCAATCTCCTAGGCAACTTGGCCTTACAACAGTCCACAGGACATTCACAATGCATAAGACTCTATGCATGAACATGTATGATCATCAATTTCATAATATGCCACAATTTGCCAAGAGCATCAATATACAAATGGTCACTCAAATGGACCCATAATATCACAATATTGAAATCAAATAAGGCAATACATTTTTAAGATCCGTTATGCATTCTTATTCAAGATTTGCCATTCTTACAAGAATCCATCACTAGTAAGTCTTCAAAATCAATTAAGTTTTTCTAAAGCAATCCATTCTCATACACTTAGAAGGTTATTCTAAGGTCTCAAAATATCACACTCTCTTGTTCTTGCTCTTGTAAAATTTCTCAAGCTTCATGACAAGTTCTTTTATTGGTTCTTTAAAATTTATGAATCTCCGATTTTATTTCATTCTTCCAAATTTACTAATTTACTAATCTATTATCTATGTTTTAACCATTTAATTTTTCCAATCTCCAAGATTACCAAAATTTACATATTTAAGTCCCAATTTGCCTTAGAGGCCGTGGCCTCCCTCAAGGGGTTCAATCCTCAATTTTCCATTCCATTGATTTTATACTACACACTTGATTAATTTAACCATTCACTTGTTAAAATTTATTCACAAAGAACACATCAATTTAAACCTCAAAACTGTGGCCACCCAAGAGCCATTCCAAATTCATTTTCTTCCATTTCAAGCCATCCAATCCAATCCAATATATCAATATACACAATCAATCCAATCAAGGTCATGAACTCCATAAAATCAACATATAAGCATACTAATCACAAAATCAAAGGATAACCCTCATTAGGGTTTTTCCACAAACAACACAATCAAGGTTCTTAAATGCTAATAGAAGTTGAGGAGGAGTATCTTCCTCTTACCTAAGTGTAGAAATCAAGAAGAACCACCAAGAAACTCCTTGCAAATTCGGATTGGGTGCCACCAAAACCCTAGAAATTTCAACCTGGTTAAAACAACACCAATGCTTGAAAAAATAAAGCATGGATGGTCACCAAGGGGACCATGAACACGAAAATAAAGAGAGGGAAGGAAGAATAAAAAATCTTACCAAAGAACTCAAAGCTTGAAGAAGATGGTGAAAATGGTGGAATTTCAAGATGCTCCAAGCAAGAAAAGTGTTTAGGAGAGGGAGAGGATTAAGAAAATGTAGTTAGATGAAAATTTTGTGAAGATTGAGTGGGGAAGAAGAGGGCTGGCCGTACCTCTTGTAGAGAGAAGGAGGAGAAAGCAAAATGAAGAAAAATAAGAAAGGTAGAGAGAGAAAGTGCTTTGGTGAATTTTTAGAAATTAATGTAGTATATTTGATTAAATGAAACAAAGCATTTTCCTTCCCCAAAGTGGGCTGCTGCCGTGCATAGAGAGAGGGAAGAGAGAGTGTCTTGGCTTCCCTTGGAAGCTAAGGGCTTCTTGGTCATTGTTTGGTCAAAGCTTCTCAAAGAAGCTTTGATTATTTTACATTAAATTTGAATTAAAGTGAGTTGATTAGACATAAAGTAGATTGCATTAAGATAATGTGATAGAATTTTTATTACATGCTATTATCCAATGGATAATAGTTGTAGTTGACAGAAGTCAGTATTTAATTAATCTGACAGGTAAATTTCGCGCAGTATTATTTTATTTTATCTGTTAAAATTTCTCAAAAAACGTGGAACCTCGTCAACTGTGTCCAGTCTCGGGTTTAGTAAGATCCCCCGTCGACGTGTCCATAGTTCCAAGTTCACGGAGAAAACATCGCGTTTCTCCAGTTCCGCTCAGTGCGCACGTAAAACAAGGAATATACTAAAATATTCGACGTTTTCGAAAAATTCCCAGAAAATTCTCAAAAATTGAAAATATTATAAAATGACTATTCGTCTAATCATTTCCCAATTTTTGAAGTATTACAGTTGTTTTCCTGACTCTGCTCAATATGCACGCAACACGAGGAATATATTAAATTATTCGTCGTTCCCGATAAATTCTGAAAGAATTCACATAAATCACGAATATTAGAAAATGACTATTCGTAATAAAATAAATAATTTTCAGGGTGTTACACTGACCTCAGCAGGTCTCAGCTCAGTGTGCACGCAAAACGAAAAATATATTAAAATATTTGTCATTTCCGAAAAATTCTAGAAAAATTCCTAAAAATCAAGAATATTATAAAATGATTATTTATAGTTAAACAGATACTTTTCGGGATGTTACATTGATCATGTTAGGGTTGCTAAATGGAAATTTTCGAGGTTCTTACCCTAACATGGAGGCCACGGTTTTGTGGAGATTTTTGATGGGAACATTTGTTTTGTACATGATGAACCTGTAAAACTTACAATTTTTACGGTTCATTGTGTGTGTTTTTCATTCTTTTTAATCTTTTTAATTGGGTTTGTTCTTGAGTTTTGTTATATTTTTAGTATTTTAAATTGTGTTGTAATTATGTATTTTTATGTATTTTTACTAGGTAAATGCAAAGGATCGAAGAATGGATGTGATTGTATAGAAGATTTGCTAAAAAAAAAAAAAAAAAAAAAAGCAGTGCTTGTAGCGGTTACTGTAGCACGACGTCAGCATGACATCAGCATGACGCAAGCAAGCACTGTAGCAAGATCTTGTAGCACCGTAGTATCACGATATTATTTGTAGCTCAGCGATTCTTCGTAGCACTTGTAGCATCACGTGAAAATTACTGTGCAAGTTACTGTGCAGATGCATAGTAACCTCAAAAACTTCTATAAATAGGGGCGCCGGGGGAGAGAAACTTGCTCTCTCTCGGTGTTGGGTTTTCAGTTCTGTTCTTTTTATTTTCTTTTATTTTCTTCTTTCACATGTGTAATTAATTTTCATCTAGCTTGGGTGAAAGAGTGAAGCTTTTAATAATAAATTGAGGTTAGATTTATTTCTTTCTTGTGCTTTAAATGATATATTTTTATGTGACTTTTATATGTATTATATGTTGTTTCCAATTAATTTAAATACTATTCTTGTATAATGAATATCTTGATCCATTGTAGACAATAGGATTGGCACATTGGATGCTTTTGACGATTTACAAGTATTAGTCAATAATTATTGGAATCATAATATAATTACATGATTGAACTTTGAATGCTAAATCTTCCGATTGGAATTTTCAATATGCATAATTTCAATTGAGTTATAAAATGAAATAATCTTATTCTTAATTTATTATTAAGAGTGAATCTCCTAACCCAAGCAAATCTTTTTCATTGTGAACAACTTAAATCATCTTAAATTTCGTGACAAATACTCTCTTTACCTCAATTAATTAGTTTCCCTTCATCAATTCCCTGTGGATCGACCTCGGACTCCCGAGACTTTATTACTTGAGACAACCTACACTTGGGTTAAAACATTTAATTATAATTAAATCCCATCAAGTTTTTGGCGCCGTTGCCGGGGACTTGATTTGAAGTTCTAATATATTGAGGTTCTCTTTTCTGTAAATAAACTTCACTGTCAGTATATTCTTCCTCTACTTTTTCATTTTTTTATCTATCTACTAATATACTAACTAGTATTATTATTATATATAAATATATAAATATATATATATATATATATATATATAAATAGTAATATATATACGTATATAGTAAATACTATATAGTAAATAGTAAATAGTAAATAGTAAAAGTAAATAGTAAAAAAATAATTTTTTTTTTTTTTTACCTTTTGTATATATTGACTCAAAGTGGGGTTAATTCTCCCTTTTATTTTTACGCACTAACTCAGGTGGGGTAATTCTCCCTTTTAAATTCTCATCATTTACTTTTCTCAAATCTAACTTTTAAATTCTCATTTTTACTTTTCTCAATCTAACTTTTAAATTTTGTCATTTTTATTTTCTCAATCTAACTCAATGGGGTAACTCTCCCTTTTAAATTCTCATCATTTATTTTTCTCGCAATCTAACTTTTAAATTCTCATTTTTATTTTTTTACTTTTGGGTGGTGGTTTATACCACATCCTACTTAATATTTAACTACGGTGTATACCGCCTACTTGTATATTATTTTTATTTTTATTTTTATTTTATGTCACTTATTTATGCTTAACGGTATCGTGATTCAAATTACGCCGTTTGATTAAAATTAATCCAAGTCATTTATATATTGATTTATTTGAATCACAATCACACACAATTAACACAATGGCTGAATTTGAAGGTGCACATGTTGAACATGATAATCAAACACAACGAGCTGAAAATGAAAGTATACATGATGAACAAGGAAATCAACCATTGAGAACTATGCGTGCATATTTGCAACCACCTAGAAATTCTAGTCCTTCATGTTTTATCTTTCCACTTAATGCTAATAATTTTAGATTTAAGCCAGGTATGATTTCTTTACTGCCCAATTTTCATGGTTTAGAAAATGAAAGCCCATATTTACATCTAAAAGAATTTGAAGAAGTTTGTATGGCTTTCAATGATCAAAATTGCACTGAAGAAATTGTTAAGCTTAAATTGTTTCCTTTTTCTTTGAAAGATAAGGCAAAAACTTGGCTTAATGCTTTGAAACCAAGATCAATTGGCACATGGCAAGAAAAATGCAAAGTGAGTTTTTAAAGAAATTTTTTCCAACACATAAAACTAATGCTTTGAAAAGACAAATCCAAAATTTTTCCCAAAATTCAAATGAAGCATATTTTCAAAGTTGGGAACGTTTTAAAGATTTGTTAAATTCTTGCCCACATCATGGTTTTGAAAAATGGCGAACTATAAGCTTCTTTTATGAAGGTTTAACACCAAAACTAAACAATTTGTGGAAACGATGTGTAATGGTGAATTTCTTGATAAAGAACCCGAAGATGCTTTAGATTATTTAAATCATTTGGCTGAAAATTCTCAATCTTGGCATGAAATTAATCCTTCAAAATTCAATTAGATATAACCTTGCAAATGCTTTGGAAAAGGAAAATACCATCTTAGTCAAGAAGAAGATTTAAATGCAAGGTATGCTAGTTTGGCTAGAAGGATTGAAGCTATGGAATTAAGAAAAGCAAAAGAAATCAAATCAGGCAAAATGAAGAAATTTGTGGTATTTGTGATGACTTAGGACACTCAACACACGAATGTCCTAACATTCCTGTTTTTAAAGAAGTTGTGCATGAGCAAGTAAATGCAATGAATAATTTTAAAAAGCCACTCACCTCTTCTTTTTCAAATTCTTACAATCCAGGATGGAAAAATCATCCTAACTTCAACTGAGGAACAATACTCACCACAATTCATGCAACCACCACCTCCTCGTGCACAACAAGACTCTCAAAATTTTCAAGGATATGCACCTTATAGGAAAAACCTAGAAGAAACACTGCATACTTTCATAGAAAAACAAGAAGCCATTAACAAACAAACCAATCAAACCATGAGTGACATAAAAGAAACTCTTTCCAAACTTACCTCTGCACTCACCATTCACGAAAAGGAAAATTTCCTTCTCAACCTCAACCAAATCCCAAAGGTCAATATAGTCTAAATGAGGGTAGTTCGAAAACCAACAAATAGATCAAGTCAATTCTGTGATAACCCTTAGAAGTGGGAAGGTTGTTGAAAAACAAATCCCTGAATCCTGTGAGAGAGAAGATGAACCAATTCTTCAAGAAAATCAAAAAGTTGACCAAAATGAGACTAAACTCTCGCCTTCACCCCCATTTCCTCAAGCTTTGAATAATCCAAAGAAATTAGACAATAACAATGGAATTTTTGAAATTTTAAAACAAGTGAAAGTCAATATTCCTTTGTTAGATGTTATCAAACAGATTCCTTCTTATGCCAAATATTTGAAAGACTTGTGCACTCGTTAAAAGGAAATTAAATGTGAAAAAGAAAGCATTTTTGGCTGAAACAGTAAGCTTCATTTTTCGAATAATAATGCGTTGAAATATAAAGATCCCGGTTGTCCTACGCTTTCATGCATTATTGGAGAACATAAAATTGAAAAAGCTTTACTTGATCTTGGTGCTAGTGTCAATTTGCTTCCATATTCAGTTTATCAAAAACTCAATTTGGGTGAGTTAAAACCAACTTCTGTAACTCTTCTACTCGCTGATAGATCAATTAAAATTCCAAGAGGAATAGTGGAAGATGTGTTGGTTCAAGTTGATAAATTCATATATCCTGTGGATTTTATTGTCTTGGATACTGAACCTATAGTTGATAGTTGCAAGTCAATTCCTCGTTATTTTAGGCCATCCATTTTTAGCAACATCTAATGCTTTGATAAATTGTAGAAATGGAGTGGTGAAGTTAACATTTGGAAACATGACCATGGATCTAAATGTTTTTAACATGTGCAAGCAACCACAGGAAGTCCTTGATGAAAATGAGGAAGTTGGTGGAATTGAAACCATTGTAGATGATCATTTTCTAAAAGGGAGTTCTTCTGACCCATTAGAAGTGTGTTTAATTAATTCATTTGATTCAGTACGCAAGTAGATGGTGATATTTCTGAAATGTGTTCTTTGCTTGATTGTACACAAGCAATGGAATACAAAAGATGGAAGCCGAAATTCAAGAGTTACAACCTACGAATGATAATATTCATGAAAAAGTACCTACACCTAACTAAAGCCATTACCTTCCGGGTTGAAGTACACATTTTTGGGTGAAGACCAAAGCCTTCCAAAGAGTAATTTCATCATCCTTCAAGAACAAGAAGGTATGTTGATAGAAGTACTTAAAAGGCATAAAAGTGCAATTGGATGGACATTAACAGATATAAAAGGCATTAATCCATTGATTTGTACACATAGAATACATTTAGAGGATAATGCTAAAACATCACAACAACCTCAAAGAAGATTAAATCCACACATGAAAGAGGTAGTTAGGGCTGAAGTTCTTAAATTACTTGATGTTGGAATTATTTATCCTATTTCTGATAGTCAGTGGGTAAGCCCTACACAAGTTGTGCCTAAGAAATCTGGAATAACAGTGGTTGAAAATGAAAAAGGTGAGTTAATACCTACGCGAGTTTCATCTAGTTGGCGTATGTGTATTGATTTTAGAAAATTGAATGCAGCCACTAGGAAAGATCATTTCCCCTTACCATTTCTTGATCAAATTCTAGAAAGAGTAGCAGGACATCCCTACTATTGTTTTCTTGATGGTTATTCGGGATATAATCAAATACCAATTGCATTAGAGGATCAAGAAAAGACTACTTTTACATGCCCCTTTGGCACTTTTGCATATAGAAGAATGCCTTTCGGTCTTTGTAATGCTCCGGCAACTTTTCAAAGATGCATGCTAAGTATTTTTAGTGACATGATTGAGCATTATTTAGAGGTTTTCATGGATGATTTAACAGTCTTTGGAAATTCTTTTGAAAATTGTCTTGATAATTTGGATAAAGTTCTTAAAAGATGTGAAGAAAAAGGATTTGTTTTAAATTGGGAAAAATGTCATTACATGGTTACCTCAGGAATCGTGTTAGGTCATGTGATATCTTCTAAAGGAATTGAAGTTGATAAGGCCAAAGTTGAATTAATTGCTCATTTGCCTTCCCCAAAAACAATCGAGAAGTTCGTTCCTTTTTAGGACATGTAGGATTTTATCGAAGATTTATTAAGGACTTTAGTGTCATATCTAGACCATTATGCAATCTTCGATAAAAGATGCAATATTTGATTGGACTCAAGAATGTCAAAAATCTTTTGAAAAATTAATTGGTCTTCGACATCGGCTCCTATCATGCAACCTCCGACCGGTCTTTGCCGTTTGAATTAATGTGTGATGCAAGTGATTTTGTCATGTTGGCGCTTTTTAGGTCGAGAAAAGAAGGTAAACCTCATGTGATTTGTTACGCAAGTAGAACTTTAAATAGTGCACAAATGAATTACACCACTACCGAAAAGAACTACTTGTCGTAATTTTTGCATTGGACAAATTTCGAGCTCATTTAATTGGTTCTTCTATTGTTGTTTTTACTTGATCATGCCGCTATTAGATATTTAATGTCTAAGCAGGATGCCAAACCTAGGTTGATACGGTGGATCTTGTTGCTTCAAGAATTCAATATCACAATAAAAGATAAGAAAGGAGCCGAAAATGTTGTCGCAGATCATTTGTCCGGACTTACAACAGCTCATCTTTTGATAGCACACCTATCAATGATTCTTTTCCCGATGAGTTTTTATTTTCTCACAATTCTATGCCTTGGTTTGCAAACATAGTAAATTTTCTTGTAACAGAAAGATGCCGCCTCAAAGTGGTCACATCAAGACAGAAAAAAGTTTTTGACCGAGGTGAAAAATTTTTATTGGGATGACCCATATTTGTTCAAATATTCTCCCGATCAAATCTTTCGAGAGATGTGTACCCGACAATGAGGTAAGTAGTGTCATTAACTTTTGTCACTCGAAGCATGTGGAGGTCATTTTTCTTCAAAGAAAACAGCTGCGAAAATCTTGCAGTGTGGATTTTATTGGCCCACTTTATTTAAAGATAGCCATACCTTTTGCAAAAGTTGTGAAAATTGTCAAAAGTTGGGCTCAATTTCAAAAAGAAACATGATGCCTCTGAACCCCATCCTTGTCATTGAAATTTTTGATTGTTGGGGAATTGATTTCATGGGTCCATTTCCATCTTCATTTGGATTTGTGTATATTTTGGTTGCAATTGATTATGTCTCAAAATGGATTGAGGCGATTCCATGTCGACAAAATGATCATAAAACTGTTCTCAAATTTTTAAAAGAAAATGTTTTAAGTCGATTTGGAATCCCTCGAGCTATCATCAGCGATGGGGGAACACATTTTTGTAATAAACCATTTGAATCTTTAATGAAGAAATATGGTATTACCCATAAAGTTGCTACCCCTTATCACCCTCAGACAAGTGGACAAGTAGAATTAGCAAATAGGGAAATTAAACAAATTTTGGAAAAAACGGTTAACCCAAATCGAAAAGATTGGTCTTTAAGATTAAACGATGCACTTTGGGCCTACCGTACTGCTTTTAAAACATCTTTGGGCATGTCACCCTATCGGTTAGTCTATGGAAAACCTTGTCACTTGCCCTGTAGAACTAGAACATAAAGCATTTTGGGCCATTAAAGCTTTCAATTTAAATCTTGATGATGCTTGTAAGTTACGCAAATTACAAATAAATGAACTTGAGGAATTGAGAAATGATGCATATGAAAACTCAAAAATTTACAAAGAAAGAACAAAAGCTTTTCATGACAAATTTATTTTGAGAAAATCTTTTGAAATTGGCCAAAAAGTTCTGCTTTATAATTCTCGTCTTCACTTATTCCCTGGAAAATTGAGATCTAGGTGGACTGGTCCTTTTATTGTCAAACATGTATATCCTTATGGAGCCGTGGATATTGAGAATCCTAGGAATGGTAATGTATCTAAGGTCAATGGACAAAGACTTAAACCATTTCTAGAAAATCAAGTCTTGAGGTAGATTTCATTTCCTTTCGATCCTTGTTATGAGTAAAATTTACTATAATTTTGTAGTTTTATTTTTGTTTTGCGTTCTTTAGCCCCCCTAAGCAAATGGCGGATGACGGTACTCCGTGACTCTCAAGTCGGTTTGCTCTCTTTCAGTTTCCCAAAATAACTGAATCCTTCTTCTCCTTTAAAATGGATGTCATTCTTTCAAACCTGAGAAAGCATTTTCCTTCTCTCCCTCTAAATGCTCTGAAAAAAATTTACAAAGTTCGATGTGAAAGATTGAGATTGTTAATGCAAAAAGGTATGCCAGAAGATGTACGTTGGATAATCGAAGCAAAAGTCCGATTAGCAGGTGAGTCTTCAATTTCATTTGACTCTTACATGCCAGGTCTTGGTAGAAGTTCATATTCTAAAAGGAGAAGAGCAAAAAGATTACAAGTCTGTCACATATGTGGACGATGGAATTGTAACACGCGATGTCGTTCTTTGGGGATGGTTTCCAAAAACAGAGAAGATAAAATTTTCTTCATTAAGAATGGACTGAGTAAGGAGTCATTAGATGATATCTTATTGACTCTTGATACGCATTCTTGTGGACTTGTGCATCGTGAACTTCTTAATTTGTGGAATCTCTTCAAGGATGAACAAAAGCAATATAGTCTGGGGAATCTGACTCTAAAAGACCCTGTTTGCCAATTTATAAGAAAATTGGATGGGAAGCTTATCCTCGACTCATAGAAGGCGTTTAAGCCGTTTCTGGACGTGAAACCAGAGGCAGATGTGAGCCACATTCACAACATGTACATATTTTCTTCTTCTTCTTCTTCTTCTTCTTCTTCTTCTTCTTCTTCTTCTTCTTCTTCTTCTTCTTCATGTTCAAAAAAAGAAAAAAGAAAAAAAAAAGAAAAAAAAAAAAAAAAAAAAAAAAGAAAAAAAAAGAAAAAAAAAAAAGAGAAAAAAAAAAAACAAAAAAAAAAAAAGAGGGAATACAACTTGGGTTTGGCTTTGGTAACACACAACGTGAATGGGGAAATGCATGCATCTTGATCCAGCCTTCTTAATTGGAAAACAAAGAAGGTAGATTGTATCCCACATGTGAGGGAGCCAGTCGTATTATGGCCACTTGTCCCTTTTGGGAGCCCTATGTTGCGCTGGTCTTGAATGGGTCTAATACTGGTCAACAATGCTTTGGCACAAAGCCGAAAGAGCAGACTACCTCCATCCCAATCTCAAGTAAGTATACACCCATCTTTCATCATGTTTCTAATAACCTAAAAAAAAAAAAAAAAAAAAAAATTTAAATAAAAAAAATAATAATAATAGAGGGCGAAACTACGGTTGTACTTGATCTTTAATTAGATTAGGAGCCCCGGCAGATGCCCGTCTGTCATAGACTCGTGGAGAAGACCTTCACACGCCAAGATATAAATAAAGTTCGTGTGCCATGCTCTGTAGAGAGCGTGTGCTACATTCCCGCTTCTTGGAACCAAGGCTCTGTAGCGCTGATGGACAGAAAGAAGCGTCCCGTCTTTACAGTGAACGGAAACTGTTAGCTGAGCTGTATACTTACTTTAATTAGTAGGTCTCTATGGCGTGTTCTGACTGGCTGCGGTTAGGTACCATCTTCTTAGAATACAGGCCTTTAATTAGGTTTGCAGGAAGATAGAGGGCTGTTCTTCCGTAAGCAGGACGGAAAGGATTCAAAGGTACTTGTTGTCGGTTCGGCAATCCTTGTGGAATTCATATGTTGCACTGGTGACACGCAACTTAAATACATGCCACTACTGCACTCATGACGCGCAGTATAAAGATACGCCATGAAAACTGTACATACAGGTATGTCCTCATTTATTATTGTATTTCTTTTATCTTTGTATGATTTTGTTGTATATTGATTTTTGGACAGACGATCCTTTGAGCAGGATCCTTCAGGGGTTTCTAAACTTCTTTACCCTGATGGTTTTCTTGAAGTTAAAAAAAAAAAAAACAAACAAAAAACAAAAAAACAAAAAAAAAAAAACAAAAACAAAAACAAAAAAAAAAGTTTTTTTTTAAAAAAAAAAAAAAAAATCGTATTTCTTAATTTCAAACCTTTCTGACAACAGCCAACCTACCCATATAGGTGCTATGATTACTTTTTCCCTTCTTTTTCTTATTTAAACACTCCATTCTCTTCACTTTCTTCCAACTCAAAATCATTCAAAGGAAGGTGAAATTATGGGACCTCCTTGTTCGTAACATTAAAAATATCTGTGTTTTTTGTGGGTCAAGTTATGGGAAGGGTTTAGAGTTTGCAAACGCAGCCTACCGTTCTTGGTCGAACACTTGCCGCAAGGAATATTCATGTTGTATATGGGGTGGTTGTCGTGGGTTAATGGGGGCTATATCACTCTCTCGCATTTATAGCGGTGCAATGTCGGAGTTTTAGGTGTCATTCCTAAACCTTTAACTCAAAATAACATCACCGGCAAGACAATTGGAGAAGAAATCCAGGTATCATCTATGCATGGACGAATGAAAAAAATGCTTGACAACTCGATGCATTTATTGCCCTACCAGTGGTTTTGGTACTTTGGAAGAAATTTTTCAAATTGTCTCTTGGTAGAATGAACATCCACCATAAACCCATTGGTTTGTTGAATGTTAATAATTTCTTTGATCTTTTGTTATTTTTTCTTGATAAAGTCATGGAACAACAATTTATCACTCCTTCTAAGAAGAAAACTTCTTATCTCTCGCATCCACTATTGATGAGTGATTGATAAATTAGAAGCTTTTGTTTATGAACCCGATAAAGTCTTAGCTCGATAGATTGGTCATCGTGAAGCGGTGAGGAAGTGGCAAGAAAAGAAAGCCGATCGACACTTCATCTTTAATGGGTTTGATTTTATTTATCGTACTTTGTTTCTATTTCAATTTGTGTCGATTTCTCCAAATAGGTAATATCTTCTATCCTTTACTCATCTATATTTTAACATTGCGGACAATGTTGTAATCTAGTTGGGGGAAGGATAATTTTTGAAAAAAAAAAATTAGGAAGTATGATATGATTTTCATGAACTTGCTAAACCAATGAATATTGGCCGAGTAAGGAGTAATTTAACTTCGAGACGCATTTAAATTGGGAAGTATGTTTAGTGAGATGATTGTCGAAACCTAAAACAAAACCAATTAAGGATGGCAGAGTAGTAAGGTGTAAATTTTGCCCTTAAGGTAATTTTACTCTTGAGACGCATCATAATTGAGAAAAAAATGTTTTAGAAGTAGCAAAAAGCATATCTTGGGTCATAGCATAAATTTTCTTCTTTCTTAAAAATCACATGCTTGGATTTGAATGTTAAATTGGTGAATTGAGAATGATAGAAATATGCCCTGTGAGATTTTGAGCCTATTGATGAATGGATTGAACACTTGTACCATTCTCTTCTTTTCTTGTGTGATTTTCACTGCGTGAAATTGTTACTCTAGAACTTGCTTTGATTCTTTTTGAGGCTACATTTTCACATGCATACATAAATATGATTGAGGCATTTTAAAATAGCTACTTTGACCAAATAGCCATCCTTGTATATTTTCCCTTGTATAACCCTTTTGAGCCTACTTGGCCACTTCTTGTTTTTAGCTTATTATGTGCCTAAAAAAAAAAAAAATATATATATTTTTACTTGACCTTTAGGAATAAGAGAGCATTGACTTTGTTCTTAAACAAGTGTGGGGGTGTGTGTGTGTGTGTGTGTAAAAAAAAAAAAAAAAAAAAAAAAAAAAAAAAAAAAGAAAAAGAAAAAGAAAAAAAAAAAAAAAACGACCATTTGATACACTATGTGACATATCCATATTTAGAATAAAGAAAGATGCTTGGAAATAACAGGAAGAGAAGGAGAAGGTTTATGCCTAAAAATGAATTCAACTCATCAATTTAGGGATTAATCTTCAACAAAACATTAGTTAGATATTGGTCATTGTCCTTATTGATGAATATTCTCAAATATCTTTTCCACTCTAACTGTACCATAATGCTCTTTTATTCTCTTTGGTATTTATCTTCTCATGTCCATATTATCCATTTTCCTTTACCATGACCCTGTTACAACCTTGAATAAAGTCCTCTTGATTTTTGTGTGCATGTGTTCTGAGTAGTGGAGAAATAGAAGATAAGCAAGCTTATGGTAGTGCAATTTTTCATGGGTTGAATCGAGTGAAATATCTACCATTTTAAACACTAGAGGGATTGAGAGTAAATCCTGTGATGATCTTTCATTCTTGATGCATTCTTTTTAACTGAAGTTTCCTTGTTTGATGGTTTGAGATGTGAAGAAATATTTAAAAAAAAAAAAAAATGCTTTGTTCCCTTGAATGACTAGTTGCTCTTCTTGTTTCATTAAATCTTTTAAGTTTTTAGCTTGTTAGTTCAAGTGTTATTTCCTAGCTTTGGTCTTATATATTTTGCCCAGAGTGCAAAAGCTCAAGTGTGGGGGTGTGATGAACCTGTAAAACTTACAATTTTTACGGTTCATTGTGTGTGTTTTTCATTCTTTTTAATCTTTTTAATTGGGTTTGTTCTTGAGTTTTGTTATATTTTTAGTATTTTAAATTGTGTTGTAATTATGTATTTTTATGTATTTTTACTAGGTAAATGCAAAGGATCGAAGAATGGATGTGATTGCATAGAAGATTTGCTAAAAAAAAAAAAAAAAAAAACAGGTACTGTAGCGGTTACTGTAGCACGACGTCAGCATGACATCAGCATGACGCAAGCAAGCACTGTAGCACTGTAGCAGTACTGTAGCACTGTAGTATCACGATATTACTGTAGCAGTCACTGTAGCAGTTACTGTAGCACTGTAGCATCACGTGAAAATTACTGTGCAAGTTACTGTGCAGATGCATAGTAACCTCAAAAACTTCTATAAATAGGGGCGCCGGGGGAGAGAAACTTGCTCTCTCTCGGTGTTGGGTTTTCAGTTCTGTTCTTTTTATTTTCTTTTATTTTCTTCTTTCACATGTGTAATTAATTTTCATCTAGCTTGGGTGAAAGAGTGAAGCTTTTAATAATAAATTGAGGTTAGATTTATTTCTTTCTTGTGCTTTAAATGATATATTTTTATGTGACTTTTATATGTATTATATGTTGTTTCCAATTAATTTAAATACTATTCTTGTATAATGAATATCTTGATCCATTGTAGACAATAGGATTGGCACATTGGATGCTTTTGACGATTTACAAGTATTAGTCAATAATTATTGGAATCATAATATAATTACATGATTGAACTTTGAATGCTAAATCTTCCGATTGGAATTTTCAATATGCATAATTTCAATTGAGTTATAAAATGAAATAATCTTATTCTTAATTTATTATTAAGAGTGAATCTCCTAACCCAAGCAAATCTTTTTCATTGTGAACAACTTAAATCATCTTAAATTTCGTGACAAATACTCTCTTTACCTCAATTAATTAGTTTCCCTTCATCAATTCCCTGTGGATCGACCTCGGACTCCCGAGACTTTATTACTTGAGACAACCTACACTTGGGTTAAAACATTTAATTATAATTAAATCCCATCAGTACACTAAAGCATAACACTTGTGAAATTAAATGTTGAATGATGATAATAAAATTTATGAATGGAAAATTCTAAGGGGTTCATTACCCTAACAAATGCCACAGTTTTGGCTTGAACAATAAGGGATTGGAATGATCATGGTGAACAAGAAAATTTAATTGAATTGATACTAAGAAACTAATGCATAAAATGGAAAGAAAGTTGGAAACTTAGAAGACCTATGATGCCACGGTTTTGACACTTGAAATTAAGGAATTGGATTGGTCTTGTGAGAAATGGAATTTGAGTGATTAACCATCAAGTAACTAATACATAATGTGGTAGAAAAATTGAGACTTTGATGACCTATAATGGCCACGGTTTTATAGTGAAAAATTTGGGATCAAGTGATGCCTTGGTGCATCCTTGGAAGATTGAGAAATTAAAAACTTGCATAATCTTTAATAAGTGGTAGAATTAAATTGGATAAAAACTCTTAGAGGACCACGGTTTTGAATGGACTCACTAACCTAAAACTTGTCATAATTAATTAAAGCATAAGACTTTGAAAATGTAGATCCACAATGAGGACTTGCAATAGTGGATGAACATTTGAAAATATCATGATGTGATGATGTTAAGAACTGAATATATGTATATATATGTTCATACACCATTGTGATATGCTTATGATGAATGCATCATTAATGAACATGCATGATTGAAATTGAGTCGTCATGCATTCGTGTTATCCGTTGGACACTGTTAGAAAGGCTATATGTGCCTAAGAGTTTGAATAACACCTATGTGTGAGTGCGAGTAGACTAAGCGTAGGGTCATATGTTGTTGGCCCTAGGGGCATCGGGGTGTGGGTGTCTCACAATAGGCAGTGATAGCTCCACTGGGGCCGTGGGATAGACCAATGCGACAAACCGAAGACCTTGACTGAGACGCTGTCCTATATCGCGATCAACTATCGAGGTGCCATGTACAAGCCATTTGTGCAAATATTTTTATGAGATAAAGCACACTACATTTTAAGGCTAACGATATACTGGCATTACTCCTTGATCATTCACTCCAAAAATGTTTATGTCTAGCTCCATGGGGTAAAAATTTTAGTACCTTGTGCATTGTCAGTTGTCAGTCCCATAGCACATTGATCATGAGCACTTATAATTGTTCTTATTTTCGTAATAATTGCTTGAATATTTGAACTATTGACTGCTAGCAGTATTACTGTTATTTATCTGTTGTTAGTGACTTTATTACTCCCTGCAGTTATTCTGCCCTTACTGTTAATTTTATTATTACTGTGATTAAATGTTTGAACTGTGTTATATATGGGCGTCTAGCGCCGTTTTATTTTCTCACTGCCAATTTGGTATTGAAAGTTGGGTGTCTCATCTCTTTTTGTATTTCTATATTTTCTGTTTATTTGTATACCTATGAGAAGATGTTCTTGAGGAAGACAAGGAAGCCCCTAAGTTTCCAAGCTTCTGGCCAGACTACGATTGAAGTGATCGAGGATGACGTCACGCCCCCGCGGATTTTTGGGCTACACTCGGATCATTTTTCACGGAGGACCTGACTGCTGGCACATTAATGTGCAGACGGACCGATGCGTGTACCATGGGAAGCTGACGGTGTCCTTAGGATGGGGTCGTTATGACGCCCCTGTTTTAGATTTTCATGCTTTTGTTTGGCTGGAGTTTTATATGCCCGTTAGAGACATGTGGGCTGATATGTACTACACCTCACGTGATGACTCCTTTTTGTCCACTGCTCGGGCTCCTGCCCGTTGCTCTGTCGCTCCAATGGAAGTTTCTTCGGACGAAGAGGACCATGAGGAGGACCCGACTACTGTAACACCCCGAAAATACGTATTTTATTTGTTTTCGTCGATTCCGAATTATTTTGAGTAATCCGGCTCGACTTCTGTGAATTTTATGATTTATGTGATTTTTAGGAATTTTTGAGAGTTTTTACGTTTTTCATTATTTTAATATTATTTTGGGCGGTATATATATAAGCCTTCGTATTTTATTTCTTTCTCTCAATCCTTAATTATTTTTACTAATCTGATTTGATTTTCATGAGTTTCACAATTAATATGATTTTTGTGAATTTTTGTGATATTTTAGATATTTTGAATATTATAATATATTTTAGATATTTTGAATATTTTATTATATTTTAGATATTTTAAGATATTTTAAGATATTTTAGGATATTTTGAGATATTTTAAATATTATATTATATTTCGATATATTTTGAATATTTAATATATCTCTGATATTTTTGGGGGCCCGGAAAAGTAAAAATTTTTATTAGCCAGAAAGCTTTGTATTGTTGATTCGGAGCCGGGGGATCTTACTAAACCCGAAATCGGAGACAGTTTTTGAAGTTTTATTTTCCTACGATTTTATCTGACAAATAAAATCGGGGTATGTTTTATTATCCATTGGATGATATTTTTCTTGAAAAATATCTAGTGGATGATTCTAGACGCGAGTCTAGTCACTCACTCTAGAATGTTCTAGACGATGACTCATTGTTTGGTGACTAGCCTAGGGACTCATATGTTCCAGACTGTTCTAGAAAACTCTAGAAGACGCCTCGTCAACGCATCTAGTCATTGAATGCTTTACACGTGGACCAATAAGGAGCTAGGCAATATTGGTGGCTGTGACTCATCACGAAGGGCCAATAGAAACTTGACACGTGGTGTGACACCTCAGCACCTGTGACTTAACAAATTCTAGAAGGTTCCAGAAGCGGTGACTCGCCCTGTGACTCACCGTAGTGAGTCACCTGTTCCAGAAGCTTCTCTGACGACTCACCATGCTGACTCAGCATCATGACTCACCATTGGTGACTCAGCTGATGACTCACCATGCTGACTCACCTATTCTAGAAAGCTCCACGGTGACTCATCATACTGACTCATCGTAGTGAGTCACATATTCTAGAAATTTCTCTTTGATGACTCGCTTTGTGACTCATCAAGGGCAATCAATAGAAAATGATCAACAATAGTTGCTACCCAACTGGAGCAAGAGAAAAATCTATATATATTTTATTACTCATTGGACAATAGACACTGACTTTATAAATAGTAATTATTGTTTATTGGTTAAAGTATACTAGAAAATATATAGTGTGCACTAATAGAAATTGGTCAACAAGAATAGCAACTAATAGGAATCAAGTTAGTAAATATTCAACCAATAGACATTGGTCAAGAATAATGGCTTGACTCTTTAAGGACCAATAGGAAACAAGCTATTAAACAAATTTGGACTTCTTGAAATTTATTGATTCTACGGTGAAGGAGAAGAGCAATTGCTCTAAATGACCAATTCACTTTGTGAAATTCACATAGAAAAGCCTAACTTGAACAAAATGAAGACTAGTCAATATTGATGGCTTTTCTTTGTTGTATTCTACGGCCAAGCAAATTTTTTGTAAGGCAAAATATCACAATTTAATTCTTATTATCTTTCATTAATTAAACAAGTAAGACAAAGTCAATTTTGGTGGCTTCTCTTCATGTGCATTTACGGCAATGCATGCCTTTAGGAAGGCAAATTTCTACACTTAAATTCATTCTCATTTCTCTATGCATTAACGGCCATGCATTTGAAGAAAAAAAAAACCAAAAGTATTTCTCACCTTCTCTCAAAGTGATTCACGGCCATGCATAACAAAAAGGAAGATTTGTTTTTATTTAATCAAAGTCTTCACTTTTCTCTAAAACTATCAAACAAGCAAAGTTCTCAAATTTTCCTTCTCCTTTTCTTCTTCAACCTCACGGCCTCCCCACCCAATCTCCTTATTCACTCTTCTATAATTCTAAACTACCTTATATCTTGCTTCCTTAATTCATCTCAAGATACTATGTAGTTGAAACCCAAGCTTGAATCATCCATTTTCTATCTTGTTCTTCAAAGCTCAAGTTTGAAGCCTTGAAGGTAGGGTTCTTTAATCTTCATGTTTCTATCCATTTCAAAGTTCTAATCATGATTTTAATCCATGATTATTTTAGTTTAGAGCCTTAGGTATTAATAGTGCATGTTTTCTTTGATTTTCAAGAAACTCTTGGTGGAGAAAGTTTGCTTGAAGGAGGCATACAAGGAACTTGTGGACTACATCTAAGGTAAGAGGGAGATTACCCTCATCAACCATGTGTTGGTGGTGAGGAGTGGACTTGTATGTGTGTGAGAATCCATAAGGGTTCATTTGTGTGGATTGCTTTTAAAAGTTTTCTTAGTTGTGATTTGTAATGATATGCATGTCTATAAGCTTTGAATATATGTCTATAAGCTTTGAATATATTGTATGTGGTAGTAAATGCATGAATAATTAGTAGGATGTGAATGACATGTTAAGGTTAGCATGAGTGTTCCAAAGAACACAAATCCAAGGCTCACGGCCTCACTACAAAAAGGGAACCAAAATGTTCTCAACAATTTTCCAAAAGAGTAATTTAATTGACTTAGGTAAATTGACAAGATACAAATTGATTTAGAGCAAGAAAAATGAACTTAAAGATCAAATGAGAAATTTTGTGGATTTCATCCAATATGCCAAATTTAAATGTTTTTAGTTTGTAAAATTGTTTTCAATCAAGGTTAAGTAAGAATGCCAAAAGGAATTTTATTACAATGAGTTTTGAGGAATAAAAATGATTAGATTAAGTTTAAAGAGCTAAAACTAAGAATTTTACCATTGATAAGAAAATACAGTAGCTTTGGTGAAATTTCTAACGTAAAGCTCACTTTATGTTTTGAAGCACGTTAGTGGTTTTCAAAAGTGTAATTAATTGGTTGTAATATAAACAAAAGGATTTTTGACAGAAAATCTAGAAAACCATTGTTATAGATTTTCTAAGTAAAATACTATCAATTTTGTTAAAAACAGACAAATAAGAAAGAAAAGATATCCAATACATTGTATACGGTATGAAAATTATCCTACGTGGTTTAAACATATTAAATATTATTTTTGTTTAATTTAAATAGTGATTTTTAAGGAGTTTGGACAAGAAAATGATTTAAAAATCTTACGCGATTGAGAAAACGATTTAAAAATACTACGCGATTTTAAAAACAGCAAAATATATTTACGCGATTTAAAAACATTTGTAAAAACGACGAGATTGCAAAAATGCTATAAAATTTCTATGCGATTGACTAAAACAGCGAGTTTTACTGACGGGCCAAAGTGGTGGACCCGGACAGATTGAGGAATAGTACTGTCAGATGGAACGTACTATATTTGAGGTTTGTTGAGATTTGAGGGTATTTATATAATTATGGTTCATATATATGCATCAAGTGGGTATGCATAGTCGATGACTGTGATGGCTTTTGTTGTTTAGGAATGAATGAGAGCTAGATAGTGTGATCTAGGTGGGTGATCTACTGGGGACGTCAGGGCACGGTTATTCATAGTGACCTATTTGTCACATTATCTGCCTGGCCATGATGTACCGTTGCAACGCACTGGCGTAGTGTCCCGACAAACACTATTTATGTCTCGCGTCTAGCTTAGACTGTCATTATGGGTGGCAGATCTTCTAGACCATTCATATCCGAGACTATTTACCTCCATGGAGTAGGAATATGGTGCATTGTGCATATGCATAGTTTGTGTACATATTGTTGTGGCATTGTCAAGGTACATTTTATGGTAACATAATCATTAAATATGTATATTATGGATATCTGTTGTGGATATACTGTCAATGTTTATATTTGTTGTGTTATTATGTATGATGTGTTTATTTGAGTTATTATGCGTAATGTGATAATATGGTTTATTGTATCAATTGTTTTTTTTTGTTATGGTAACATGATTGTTGTTCATTTTATTACAATATATGTTTATTAGAATTATTTGTACATTGATAACATGATTATGCCTGTGATATTTGTGTGTATGGAATGACTTCGTCATTCATATCATTCTTTGCTACCATCTTGGTATTGGTGAAAGGGGATCTCACCTCTTTGCTGTATTGCTTTGTTGTGTTTGTCTTGTTAAATTCATATAGTAGGTGAAACAAGTTTCTTAGACTGATTGGAGGCAATATTCTGAGGTTGGTGATGGTGTTGAGGACTAATCTTTCAAGTTTCAACGGGATGCAGTTTGGTGGAGAAAAAGGAACATGTATGTTTAGTTTTCTCATTAGTGTGGGTACCGTAATATTACTAGTACCTGTCTTTGGGTTTGTTACTATTTCTCTGAGTCTGTAAATTTTATGATTTAAATTGTTATTGAATAATTTGTGGTATATATATAATATGTGTATTAATTAGTTCAATCTAATTTCTATTTTAATTATGATTTTCGGCAAGTTTATGTTTCCGCGAAAAGAAATTGTAAAATTTATCTTTTAGAACTCAAGGCTTTTATAAAATGATTTTCAGGTTTTAAGTTTTTTATTTAAAAATGTGATGCCCTACGGAAGGTGTTACATTAGTTGGTATCAGAGCACGGTTAGAGTCTTTTGGGGCTTTGTGGTTAGGTCTGTCTTGTTTGTGCTGTGTGACTCTCTGTGCTTGGACTCCGAATGGAGACAATGTTTGTTTGAAATAGTTACATCTGGTTTCCATTGTATTTTGATTCGTCTGTCTTTGAAGAGAGGACCATGACTCGTGATAAACAAAGAAAGACGATGGTTCGTGATAGACGTGCACGTATAGAAGCGAGACGTGATGATGGTGATAAGGTTGCAACTCTGGAAGTAATACGAAAAACGGTCGATGTAATTATACAGCAAACTCAGAAGATTGTTCAGCAGCAAGAATTAATAGTTGAAGATAAGATTTTGTTAGAGTTGAATCAGACTCAGGATGTGAGACCCGATAACATTGGACCATATTGGTTGCGAAGAAGGAGAAATCGTAACGTCAAGCAATTTCAACAGAAAACGTATTCACAATCACCAGGAAATCAACAACAGCAACAATCTTGTGGAGGAAGTACTAGTGGTAGCGGGTTTGGTATGACCGTGGCATCTGCACCGAAATGTTGGAAGCGTAGGAAAGATCATCTGGCAAAGGACGATACAATCAAAAGAATCATCTGTTACGAGTGTGGGATGCCCGGACATCTTGCTAGAAAGTGTATTCCACCAAAGGCAACGCCATCTGTTAGTGATGAACGTGCTTCGACACCTCAAGTTAGATGGAGCGTTAATTCTCCAAGTGGAGCAAAAGCACCCCAGACTGAAGATCTAAGCAAAGAAGGTTGTGTCACAGGAAGTGATCCTTTGACTGTACTGTATAATTCTGGAGGTAATACATTCCTCTATGACATATGATCGTGTGGGTCAATTTGAGTTATCTGTGTCTTCGTTCTCTTTTGACCTAGTTATTTCTACTTCTATTACTAAAACCTTTGGTTGATAACTTGAGTTGCTTAAACTATTCTAAGTTTGTTAAATGACTAAATCTTTTCTGTTGATTCAATTTGTTTATCTCTTTCACAAAACAGACGCAATAAAAAAAATATGGATTGGGCATTTTTCCAACCATCCATGCTCTGTTAGACCTGCCGTTGAATTATTCAACTTAAAAAGCTCACTTCTAAATTTATCGGACCACATCAATTCCTCTATTGGATAGGTCCGGTAATGTATTAGATGACTCTATCATCTTTTCTTTCTACGCCTCCATGATATCTTTCATATGTCGCAATTGCGAAAATATACTCTTGGTCTAACCCATTCTTTGATAGCTAATTGACTGTGTGGGTTGATTAGGGCTATCAGCATCTTTGTTACCTTTTGATTTATCTATTTCTACTTTTATTACCAAACCTATTGTTACCATCCAGTTCCTTAAACAATCTTTTCTGTTAATCTAAATTGTCTACCTCTTTCACGAGATAGACGTGATCTTAAGAATGGATTGGTTATCTTCCAACCATATCCTATAAGTTGTTTCAGTAAAATTTTAGTGTCCCAGAAAACTCATTCTTAAGAATCGGGCAGCATCAAATTCTTTGTTGGATATGTCCGGTAACACATCGGATAGTTTCACTATCTTTTCTTTCTAACCTTTATAATGTCCTTTTATATATTGCAATTACAAGAAATGATATTCTTAGTCAAATTCATGTCATAGTATCAGATACAGTACTGTTGAGAAAGTGAACTTGATTTGTGAGACACTTCTTATTAAAAGCAAAAACAAGAAAGTGAAGTGGTACAAAGGCAAGGAAATTTCAAGTGGTGCTATTAGGAGTGACGAATGTTTCCGCAATATTCACCGATTGTGTGGATAGTATCTTTCGTCTTTGTTTGGACAAAATTGTCATTATCCTTATTAACGACATTCTGATCTATTCTCGAAAATCATGAGGAACATGTTAAACGTTTCAATATAGTTCACCAAGTCTAAAGGAGGAGCAGTTATATGCTAAAGTTATCAAAATGCGAATTCTACTTGGATGAAGTGCAGTTTTTGGGCCACGTGATTCAGAGGAAGGAATTGAAGTGGACGCGTCGAGAGTTGAAATGATTCTTGAATGAGAAAGACCGAAGATTGCATCAGAGATCCGTAGTTTTATCGGGTTAGCTGTTTATTATTGAAGGTTGTTGAGAAAATTTCTTAAGAACGCAGGACCTCTCGCCCATTTTATCAAGAAAGAATCAAGCGTTTGTATGGACTGATGCATACAAGGAGTTTTTGTCAATCAAGGTAATCTGGAATGGCGTAGATGGATATGCAATGTGAGGACTGGAAGACAAGATGAAAAAGTAGTATCCAGGATTGTTCTAAGACTACTACGAATTTCGGGGGGCGAAATTCTTTTTTTAGGAGGGGAGTGTTGTAACACCCTGAAAATACGTATTTTATTTGTTTTCGTCGATTCTGAATTATTTTGAGTAATCCGACTCGACTTCTGTGAATTTTATGATTTATGTGATTTTTAGGAATTTTTGGGAGTTTTTACGTTTTTGATTATTTTAATATTATTTTGGGCGGTATAAATATAAGCCTTCGTATTTTATTTCTTTCTCTCAATCCTTAATTATTTTACTAATCTGATTTGATTTTCATGAGTTTCACAATTAATATGATTTTTGTGAATTTTTGTGATATTTCGGATATTTTGAATATTATAATATATTTTAGATATTTTAAGATATTTTAGGATTTTTTGAGATATTTTGAGATATTTTGAGATATTTTGAATATTATATTATAGTTTTGATATATTTTGAATATTTAATATATCTCTGATATTTTTGGGTTGTATGCAGGCCCGAGGAGGGCCTGTATGCGGTCCCGCGGCGGGCCCGAAAAAGTAAATTTTTTTATTAGCCAGAAAGCTTTGTATTGTTGATTCGGAGCCGGGAGATCTTACTAAATCCAAAACCAAAGACAGTTTTTGAATTTTTATTTTCCTACGATTTTATCTGACAAATAAAATCGGGGTATGTTTTATTATCCATTGGATGATATTTTTCTTGAAAAATATCTAGTGGATGATTCTAGACGCGAGCCTAGTCACTCACTCTAGAATGTTCTAGACGATGACTCAACGTTTGGTGACTAGCCTAGTGACTCACATGTTCCAGACTGTTCTACAAAACTCTGGAAGACACCTTGTCAACGCGCCTAGTCATCGAATGCTTTACACGTGGACCAATGAGGAGCTGGTCAATATTGGTGGTTGTGACTCATCACGAAGGGCCAATAGAAACTTGACACGTGGTGTGACACCTTAGCACCTATGACTTAGCAGATTCTAGAAGGTTCCAGAAGCGGTGACTTGCCCTATGACTCACCGTAGTGAGTCACCAGTTCCAGAAGCTTCTCTGACGACTCACCATGTTGACTCAGCATCATGACTCACCATTGGTGACTCAGCTGATGACTCGCCATGCTGACTCACCCATTCTAGAAAGCTCCACAGTGACTCATCATACTGACTCATCGTAGTGAGTCACATATTCTAGAAATTTCTCTTTGATGACTCGCTTTATGACTCATCAAGGGCAATCAATAGAAAATGATCAACAATATTTGCTACCCAACTGGAGCAAGAGAAAATCTATGTATATATTATTACCCATTGGACAATAGACACTGACTTTATAAACATTAATTATTGTTCATTGGTTAAAGTATACTAGAAAATATACAGTGTGCACTAATAGAAATTGGTCAACAAGAATAGCAACCAATAGGAATCAAGTTAGTAAATATTCAACCAATAGAAATTGGTCAAGAATAATGGCTTGACTCTTTAAGGACCACTAGGAAACAAGCTATTAAACAAATTTGGACTTCTTGAAATTTATTGATTCTACGGTGAAGGAGAAGAGCAATCGCTCTAAATGACCAATTCACTTTGTAAAATTCACGTAGAAAAGCCTAAGTTGAACAAAATGAAGACTAGTCAATATTGATGGCTTTTCTTTGTTGTATTCTATGGCCAAGCAAATTTTTTGTAAGGCAAAATATCACAATTTAATTCTTATTATCTTTCATTAATTAAACAAGTAAGACAAAGTCAATTTTGGTGGCTTCTCTTCATGTGCATTTACGGCAATGCATGCCTTTAGGAAGGCAAATTTCTACACTTCAATTCATTCTCATTTCTCTATGCATTTACAGCCATGCATTTGTAGAAAACAAAACCAAAAGTATTTCTCACCTTCTCTCAAAGTGATTCACGGCCATGCATAACAAAAAGGAAGATTTGTTTTTATTTAATCAAAGTCTTCACTTTTCTCCAAAACTATCAAACAAGCAAAGCTCTCAAATTTTCCATCTCCTTTTCTTCTTTAACCTCACGGCCTCCCCACCCAATCTCCTTATTCACTCTTCTATAATTCTAAACTACCTTATATCTTGCTTCCTTAATTCATCTCAAGATACTTTGTAGTTGAAACCAAAGCTTGAATCATTCATTTTCTATCTTGTTCTTCAAAGCTCAAGTTTGAAGCCTTGAAGGTAGGGTTCTTTCATCTTCATGTTTCTATCGATTTCAAAGTTCTAATCATGATTTTAATCCAAGATTATTTTAGTTTAGAGCCTTAGGTATTAATATCGCATGTTTTCTTTGATTTTCAAGAAACTCTTGGTGGAGAAAGTTTACTTGAAGGAGGCATACAAGGAACTTGTGGACTACATCTAAGGTAAGAGGGAGATTACCCTCATCAACCATGTGTTGGTGGTGAGGAGTGGACTTGTATGTGTGTGAGAATCCATAAGGGTTCATTTGTGTGGATTGTTTTTAAAAGTTTTCTTAGTTGTGATTTGTAATGATATGCATGTCTATAAGCTTTGAATATATGTCTATAAGCTTTGAATATATTGTATGTGTTAATAAATGCATGAATAATTAGTAGGATGTGAATGACATGTTAAGGTTGGCATGAGTGTTCCAAAGAACACAAATCCAAGGCTCACGGCCTCACTACAAAAAGGGAACCAAAATGTTCTCAACAATTTTCCAAAAGAGTAATTTAATTGACTTAGGTAAATTGACAAGATACAAATTGATTTAGAGCAAGAAAAATGAACTTAAAGATCAAATGACAAATTTTGTGGATTTCGGCCAATATGCCAAATTTAAATGTTTTTAGTTTATAAAATTGTTTTCAATCAAGGTTAAGTAAGAATGCCAAAAGGAATTTTATTACAATGAGTTTTGAGGAATAAAAATGATTAGATTAAGTTTAAAGAGCTAAAACTAAGAATTTTACCATTTATAAGAAAATATAGTAGCTTATGTGAAATTTCTAACGTAAAGCTCACTTTATGTTTTGAAGCACGTTAGTGGTTTTCAAAAGTGTAATTAATTGGTTGTAATATAAACAAAAGGATTTTTGACAGAAAATCTAGAGAACCATTGTTATAGATTTTCTAAGTAAAATACTGTCAATTTTGTTAAAAACAGACAAATAAGATAGAAAAGATATCCAATACATTGTATACGGTATGAAAATTATCCTACGTAGTTTAAACATATTAAATATTATTTTTGTTTAATTTAAATAGTGATTTTAAGGAGTTTGGACAAGAAAATGATTTAAAAATCTTACGCGATTGAGAAAACGATTTAAAAATACTACGCGATTTTAAAAACAGCAAAATATATTTACGCGATTTAAAAACGTTTGTAAAAACGACGAGATTGCAAAAATGCTATAAAATTTCTATGCGATTGACTAAAACAGCGAGTTTTACTGACGGGCCAAAGTGGTGGACCCGGACAGATTGAGGAATAGTACTGTCAGATGGAACGTACTATATTTGAGGTTTGTTGAGATTTGAGGGTATTTATATAATTATGGTTCATATATATGCATCAAGTGGGTATGCATAGTCGATGGCTGTGATGGCTTTTGTTGTTTAGGAATGAATGAGAGCTGGATAGTGTGATCCAGGTGGGTGATCTACTACGGACGTCAGGGCGCGGTTATTCATAGTGACCTATTTGTCACATTATCTGCCTGGCCATGATGTACCATTGCAACGCACTAGCGTAGTGTCTTGACAAACACTATTTATGTCTCGCGTCTAGCTTAGACTGTCATTATGGGTGGCAGATCTTCTAGACCATTCATATCCGAAACTATTTAGCTCCATGGAGTAGGAATATGGTGCATTGTGCATATGCATAGTCTGTGTACATATTGTTGTGGCATTGTCGAGGTACATTTTATGGTAACATAATCATTATATATGTATATTATGGATATTTGTTGTTGATAAACTGTCAATGTTTACATTTGTTGTGTTATTATGTATGATGTGTTTATTTGAGTTATTATGCGTAATGTGATAATATGGTTTATTGTATCAATTGTTTTATTTGTTATGGTAACATGATTGTTGTTCATTTTATTACAATATATGTTTATTAGAATTATTTGTACATCGATAACATGATTATGCTTGTGATATTTGTGTGTATGGAATGACTTCGTCATTCGTATCATTCTTTGCTACCATCCTGGTATTGGTGAAAGGGGATCTCACCTCTTTGCTGTATTGCTTTGTTGTGTTTTTCTTGTTAAATTCGTATAGTAGGTGAAACAAGTTTCTTAGACTTATTGGAGGCAATATTCTGAGGTTGGTGATGGTGTCGAGGACTGATCTTTCAAGTTTCAACGGGATGCAGTTTGGTGGAGAAAAAAGAACATGTATGTTTAGTTTTCTCGTTAGTGTGGGTGCCGTACTATTAGTAGTACCTGTCTTTGGGTTTGCTACTGTTTCTCTGAGTCTGTAAATTTTATGATTTAAATTGTTATTGAATAATTTGTGGTATATATATAATATGTGTATTAATCGGTTCAATCTAATTTCTGTTTTACTTATGATTTTCGGTAAGTTTATGTTTCCGCGAAAAGAAATTGTAAAATTTATCTTTTAGAACTCAAGGCTTTTATAAAATGATTTTCAGGTTTTAAGTTTTTTATTTAAAAATGTGATGCCCTACGGAGGGTGTTACATTAGTTGTTATTAGAGCACGGTTAGAGTCTTTAGGGGTTTTGTGGTTAGGTCTGTCTTGTTTGTGCTGTGTAACTCTCTGTGCTTGGACTCTGAAAGGAGATAATGTTTGTTTGAAATGTTTACATCTGGTTTCCATTGTATTTTGATTCGTCTGTCTTTGAAGAGAGGACCATGACTCGTGATAAACAAAGAAAGACGATGGTTCGTGATAGACGTGCGCGTATGGAAGCGAGACGTGATGATGGTGATAGGGTTGCAACTCTGGAAGTAATACGAAAAATGGTCGATGTAATTATACAGCAAACTCAGAAGATTGTTTAGCAGTAACAATTAATAGTTGAAGCTAAGATTTTGTTAGAGTTGAATCAGACTCAGGATGTGAGACCCGATAACGTTGGACCATATTGGTTACGAAGAAGGAGAAATCGTAAGGTCAAGCAATTTCAACGGAAAACGTATTCACAATCACCGAGAAATCAACAACAGCAACAATCTTGTGGAGGAAGTACTAGTGGTAGCGGGTTTGGTCTGACCGTGACATCTGCACCGAAATGTTGGAAGCGTAGGAAAGATCATCTGGCAAAAGACGATACAATCAAAAGAATCATCTGTTACGAGTGTGGGATGCCCGGACATCTTGCTGGAAAGTGTATTCCACCAAAGACAACGCCATCTGTTAGTGATGAACGTGCTTCGACACCTCAAGTTAGATGGAGCGTTAATTCTCCAAGTGGAGCAAAAGCACCCCAGACTGAAGATCTAAGCAAAGAAGGTTGTGTCACAGGAAGTGATCCTTTGACTGTACTGTATAATTCTGGAGGTAATCCATTCCTCTATGACATATGATCGTGTGGGTCAATTTGAGTTATCTGTGTCTTCGTTCTCTTTTGACCTAGTTATTTCTACTTCTATTACTAAAACCTTTGGTTGATAACTTGAGTTGCTTAAACTATTCTAAGTTTGTTAAATGACTAAATCTTTTCTGTTGATTCAATTTGTTTATCTCTTTCACAAAACAGACGCAATAAAAAAATATGGATTGGGCATTTTTCCAACCATCCATGCTCTGTTAGACCTGCCGTTGAATTATTCAACTTAAAAAGCTCACTTCTAAATTTATCGGACCACATCAATTTCTCTATTGGATAGGTCCGGTAATGTATTAGATGACTCTATCATCTTTTCTTTTTACGCCTTCATGATATCTTTCATATGTCGCAATTGTGAAAATATACTCTTGGTCTAACCCATTCTTTGATAGCTAATTGACTGTGTGGGTTGATTAGGGCTATCAGCATCTTTGTTACCTTTTGATTTATCTATTTCTACTTTTATTACCAAACCTATTGTTACCATCCAGTTCCTTAAACAATCTTTTTTGTTAATCTAAATTGTCTACCTCTTTCACGAGATAGACGTGATCGTAAGAATGGATTGGTTATCTTTCAACCATATCCTATAAGTTATTTCAGTACAATTTTAGTGTCCCAAAAAACTCATTCTTAAGAATCGGGCAACATCAAATTCTTTGTTGGATATGTCCGGTAACACATCGGATAGTTTCACTATCTTTTCTTTCTAAGCTTTATAATGTCCTTTTATATATTGCAATTGCAAGAAAGGATATTCTTAGTCAAATTCATGTCATAGTATCAGATACAGTACTGTTGAGAAAGTGAACTTGATTTGTGAGACACTTTTTGTTAAAAGCAAAAGCAAGAAAGTGAAGTGGTACAAAGGCAAGGAAATTTCAAGTGGTGCTGTTAGGAGTGACAAATGTTTCCGCAATATTCACCGATTGTGTGGATAGTATCTTTCATCTTTGTTTGGACAGAATTGTCACTATCCTTATTAACGACATTCTGATCTATTCTCAAAAATCATGAGGAACATGTTAAACGTTTCAATATAGTTCACCAAGTCTAAAGGAGGAGCAGTTATATGCTAAAGTTATCAAAATGCGAATTCTACTTGGATGAAGTGTAGGTTTTGGGCCACGTGATTCAGAGGAAGGAATTGAAGTGGACGTGTTAAGTGTAACACCCCAAAAATTTCCTATCTCTTAAACAGTAATTTTGATAGTTAACAGAATTTTTCTATTTAGTAATTTCTGGATACTGTAAAATTATTTTGTTTATTCCGTTAGCGTATTTGATCGTTTTGAGTGATTTACTCCGTGTCAGCAAAATAAAAATTTTCGGGCCGGGAAAAACTTTACGTAATTTAATTTTTACCGTTAGGTAATTATTTTACGTAATCTGATTTGATATTTGTGAATTTTCTAATTTTTGTGATTTTATGTGTGATTTTGAAATTTTTATGGTTTGTGGGCCCCACGAGGTGTATGTGGGCCCAGGTGGCCATACGTGGGCCCAGGTGGGTCCCGCAAAGCAAAAAATTTTCTACGCATAGAAAAATTTATGCTGTTTAGACGGAGACAGGGGATCTTACTAAACCTGAATCCGGAAACAGTTTTTTAAATTTTATTGTACTGTGTTTTGTACTGTATTTAATTATCAGATGATAAAAATACAGTAAAAATATTATTTGTAGGATACAAGAATAAATATTATACTACGTAGTCAACAAAGAAAGCTTGACTTGATTTATACCCTTGGATGAGAATACTTAGTTTGAATATTAACCATTGATTTAATCAAAGGTTAAGAAACAAACTTAATAAAGAAGCCTTGGATAATAACCATTGATTTAATCAATGGTGTGAGAATAAGCTTATTTAGGAAGGCTTTGATATCAACCATAGATGTAATCAAAGGTGTAGAATTAGTCTTGAAAAATGACAAAGACCATTTATAACCATTGGATTTAGATTAAATCAAGGGTGGAGATTTAATCTTAAAAAGTAACAAAGACCATTTATGACCATTGGATGAAGAATCAATCAATGGTGGAGATTTGGTCTTCTAAAGTAGCAAAAGACTAATTATGACCCTTGGATTTAAAATTTGAAGAAGCAATCTTGACCCTTAATTTCGGAGACACATCTAAGGGCTAGAATTTAAAGGAGAAAAATCCAATGGCCTGGATTAAGTCTTCTAAATTAAAAATCTACATTAATCCTAACCATTGAATTAATCAATGGCTAGAAATGCTCCAAATGGTGGCTAATTATTATGGTCATTTATTAAATGCACAAGGAGAAGCATGCATGGAGGGGGATGGTTTTGGATTGTTTAGAAGACAAAGAAAAAGAGGCTTTATGACCATTATTAATTGCTTTATGTCATTGTTAAGTGGTCTTGGTCAATGTTTCATCATAATTGATCATTATTGATCAATTTACACTCAAGGAGAATGCATTGGAGGGGAGCTACGAAATTGAGAAGCTTTAGGACATAGGAAAAAGTTTGAAGACCATTATTGCCATCCTTGGTCATCATTAGACATTTTCAAGAAGCTAAGTTACCAAGTTTTCTCTCCATTTCTCTCCTTCTTCATGTTTTGGCCAAGCACTCCAAGAACACCTTCCATCACTCAAAAATTTCATCCAACTTGATTTTCTAAACCTAAACATCATTCTAAGAACATCTCTAGTTATGAGTTTTTCCAAAATCATTCATCTTGATCTTCAAATTCAAGCTTCAAGTTTCTATCAAAAATCAAAAATTTCATCTTTGTTCTTCAAGAGATATCATTCGGTCAAAACCCCTAAAATCACCATCCAAGCTCTTTTAATTTCATCCAACCATAGATCTTGAATCTACATGATGTTCTAAGCAACTTTCATGTTAAAGATTTTCTCTAAATCATTCATCTTCATGGAGTTTTTTCAAGATCAAAGTTATTGGGTTTTTGAGGTGAAGTATAAAGAAACTTCATTTCTTCTCTCTTTTTCATTATCTAAACCATGTTTGATCCATGATTCCTCTTAATCATGCTTGATATGTTAATTAACTTGTGTTTTGTTTTGTATTTGAGAAGCCCTTGGTGGTGAAGGACTTGGAAAAAGAAACAAATCAAGAAGCTTTGGAGGATCTTCAAGAGGTAAGAGGGAGATCCATCTCACCAACCAAGCATGGTGGTGAGAGATGGTATTTTATTTGATGGATGTGGAATCCATGTGAGGATTCATATCCATGGTCATGTAATTAATTTGTGGGTGTTATGAGCTTTGATTAATTTTCTATGCTTGATATGCTTTGCATGATTTTATAGTTTTGATGATATGCTTGATATGCTATACATGCTTTTATGGCTTTGATGGTATGCTTATATTATTTATGATGAAATATATATGTATATGCCATGACTTGATGGTGGAAAGGAAATTGATTTTTGGCTCCAATAGCCAAGGAAGAGCTACGATTTTGATGCCCTTGATTAGGGTTCATGTTGAAAATTTTCAAGAACAAAAGAATTGATTTTTGAGTACTTAGAACATGGTGGATTTCGAACAAGACACCTCAAGATAGGTGTTCACAAAATTAATATTTTCTTGAATGATGAAAATGGATGTTTAGAAAAGTAAGGAAAATAAACGAAGAATTTATTTTTCAAAGAGTACATGAATATGGTTTTAGAAGGATTTTTATTGATTTATTTTGTGTAAAAAGTTTCTAAGTGTTTTACTAAACATGAGATTTAAATGAAAATAGCAATGATAATTTTAAGGATTTGCAAAGAAAGTGAAAAAGGATTTGTAAGAAAAGTAAAAATGAATTTGAACAAATGAGTTTGGTTTTTATGACCATCGGTATTTCGGTTTTGAAAATAAAGAATTTTTAATGGTTTTGTTTGCGTAAAACCATATCAATTTAGGAGGAAAATATTTGATGGCTTCAATAGCCAAAGACTCTATGATTTTTGGAGGTTGGAATAATTTTAGTTTTTTTGAAACAAAATAATTTTAAAGTGGAAACAAAATGTTTGAACAAAATATTTTAGTATAAGGATTTTGGAAAGGGAAATCAAAGTATTTTATCACTTGAGAAATGAACTTTCATATGAAAATGAAAAAGAAAAGTTGTAAGGGTTTGAATCTTAATTTGTTTTGAAGAGAATTGATTTTAGAATTGATTTGGGAAAAATGGAGAATATAATGGTGTTTTGAAAATTTACTAACGTATAATTTATTTTCAAGTTTTGAACTACGTTAGAAAATGTTAAGTTTTGAAACGTTGATTTACATAAATGAAAAAGTGATTTTGTGAATTATATTTTGAAAATGAATTTCTTGAGTAAAGAACTATGGAAAAATATTTTCTTGAGTAAGAAAATATATTAAATGAAGTATAAAGTTATATTATTTTGAGAAAAGTTAAAAAGGAATTTTTAAAGGTCAAGAAATATTTTCTCGTAATGAAATTGTGGTGAAAAATTATTTACGTATCTTAAAAACGTGATATTTTTAAGTTACGTGATATGGAAAAATATTTCTATGTGATTTTAAATATGTTGAAATATTTATACGCGATTTGAATTTACGTTTAAATATTTTACGTGATTTGAATTACTATTAAAAAATCACTACGTGATGGAAAAGTGATGAATTTTTTTTACGTGAATGTGAAAATAGCGGAAAATCGTTATGTGATTTGAAAAGTGTTTTAAATATTTTAAGAATGATAGAAAATGATTTACGTGACGTAAAAGAATGATTTTTAAGTTACGCGATTTTGAAACAGTGGAAAAATACTATGCAATTTTGAGAAACGTATATTTTTACGCGATTAAGAAAAACGTTAAAAAAATTATTACGTGTTTTAAAAGTGCAACAAAAGAGTTGCGGTATTTTGAAAACATAACAGAAATGTTACTGTATTGTGAAAATGTAACAGAAGTGTCACGGTATTGTGAAAATATAACAAAGACGTTTCAGAATTTTGAAAACGTAACATAAGTGTTACGATATTTTGAAAATGTAATATAAACATTTTGGAATTGTGAAAACATAACAAACGTTTTGGAATTGTGAAAATGAAACGGAAATATTACGCAATTTTGAAAACACGAAAGTGTTTTATAACTATGAAAATGTGATAACATGATTTTTCTTTATTGAAAATACAAGATAATTTGGTGCATTTTATATGCATTGGAAAGAGATGCTTGTGATTAGATTTGGTGCATTATACATGCATTGGAAAAAAAATATGCGTTGACGCATATGATACATTGAACAAGTGAAATTGAAAAGATTTGGCCTTTTGGGGTTGGACTTGCACGGATATATTTGTGCATTGTATATGGCCCTTGTGGTTGAAGAGGGAATGAGAATTGATAGTGAGGTCTATGATGGATCTTGGGGCGTCAGTAGGCGATCGACCAAGTGGATAGTCAAGCGAGCACCCTGTGTCACTTGGCGATGCATCCGTTGCAACGCATTGACGATACCCAACAAGAACACGATTCTTTTCAACAACTGGAAGATTGTCTTTGGGCTAAGGCTGACAATTGACAGAGCATTCTCCTCGAAATTGTGAAAACCTCCATGGAGTTGTTTTTGAAAAACTGAGTCTTTGTGCACATGCATAATCTGAACATTTTATATCTGCATGATATATTAATTGAGGGATATTGGTTATGACAATTGTTTTGAATACTTGGATGATGATAATGATAATTAGAATATTATTGTAATTTGTTGTTTATGATAATTAAACTAATAAATGATTAGATGATGATAGTTGATTAATACTGATAGCATGATTATGGTATGATCTATCTGTATGATATGCTGTTTGTGTTATCTCTGTGCTGCCATGTTGGTATTGGTGTAGGTGATCTCACCTCTTTATTATGTTGTTTTGTTGTGTCTGTATTGTTAAAATTAAACAGTAGAAAGAATGAGTTGTCTTAGACATAACGAGCAATGAATACTCTGAGATGGGTGACAACAATAAGGAGTAGACATTCAAGACTCGAAGGTGTGCAGTGTTGACAAAGAACAGATGTGGAACAGATGTCTGGTGCAACAAGATGGATACACAACAGAATAAGTAAGATAAGTTTTAACGTTAGTGTTGTACCGTGCTATTAAGTAGGACCCGTCATGGAGTTTGCTACTATTAAAAAAAAACATTAATAGGTTGACTCTTTAAAGTATACTAGAAAATATACAGTGTGCACCAATAGAAATTGGTCAACAAGAATAGCAACCAATAGGAATCAAGTTAGTAAATATTCAACCAATAGAAATTGGTCAAGAATAATGGCTTGACTCTTTAAGGACCAATAGGAAACAAGCTATTAAACAAATTTGGGCTTCTTGAAATTTATTGATTCTACGGTGAAGGAGAAGAGCAATTGCTCTAAATGACCAATTCACTTTGTGAAATTCACGTAGAAAAGCCTAAGTTGAACAAAATGAAGACTAGTCAATATTGATGGCTTTTCTTTGTTGTATTCTACGGCCAAGCAAATTTTTTGTAAGGCAAAATATCACAATTTAATTCTTATTATCTTTCATTAATTAAACAAGTAAGACAAAGTCAATTTTGGTGGCTTCTCTTCATGTGCATTTATGGCAATGCATGCCTTTAGGAAGGCAAATTTCTACATTTCAATTCATTCTCATTTCTCTATGCATTTACGACCATGCATTTGTAGAAAACAAAACCAAAAGTATTTCTCACATTCTCTCAAAGTGATTCACGGCCATGCATAACAAAAAGGAAGATTTGTTTTTATTTAATCAAAGTCTTCACTTTTCTCTAAAACTATCAAACAAGCAAAGCTCTCAAATTTTCCTTCTCCTTTTCTTCTTCAACCTCACGGCCTCCCCACCCAATCTCCTTATTCACTCTTCTATAATTCTAAACTACCTTATATCTTGCTTCCTTAATTCATCTCAAGATACTTTGTAGTTGAAACCTAAGCTTGAATCATCCATTTTCTATCTTGTTCTTCAAAGCTCAAGTTTGAAGCCTTGAAGGTAGGGTTCTTTAATCTTCATGTTTCTATCCATTTCAAAGATCTAATCATGATTTTAATCCATGATTATTTTAGTTTAGAGCCTTAGGTATTAATATTGCATGTTTTCTTTGATTTTCAAGAAACTCTTGGTGGAGAAAGTTTACTTGAAGGAGGCATACAAGGAACTTGTGGACTACATCTAAGGTAAGAGGGAGATTACCCTCATCAACCATGTGTTGGTGGTGAGGAGTGGACTTGTATGTGTGTGAGAATCCATAAGGGTTCATTTGTGTGGATTGTTTTTAAAAGTTTTCTTAGTTGTGATTTGTAATGATATGCATGTCTATAAGCTTTGAATATATGTCTATAAGCTTTGAATATATTGTATGTGTTAGTAAATGCATGAATAATTAGTAGGATGTGAATGACATGTTAAGGTTGGCATGAGTGTTCCAAAGAACACAAATCCAAGGCTCACGGCCTCACTACAAAAAGGGAACCAAAATGTTCTCAACAATTTTTCAAAAGAGTAATTTAATTGACTTACGTAAATTGACAAGATACCAATTGATTTAGAGCAAGAAAAATGAACTTAAAGATCAAATGACAAATTTTGTGGATTTCGGCCAATATGCCAAATTTAAATGTTTTAAGTTTATAAAATTGTTTTCAATCAAGGTTAAGTAAGAATGCCAAAAGGAATTTTATTACAATGAGTTTTGAGGAATAAAAATGATTAGATTAAGTTTAAAGAGCTAAAACTAAGAATTTTACCATTTATAAGAAATACAGTAGCTTTGGTTAAATTTCTAACGTAAAGCTCACTTTATGTTTTGAAGCACGTTAGTGGTTTTCAAAAGTGTAATTAATTGGTTGTAATATAAACAAATGGATTTTTGACAGAAAATCTAGAAAACCATTGTTATAGATTTTCTAAGTAAAATACTGTCAATTTTGTTAAAAACAGACAAATAAGATAGAAAAGATATCCAGTACATTGTATACGGTATGAAAATTATCCTACGTAGTTTAAACATATTAAATATTATTTTTGTTTAATTTAAATAGTGATTTTTAAGGAGTTTGGACAAGAAAATGATTTAAAAATCTTACGCAATTGAGAAAATGATTTAAAAATACTACGCGATTTTAAAAATAGCAAAATATATTTACGCGATTTAAAAACGTTTGTAAAAACGACGAGATTGCAAAAATGCTATAAAATTTCTATGCGAATGACTAAAACAGCGAGTTTTACTGACGGGCCAAAGTGGTGGACCCGGACAAATTAAGGAATAGTACTGTCAGATGGAACGTACTATATTTTAGGTTTGTTGAGATTTGAGGGTATTTATATAATTATGGTTAATATATATGCATCAAGTGGGTATGCATAGTTGATGGCTGTGAGGGCTTTTATTGTTTAGGAATGAATGAGAGCTGGATAGTGTGATCCAGGTGGGTGATCTACTGGGGACGTCAGGGCGCGGTTATTCATAGTGACCTATTTGTCACATTATCTGCCTGGCCATGATGTACCATTGCAACGCACTGGCGTAGTGTCCCGATAAACACTATTTATGTCTCGCGTCTAGCTTAGACTGTCATTATGGGTGGCAGATCTTCTAGACCATTCATATCCGAAACTATTTAGCTCCATGGAGTAGGAATATGGTGCATTGTGCATATGCATAGTCTGTGTACATATTGTTGTGGCATTGTCGAGGAACATTTTATGGTAACATAATCATTATATATGTATATTATGGATATTTGTTGTTGATATACTGTCAATGTTTACATTTGTTGTGTTATTATGTATGATGTGTTTATTTGAGTTATTATGCATAATGTGATAATATGGTTTATTGTATCAATTGTTTTATTTGTTATGGTAACATGATTGTTGTTCATTTTATTACAATATATGTTTATTAGAATTATTTGTACAATGATAACATGATTATGCTTGTGATATTTGTGTGTATAGAATGACTTCGTCATTCGTATCATTCTTTGCTACCATCCTGGTATTAGTGAAAGGGGATCTCACCTCTTTGCTGTATTGCTTTGTTGTGTTTGTCTTGTTAAATTCATATAGTAGGTGAAACAAGTTTCTTAGACTTATTGGAGGCAATATTCTGAGGTTGGTGATAGAGTCGAGGACTGATCTTTCAAGTTTCAACGGAATGCAGTTTGGTGGAGAAAAAGGAATATGTATGTTTAGTTTTCTCGTTAGTGTGGGTACCGTGCTATTAGTTGTACCTGTCTTTGTGTTTGCTACTGTTTCTCTGAGTCTGTAAATTTTATGATTTAAATTGCTATTGAATAATTTGTGGTATATATATAATATGTGTATTAATCAGTTCAATCTAATTTCTGTTTTAATTATGATTTTCGGTAAGTTTATGTTTCCGCGAAAAGAAATTGTAAAATTTATCTTTTAGAACTCAAGGCTTTTATAAAATGATTTTCAGGTTTTAAGTTAGAGAGAAGAGAAGAAGAGAAGAAGAGAAAGTTGAGAGAAAAAGATGAAGAGAGAAGATAGAGAGAGAAAGTGATAGTAAAGTGATTTGAAGTGAAATGTGTAATTAGGTGCAATTTGTGTAAGTGTGTGAATTAGAATGTGTGGCCACAAAGAGCCCTAAAAAATATGTGGCAAAGAGAAGGAGAGAGGAAGGTGAGGCTTCTCCAACAAGCCAATAGAAAGGTGCAAGGAAGCATCCTCCAAGCTTCTTCAAGAAGCCAAAGCTCACCTTTTTGAAAAAGTCAAGGTGATGTGACATAAAGTAGATTCCCTTTAGATAAGGTGATAGGATTTCTAGTACAAGCTATTACCCAATGGACAATTGTTATACATAGTAAAGCCAATATTAATTGTCCAATAGATAATAAAATGTACAATGATTTTTATTTTTAGCTTATAAAAATATCAAAAAATGTAAAACCTTGTAAACCGTGTCTAGCCTCGGGTTTAGTAAGATCCCCCGTCGACGTTTTCACAGTTCAAGGTTCTCGAGAAAAATATCTTATTTTTCCGGCTCCGCTCAGTGTGCATGCAAAACGAGGAATAATATGAAAATATTCCACGTTCACAAAAAAATACAAAAAAATTTACAAAAATCACAAATATTATAAAACAACTATTTAACATAAAATTATTAATTTTCGGGGTGTTACAACTCTCCCCTTCAAATAGAAACTTTGTCCTCGAAATTTTCATTCCTTAGAATAAACATTGATGTTGTTTCTTCATCTTATCTTCTAACTTTCACGTTGCGTCTCTAGTCACGTCAATTCAGATCACCCTTACCAATGTGATCTCTTGTCTCTGTGTTGCTTCGCTTTCCAAACCTTGACCTTCATAGGAAATATTCCATAGATCAAATTCTCTTTTAATTGTACTATGCCTAGTTTGATGACATGGCTAGATCGAGGATATACTTTCGCAATTATGACATATGGAAGATATCATGAACATGTAGAAAGAAAGGATGATAAAATTAGTTGATAGGCTACTGGACCAATCCGAAGAGGAATTTGATATAGTCCGAAGGATTTAGGAGTAAGTTTGATGGCAACTCTGACAAGATGACATTGAAGCTAGACATCATACTCCTTCAAAATTTCTAGTCACCTTCTTTGTCTCATGTTCAGCCCTTTTTTATCGAATGGATACTTTAGGTCCTTGTGATTGCTGAAGGCGTTGAACATTGCTTCATATAGAAAGTGTCTCCCTGTTCTTAGAGCAAATACAACCGCGGCTAACACCAAACCGTGAGTTGAGTAATTCTCCTTATGCACCCTCAACTACCTCGAGGCGTAAATCACAACTTCCCAACTTTGCATGAACACACATCCTAGACCTTAATGTGAAGTATCTCAAAACACTTCAAATGGTTACTTGGGATCAAGTAGAACTAAAACTAGCAAGTATTCAAATACCTCTTCAACTCTTGAAATTTCCTTCACATGTATTAGTCCATAAAATGACTTAATTCTTTCTTGCAAGCGGAGTAAGATGGCCTACTATCTTGGAGAATCCATCGACGCTCCTTTGATAAAAAAACCAACTAATCTTGCAAGCTACTAGGGTATTATGGTCTCTAGTCTTTCCCATTGTAAAACTGCTTCAACTTTTGATGGACTCACAGCAATTTCCTTCCTTCATAATTTCATAACCCATGTTTAACCTCCTCAACTAGCTCTTGTACTGTGATAATTTGGCATACACTCTTTTCCTTTAAGGTCTAGAAAACTATATCGAGATATCCAACATATCCCTCCATATCTTCGAGAAAAGATCAGAATGTCATCATTAATGATAACGACAATTTTGTCCTAGGTAAGGATGAAAGATCTAATTCATGTTATCCATGAATATGACAGAAGCATTTGTCACTTTGAACGACATCACGAGATACCCATAATGTCCAAAGCGCATTTGAAAATCATTTTGGGAACATCCTCAAATTCCCACGAATCTAATGATGACCAGTACGTACATCTATCTTGGAGAAAACAACAACTCCTTTCTCATCAATTCATTGAATCATTTATCTCCTTCTGAGGTTACTCATCCTTAATCGTAATTTTGTTCAATTGGCAACAATCCTCATATCACCGAGAAGTTCCATTCTTCTCCTTAACTGACAGCACTGTAGCTCCTCATGCCAAACTTATTGACTATAAGAGTGATACTTATATTCCCATTACTTTTGTCCTCCACAAAAGGTAACATGTATCCTGGGATTCCTTTTCCTCACAAAGCTTCAACTTTGTTGGCCGTTACGAATTCAAAAGTCTTAGTCTCAAGAAACACTAAGGTCTTCATTGAAATGATCTAGTAGGATATAGCTAGGAAAATAACCAATCTGTTTTTAAAATTATGAACTCTAATAGGTGTGATTTTAGGTAAGCAAGTCAAATCAACAAAAGATTCGATCTTTAGTAGAAATAGGATAGATTAAACAAACTTAAGTGTCAACGATAAGTCTTAGTAACAAATGTAGAAATAATTAAGTCAAAGATAATTGAAGACACAGATGAATCCAAATGATCCATACAGTCATACGTTATAAAGAAATGAGTTGCCCCTAGAATTGTACAATGCAATCAAGGGATCATCTTTCACGGCACAATCTCCATCGTTAAGATTTTCAATCTGGGAAACCTTCGCTCCGTCCAGGGTGTAATCATTCCCTTCAGCTGGGGATCTTGAAGCACACGCATCATCAACAGAATACTTCTTCTTCATTAAAGCACAATGTTTAGAAACATGTCTGGGCATTCCGCATCTGAAGCAGATTATCCCTTTGATCTTACACTCCCTCGTTAAGTGGTCTTTTCCACATTTCTTACATCTTGACAAAATATCGAGGTCTGACTGGATCTACTGCCACTGGTACTTTCTCCATGAGTTGGATGTTGCGATTACTTCCCTAATAATCGTGAATATGGTTTCCGCTTAAACTGATTAGCCTTTTTATTATTCTTCCTTTGGAAACTAGGCAGTTCAAGGTTGCCCCAAAATCGACTTTCCTCTAACAGATTCTGAACCTCAACTTCCAATTCTTGTTGTTGTGCAGCCCTTTGGTCTTGGTGAGTTGTCACCCCAGCCATCCTTTGCATTTCTTCTGCAGTCGCAATCATACTTCCATTATCTTGTCCTGTGCTCACATGCGTATGTCTACCATGAGCCATTGCCCTTGTATGTCCATCGTGAGCCATTGATTTTCTTCAAAGACGGATAAAACATGACACAACAAAGAAAACGTATTTATTTCAAACAACATTGTCTCCTTTCGGAAACCAAACACAAAGAATCACACAATCCAAACAAGATAAGTCAAATCCACGAATCCTAATAGTCTTCAACTCGAGCTTCTTCATTCAGCCTTCTACAACATAACCTCTTACAAGTTGTCAACCCCCAAACAGCTTCTCAAACCAAACTTGCACCAGTTATTTCTTTCTCCAGAAGATCGATTTTCCAAAACCTCTTAATCTCCTTACTAAAAAATTCTTATTCTCCTAGTACAGTACGGTACGCCTAGGCGAAGTCATAGTTTCCTGTACACACAGAACATTACATATTGAGTAGGCCAGTCCTCAATATCATGCAATTGTATAATAGTAGCTACTAATATTCAACCTATGGCAAGCCATGATAGTTTCCTGTACACACAAAATATTACATATTGAGCAGGCCAGTCCTCAATATCATGCAATTGTATAATAGTAGCTACTAATATTCAACCTATGGCAAGCCTTGCATTCCTTTCCCATCATCTCAATCAAGAGACAAGGAAATGCACAACATATAAAAGTTCTAATATGCCTAAACATAACAAGTCCATACCCCGGCTCAACAGGATGAACTGCTCTGATACCACCTAGTGTAACATCCCTCGATTTAATAACCACAACGTAATTGTCATTACACCACAGTCATTAAATGCAGGCGTGTCACAATCTCAACAATAATCTTTTCAAAATAAATATTTCATTTATGCATAGATGGAAAATATAAGCCCCGAATGAATGCATATTTAGTACCCAACCATTTTAAAACACAACCACTTTAAGAACAACATACTCTATATATAATATTTCCGTCTTTACACAAAGCACTGATAACAAGAAATATAGTACTTACATATTCAAATAAAAGGTAATGGGTACAAAAGGAAAAAGTAGTAACCCTGGGATAGGTACTACTAGCAGACAAAGCCACAACCCTATATATATACGACGCTCGGAGTCCCAATCGACACGTCAGGCATCAATGGCCCCATGAAGTTGTACCCGTACATAACCGAAGAAATCTCATCCCGTCGCCATATTGAAAATAATGTATCAGCCCAATCCATTCGGTAAGGGTGTGATCCCTTGTCTTCTTCCTCACGATCTTTTATATATATATATAAAACAGAAATACAAGGATACAGGAAAGAGGTGAGACATCCTACTTACATTACCAATTATGGCAGTAAAGAAACAAAACGACGCAGAGCATCCACATAGCAGAGCAATAACATTTAAGCAGTAGTAATCACATACGATAAAAGAAAACAATAACAGAATCTCAAATAATGAACAATTAAAACATTTCAGATAATCATGACATCAATAACACAATAGTATAATCATTATATAAATGAGTGCTAAATGATATACCAACTCACAATGCCAACTCACAATGCTGACTCACAATGCATGTGCACTTGGTACCAAGATTTTCTATTGCATTTCAAAGATGAATGTTTCAGAATATCTGCCCCCCTCAATGATAGTCTACACCGAACCACGAAGAGAATAGTGCTTGTCAGGCTCGTGATGCGTTGCAATCGGTTTATCATGGCCAGGGGTATATAAAGTGATAACATCATCACGAAATGAACCACTGTGCCTCACGGTCCTCAATAAGATCCATCGTAGATCACACTATTCAATTCTTGTTCATTCACCATAAAAGGATAGTGATTTGTCGGGCCCATAATGCGTGCAATCGGCTTTCACCGCGCCTTACGCCCCCCATAGATCCATCACAGACCACACTATCAATTCTCATTGATTCACCGAGTAAAGAATAGTGATTTGTCGGGCCCATAATGCATGTAATCGGTATACACCGCTCCTTATGCCTCCCATAGGTCCATCCACTGGACCTCACTTATTCAATTCTCATCCATGGGCTCATACAACCTTTTAACAATCATTGACTGAGCAATTTGTTCGACGCATAGTGATTCCATGCATAATCATAGGCTCATCCAGCCTTTTAACAGTCATCAACTGAGCAAATTGTTCAATGCGAATATGCATAACTCAAGCCATCATGGTACTGTCCCTAATGGTATTAAACAATCGCTCATACAATTGTCTAATACCATTAGTATCAATGATATTACATAAATGCCCATACAATTACATGATAACACTGATCCACCCGGTTTCAGCACATCGGCAAAATAACTAACAGTGTATAATGCTCAATGCATGTTGACTCCATGCCCAACCATGTATATCCAACAATAATGACATATTTTCCATAACATGCCACAATTTGGCCAATTTAAACATCAAATGAATTTTAGTCCAAGCTCGGACCCACAATAGCATAGTATTAATTTCTCAAGAGTAATAGCACACTTTTAGAGGCTTATTTCGGGTTTCACTTTAATTAACATCTCTTATGAATTCATTCTCTAGAGGGATTCTCTTGTAGTCCTCATTCAATCTTCTTTCCTTTAGGTTGATCAAGTTTCTTAATCTAATCAATTATGCTCACTTAGAATTTACTCTAAGGTTTTGCAAGTCTCACAACTTTCTTGTTCTTCCTTTATGTTCAAAATCATTCTAATTCATAAGATAAAGTCTTATTCTTTATTCTTTTCCTTTTATGAACTCTTAATGAGTCTAGAACTCTCTAACCATCTAAGTCTCCATTTTAGCACCACATTTTGTGACATTTTGCCTTAGGAATCCGTGAGCCTTATTATAACAAAGTTCAACCCTTTTTCCTTCATCACAATGTTGATCACTTATCACTTAATCACATAAGGCCCAAGGTTGCACAAAGATCACAACTTAACCCAATAAATCTCCTAAAGGTCGTGAGCTTCCCTAGGTGAGAACTCCCAAAGTTTTTCCATTACAACCATTAATTCTTTATCACCTAATCACTCAAGTTCCAATGTCCCTAAAATCAAGCTTAAATCCTCAAAAATTTGCCCTAAGGCCGTGACCCCCAAAATGGTAAGTAAACCCTAAATTTCTCCATACATTAATCTAAACACTCCAATATACAATCCATAGCCATTTAAACATGTAAAGACAACTAACAACTCATATAAGTCCAAATAAATACACAATCATGAAAAACAACACAACAAAGAGAGCAATCCACACATGGATTCCTCATCAACAACACCAAAAAAATTTCCTCACTACCAAGATAGGTTGAAGAGGATTATCTCCCTCTTACATCTTGAAGACAACACAAGAAAGCAAGCCTCTTGGTTCTTTGTGGAGATTTTCGTACTACACCTTCAAGGAAACTCTAATGACATCAAAACTTACCAAAATCATCATCAAAGCTTAGAAAAGGGACCCTTGATCATCCAAGAGATCAAGGATTATGAAAATGAGGAGAAAAGGTGGAAAAGTTATGAACTTTACCTTAAAGTTTCTAACTTTGAAGCTTGATGGATCCAAAATGAAAATGGATGATTTTGGTGATGGTCACAACATAAAAGTTGCTTAGAATGATGTCTAGATTCAAGATCAAGGATTGGTTGGAATTAAAGAAAATGGATGGGGTATTTTAAGGGGTGAGGCCGTGGAGATGGTGAGAGGATGGAGAAGAAAGGTGAGCTTTTTAGAGAGTGATTCCAACAAGAAAGGAAGATCTTCAATGGAAGTGTAGATTCAAGCAAGATTGAAGCTTGAAATCAAGTATCCATGGAGTGTGGAAGGGTGTGGAGTGCCGTGGAGTTAGAGAGAAGGAGGAGAAGAGAAGAAGAGAAGAAGAGAAAGTTGAGAGAAAAAGATGAAGAGAGAAGATAGAGAGAGAAAGTGATAGTAAAGTGATTTGAAGTGAAATGTGTAATTAGGTGCATTTTGTGTAAGTGTGTGAATTAAAATGTGTGGCCACAAAGAGCCCTCAAAAATGTGTGGTGGAGAGGAGGAAAGAGGAAGGTGAGGCTTCTCCAACAAGACAATAGGAAGGTGCAAGGAAGCTTCCTCCAAGCTTCTTCAAGAAGCCAAAGCTCACATTTTTGAAAAAGTAAAGGTGATGTGACATAAAGTAGATTCCCTTTAGTTAAGGTGATAGGATTTTTACTACAAGCTATTACCCAATGGACAATTTTTATAGATAGTAAAACCAGTATTAATTGTTTAACGGATAATAAAATGTATACTGATTTTTATTTTTAGCTGATAACAATCTTGAAAAATATAAAATCTCGTAAACTGTGTCTAGCCCCGGGTTTAGTAAGATCCCCCGTCGACATTTCCACTGTTTAAGGTTCTTGGGAAAAATATCTCATTTTTCCGGCTCCGCTCAGTGCGTGCACAAAACGAGGAATAATATTAAAATATTTCGGGTTCATAGAAAAATACAGAAAAATTCATAAAAATCATAAATATTATAAAACAACATTTATCATAAAATTATTAATTTTTGGGGTGTTACATAAGCCAATTATGTGATAGTTGATATAATGTTTGCTTCAACAAAGCTCTTTGTACTATGAAGGATTCTCAATCTAGCACTAACCTCTTCATTGCCAAGAGATATGACAATCTGTATAAGGTTGATCTAGAGGAACAAAATGATCCAAATGTAACATGCTTAGTGTAACATCCTCCTTATCTTGTTATCTTTAATGATTGCTATAGTAGTTCTTTATCACTTGTGTAATTTACTTATTACTTTTTGTAATATTCTGAGTTAGTTTGGTATTTTTAATAAATAGAATAAGAGTTTAAAGGCCAAATCAAATAGGAGAGTAGCTTGGAAATTATGAAAAATTTGTGGAGTTGTTAGAGAAAAGATAGAGATTATTTTAAAAAATGATTATGGGTTAGGGCAGATACTTATAAGCATATTAGTTTACTTCCTTAAGATTATACTAAGTTAAGGAAAAGTAATAGAGCCTAATGACTATCAAATGGAGTGTATAGATAGCTATTAAAAAGATGTGTATAGGATCTGAATGGAATCCTATAATTTTTTTATAACACTTGTGGAAGTTAGAAACTCATCAATAGAAAATTAAAGTATCTCTAAGAGACAAACCTCTTAAGATTAATGTTAACCACACATTTTCTTATTCTTATCCCTCCCTCTAGCGCTCTTCACCACACAAACATAGATCTCACACTTTCCTTTTCACTTTTATCTCAGCTAATAGAAGAAAGAAATGGAGAAGAAAGAAAAGAAAGAAACTCCATAGCTACCATACTTCCAAGCTTAAAAAGAAAACCTTTTAGCTCTCATCTTCCAAGGCTCTAGTTGGGCAATTTTCATCTATTCATCAAGCATATTTCAAGTTTCTTCCTTCATCTTCTATAGATTCAAAGGAGCCTGAGTTTTAGATTTGATTTTGATGCTTGATTGTAGAGTAATTGATGTATAACATGTTGATGATCTTTTGGATAGGACTTGGGGTTTTTGAAAGAATTGAGCATGGATTGATTAATTATTGTGTTAATAACCCTTCTTGTCTTAAGATTACGTGTTTGATGATATTTGTGAGATTACTATGATTAGAACACATTATGAGTGATGGTGTAACACCCCAAATTTTATGATAAATATTCATCTTCTAATATTTGTGATTTTTGAAAAATTTTCTGAATTTTTTTTAGAACGCAGAATATTTTAATATTATTCCTCATTTTACGTGCAAATTGAGCAGGCCTGGGAAAATGAGATATTTTTCCCGAGAACCTTGATCTGTGGAACGTCGATGGGGGATCTTACTAAATCCGAGACTGGACACGATTTACGAGATTTCACATTTTTTAAAAAATTTTAACAAATAAAATAATAAATCACTGTGTAAAATTTTATCCACTGGACAATTAATACTGACTTCTGTCAACTGTAACAATTGTCTATTGGATAATAACATGTATTAAAAACCCTATCACATTATCCTAATGTAATCTACTTTAAGTCTAATTAAATCCACTTTAATTCAACTTTATTGTATTTTAATCAAAGCTTCTTTGAGAAGTTTTGACTACCAAAAGACTAGTATGCCCTTGACTTGTTGGGGAAGCCAAAAATTTCCCCTTTCTCTCTCTCCATTGCCGCAGCAATGCTTGGCCAAAGGAGACAAAAATTTTCCTCCTCACTTAATGCATAACACTCAAAATATCTCATTTTATCATAACACTTTCTCTCTCTAGTTTTTCTTCTTCATTTTTTCTCCACCTTCTCTCTTCTTCTCCTTCTTCTCTACGAAATTGCAGCCCCCATTAGAGGCCATTGTTTTTTATTTTTATCTTTACCAAGATCATTTCTACACTCACCTCAACCTCCTCTACATCTCCTATTTAGAAATTTTCTTCAAAATCTATCTTCACCTCCATTGTCTTCCAAGGCAAAGCTTCAAAATTTAAGGTAAACTTTTCATTTTTCTTCTTTCTTCTCTTCATTTTCGTATTTCGTGGTCTCTTTGATGACCATGGATCTCTTCTTTTTCAACCATTGATGTTGATTCCTTGTCTTGAAATTTCTAGGGTTTTGGAAGCTGAAAACCGAAATTACCAAGAAGCAAATAGGTGGCCATTTTTGTGTTCTTCCTTTAGGTAAGAGGGAGATTACTCACTTCAACCATTATTGCTGGTGAGGAGACCTTGTGTGATTAGTTTATGGAGAAATCCATATGTTGGGAATTTGCGGATCAAAGTCTCGCAGCGGAATAACAGAATTCCCTCACAGGATCCATGCGAAAAATCCATAATCCGAGGTTTTAAAATTTTACCTCTTGAAGCGTGACAGACACAAGCGAGGTGAATCACCAACACCGTAATAGCGACGATGTTTCTGCGGTATCCACACGAACAGACTTGCAAAAGGAGTCACGCCTCCTGTTTCGTAGTGCTAGCTGCGAAGAGAGGAGAAGAAGACCTCACTATCTCTCACTCACTTTCGTAGGTGCGGCTAGGGTTGTGATGTAGCCTAGTAGCAGCCCCCTTAGCAGTACTATTTATAATAGTGGCTGCCTTAAGTGAGTGTGAGCAGTAGCAAGGTAAGTGGTGCAACCCTAAACCCATCTGTCATGAGTTAGGCCCACAATTGAATCCGAGTCCAACTTGGATTCGATTACTCCAATTTAGTCTGTTCTAAGTGTGCGACCTGCGGGTTCTCATGACGTTGGTAGTAATATTAAAATCTCATTTTAATATTACAAACGATGTGCGGTATCTAGCAACACATCACTGCTACCCAAGTAATGAGAATGTCAGTGATTTGACATAACCTATCTGTGACCAATGTTTCCGTGTAGTTTAGTCCCTTTGTCCGGATATCCAAATTGAACACAAGGCATGGAACGTGTCACCCTTGTTTAGTTCAATCTTCGCTTTCCGATTCCCGAGTAGACATAGTAATGACAAATGAGATCAATATCTCATATTGACTCATTTGAGCATGGCCATGCATTTCATAGTCTCACTCAATCGGGGGCCCGAAGATATCACTCTGTTATGTAGGAGGGACAAATCCCATCTAGGTCACTCACATCCCTCCACATGTATCGCGGTTTGTCTAATAACCAACTTTATAATCATCTTGTTACAGATGACGTTTGATGGCATTAAAACACACAACTCCTCATGTAGGAATCGTAGTGATTTCAGGTCAAAGGACCACATACATCATTATCACTATGAGAATTGCTTATGACACTCACGTAACGATCCACGTAGCGTTCTCATGGCGGGTCTGTCCAATACATCATTACTCTAATATGTATCTATGTGTAGACTTGATATCTCATATCCATGACCCGTGAGATGTGGTCATCAGTCTACACACATACTAGTCTCAAAGCATTATTGTTGTCCTAATTAACAATAATACTTGACTAGGGACATTTAAGAATAGTGTTTTATCCAATAGGATCTCACGATCAAGTCATCCACTTGATGTCCTATGGTATCAAATTTACTATTCTAAGGACTTTATCATGTTTACCAAAAAAAAGAACATAATAAATGAAATGCCTCATATAAAATAGCATAATATATATGTATGTAAATACAAACAAAACGTATTGGCCACTAGGGCATACACCAACAATCTCCCACTTGCACTAGAGCCAATCGGGCATATTTCTAATGCCTAAAGACCTAGTGTGACCCTCATGCTTCTGTGTGCAAGAGGCTTCGTCGGTGGATCAGCAATGTTATCATCTGTTGGTACTCTGCATATCTTCACATCTCTTCTATCAATGATTTCTCGAATGAGATGGAAGCGCCTAAGTATATGTTTGGATCGCTGGTGTGATCTGGGCTCCTTAGCTTGTGCAATGGCTCCATTATTATCACAATAGAGGTCCACTGGGTCCACAATGCTAGGAACTACACCAAGCTCAATAATGAACTTTCTAATCCAAACGACCTCCTTTGCTGCATTGGAGGCAGCAATATACTCAGCCTCTGTGGTAGAATCAGCGACTGTCTCCTGCTTTGAACTTTTCCAGCTCACAGCCCCACCATTCAGGCAATAAACAAAACCCGATTGCGATATGGAGTCGTCCTTATCAGTTTGGAAGCTAGCATCAGTGTAACCCTTTACTACTAGTTCCTCTTCGGCTCCATATACCAAAAACGAATCCTTAGTTCTTCTCAAGTACTTAAGGATGTTTTTGGCAAGACTCCGTGACTCTCACCGGGATCAGGCGGTACACTGCTCGTCATGCTCAAAGCATACGAGATATCTGGTCGAGTACATAACATGGCATACATGATAGATCCAATTGCAGATGCATATGGAATCTTACTCATGCGATCCCTCTCATCCTGGGTGGAAGGGGATTGAGCCTTAGATAGGCTTATACCATGCGACATAGGCAAGAGTCCTTTCTTGGATTCATGCATGTTAAATCGTCTTAACACTTTGTCTATGTATGTACTCTGACTTAGACCAAGCAATCTCTGCGACCTATCTCTATAGATCCTGATACCTAATACATAGGTGGCTTCGCCTAAGTCCTTCATAGAAAAGCACTTCCCTAACCAAGTCTTTACGGACTGTAGGGTAGGGATGTCATTTCCAATTAGTAGTATGTCATCTACATACAATACTAGAAAGACAACTGTGCTCCCACTAACCTTCTTGTAGACACAAGATTCTTCTTCATTTTTGATGAAACCAAACTGTTTGATTGTATCATCAAAATGAAGATTCCAGCTTCTGGAAGCTTGCTTCAATCCATAAATAGATCGTTGCAACTTGCATACCTTTGTAGCATCCTGTGGAGTGGCAAAACCCTCAGGTTGTGTCATGTACACATCCTCGAGAAGATTTCCATTAAGGAAAGCAGTTTGACATCCATTTGCCGATTTCATAATCATGGTATGCTTTAATAGCAAGCAAGATCCGAATGATTTAAGCATCGCAACCGGGGAAAAAGTCTCATCATAGTCTACACCATGAATTTAATTGAAACCTTTAGCCACCAATCGCGCCTTAAAGGTATGCACATTACCATCCATGTTGGTTTTCTTCTTAAAAACCCCTTGCACCCAATGGGTTTTATCCCTTCAGTGGGGGTCAACCAAGGTCCATACCTGGTTGGTATACATGGATTCCATTTCGGATCTCATGGCCTCAAGCCATTTTTCGGATTCTGGGCCAATAATGGCTTCCCGGTAAGTCACAGGCTCATCTTGATCCATGAGTAATACGTCACCTTGTTGAGTCATGAGAAATCCATATCTCTCTCGGTTGACGACGTATCTGTTAGACCTACGCGGGTCTTGTGCTACTAGAGCAGATTGTGGTTCCACAACGACTTGTGGAGGCTGCTCTATTTCCACCATTGGTTCGTTTGCTACTTTGTGAACTTTGAATTTCTTCAAGTTCTACTTTCCTCCCACTGATTCCTTTGGAGATAAACTCCTTTTCTAGGAATACCGCAGTCCGTGCGACAAACACTTTGCCCTCGGTAGGATTATAGAAATAGTATCTCTTGGTTTCCTTAGGATACCCCACAAAGAAGCATTTATCTGATTTTGGGCCAAGCTTATCAGAAACTTGACGTTTCACATAAGCTTCGCAACCCCAAATCTTCATAAAAGACATACTGGGTCGTCTCCCAGTCCACATCTCATATGGTGTCTGTTGAACCGTCTTAGATGGAACACGGTTAAGTGTGAAAGCTGCTGTTAACAGAGCATGTCCCCAGAAGGAGCCTGGAAGGTCTGCATGACTCATCATAGATCGGACCATGTCCAACAAGGTCCGGTTCCTCCTTTCAGAAACACCATTCCATTGTGGTGTTCCAGGATGAGTGAGTTGAGATATTATCCCACACTCTTTCAGATGATCATCAAACTGTTGGCTTAAGTATTCACCTCCTCGATCTGATCGAAGGATTTTAATACTCTTGCCAAGTTGGTTTTGTACTTCATTCTTGAACTCTTTGAACTTTTCAAAGGATTCTGATTTGTGCTTCATAAGATATACAAATCCATATCTACTGAAATCATCAGTAAATGTAATGAAGTACTGAAAACCGCCTCTCTAGCTAGTGTGTTTAGTGGCCCACATACATCACTATGTATGAGGCCCAAAAGATCACTAGCCCTTTCACCTTGTCCAAAGAATGGGGCCTTAGTCATCTTTCCCAATAAACAAGATTCACATGTCTCATATGATTCGTAATCAAACGAGTCCAAGAATCCATCTTTATGGAGTTTGGAAATGCGTTTCTCATTTATATGGCCCAAACGACAATGCCGAGAGATAAGTCGGGTTCATATCATTTGACTTGAACCTCTTTGTATTTACGTTATAAATGGGCGTTTCGAGATCAAGGACATAAAGTCCATTACTCAAATGTGCACTATCATAGAAAATATCATTCAAATAAAGAGAACAACTTTTGTTCTTAATTATAAAAGTAAAACCCTTCTTGTCCAAACAAGAAACAGAAATGATATTCCTGCTAATAGCGAGGCACAAAATAACAATTATCCAATTCAATTACAAGCCCGGTTGGCAAAGCTAATAAATAAGTCCCTACGGCTAGTGCAAAGCAACCTTTGCTCCATTTCCCACTCGTAGGTCGACTTCGCCCTTAGTCAATGGTCTCTTGCTCTTTAGATCCCGCACATTTACACAAATGTGAGATCCACATCCAAGTATCTAATACCCATGATGCGTAAGTAGATAAATTGACTTCTATAACAAAAATACCCGAAGTGGAAGTCTCACTTCCCTTCTTCTTCTTGAGCTCCTCTAGGTACTTGGCACAGTTCCTCTTCCAATGTCCGGTCGACCGCGGTGGAAGCATGTACCTTCCTTAGCCACTCCACCCACTTGGTTTCAAGCCGAAGTACTAGGCTTGGACTTTTCCTTGCCCTTACCCTTCCACTTGTCCCGGGGCTTTTTCTCATTGTTTCTTGCCCTTATTCTTATGGACCATCATTATGGCCTTTCCTTTGCCTTTGTTTATGTTATGCTCGTGATTCTCAACATGCTTAGCAGCTCTGGTAGTGATTTGTCAATTTCATTCATGTTGTAGTTCATGACAAATTGACTAAAACTCTCCGGCAACGATTGCAGGACTAAGTCAGTGGCCAACTCTTGGCCCATAGGAAAACCGAGTCTGTCAAGGTTTTCAATGTACCCAATCATCTTGAGTACATGAGCACCAACAGGGCTTCCTTCTACCAGCTTGCACTGAAAGAGTGCTTTGGAGACCTCATATCTCTCATGCCTAGCCTGCTCTTGATAGAGCTTTTTGAGGTGTACGTCTAATATCGTAGGCTTCCATGTTCTCGTGTTGCTTTTGGAGCTCAGAGTTCATGGTGGCTAGCATTAGACATCCAATGTCCAAGGCATCATCTTGATGCTTCTTATAAGCATCTCTTTCAGCTCTAGGGGCATTAGCAGCAGGTGGTTCAGGAATAGGTTGTTCTAAAACATACAGCTTTTTCTCTTGCTTGAGGACAATCCTCAAGTTCCTGTACCAGTCTAGGAAATTTGTCCCAGACAACTTGTCCTTCTCAAGGACCGATCGCAATGATAAGTTACTTGATGTGTTTGTTGCCATGGTAATCTATCAACGAAATATGCAAAATATAAGTATTATGCTATAAACATATTTAACAAGGTCTTTTAATTAAATACGTCTCCCACTATTTTATTCAAATCAATGACCCTCAGCATTGACTTGGAAAATCCCATTGGAAGATTTCCTAGTGGGCCAAGATCCATATTTCACCTAGTTTTGAGTCAGCTTTGGCTGATCGCCCAAAATTTAGTTATTTAGGTAGGAAACTCTTTCCAATTACATCACATGCAACTCTTGGATAGTTGGGTGAATAACACTTATTCTAATCCATCTAATGGACTAAAGCCCAACTTCATGCCTCTAAGCCTTCAATCCTATTGAAATGGCCTAGTTAAGTCAAACCCAATGGTTGACAATTGGATATTACTATTATCCTATCGCATCTTACTAATATAGATAAAGGCACCCTGCTTTGACAGACCTACACTTGATCGATATTAGCCTTGACGAGTGCCACGCATTGGAAGGCATCACATAATGACTTAATATTTTCTTTGAGGGAATTTTATTATTAGATCTCACCATTTATTAAACTTGTTAATCATACCATAAACATTATCCATGCATCTCATACATATAAAGCATATAATAAATGTGACATGGTTATGGCCTCTAAGAGAGTAACATTAATAAATGTCAGCTTCACCAAGCGTCTCCCACCAACGTTCTCACTTGATGTCGTCTCCTTGTCTCCACATGAAGATTACATTATAGAAACCTCTTTTACATTCGAGGGGAGTTAGATGAGAAGAGAATGTACAATCAGAATGTAGAGAGAAAGGCACGACACGCAGGTCGTATTTAAAATAACCAAAATAACATAAAATAAAGACTAAGGCCATAACCATGCACCATGCATCTCTAATAATACATAAACACAAGGCAATAACACATTATTATTTTTGTGAATTATAAAAATAGTTTTGAATATTGCACTTTCGAATATCACACACCACGAAACGGGGTTCGGGGCAGCGCCCCGACGGGGGTCCCGCTGAACCCTAAGGCCTGCAACAACACTTATAAAAATTGGCTCTATGACGGCTAGGGCAACAACACTTGAACCCTAAGGCCCGCAAACACATGAACGCTTCATGTGCCGCAGGGGTTCCTCACAGCCGTCATCGCCTATCCAGAAACAAGGTTTCCAGAATGCGTGAAGACATGAACACTTCATGTCATGAGGAAGCTTCATGGCCGTCGCAAAACGGAAACAAGGTTTCCAAAACCTTGTGTCGCGCTGCTGTGTATATCGCATTCATACATAAAATATGCAGAAATAGAAAGCATTCAAAACAGTTTTCGTAGAAACATATGAACATCTTCACGGTTTCAGAAATAACATATAAAGATCATATCTTTTATAAAAAAAAAAAAAGAAGTAACGAATCATGTTATCGCATATAACAAGAAAAGCAGAAAAACCGAATCATGGTTTCGCAAGTGGCTCGATACCACTTGTTGGGAATTTGCGGATCAAAGTCTCGCGGCGGAATAACAATTCCTTCCCTCACAGGATCCATGCGAAAAATCCATAATCCGAGGTTTTAAAATTTTACCTCTTGAAGCGTGACGACACAAGCGAGGTGAATCACCAACACCGTAATAGCGACGATGTTTCTGCGGTATCCACACGAACAGACTTGCAAAAGGAGTCACGCCTCTGTTTCGTAGTGCTAGCTGCGAAGAGAGGAGAAGAAGACCTCACTATCTCTCACTCACTTTCTGTAGGTGCGGCTAGGGTTGTGATGTAGCCTAGTAGCAGCCCCCTTAGCAGTACTATTTATAATAGTGGCTGCCTTAAGTGAGTGTGAGCAGTAGCAAGGTAAGTGGTGCAACCCTAAACCCATCTGTCATGAGTTAGGCCCACAATTGAATCCGAGTCCAACTTGGATTCTGATTACTCCAATTTAGTCTGTTCTAAGTGTGCGACCCTGCAGGTTCTCATGACGTTGGTAGTAATATTAAAATCTCATTTTAATATTACAAACAGTGAGCGGTATCTAGCAACACATCACTGCTACCCAAGTAATGAGAATGTCAGTGATTTGACATAACCTATCTGTGACCAATGTTTCCGTGTAGTTTAGTCCCTTTGTCCAGATATCCAAATTGAACACAAGGCATGGAACGTGTCACCCTTGTTTAGTTCAATCTTCAGTTTCCTGATTCCCGAGTAGACATAGTAATGACAAATGAGATCAATATCTCATATTGACTCATTTGAGCATGGCCATGCATTTCATAGTCTCACTCAATCAGGGGGCCCGAAGATATCACTCTGTTATGTAGGAGGGACAAATCCCATCTAGGTCACTCACATCCCTCCACATGTATCGCGGTATGTCTAATAACCAACTTTATAATCATCTTGTTACGGATGACGTTTGATGGCATTAAAACACACAACTCCTCATGTAGGAATCGTAGTGATTTCGAGGTCAAAGGACCACATACACCATTATCACTATGAGAATTGCTTATGACACTCACGTAACGATCCACGTAGCGTTCTCATGGCGGGTCTGTCCAATACATCATTACTCTAATATGTATCTATGTGTAGACTTGATATCTCATATCCATGACCCGTGAGATGTGGTCATCAGTCTACGCACATACTAGTCTCAAAGCATTATTGTTGTCCTAATTAACAATAATACTTGACTAGGGACATTTAAGAATAGTGATTTATCCAATAGGATCTCACGATCAAGTCATCCACTTGATGTCCTATGGTATCAAATTTACTATTCTAAGGACTTTATCATGTTTACCAAAAAAAAGAACATAATAAATGAAATGCCTCATATAAAATAGCATAATATAATGTATGTAAATACAAACAAAACGTATTGGCCACTAGGGCATACACCAACACCATATTTGTATGCTTACTTTGTTGATGATTTTGTGTGCTTATGTGTTCTTAATTTGAGATTGATGATTTTGAATGTATTAGATGTGTTGAAAATGCTTGATGATGTTAGGGTTGTTAAATGGAAAATTTGGAGTTTCCTACCCTAATGTGAGGCCACGATTTTAACTAGAATTTAGGAATGTAAATTGGTTTTAGTATACAAATAAAATGAAGCTTATGTGATTAAATGTTGAATGATAATATTAAAATTAATGGATAGAAAATTTTAATGGTCTAATACCCTAAAGTGAGGCCACGGTTTTGGCTTTGGATCCTAAGGGAATGGATTGATTTGGTGTGAAATAACATCTAAGTAATTAGTTATCAAGTAACAAATGCATAAAATGGAAAGAAAATAGAACCTTGATGACCCAGTGAGGCCACAGATTTTAGAGAAAAATTAGGGGTTAAATGATGCCTTGATGCATCTTTGGAGATTGAGAATTTAGAGACATGCATAATCCATAATCAAGTAGAAGAATTAAATTGAGTAATAACTCTTGAGAGTGCCACGATTTTGAAGGGCTATTCAACTTAAAATTTTCATAATTGACCAAAGTTTAAGACTTTGAAAATAAGGATCCATAATGTTGACTTGTGGTAATTGATGAACCACGAATACATATTGATGTTGAGTATTGATTCTATGTTATTGTGAAATCCCATGTACTTAAGGGAATTATGACATATTGATGTTGAGAAATGAATATATATGCCATTGTGGTACGCTTATGATAAATGTATCATTGATGAACATACATGATGTACATTGCATCGTCATGCATATGTGTTATCCATTGGACATTGTTGAAAAGGCGATGTATGCCTAGGAGTTTGAATAACACCTATGTGCGGGTGCGAGTAGACTAAGCGTAGGGTCATAATGGTTGGCCCTAGGGGCGTTGGGGTGTGGGTGTCTCATAATAGACAGTGGTAGCTCCACTGGGGCCTTGGGATAGACTGATGCAAACACACCGACGATCCGGACTGAGACGCTGTCCTATATTGCGATCAACTGTTGAGGTGCCATGTATAAGCCATTTGCACAACTATTTTATGATATGAGCACACTATTTTTAAGGCTAACGAGATACTGACATAACTCCTTGATCATTCACTCTAAAAATGTTTATGTCTAGCTCCATGGAGTAAGAATTTTGGTACCATTTGCATTGTGAACTGTCAGTCTCATAATTCATTGAGCATGAGCATTTATAATTGTGGAAAGTATCTGTTATTATTACTGTAATAATTATTTGATTGCTTGGACTGTTGAATGTTGGAAATATTGATGTTGTTTTCTTGTTATTGATGATACTAACTGTTACTTATTGTTGTTCTGCTCTTACTATTAATTTTAATTATTACTGTAATTGGATGTATGAACTGTGTTTATATGTGGGTGTCCATTGTCGTTTTGTCTTCTTTCTGCCATTTTGGTACTGAAAGCTGGGTGTCTCACCTTTTTTTGCATTTCGATACTTTTTGTTTATTTATATGTTTCTGAGAAGATGCTCGTGAGGAAGAGAAGGAAACAACTGAGTTTCCAGGTTTCAGGCCACACTACGACTAGAGCTATTAAGGATGTCGTCGCGCCCATGCCACTTTTGGGGTACGTGAAGTTGACCTTTCATGGAGGACCCGATTGCTGGCACCTACATGTGCAGACGGACTGATGTGTCTACCACGGGGAGTTGACGGTGTCTTTAGCCTGGGGTCGCTATGACCCTTCTGTTTTCTATTTTTCTACTTTTGTTATTTTGGAATTTTACCTACCCATTAGGAATATGTGGACTGATATGTTCTACACTCCACAAGAGGACTCTTTCCTCTCTTCTGCTCGGGCTTTTGTTCGGAATTCGGTCACTCTGATGGTGATTTCGTCGGATGAAGAGGACCCTGAGGAGGACCCGACTACGGTCCCTTCTCGTCAGTCTTAGGGGCTGATACTATAGGTGGCTACTGATGGCTAACCGTTTATCTTTTTGGGAAGCCTGATGTTTTGCTGTACATGATGGGGGTATATTTGTATCTTTTCGGGTGGGTACGTCTTTTGCTTTTTGTGTAAATCATGATGTAATTAAACAAGCTGATGCATAATATATATATATATATATATATATATATATATATATATATGATATATATGAATGCATGATTCTCAATACTGTGTCGATTTTATTGTATCTATAGTTATTCTTATTTCTTTAAAAAAAATATAGCACGTATTTCGATGTTCAATTATTTCGCTATCAAGAATACAAACTATTTAATCTTGTGTTAATAATGAACCAGATCTTAATTAATCACTACAACTATTATTTTCCGCAATTTATTTCATTTTTTTTGTATTATGGTGTGGCGTTCCTTCTTTGCGATATTAAGAAAAAGGGGGGTTACAGATGGTAAATAGCATGGTAATCGATTATTGATGTTGGTAATCGATTACCGATTTGTTGGTAATCGATTACCAAGTGTTTGTATAAGGAATTGGCATTGTGGTAATCTATTACCAAGGTAATCGATTACCAAGCCCCTGTTTAAGAAAATAACATGTGGTAATCGATTACAAAACATGGTAATTGATTACCAAGTCTTTGATTTGAGAAAATGTCACGTGGAAATTGATTACCAAGCATCTGTTTTGAGAAAAATGAGTTCTCTGCTCTGTGGAGACCAAATTAGATATATCTAGGTTATGTGAGTTGCTAGTATTTCAAGTTGCCTTGTGAATTATGTGATTTATATGATGATACAAGAAATTAGCACTTGATATGCTTATGAGATGAATTGTGATGTGCACTTGGCATGCTTATGAGATGAAATATGATGTGCACTTGATGTAACACCCTCGGGATCATGTTATACTTGTATATGGTTACAAAGGTAGCCTAATACTTGCTTAACATGTCTATTTAATTTTGTGGCATTCTGAGCAAGTTAAGTCATTTTGCTACAGTACTATGTGTGAAAAATAACTATTATTAGCCCCGAAATTAGCTTAAACTACTTAGTTAATAAAAATAAATATGATAAATTTGTTTCTAATTCACAAATGTGTGGAAGATGGTGTAATTAAAATATGAGGATAATCAGAGCTAGTTTGGTATTTTTAAGTATACTGAGAGTGTGTTTTAATACCAGATTGACTAGTTGCATATATGGAAAAATAAGGAAATGGAGAAACAAGATTTTTGATGAATCTTAGGATTTATTTTAAACTTGTTGGAAGTTAGGAAACTTGATGCAGTGAAATCTAGGTGCGCTTAACAAATCAGAAGCTTTAGTTAAATATCTAAAGAGGCAATAAGCCTCACGTCTCTCTCTTTCTTTTCTGCCTTGACTTTTCATGTTTTAAGATATATTTCACTCTTATTCTCATCACTTCTCATGGCTACTACCTAGAAAACACAAAGGTAAAGGAAAGAAAGAAGACAAAGGTGAAACAACAACCAAAGAGGAAGAAGAAGATAGAGGTGGAGCGGAGCTTCTAAGTTCATTCTTTCAAGATAATAGAGGTAGGGGGAGTTTTATTTTCATCTTTATCTTTTGTTTCTCCTTGTGTGATGTTAGGTTACATGAGTAGAAGAAAAGGGTTTAGTGAGTAAAACTATGTTCTTAGCTTGATTCTTAGCTCTAAGAGTTGAGTTTGAGTATTTTAAACTTGTTAGAGGTATGGTTACTTGTTTTAGCTTGGTAGATTTCCATAGGCCTCCTTGATGAGTGAGTTGGTAAATGGGTTTTTGATGTTAGAAATGAGCTTAAATCCATTGTTTGATAAGTTAAGTTTAGATTTTGAGGAGTATAACATGTTAAGGGAGCATAATTGATGTTAAAAAGCTTTTGGAAACATATTTTGGCGATTAAAATCTGGTTTAGAAGCTAATGGAACAGTGGATAAAGTTCAAGGTGTTGGGCGCCTAAGCGCTTAACTTTTGGCTGCTTAATCGTTGAAGGCCAGAGAGCTTCTGCGTGCAGGGCACTCAAGCGCCCAGGTTGTGAGTGCCTAAGCGCTCAAGGCCGAGAGGTTCTGGAGGCCAGCGATTAGTCACTCAGGATTTGGGTGCTTAATGACATATGAAACAAGGGAGCGTTTTTGCCATGGAGTGCCTAGGCACTGAGAAAGTGGCGCCCAAGCACAAAAATTTTCGAGGGTTTTTATCTTGTAAATATAGAGTGCTTAACTTATATAGATCTTTATTATATGCTTCTTAATGAGTGTTGAGACTTTAATAAGGGTATTTAATGAAGTGATAATGATATGAATATAAATCAAGCGGTATGTTAATTATTATGGTGAAAAGTAGCATTGTTGTTCATATTTGAGAATATTTGAGATTATGAATGTAAACCAATTGGAATTATAGTAACTATGATAGTTAGCATCGTTGTATTTCATATTTGTGGTTAATATAGGATGAAGTCATCACTTTGGTGATCATATATGATTTTGAATAAGGAGGTAACAAACCCTCCCTATCATAGTGATCCTTGTTGAAGACCACGTAGCTAATGAGGTCACTACCTGAAGAAGACTTATGGAGCCAGGTTCTAATGCTTGTTCAGGACCTATGGAACTGGGTTCCTCTGTTTTGTTCAAGGCTTATAGCATATCATAACATTTCCAGAGTGGTTAGAGATTACGTTTTTCACTGCTTCTAAGGAAATCGTGACATTATCCACATGCATTTTTAGGCTATTGCATAGGCATGAACATAAGGCATAATTTGGCATAGCATGCAAATTATATGGGTGGTTGCTAATCATAACATATTCATGACATGACAATTGTATGAGCAATTTATTATTTTTGAGATTGTGATGATGATTGTGAGTATTGTGCAGAAACAAGTTTTTTTATACAAACTTATAAAATGAGAATCTATTTCGGGAAGAGAAAGTGATGGTGTAATTAAAAGTTTCAAACCCAAGTGCAGGTTGTTTCAAGTAGTAAATTCTCGGGAGTCCGAGGTCGATCCACAGGGAATTGATGAAGAGAAAATTATTTAAGGTACGGAGAAGATTTGTCACAATACTAAAGATGATATAAGTTGTTCACAAATGAAAAGGATTTGCTTGGGTTAGGAGATCCACTCTTGCTAATAAATTAAAGACAAGATTATTTCTTTTTATAACTCAATTGAAATCATACATAATGAAGGTTCCAATTGGAAGATTTAACATTCAAAGTTCAATTTAGATTAAACATGTAATCATATTATGGTTTTAATAATTATCTACTAATATTTGTAAATGGTCTCAAGCATCCACTGTGCCAACGTCTTGTCTACAATGAATCAAGATATTCATTATATAAGAAGAGTTTCTAAATTAATCGGAAACAACATACAACACATATAAAGATCACATAAAAATATATCATTCAAGCACAAGAAGGAAATTAATCTAACCTCATTTCATTACCAAGAGCTTCACTCTTTCACCCAAGTAAGATGAAGATTTAGTTACTCATAGACAAGAAGAAATAAAGAGACAAGAAGATGATGATGAACATAACTTCAATTAAGAACAATAGAAAACTACACAAAGGAAGCAATTAACATACAAACATGAAAGTAAAATCTAAGCTAACTTGACACCCTTAAATGATCAGCCTTTGCCTCCTTTTATAGAGTTCAAGGAGTGTAAGAAGACAATGGAGTTGTTTGATGATGGGAAGTAAAATCAAAATAGATGATGAATGAGCTGAAATTATGGACTTTCTTGGCTCCGAAATGTCTCTGCTCTTAGCTCATGGCATGCATCAGAATTTCATCAAGTAGTCTTCATGAAAGTTCTAGGAAATTATCTAAGCTTTCCAGAGACACCAAGTTTAGCCAAATCCAACAACCACAGCTCGAGATATGGCCCAATTACTGCTCATGGGTCAGGCCCAACTCCAGCACCTCTGTTCTGACTTCCAAGCTCAATATCACCTTCAAGGAATCCGAACTAGCTTTTGTGTTCCTCATGAAAGTTGTAGATATGGGTCTTAACCTTCTACTATCAACATTTCAGAATTGTTGAACTCCTATAGCCCGAGATATAGTCTAATGAGTGCATAGAGGTCAAGCTGTCAGGTTCAAAACGCTAGATTTTGCTTCAACTCCAATTTGAGTTATCCAAACATGTGTCCCTTGTCTTGAGACCTTCATGCAAGTTGTAGAAATTTATCTTAGCTTAAAAATAAGACCAAAATCACATTCATCGGATATTTGTAACTCAAATTATAGTCAGTTTATTGAAAAAGCCAAGTGAAAAAGTTATACAATAAATGAAATATATTTCTATCAGTGTAGCTCTTGCCATCAAGTGAATAGTTATTAGAGATTTATCTGAACTTTCCAACAAGACCAGAATCACATTAATCAGATAATTGTAACTCAAATTGTGGCCACTTTACTTAAGAATGCAATCACCAAAATTAATGATAATTCAAGTAATAATTTCTTCAATGATCTAATTAAGCTTAATTTCATAAAATGTGACAAAATCAACTTAATTAAGCCAAATTGAACCTTAAGAAGCCTAGTGAGAGGATTATAAAATGAATTAAATACATTGTTATCAAATTCCCCCACACTAAACTTTTGCACTCCTGGGCAAAACATATAAGAAAAAACTAAGGAACAAAGAAAAACGACACAGACTCAAAAGTTAAAAATTCTAAAAGATTTGATGAAACAAGAAGAGTAACTAGTCATTCAAGGGATCAAAGTATTTTTGAGGTAATATTTCTTCACATCTCAAACCATCAAGCAAGGAAACATCAGTTAAAAAGAATGAATCAAGAATGAAAGATCCTCACAGGATTCACTCTCAATCCCTCAAGTGTTTAAAAAAATAGATATTTCACTCAATTCAACCCATGAAAAATTACATTACCATAAGCTTGCTTATCTTCTACTTCTCCACTACTCAGAACACATGCACACAAAAATCTTGAGGACTTTATTCAAGGTTTTAATGGGGTCATAGTAAAGGAGAAGGGATAATATGGATATAAGAAGATAATTACCAAAGAGAATAAAAAAGCATTATGGTACAATTAGAGTGGAGAAGATATTTGAGAACATTCGCCATAAAGGACAATGACTAATATTTGACTAATGTTTTGTTGAAGATTAATCCCAAATTGGTGAGTTGAATTCATTATTAGACATAAACCTTCTCCTTCTCTTCCCATTGTTTCCAAGCATCCATCTTTATTCTAGATATGGATATGTCACATGGTATATCAGGAGACTCTGATAATCCTTTGATTGCAACGGTGGTCAGCTCTTTCTTTCTTTCTTTTTTTAACATTTTGCACACACACCCCCACACTTATTTAAGAACAAGGCCAATGCTCTCTTATTCCCTTAGGTTAGGTAAAAATATGTTCTTTTTTTTAATGGCACGTAATGAGCTAAAACAAGAAATAGTCAAATAAGCTCAAAGGGGTTACACAAGGAAAAATATACAAGGATGGCTATTTGGTCAAAGTAGCTATTTCAAAATGCCTTAACCATATTTATGTATGCATGTGAAAATGTAGCCTAAAAAAGAATCAAAGCAAGTTCTAGAGTAACAATTTCATGTGTGAAAATCATACAAGAAAGAAGAGAATGGTACAAATGTTCAATCCATTCATCAATAGGCTCAAAATCTCACAAGGCATATTTCTATCATTCTCAATCCATCAATTCAACATTCATATCCAAGCATGTGATTTATAAGAAAGAAGAAAATTTATGCTATGACCCAAGATATGCTTTTTGCTACTTCTAAAACAGTTATTTCCTCAACTAAGATGCGTCTCAAGAATAAAATTACTTCCAGGGCAAAATTTACTCCTTACTCAGCCATCCTTAATTGGTTTTGTTGTAGGTTTCTGACAGTCATCTCATTAAACATACTTTCTTCAACTAAAATGCGTCTCAGGAGTAAAATTACTCCTTACTCTGCCATTATTCATTAGTTTAGTAAGTTCATGACAATCATATCATACTTCCCTACTTTTTTTTAACTATCCTTCCCCCCAACCAGATCACAACATTGTCCGCAATGTTAAAATATAGATGAGTAAATGATAGAAGATAATACCTGTTTGGAGAAATCTGACATGAATTGAAATAGAAACAAAGTACGATAAATAAAACCAAAAGTAAAAGAAAATTAAAAATGAAATGTCAGATCTGGCTTTCTTTTCTTCTTGCTTCCCTCACTGCTTCTTGCTGACCAATCTATCTGAGCTATTGTTTTGTCAGGTTCATAAACAAAAGCTTCTAATTTATCAATCAGCTCATCAATAGTGGAGGCAGAGATAATAAGTTTTCTTGCTGAAGGAGTGATAAATTTCTATTCCACAGCTTTGTCAAGAAAAATTAACAAAAGATCAAAGAAATTATTAACATTCAACAAACTAATGGGTTTATGGTGGATGTTCAGTTCGGCCCAAGAGACAATTTGAAAAATTTCTTCCAAAGTACCAAAACTACCTGGTAAGGCAATGAATGCATCAGAGTTGTCAAGCATTATTTTCATTCATCCATGTATAGATGATACCTGAATTTTTTCTCCAATTATCTTTCCAGTAATGTTATTTTGAGCTAAAGGTCTAAGAATGACACCTAAAACCTGACTGCCTCCTATAAAAGTAGCAAGTGATGCCGCTCCCATTAACCCACGGTAACCTCCCCTATATACAACATGAATATTCCTTGCAACAAGTGTTCGACCAAGAGCGCTTGCTGCATTTATAAACTCTAAACTCTTCCCATAACTTGACCCACAAAAAACACAAACATTTTTATGGTTACGAACATGAGGTCCCATAATTTCACCTTCCCTCTGAATAAATATGAGTTGGAGGAAAGTTGAGAGAATGAAGTGTTTAAATAGGGAAAAGAAGGGGAAAAGTAATCATATCACCTATATGGGTAGGTTAATTGTTGTCAGAAAAGTTTGAAATTAAGAAACACAAAATCTTTTTTTTTTGTTTTTTTTTGTTTTTTAACTTTAAGAAAACCATTAGGGTAAAGAAGTCTAGAAACCCCTGAAGGACCCTACTCAAAGGATCATCTATAAAAAAAAAACAAAATACAATAGAATCATCCAAAGATAAAAGAAATATAATAACAAATGAGGACATACCTGTATGTACAGTTTTTATGGCGTATATTTATACTACGTGTCATAAGTGCAGTAGTGGCATGTCTTTGAGTTGCGTGTCACTAGTGCAACATAAGAACTCCACAAGGATTGCCGAATTGACAACAAGAACCTTTGAATCCTTTCTGTCATACTTACGGAATAACAACCCTCTATCTTCCTGCAAACCTAATTAAAGGCCTGTATTCTAAGAAGATGGTACTTAACCGCAGCCAGTTAGAACTCGTCATAAAGGCCTACTAATTAAAGTAAGTATACGGCTCAGTTAACAGTTTCCGTTTACTGTAAAGACGGGACGCTTCTTTCTGTCCATCAGCGCTATAGAGCCTTGGTTCCAAGAACTGGGAATGTAGCATGTGGCTCTCTACAGAGCATGGCACACGAACTTTATTTACATACTGGCGTGTGAAGGTCTCCTCTTGAGTCTAAGATAGGACGGGCATCCGCCCGAGGCTCCTAATCTAATTAAAGACCAAGTACAACCGTAGTTTCGCCTTCTTTTTTTTTTCAAGTTGTTAGAAACCTGATGAAAGGTGGGTGTATACTCACTTGAGATTGGGATGAAGGTAGTCTGCTTTTTCAGCTTTGTGCCAAAGCATTGTTGACCAGTATTAAATCCATTCAAGACTAGCGCAACATAGGGCTCCCAAAAGGGACAAATGGTCATAATGTGACTGACTGCCTCACATGTGGGATACAATCTATTTACTTTGTTTTTCAATTAAGAAGGCTGGATCAGGATGCATGCATTTTCCCATTTACGTTTTGTGTTACCAAAGCCAAACCCAAGATGTATACATACTTTTTTTTTCTCCTTTTTTTTCTCTTTTTTTTTCTCTTTTTTTTTTTTTTTTTTTTTTTTTTTATTATTTTTAGAAGAAGATGAAGAAAATATGTACATGTTGTTGTGGATGTGGCTCACATTTGTCTCTAGTTTCACGTCTAGAAACAACTTAAATGGCTTCTATGATTCGAGGATAAGCTTCCCATCTAATTTTCTTATAAATTGGCAAACAAGGTCTTTTAGAGTCAGATTCCCAAGACTGCATAGCTTTTGTTCATCCTTAAAGAGATTCCATATGTAACACCCCTAGATGTAGCAACCAAAGCATAATCGTCATTACACCACAGTTACTAAATCCAAGTGTGTCACAGTCATGATAACAGTAACTTAAATTCTCAAGAGTCTATATTTTTTTTTTGACAATTTGCATAGGTAGAAAATATGAGCCTCGAATGAAATATAAATGTATTCAAGCCATGATACAACCACTGAAATAAAATCATATCTCTTATACATATATATATATATATATATATATAGTCAATTTACACAAATCACTGATGACATAGAATATAACAATTACAGAGTCCAATAAAATACAGCGGGAATAAAATACTAAAAGGGGGAAAAGTAGTGACCCAGGGATAGGTACTACTAGCAGACAAAGCCGCAACCCCATATACACGTACGACGCTCGGAGTCCCAGTCAACAAGTCAGGCATCAATGCCTCCACGCCACTGCACTCGTACGTAGCCGAAGAAACCTTGTCCAAACGCCCAATCCAATCAACCAAGGTGTGGTCCCTCTTTATCTTCCTCGCGATCTTTTATCAATATAAGTATAAAACAAACATACAAGGATATAGGAAAGAGGTGAGACACCCATCCTTCATTACCATTGCGGCAGTAAGAAAACGACACGGCGCAGAGCGCCCATAAAAAAACAATACAGGTTCATATATCTATTAACTGGTAACAGATAATTTATAATAACAATTCAATTGTAAGCAATAATAAGAATTAATAATAACAACGATATTTATAGTAAAGTAGAACAACAACAAACAATAGCAGACATATCACAATAGTATTTCCAAGAATCAGCACAATAATCAGATAATCATTTTCAGAAGTGCAACAGTTATCTTCACATTCACAGGTGTTCATGCTCAACAATTTATGAGACCGACAATGGATGATGCACAATGCATTATGATACCACAATTCCTACTCCATGGAGCTAGACTCAATCAAGCGGAGAGAAAGATCAGGAGACATGTCTGTAACTCGGCTGCCGAGGCCAGTGCTATCAATAAATTTTCTCATGCGCAAATCATGGCATTGTACAGACATTCTACACTAGATCACGATATAGGACAGTGTCAAGTCCGGATCGTCGGTGTGTTTGCATCGGTTTGCCCCACGGCACAGAGGAGCTCTAAACTGTCCATGTGGAGGACCCGCACCCCGACGCCCCCGAGGTCATAACACGACCCACACTTGTCTATTCGCACCCGCACTAAGGTGTGTTCAATCTCCTAGGCAACTTGGCCTTACAACAGTCCACAAGGACAATCACAATGCATAAAATACTATGCATGCACATGTATGATCCACAATTTCATACAATCTCATAATATGCCACATTTAGGCCAATATAAGCATCAATGTATACATGGTCACTCACATGGACCCATAACAACATAATATCAATATCCAGTCAATTAATGCATTATTAGGTTCATTATGAATCCTAACTTAGAATTTATTCCTCTTTTCAAGGTTCATGACCAAATCCAATTCTTGCAACTAGCTTAATATCCCAAGGCAACTCGATTTCCTATAACTTGTAAATTAATTAAGCTATTAAGCCTCACACTCTCTTGTTCTTCACTCACTTAGAATCACCTTAAGTTTTACAATGGTCTCGTTCTTAGTCTTCTAAAATTTATGAAGTCTTGACTATACTAAATTCTTCCAATTTATTAGTTGTCCATTTATTACATAGGTTTCTAATTACCTAATCACTTATGCTTCCAAATTATCCAAACCACATACTTACCTAAAACTTGCCCTAGAGGCCGTGGCCTCACAATGGTTACAATCCCAAATTCTCAAGTCATCATACTATATGTCATTCCCTTCATTCATTTAAGTGTTCACTTATCAAATTAGCTCACCAAGAACCCTAATCTTTATGCCTCAAAACCGTAGCCATCATTTAGGCTTCAATCTCAAACTTTTCTTCCATTAAATTCTATTTTGTCACTTGATTAATTCTAGTCTAATGCTTGTTACACATTAACCATACTTTATCCAATTTTCACCCTAAAAGCCGTAGCCCTCCAAGAGAAATTCCCAAATATTTTTCTTCCATCTCCAATCACATAATCCAATCCAACATACCATTATATACAACAAATCAATCTAAGGTCACAATTATCACATTATATGTTACACTCTTAATTCACTTAAATTTAGATCATCAAAATCAATCCATTTGTCTCTTTACCAAGACCAAAACCGTGGCACCCCTCTTGGATATTAAACCCTCAAAGTCTTCCATTCGTTAGTGTTAATACTATCATTCAATCTTTGATTATATAAGTCTTATCTTATTTCACTTGTATACAAAACCAATATTCACCCCTAATTTCTAATCAAAACCGTGGCACCATGTTGAGGTAGGAAACTCCAAATTTTCCATTTAGCAACCCCAACATGATCAAGCACAATTAATATATCAAACATATTCAATAGCATAATCAAGTATCAATCAAATTCAAGAATACTAAATTATACAAAATTTATAATTCAAGCAAGCATACAAAGAGCATACAAGGATGGATTTCTCCATCAACACACACACACAACGTCTTCTCACCACCATAAGTGGTTGAAGTGAGTAGTCTCCCTCTTACCTAAAGGAAGAACACAAAAACAATCTCCTATGGCTTCTTGGTGAATTTCGGTTTTGGGTCTTCAAGAACCTTAATTTTTCAAGCATCAAAAATCAACATTAATAGTTGAAAAGAATGGATCTTTGGTCTCCATTGAGATCCTAGATCACGAAATCAAGGAGAAAGAGGAAGAGAAGTGAAAGCTTTACCTCAAAGTTAGAAGCTTTGCCTTGTATGACAATGGAGGAAAAATGAGCTTTTGAAGAAAACCCCTCAAATAGAAGTTGTAGAGGAGGTTGGGAGGAGTCTAGAAATGGTGTTTATGAAGAGAAAAGTGAAGAGAAATAATGGTGGTGGTGGCTGGAATTTTCGTGGTGAAGAGGAGGAAGAAGAGAGAAGGAAGAGAAAAATGGAGGTGAAGATAGAAAATGAAGAAACTTTCTAAAGGGAAAGTGTAGAGGAGATGGAGACAAGTGAAGAAATGAGCTTGGTGAAGAGAAAAGATGAAGGAAAATGGTGAGGGAGGGGGCTGCAATTTCGTGGTTGAGGAGGAGGTAGAGAGAAGGAGGAGAAAAGATGAAGAAGATGAAGTGAAGAGAGAGAAAGTGATAGGTAAAGTGAATTAGGGTTTGGTGGTTTTAGGTTAAGTGTGGATGAGTTACATTTTTGCCCTCCTTGGCATGAGTGGGCTGCTGAATAGAGGAGAGAGTGAGGAGAAAAAATTGGCTTCTCATGCAAGCCAAGGGTAATCGGGTCATTTGGCGGTCAAAGCTTCTCAAAGAAGCTTTAAAAAAGTACACAAATTTGAATTAAAGTGAGATTGATTTGACATAAAGTGGATTGCATTGGGATAATGTGATAGGGTTTCTAATGCATGTTATTATCCAATGGATAATAGTTACAGTTGACAGAAGTCAGTATTTAATTTATCTGACAGATGAATTTTTCGCAGTATTGATCTGTTTTATCTGTTAAGATTTCTCGAAAATTATGAAACCTCGTAAACTGTGTCAAGCCTCGAGTTTAGTAAGATCCCCCGTCAACATGTCCATAGTCCAAGGTTCTCAGAGAAAACATCGCGTTTCTCTGGTTCTGCTCAGCGCGCACGCAAAACGAGAAATATATTAAAATATTCGACAGATCTGGAAAATTCCTAGAAAATTCCCAAAAATTGCAAATATTATAAAACGACTATTCGTCATATAATTTTCCAATTTTTGAAACACTACAGTCGTTTTCATGACTCTGCTCGAGTTTCACGCAAAACGAGGAATATATTAAAATATTCGTCGTTTCTGAAAAATTCCAGAAAAATTCACATAAATCACAAATATTAGAAAATGACTATTGGCGGCAAAATAATTTGTTTCTGGAGCGTTACACTGACCTCAACAATTCTCAGCTCAATGCGCACGCAAAACGAGGAATATATGAAAATATTATGCGTTCTCAGAAAAATCCAGAAAATTTCTAGAAAATCCCAAATATTGTAAAATGATCATTTATCCTAAAATTATAAATTTTCGGGATGTTACAACACTCCCCTTCAAATAGAAATTTCGTCCTCGAAATTTTCATCCCTTAGGCTAAACATTAATGTGTTTCTTCATTTTATTTTCTTACCCTCAGATTGCGTCTCTAGCTACGTCAATTTAGATCACCCTTACCAACGCGATCTCTATATCTTTGTGTTGCTTTATTCTTCTATTCTCGATCTTCACGAGAAGTTCCTCATAGACCAGACTCTCTCTGAATTGCACCGGGTTTAGTTTGATGACGTGGCTGGATCGGTGATATACTTTCGCGATCGTGACATATGGAAGATATCATGGAGACTTAGAAAGAAAGGATGACAGAATTTGTTGACAAGCTATTGAACCAAACTCAAAACGAAATTTGATATAGTCCAAAGAATTTTGGAATGGGTTTATTAGTAACCCAGACAGGACGACACTGAAACTAGACGTTATACTCCTTCAAAAACTCTAATCACCTCTCCTATCTCATGTTCAGCCCTTTTTTATTGAATGGATACTTCAGGTCCTTGTGATTGCTAAAAGCGTTGATCGCAGCAAGTGTCTCCATATTCTCAGAGCAATTTCTAACTACAGCTAGCACCAAACCGTGAGTTGGGCAATTCTCGATGCGTCCTCAACTACCTTGAGGTGTAAGTCACAACCTTCCTAACCTTGCATGAACACATATCCTAGATTTTTCTATGAAGCATAAAATTCTCCAAACAGTTCCCTGGGATTAGGTAGAACCAAATCTGACAAGCATTCGAATGTCTCCTCGACCTTTAAAACCTTTCTTCACACGCGTTAGTCCATAGAAGTTTTGATTCTCTTCTCGCAAACTGAGCAAAATATCCGGCTATCTTGGAGGATCCATTGACACTCCTTCAATCTTTGTGTCTTCTTCGATAAAACTAACTAATTCCACCAGTTATGTGTCTATTTTACGGTCTCCGATCTTTCCTTTTGAAGAACTGCTTCAATCTCTTGGGAATTCACAACAATTCCTCCATTTGGAATTTCATGATCCAAAACTGAACCTTCTCAATTAAGAATCCGTACTCTGATACTTTGGCATTTACTCTCTCTCCTTTAAAGTCAGGAAAACTATGCCGAGATGTCCAACGTGTATCTCCATATTCTCGAGAATATATCAGAATGCCATCATTAATGACAATGACAATTATGTTCTAGGTAAGGACAAAAGATACAATTCATGTCACTCATGAATGCGACAAGAGGATTTGTTACTCCGGACGGCATCACGAGACACCCATAATGCCCACAGCGCGTTCGAAATCATTTCGGGGACATTCTCAATCTTTCGCGAACTTAATGATGACCAGGACGTACATCTTTCTCCGAGGATACTCACCCTTGATCATGGTCTCGTTCGTTTGACGATGGTGCTAACCTCACAGAAATGTTCCATTCTTCTCCTTAACTGACAGCACTGTAGTTTATCACGAGAAACTTATTGACTACAATGGTGACAGTCATATTCCCTTTTCTTTTGTCCTCTATAAAAGGTAACACGTATCCTTGGATTTCTTTTCCCTCACAAAGCTTCAACTTTGTTGGCTGTTACGAACTCAAAAGCCTTAGTTTCAAAAATCACTAAGGTGTTGATCGAAACGCTCTAGCAGGTGATAATCGGGAAACGACCAATCAATTTCTAGAATCATGGGCTCAAATAGATATGATTTTAGGTAAGCGAGATAGATCGACGAAAGATTCAGTCTTTAGTAGAAATAGAATAGATTACATAAACTTAGGTGTCAACGACAAGTCTTAGTAACAGAAATGGAAATAATTTAAGTTGAAGATAGGAAAGATACAGATGAATCCCAATGATCCATAAAGTTACAAATTGTAAAAGGAAGGGTTACCCCCAGAATTATACAGCACAATTACAGGATCGTCATTTGGGGCATAACTTCCACGGTTTAGTTCTCTGAACTTTGTAGTCTCAGCACCTCCCAGGGTATAAGTTCTGGCTTCTGCTTGTGGTTCTACAACCCTTAAAGCATTGACTGAAGAATTTGTCTTTGCTTGGTCGCAGTTGCGAGAGACGTGTCCAGGCTTTCCACGGCTTCTGCTTGTGGTTCTACAACCCTTAAAGCATTGACTGAAGAATTTGTCTTTGCTTGGTCGCAGTTGCGAGAGACGTGTCCAGGCTTTCCACATTTAAAACAGATTATCCCTTTGATCTTACACTCCCTCGTGAAGTGTTCCTTTCCGCATTTCATACATCTTGGCGAAGATGTCGAGATCTGACTAGATACACCGCCACTAGTACTTTGTCCAGGAATTGGTTGTTGTTGTTGTCTCCCTGATACTCGTGCGCATAGTTTCCGCTTAAACTGGTTAACTTTTCTATTATTCCTCCTTTGGAATCTAGGTAGTCCACGCTTGCCCTGAAGTCGACTTTCCTCCAACAGATTCTAAACCTCAACTTCCAACTCTCGTTGTTGCGTGATCCTCTGATCCTGGTAAGCTGTCATCTCAGCTACCATTTGCCTTTCTTCTGCAGTCGCGGCCATACTCCTATTGTCTTGTCCCGCGCTCACATGTATACGTCTGTTACGAGCCACCGCCCTTGCATGTCTACTGCGAGCCATTGAATCTCTCTGAAGACGGACATAATTACAACAAACAAAAAAAAATTACTTCAAACAATGTTATCTTCCTATGAAAACCAAATACAAAGAGTCACACAATTCATACAATTCAAGCAAGACAAGTTCAATTCCATACAACCTAACAATCTCCAGCTCGAACTTCTTCATTCTGCTTCCACAGCGTAATCCCTCGTAAGCCGTCAACTCCCAAACTGCTTCTCGAATCTAGTTTACACCAACTATTTCTTTCTCCAGAAGATCGGTTTTCCAAAACCTTTTGATCTCTTCACAAAAGAATTCCTATTTCCCTAACATAATACGCCTAGGTGAAGTCATAGTTTCCTGTACATACAGAACATTACACATTGAGTAGGCCAGTCCTCAATATCATGCAACTGTATAACAGTAGCTATCAACATTCAACCTACAGCAAGCCATGCATTCCTTTCCCATCATCTCAATCAAGAGACAAGGAAGTGCACAACAGACCAAATTCTAATATGCCTAAACATAGCAAGTCCATACCCCGGCTTAACAGGATGAACTGCTCTGATACCACCTAATGTAACACCCCTTGATGTAGCAACCGAAGCATAATCGTCATTACACCACAGTTACTAAATCCAAGTGTGTCACAACATGATAACAGGAACTTAAATTCTCAAGAGTCTATATTTTTTTTTTTTTGACAATTTGCATAGGTAGAAAATATGAGCCTCGAATGAAATATAAATGTATTCAAGCCATGATACAACCACTTGAAATAAAATCATATCTCTTATACATATATATATATATATATAGTCAATTTACACAAATCACCGATGACATAGAATATAACAATTACAGAGTCCAATAAAATACAATGGAATAAAACACTAAAAGGGGAAAAGTAGTGACCCGGGGATAGGTACTACTAGCAGACAAAGCCGCAACCCCATATACACGTACGACGCTCGGAGTCCCAGTCAACAAGTCAGGCATCAATGCCTCCACGCCACTGCACTCGTACGTAGCCGAAGAAACCTTGTCCAAACGCCCAATCCAATCAACCAAGGTGTGGTCCCTCTTTATCTTCCTCACGATCTTTTATCAATATAAGTATAAAACAAACATACAAGGATATAGGAAAGAGGTGAGACACCCATCCTTCATTACCATTGCGGCAGTAAGAAAACGACACGGCGCAGAGCGCCCATAAAACAATACAGTTCATATATCTATTAATTGCGAACAAAGATAATTTATAATAACAAAGAATTCAATTGTAAGCAATAATAAGAATTAATAATAACAACGATATTTATAGTAAAGTAGAACAACAACAAACAATAGCAGACATATCACAATAGTATTTCCAAGAATCAGCACAATAATCAGATAATCATTTTCAGAAGTGCAACAGTTATCTTCACATTCACAGGTGTTCATGCTCAACAATTTATGAGACCGACAATGGATGATGCACAATGCATTATGATACCACAATTCCTACTCCATGGAGCTAGACTCAATCAAGTGGAGAGAAAGATCAGGAGACATGTCTATAACTCGGCTGCCGAGGCCAGTGCTATCAATAAATTTTCTCATGCGCAAATCATGGCATTGTACAGACATTCTACACTAGATCACGATATAGGACAGGTGTCAAGTCCGGATCGTCGGTGTGTTTGCATCGGTTTGCCCCACGGTGCACAGAGGAGCTCTAAACTGTCCATGTGGAGGACCCGCACCCCGACGCCCCGAGGTCATAACACGACCCACACTTGTCTATTCGCACCCGCACTAAGGTGTGTTCAATCTCCTAGGCAACTTGGCCTTACAACAGTCCACAAGGACAATCACAATGCATAAAATACTATGCATGCACATGTATGATCCACAATTTCATACAATCTCATAATATGCCACATTTAGGCCAATATAAGCATCAATGTATACATGGTCACTCACATGGACCCATAACAACATAATATCAATATCCAAATAATTAATGCATTATTAGGTTCATTATGAATCCTAACTTAGAATTTATTCCTCTTTTCAAGGTTCATGACCAAATCCAATTCTTGCAACTAGCTTAATATCCCAAGGCAACTCGATTTCCTATAACTTGTAAATTAATTAAGCTATTAAGCCTCACACTCTCTTGTTCTTCACTCACTTAGAATCACCTTAAGTTTTACAATGGTCTCGTTCTTAGTCTTCTAAAATTTATGAAGTCTTGACTATACTAAATTCTTCCAATTTATTAGTTGTCCATTTATTACATAGGTTTCTAATTACCTAATCACTTATGCTTCCAAATTATCCAAACCACATACTTACCTAAAACTTGCCCTAGAGGCCGTGGCCTCACAATGGTTACAATCCCAAATTCTCTCAAGTCATCATACTACATGTCATTCCCTTCATTCATTTAAGTGTTCACTTATCAAATTAGCTCACCAAGAACCCTAATCTTTATGCCTCAAAACCGTAGCCATCATTTAGGCTTCAATCTCAAACTTTTCTTCCATTAAATTCTATTTTGTCACTTGATTAATTCTAGTCTAATGCTTGTTACACATTAACCATACTTTATCCAATTTTCACCCTAAAAGCCGTAGCCCTCCAAGAGAAATTCCCAAATATTTTTCTTCCATCTCCAATCACATAATCCAATCCAACATACCATTATATACAACAAATCAATCTAAGGTCACAATTATCACATTATATGTTACACTCTTAATTCACTTAAATTTAGATTATCAAAATCAATCCATTTGTCTCTTTACCAAGACCAAAACCGTGGCACCCCTCTTGGATATTAAACCCTCAAAGTCTTCCATTCGTTAGTGTTAATACTATCATTCAATCTTTGATTATATAAGTCTTATTTCGCTTGTATACAAAACCAATATTCACCCCTAATTTCTAATCAAAACCGTGGCACCATGTTGAGGTAGGAAACTCCAAATTTTCCATTTAGCAACCCCAACATGATCAAGCACAATTAATATATCAAACATATTCAATAGCATAATCAAGTATCAATCAAATTCAAGAATACTAAATTATACAAAATTTATAATTCAAGCAAGCATACAAAGAGCATACAAGGATGGATTTCTCCATCAACACACACACACAACGTCTTCTCACCACCATAAGTGGTTGAAGTGAGTAGTCTCCCTCTTACCTAAAGGAAGAACACAAAAACAATCTCCTATGGCTTCTTGGTGAATTTTGGTTTTGGGTCTTCAAGAACCCTAATTTTTCAAGCATCAAAAATCAACATTAATAGTTGAAAAGAATGGATCTTTGGTCTCCATTGAGATCCTAGATCACGAAATCAAGGAGAAAGAGGAAGAGAAGTGAAAGCTTTACCTCAAAGTTAGAAGCTTTGCCTTGTATGACAATGGAGGAAAAATGAGCTTTTGAAGAAAACCCCTCAAATAGAAGTTGTAGAGGAGGTTGGGAGGAGTCTAGAAATGGTGTTTATGAAGAGAAAAGTGAAGAGAAATAATGGTGGTGGTGGCTGGAATTTTCGTGGTGAAGAGGAGGAAGAAGAGAGAAGGAAGAGAAAAATGGAGGTGAAGATAGAAAATGAAGAAACTTTCTAAAGGGAAAGTGTAGAGGAGATGGAGACAAGTGAAGAAATGAGCTTGGTGAAGAGAAAAGATGAAGGAAAATGGTGAGGGAGGGGCTGCAATTTCGTGGTTGAGGAGGAGGTAGAGAGAAGGAGGAGAAAAGATGAAGAAGATGAAGTGAAGAGAGAGAAAGTGATAGGTAAAGTGAATTAGGGTTTGGTGGTTTTAGGTTAAGTGTGGATGAGTTACATTTTTGCCCTCCTTGGCATGAGTGGGCTGCTGAATAGAGGAGAGAGTGAGGAGAAAAAATTGGCTTCTCATGCAAGCCAAGGGTAATTGGGTCATTTGGCGGTCAAAGCTTCTCAAAGAAGCTTTAAAAAAGTACACAAATTTGAATTAAAGTGATAGGGTTTCTAATGCATGCTATTATCCAATGGATAATAGTTACAGTTGACAGAAGTCAGTATTTAATTTATCTGACAGATGAATTTTTCGCAGTATTGATCTGTTTTATCTGTTAAGATTTCTCGAAAATTATGAAACCTCGTAAACTGTGTCAAGCCTCGGGTTTAGTAAGATCCCCCGTCAACATGTCCATAGTCCAAGGTTCTCAGAGAAAACATCGCGTTTCTCTGGTTCTGCTCAGCGCGCACGCAAAACGAGGAATATATTAAAATATTCGACAGTTCTGGAAAATTCCCAGAAAATTCCCAAAAATTGCAAATATTATAAAACGACTATTCGTCATATAATTTTCCAATTTTTGAAACACTACAGTCGTTTTCATGACTCTGCTCGAGTTTCACGCAAAACGAGGAATATATTAAAATATTCGTCGTTTCTGAAAAATTCCAGAAAAATTCACATAAATCACAAATATTAGAAAATGACTATTGGCGGCAAAATAATTTGTTTCTGGAGCGTTACACTGACCTCAACAATTCTCAGCTCAATGCGCACGTAAAACGAGGAATATATTAAAATATTCTGCGTTCTCAGAAAAATCCAAAAAATTTCTAGAAAATCCCAAATATTGTAAAATGATCATTTATCCTAAAATTATAAATTTTCGGGATGTTACACCATAAGTTAAGAAGTTCACGATGCACTAAACCACAAAAATGTGTATCAAGAGTCAATAAGATATCATCTAACGACTCCTTACTCAGTCCATTCTTAATGAAGAAAATTTTATCTTCTCTGTTTGCGGAAACCATCCCTAAAGAATGATATCGCTTGTTACAATTCCATCGTGCATATATGTGATAGACTTGTAATCTTTTTGCTCTTCTCCTTTTAGAATATGAACTTCTACCAAGACCTGGCATGTATGAGTCAAATGAAATTGAAGACTCACCTGCTAGTCAGACCTTTGCTTCGATTATCCAACGTACATCTTCTGGCATACCTTTGTGCATTAATAATCTCAATCTTTCACATCTAGTTTCATAAATTTTTGTTAGAGCATTTTGAGGAAGAGAAGGAAAATGTTTTCTCAGGTTTGAGAGAATGATATCCATTTTGAAGAAGGAATCAATTATTTTGGGAAACTGAAAAAAACAAACCGACTTGAGAGTCATGGAGTACCATCATACGCCATTTAACTAGGGAGCTAAAGAACTACTAAACAAAATAAAGCCACAAAATTAGAGTAAATTATTCTCATAACAAGGATCAGAAAGAGAAATGAATTCTACCTCAGCAGCTTGATTTTCCAGAAATGGTTTAAGTCTTTGTCTATTGACCTTAAACACATTACCATTCCTAGTATTCTCAATGTCTATGGCCCCATAAGGATATATATGTTTGACAATAAAAGGACCAGTCTACCTAGATCTCAATTTTTTAGGGAATAAGTGAAGACGAGAATTATAAAGTAGAACTTTTTGACCAATTTCAAAAGATTTTCTCAAAATAGATTTGACATGAAAAGTTTTTGTTCTTTCTTTATAAATTTTTGAGTTTTCATATGCATCATTTCTCAATTCCTCAGGTTCATTTATTTGCAATTTGCATAACTTGCAAGCATCATCAAGATTTAAATTGAAAGCTTTAATGGCCCAAAATGCTTTATGTTCCAGTTCTACAGGCAAGTGACAAGGTTTTCCATAGACTAACAGATAGGGTGACATGCCTAAAGATGTTTTAAAAGTAGTACGGTAAGCCCAAGTGCATCGTTTAGTCTTAAAGACCAATCTTTACGATTTGGGTTAACCGTTTTTTCCAAAATTTGTTTAATTTTCCTATTTGCTAATTCTACTTGTCCACTTGTCTGAGAGTGATAAGGGGTGGCAACTTTATGGGTAATATCATATTTCTTCATTAAAGATTCAAATGGTTTATTGCAAAAATGTGTTCCCCCATCACTGATGATAGCTCGAGGGATTCCAAATCGACTTAAGATATTTTCTTTTAAAAATTTAAAAACAGTTTTATGATCATTTTGTTGACATGAAATCGCCTCAATCCATTTTGAGACATAATTAACTGCAACCAAAATATACACAAATCCAAATGAGGATGGAAATGGACCCATGAAATCAATTCCTCAATAATCAAAAAATTTCAATGACAAGAATAGGGTTCAGAGGCATCATATTTCTTTTAGAAATGGAACCTAATTTCTGACAATTTTCGCAACTTTTGCAAAACGTATAGCTGTCTTTAAATAAAGTGGGCCAATAAAATCCACACTACAAGATTTTCACAGCTATTTTCTTTGAAGAAAAATAATTTCCACATGCTTCTGAGTAACTAAATTTAATGACACTACCTACTTCATTATCGGGTACACATTTCCGAAAGATTTGATCAGGACAATATTTGAATAAATATAGGTCATCCCAATAAAAATTTTTCACCTCAGTCAAAAACTTTTTTCTGTCTTGATGTGACCACTGAGGCGACATCTTTTTTGTCATAAGAAAATTGACTATATTAGCAAACCAAGGCATGGAATTGACAGAAAATAAAAACTCATCAGGAAAAGAATCATTGATAGGTATGCTATCAAAAGGTGAGCCTTTGTAAGTCTGGACAAATGATCTGCGACAACATTTTCGGCTCCTTTCTTATCTTTTATTGTGATGTTGAATTCTTGAAACAACAAGATCCACCGTATCAACCTAGGTTTGGCATCCTGCTTAGACATTAAATATCTAACAGCAGCATGATCAGTGAAAACAACAGTAGAAGAACCAATTAAATGAGCTCGAAATTTGTCCAATGCAAAAATTACAGCAAGCAGTTCTTTTTTCAGTAGTGGTATAATTTATTTGTACACTATTTAAAGTTCTACTTGCGTAACAAATCACATGAGGCTTACCTTCCTTTCTTTAGCCTACAACAATGCCAACAGCAAAATCACTTGCATCACACATTAATTCAAAAGGCAAAGACCAGTCAGGGGATTGCATGATAGGAGCCGATGTCAGAAGACCAATTAATTTTTCAAAAGATTTTTGGCATTCTTGAGTCCAATCAAATGATGCATCTTTTATTAGAAGATTACATAATGGTCTAGATATGACACTAAAGTCCTTAATGAATCTTCGATAAAATCTTGCATGTCCAAAAAAGGAACGAACTTCTCTGATTGTTTTTGGGGAAGACAAATGAGCAATTAATTCAACTTTGGCCTTATCAACTTCAATTCCTTCAAAAGATATCATATGACCTAACACGATTCTTGAGGTAACCATGTAATGACATTTTTCCTAATTTAAAACAAATAATTTTTCTTCACATCTTTTAAGAACTTTATCCAAATTATCAAGACAATTTTCAAAAGAATTTTAAAAAACTATCAGATCATCCATGAAAACCTCTAAATAATGTTCAATCATGTCACTAAAAATACTTAGCATGCATCTTTGAAAAGTTACCGGAGCATTACAAAGACCGAAAGGTATTTTTCTATATGCAAAAGTGCCAAAGGGGCACGTAAAAGTTGTAACATCCCAAAATTTCCTATGTCTTAAGCAGTAATTTTGACAATTAAAAGAATTTTACTGTTTAGTAATTTTTGGATACTGTAAAATTATTTTAATTATTCCGTCAGCGTATTTGATCGTTTTGAGTGATTTACTCCGTGTCAGGAAAATAAAAATTTTCGGGCCGAAGAAAACTTTACGTAATTTAATTTTTACCGTTAGGTAATTATTTTACGTAATCTAATCTGATATTTGTGTGTTTTCTAATTTTTATGATTTTTGTGGAAAATTATGAATTTTTTCTGTTTGTGGGCCCAAGGGGTGTATGTGGGCTCAGGTGGCCATACGTGGGCCCAAGTAGGTCCTGCAAAGTGAAAAATTTTTTACGCATAGAAAAATTTGTACTGTTTAGACAGAGACAGGGGATCTTACTAAACCTGAATCCAAAAACAGTTTTTAAAATTTTATTGTACTGTGTTGTATACTGTATTTAATTTATCGGACGATAAAAATACAATAAATATATTCTTTCGTGGGGTTTTAGCAGATAAAAATATAAATTATATTGCTTAAGTCAATATTGGTGGTTTGGATATCCACCTTTGATTTAATTAATGATGGAGACTTGATCTTGATTTAATCAACGATGGAGATTTGATCTTAAAAGTGAATAAGATCATTTATAACCATTAGATGGAGATTAAATCAAGGGTAGAGATTTAGTCATATAAAGTGGCTATGACCATTTACAACCATTGGATTTAGAATTGATCAAAGGTTGAGATTTGGTCTTGTAAAGTAACAAGGACCATTTATGACCATTGGATGTTAATTTAATCAATGGTGAAGATTTAGTCTTAAAAAGTGACAAAGTTTAATTATAACCCTTGGATTTAAAGTTTGAAGGAGCAATCTTGATCATTAATTTTTGGAGACACATCCAATGACTAGAGTTTCAAGGAGAAAAATCTAATGGCCTAGATTAAGTCTTTTAAATCAAAAGTCTACCTAAATCCTAACAATTGATCTAATCAATGGCTTAAATGGCTTCAAATAATGGTTAGTAAAATTTGTCACATTTTAAAGAAGCAAGAGAAGGTGGGGGACGATTTTGAAGACTACTTGAAGGAGGAGACATTTTTGAGTAGGCTTTTTAGGCCAAAGAAAAAAGTTTCATGTCATTATTATTGGTCTTAGTCAATGTTTCATCATAATTGATCATTATTAATCAATTAGCACTTAAAGAGAATGCATTGGAGGGGGGCTACAGTTTTGAGAGACTTTTGGACATAGCAAAAAGTTTGAAGACCATTATTAGTGGTCTTGGTCATTCTTGGCCATTATTGTTCATTTTCAAGAAGCAAAATTTTCTAAGAAGCTTGAATGGTGAAGTTTGTTACTCTTCACTTTTCTTTTGATTTTCAAGGTTCTAACCATGATGCACATCCATGGTTTTCTTATTCAAGCTTAAGGTACCAATAAATATATGTGATGTTTTGTGTTTAAGAAACCCTTGGTGGTGAAGGACTTGGAAAAAGAAGCAAATCAAGAAGCTTTTGAGGATCTTCAAGAGGTAAGAGGGAGATCCACCTCACCAACCAAGTATGGTGGTGAGAGATGGTCTTATATTTGATGGGTGTTGAATCCATGTGAGGATTCATATCCATGGTCATGTAAAAATTTATATGTGTTTATGAGCTTTGATTAATTGCCTATGCTTAATATGCTTTGCATGAGTTTATGATTTTGATGGTATGCTTATACTATGCATGATTATAATATGGCATGCTTTTGATATATATATATATATATATATATATATATATATATATATGTATGTGTATGCCATGATTTAATGATGGAAAGAAAATTAGTTTTGGCCTCAATGGCCAAGGAAGAGCTATGGTTTTGATGCCCTTTATTAGGGTTCATGTTGAAATTTTTCAAGAACAAGGGAATTAATTTTTGATCCCTAGAACATGGTGAATTTCAGTTAAGACACCTCAAGATAAGTGTTCACAAAATTAATATTTTCTTGAATGATGAAAATGGATGTTTAGAAAAAGCAAGGAAAATAAATAAAGAGTTTATTTTTCAAAGAGTATATGAACACGGTTTTAGAAGGATTTTTATTGATTTTTTTTGTGTAAAAAGTTTCTAAGTGTTTTACTAAACATGAGATTTAAATGAAAATAGCAATGATGATTTTAAGGATTTGCAAAGAAAGTGAAAAAGAATTTGTAAAGAAAATGAAAATGGATTTGCAAAGAAAGTGAAAAATGGAAATGAACAAATGATTTGATTTTCAAAGACTATGAGTCTTACGTTTTTGTAAAGGATTTTTAATGGTTTTGTTTATGTAAAACCATATCAATTTAAAAGAAAAAATATTTGATGGTTTCGATAGTCATGTCCACGTTTTTTTAAAGGCTTGTAATGTCTTGATTTTTATGAACAAAGTGATTTTCAAAGTGAAAATGTAACTTGATTTAATACAAGGAATTTGGAAAGGGAATCAGAGTGTTTTTTTTTTCACTTGAGAGAATTTTGTAAACGAAAGACAAAGAGAGGTTGAACATGTTTGAACTCTAATTTATTTTGAAGAATGATTTTGGAAGTGATTTGAGAAAAATGGAGAATATAATGGCAATTTAAAAAGTTACTAACGTATAACTTATTTTTGAGTTTTGAAAGTACGTTAGAAAATGTTAAGTTTTGAAACGTTGATTTATATCAATGGAAAAGTGATTTTATGAATTATATTTTGGAAAAGGATTTTCTTAAGTAAAGAAATGTGGAAAAAAAATTTCTTGAGTAGGAAAATATATTACATGAAGTATAAAGTTATATTATTTAAGAAAAGTTGAAAAAGGAATATTTGAAGGTTGAGAAATATTTTCTGTAATGAAATTGTGGTGAAAAAAATTATTTACGTATCTTAAAAACGTAATTTTAAAGTGCGTGGTTTGAAATACAGTAAAATATTTCTAAGTGTTTGGAAATACAGTAAAATATTTCTACGCAATTTTAAATACGTTGAAATATTTTTACACGATTTGAATTACGTTTAAATATTTTACGTAATTTGATTTACTATTAAAATATCACTACGTGATGGAAAAGTGATGAATTATTTTTACGTGATTGTGAAAATAGCGAAAAATCATTATGTGATTTGAAAAGTGTTTTAAATATTTTAAAAATGAAAGAAAATGATTTACGCAACTTAAAAGAATGATTTTTAAGTTACGCGATTTTGAAACAGTGGAAAATATTATGGGATTTGAGAAACAATATTTTTACACGATTGAGAAAAATGTTGAAAAATTAGTACGTGATTTAATAGTGCAACAGAAGAGTTACGGCATTTTGAAAACGTAACAGAAGTGTTACAATATTTTGAAAACGTAGCAAAAACTTTTTGGAATTGTGAAAACGTAACAGAAATGTTGCGCAATTTTGTGAAAACACGACGAAAGTGTTTTATAACTATGAAAATGTGATAACATGATTTTGCTGTTGAAAATACAGTATAATTTGGTACAATTTATATGCATTGGAAAGAGATGCCTGTGATTAGATTTGGTGCATTATACATGCATTCGAAAAATATGCGTTGAAGCATATGATACATTGAACTAATGAAATTGAAAAGATTTGGCCCTTTGGGGTTGGACTTGCACTAATATATTCGTGCATTGTATATGGCCCTTGTGGGTGAAGAGGGAATGAGAATTGATAGTGAGGTCCATGATGGACCTTGGGGGCGTCAAGGCGCGACGGTCGACCAGTAGACAGCTGGCGAGTACCCTGTGCTGCTTGGCGATGCAGTCCATTGCAACGCATTGACAATACCCGACAAGAACACGATTCTTTTCAACAAATGAAAGATTGTCTTTGGGCTAAGGCTGACAATTGACAGAGCATTCTCATCGAAATTGTGAAAACCTCCATGGAGTTGTTTTTGAAAAACTGAGTCTTTGTGCACATGCATAAATCAGAGCATTTATATCTGTATAATATATTAATTGAGGAATATTGGCTATGACAATTGTTTTGAATACTTGGATGATGATGATGATAATCATGTTGATGGCATTATTGTGATTTTTGTGTGATGATAATAATGTTAATGGTATGATGATGATAGTTGATTAATGTTGAGCGCATTATTAGAATTCTGGTATGATATATCTGTATGATATGTTATTTGTGTTATCTCTGTGCTGCCATGTTGGTATTGGCGTATGTGATCTCACCTCTTTGTTATGTTGTTTTGCTGTGTCTGTACTGTTAAAATCAAATAATAGAAGGATCGAGTTGTCTTAGACATAACAGGCAATGAATACTCTGAGATGGGTGACAACAATAGGGAGTGGACATTCTGAACTCGAAGGTGTGCAGTGTTGACAAAGAACAAATGTAGAACAGATGTCTGGTGCAACAAGATGGATACACAACAGAATAAGTATGATAAGTTTTAACGTTAGTGTTGTACCGTGCTATTAAGTAGGACCCGTCATGGGGTTTGCTACTGTTAAAAAAAAGAGTCTGTTAATTTTATATTTCTCTTTAAATTATGAAATATTAGTTGGTGTCAATAATTTATATAAATCAGTTTAAATATATTTTTAGTAATACTTATGAATTTCAGTAAGTTTATGTTTCAGTAAAGAAAAAAATTTTGAAACCCATATTTTCATAACTCAAACCTTTTACGAATTGATTTTCAAATTATGAGTCGGGAGTCAGACATGTGATACCCTAGGGAAGGTGTTACATTAGTTGGTATCAGAGCACGGTTTGAGTCTTTTGGGGTTTGTGGTTAGGTCTGTTTTGCTTGTGTTGTGTTCTCTGTGTTATTGATTTCCGAAAGGAAACAATGTTGTTTATAATGGATATCAGATCCATTGTATTCGATCCTCACGCCTCAAAAAAAAAAGGAAATGGCTCGGAATAGTTATACTTGTGTGGAAGTGGAACATGTTACTAGTAATGCAATTGCAGTTACGAGAGCAACGTGGAAGGATGACTGCAGGAACAAAGGATCGCTGTTCAGTGGGAAAGAAATGAAAGTTGAGATTCAGGATCTGATGGAAGAGAATCAGTCTTGGAATATAAGATTTCATAATTTTGGAACCCGATATTTTTAAGGATATTTAGAAAGTGATTGATTTCAACGGAAGATGTATTTACAACCATTGAGGAAACCAAAGGCAGTAACTGATGTGAAAGAAGGTACTTAATGAAGGAATGTACGTCAAGAAAACAAACGTTTATTTGAAATGGTTACATCTGGTTTCCATTTTATTTTGATTCATCGATCTTTGAAGAAAAGAAATGACCCATGATAGACGTATGTGTGTGGAAGCGAGACATAATGGTGGTGATATGACTGCAACTTTGGAAGTAATACAAACAGTGGCTGAAGCAATTATACAACAAACTCAGAAGATTGTTTCGCAGCAAGAATTGATTTCTTAAGCTAAGATTTTGTTAAAGTTAAATCAATCTCTGGATGAGAGACCCTGTAACGTTGGACTATATTGGTTACGAAAAAGGGGAAATCGTAAGGTCAAGAGATTCCAACAGAAAACGTACTTGCAATCTCCAAGAAGTCAACAACAACAACAATCTTGTGGAGAAAGTACTAGTAATGACAGGTTTAGTTTGATTGTGACATCTGCACCGAAATGTAAGAAGTGTGGAAAGGGGCACTTAACGAAAGATTGTACGTTAAGGAAATAATTTGTTTTAAGTGCGGGAAGTTTGGAACACAATCTTTGAAAATAGAGTTCCAATGAAAACAGAGTTTTCTGTTAGTAAAATCTCAGGTAGTAGGAAGTGTTCGGAGCGGAAGATTTAAACAATGGAGATTGTGTCATTGGAGCTAATCCTATAAACCATACTGAATATTTCTGTGAGCAACTTATTCTGTGTGGCATATGATTGAGTAGATCAATTATTTGTTAGAGTTATTGGTTATCCTCTGATTTGTTTATTTCTGTTTCTATTCTTAGCCGATCGAGTTAATTATACTGTTCAAAATATTGTTATAGATCAAATTTTTGTGTTAGTTTGATCTGTCGTTCAAAATTTTTTGTGTTAGTTTGATCTGTTTTATAAACAAATATGATCTTTGAAAATGGATTGGTTATTTTTCAACCATATCCTTTGAGATTGTCTCAATACAGTATTAGTATTTCAGAAAAAACTCATTCCTAAAAATCAGGCAAAATCAAATTCTTGTTGAATATGTTTGGTAACATATTAAATCATTTCGCTACCTTTTCTTCCTAAACCTCTATAATGTTCTTTCATATATTGCATTTGCAAGAAAGAATATTTTGCAAGAAAGGATATTCCTATTTAAAATCTATGTTATAGTATTTGATATAATATGGTTGAAAGTAGAATTCAGCTAGTGAGACATTTCCTGGTAAGAGCTAAAGCTGGAGAATAAAGTGATATGAGGATAAGAAAATTTTAAGTAATACATTACATTAGTTGGAAGTTATCTGAGAAAAACTATTCTAGGCATGAATGAAGGTTGGTAGCCGCTGCATTGATATCAGAGAATTCATTCTTGAAGATCGAGTTACATCCAATTCTTTGCTGAATATGTTTGATAACATATTCGATTTGTTTTGTTCTTTTCCATGATGTTTTCTTTCATCTACTGCAATTGAAGGAATATCTTGCAAGAGAGAATATTCCTATTTATATCCAGGTCAGAGTATCAAAGTGGCGCAGTGGAAGCGTGGTGGATTCTTCAAAAATTGAAGAAGTCTGTCTATGGGAAAAGTTAAGATGGTAATGGAAAACCGTAGAAAAAAATTATTAAGATATTTGTTTGATCAGGAGAAGTGAACAAGAGATAAAGAACTTTCAATGGTTTAGAATCGTTTGGAATAACGTAAGAGGTGAGAAAGCTACATGGGAACTGGAAGAAAAGATAAAGGAATAATGTCATTATTTATTCCGAGGGTGTGAAATCATGGCTATTAAATTTCAAGGATGAAATTTCTATAAAGAGGGGGAGTATTGTAACATCCCAAAATTTCATATCTCTTAAGCAGTAATTTTGACAGTTAATAGAATTTTACTGTTTAGTAATTTCTGGATACTGTAAAATTATTTTGATTATTCTGTCAGCGTATTTGATCGTTTTGAGTGATTTACTCCGTGTCAGGAAAATAAAAATTTTCGGGCCGGAGAAAACTTTACATAATTTAATTTTTACCGTTAGGTAAATATTTTACGAAATCTGATTTGATATTTGTGTGTTTTCTAATTTTTATGATTTTTGTGGATGATTATGAATTTTTTTCTGTTTGTGGGCCCAGGTGGCCATACGTGGGCCAGGTGGGTCCTGCAAAGTGAAAATTTTTCTACACATAGAAAAATTTGTACTGTTTAGACAGAGACAGGGGATCTTACTAAACCTGAATCCAGAAATAGTTTTTAAAATTGTATTGTACTGTATTTTATACTGTATTTAATTTATCGGGCGATAAAAATACAATAAATATATTCTTTCATGGGGTTTTAGCAGATAAAAATATAAATTATATTGCTTAAGTCAATATTGGTGGTTTGGATATCCACCATTGATTTAATTAATGATGGAGACTTGATCTTGATTTAATCAACGGTGGAGATTTGATCTTAAAAGTGAATAAGATCATTTATAACCATTAGATGGAGATTAAATCAAGGGTAGAGATTTAGTCATATAAAGTGGCTATGACCATTTACAACCATTGGATTTAGAATTGATCAAAGGTTGAGATTTGGTCTTGTAAAGTAACAAGGACCATTTATGACCATTGGATGTTAATTTAATCAATGGTGAAGATTTAGTCTTAAAAAGTGACAAAGACTAATTATAACCCTTGGATTTAAAGTTTGAAGGAAATTAATCTTGACCATTAATTTTTGGAGACACATCCAATGACTAGAATTTCAAGGAGAAAAATCTAATGGCTTTAGATTAAGTCTTCTAAATCAAAAGTCTACCTAAATCATAACCATTGATCTAATCAATGGCTTAAATGGCTTCAAATAATGGTTAGTAAAATTTGTCACATTTTAAAGAAGCAAGAGAAGGTGGGGGATGGTTTTGAAGACTACTTGAAGGAGGAGACATTTTTGAGTAGGCTTTTTAGGCCAAAGAAAAAAGTTTCATGTCATTATTATTGGTCTTAGTCAATGTTTCATCATAATTGATCATTATTGATCAATTAGCACTCAAAGAGAATGCATTGGAGGGGGGCTACGGTTTTGAGAGACTTTTGGACATAGGAAAAAGTTTGAAGACTATTATTAGTGGTCTTGGTCATTCTTGGCCATTATTGTTCATTTTCAAGAAGCAAAATTTTCTCTCCTTTCTCTTCTCCTCTAGATTTCGGCCAAGCACTCCAGGAACACCCTCCATCACTCAAAAATTTCATCCAACCTAGTTTCTTGAATCCTTACCTTATTCTAAACAACTTTCATGTTGAAGATTTCTTCAAAATCCAACATCTAGTACTTCAAATCCAAGCTTCAAGATTCTACCAAAAATGGTAAATTTCATATTTCTTCTTCTAATCTTCTAGTTTTGATTTTCTAAGCCATGATTGAACCATGGTTTACCTATTTCTACACTTGTTATTAATTTTAACATTTGTTTGTAATTTTTTTAGGAATTTTCCATGGAGATCCACGAAATTGGTGGAAGGAAAACTAAGTGTTCTCACTTCATCCTTTGTCTTAACCAAATCTAAGAAGCTTTTCTCTCACAAAAATCAAAAATTCCATCTTTGTTCTTCAAGAGGAATTTCGCCCATAGCACCTAAAACCACTCTCCAATCTCTTTTATTTTCATCCAACCATAGATCTTGAATCTACATGATATTCTAAGCAATTTTCATGTTGGAGATTTTCTCTAAATCATCTATCTTCAACCTTGTTCTTCAAGCTAAAGATTGAAGCTTTAATGGTGAAGTTTGTTAATCTTCACTTTTCTTTTGATTTTCAAGGTTCTAACCATGATGCACATCCATGGTTTTCTTATTAAAGCTTAAGATACTACTAAATATATGTGATGTTTTGTGTTTAAGAAACCCTTGGTGGTGAAGGACTTGAAAAAAGAAGCAAATCAAGAAGCTTTTGAGGATCTTCAAGAGGTAAGAGGGAGATCCACCTCACCAACCAAGTATGGTGGTGAGAGATGATCTTATATTTGATGGGTGTTGAATCCATGTGAGGATTCATATCCATAGTCATGTAATAATTTATATGTGTTTATGAGCTTTGATTAATTGCCTATGCTTAATATGCTTTGCATGAGTTTATGATTTTAATGGTATGCTTATACTATGCATGATTATAATATGACATGCTTTTGATATATATATATATATATATATATATATATATATATATATATATATATGTGTATGTATGTGTATGCCATGATTTGATGATGGAAAGAAAATTAATTTTGGTCCCAATGGCCAAGGAAGAGCTACGGTTTTGATGCCCTTGATTAGGGTTCATGTTGAAATTTTTCAAGAACAAGGGAATTAATTTTTGATCCCTAGAACATGGTAAATTTCGGTTAAGACACCTCAAGATAGGTGTTCACAAAATTAATATTTTCTTGAATGATGAAAATGGATGTTTAGAAAAAGTAAGGAAAATAAATAAAGAGATTATTTTTCAAAGAGTATATGAACACGATTTTAGAAGGATTTTTATTCATTTATTTTGTGTAAAAATTTTCTAAGTATTTTACTAAACATAAGATTTAAATGAAAATAGCAATGATGATTTTAAGGATTTACAAAGAAAGTGAAAAAATTTGTAAAGAAAGTGAAAATGGATTTGCAAAGAAAGTGAAAAATGGAAATGAACAAATGATTTGATTTTCAAAGACTATGAGTCTTACGTTTTTGTAAAGAATTTTTAATGGTTTTGTTTGTGTAAAATCATATCAATTTAAAAGAAAAAATATTTGATGGTTTCAATAGTCATGTCCACGTTTTTTTTAAAGGCTTGTAATGTCTTGATTTTTATGAACAAAGTGATTTATTTTCAAAGTGAAAATGTAACTTGATTTAATACAAGGAATTTGGAAAGGAATCGAGTGTTTTTTTTTTTCACTTGAGAGAATTTTGTAAACGAAAGACAAAGAGAGGTTGAACATGTTTGAACTCTAATTTATTTTGAAGAATGATTTTGGAAGTGATTTGAGAAAAATGGAGAATATAATGGCAATTTAAAAAGTTACTAACGTATAACTTATTTTTGAGTTTTGAAAGTACGTTAGAAAATGTTAAGTTTTGAAATGTTGATTTATATCAATGGAAAAGTGATTTTATGAATTATATTTTGGAAAAGGATTTTCTTGAGTAAAGAAATGTGGAAAAAGATTTTCTTGAGTAGGAAAATATATTACATGAAGTATAAAGTTATATTATTTAAGAAAAGTTGAAAAAGGAATATTTGAAGGTTGAGAAATATTTTCTGTAATGAAATTGTGGTGAAAAAATTATTTATGTATCTTAAAAATGTAATTTTAAAGTACGTGGTTTGAAATACAGTAAAATATTTCTAAGTGTTTGGAAATACAGTAAAATATTTCTACGCAATTTTAAATATGTTGAAATATTTCTACACGATTTGAATTACATTTAAATATTTTACGTAATTTGAATTACTATTAAAAAATCACTACGTGATGGAAAAGTGATGAATTATTTTTACGTGATTGTGAAAATAGCGGAAAATCATTATGTGATTTGAAAAGTATTTTAAATATTTTAAAAATGAAAGAAAATGATTTACGCAACTTAAAAGGATGATTTTTAAGTTACGCGATTTTGAAACAGTGAAAAATATTATGGGATTTGAGAAACGTATATTTTTACGCGATTGAGAAAAATGTTGTAAAATTAGTACGTGATTTAAAAGTGCAACAGAAGAGTTGCGACATTTTGAAAACGTAACAGAAGTGTTACGATATTTTGAAAACGTAGCAAAAACGTTTTGGAATTGTGAAAACATAACGGAAATGTTGTGCAATTTTGTGAAAACACGACGAAAGTGTTTTATAACTATGAAAAAGTGATAACATGATTTTACTGTTAAAAATACAGTATAATTTGGTACAATTTATATGCATTGGAAAGAGATGCCTGTGATTGGATTTGGTGCATTATACATGCATTGGAAAAACATGCGTTGAGGCATACGATACATTGAACTATTGAAATTGAAAAAATTTGGCCCTTTGGGGTTGGACTTGCACTAATATATTTGTGCATTGTATGTGGCCCTTGTGGTTGAAGAGGGAATGAGAATTGATAGTGAGGTCTATGATGGACCTTGGGGGCGTCAAGGTGCGGCGATCGACCAGACGACGCTTGAGAGTACCAGTACCACCACTTGGCGATGCAAATCCATTGCAACGCATTGACGATACCCGATAAGAACACGATTCTTTTCAACAACTGGAAGATTGTCTTTGGCTAAGGTTGACAATTACGATGAGCATTCTCCTCGAAATTGTGAAAACCTCCATGGAGTTGTTTTTGAAAAACTGAGTCTTTGTGCACATGCATAAATCTGAGCATTTATATCTATATGATATATTAATTGAGGAATATTGGCTATGACAATTGTTTTGAATACTTGGATGATGATGATGATAATCATGTTGATGGCATTATTGTGATTATTGTGCGATGATAATAATGTTAATGGTATGATAATGATAGTTGATTAATGTTGAGCGCATTATTGGAATTCTGGTATGATATATCTGTATGATATGTTGTTTGTGTTATCTCTGTGCTGCCATGTTGGTATTGGCGTAGGTGATCTCACCTCTTTGTTATGTTGTTTTGTTGTGTCAGTATTGACACCCCAAAATTTCTCAGATCTCTTAAATAGTAATTTTGATGATTAATGTAATTTTACCGTTTAGTAATTTCTAAAATGCACCGTAAAATTATTTTGTTTGTTCCGTCAACAGTATTTGATCGTTTTGAGTGATTTTCTCCGTGTCGTGAAAATAAAAATTTTCGGTAGGGGAAAACCTTATAATTTAATTTTTTACCGTTAGGTAATTAATTTACGTAATTCGATTTGATATTTGTGCATTTTATAATTTTTGTGATTTTATGGATGATTTTGAAATTTTTCCTGTCTGTGGGTCTCGCAAGGGGTATGTGGGCCCAGGTAGCCATACGTGGGCCCAGTAGCCATACACGTGGGCCAGTGTGGTCCCACAAAGTGAAAAATTTTTCTACGCATAGAAAAATTTGTACTGTTTAGACGGAGACAGGGGATCTTACTAAACCTGAATTCGGAAACAGTTTTTAAAAATTTCTTGTACTGTATTTTATACTGTATTTAATTATCGATGATAAAAATACAAGTAAAAATATTATTTGTAGGATACAAAAATAAATATTATACTTTTGTAGTCAACAAAGAGAGCTTGACTTGATCTATACCCTTGGATGAGAATACTTAGTTTGAATATTAACCATTGATTTAATCAAAGGTTAAGAAACAAACTTAATAAAAAGCGTTTCGATAATAACCATTGATTTAATCAATGGTGTGAGAATAAGCTTAATTAGGAAGGCTTTGATATCAACCATAGATGTAATCAAAGGTGTAGAATTGGTCTTGAAAAGTGACAAAGACCATTTATAACCATTGGATTGAGATTAAATCAAGGGTGGAGATTTAATCTTAAAAAGTAACAAAGACCATTTATGACCATTGGATGAAGAATTAATCAAGGGTAGAGATTTGGTCTTCTAAAGTAGCAAAGACTAATTAGGACCCTTGGATTAAAAGTTTGAAGAAGCAATCTTGACCCTTAATTTTGGAGACACATCTAAGGGCTAGAATTTAAAGGAGAAAAAATCCAATGGCTTGATTTAGTCTTCTAAAATTAAAAATCTACCTAAATCCTAACCATTGAATTAATCAATGGCTAGAAATGCTTCAAATGGTGGCAAATAATGAAGACAACTTTATTGAATGCATTATGAAGAGAAAGTGATGGTTTTTGGAGTGTTTAGAGAGAGAGAAACAAGCTTTATGTCATTTTTGCATGTCTTGGTCAAGTTAGACATCATAATGGCTTACTTTTGATTTTTTTGCACTCAAGAAGAATGCAAGAAGGGGGGGACTACGAATTTGGTGCTGCATGAAGGAGTTTGGAAGACCATAATTGCATGCTTTAGTCATTATTGTCATCCTTGGTCTTCATTGATTCATTTTCAAGAAGGAAACTTAGAAAATTTTCTCTCCATCTCCTTTCTTCTCTAGATTTTGGCCAAGCCCTCCAAGAGCACCTTTCATCACTCAAAAATTTCATCCAACTTGATTTTCTAAACCTAAACACCATTCTAAGAACATCTCTAGTTATGAGTTTTTCCAAAATCATTCATCTTGATCTTCAAATTCAAGCTTCAAGTTTCTATCAAAAATCAAAAATTTCATTTTTGTTCTTCAAGAGAAACCATTCGGTTATCTACCCTAAAATCACCATCCAATCTCTTTTAATTTCATCCAACCATAGATCTTGAATCTACATGATGTTCTAAGCAACTTTCATGTTGAAGATTTTCTCTAAATCATTCATCTTCATGGACTTTCTTCAAGATCAAAGTTATTGGGTTTTTGAGGTGAAGTATAAGGAAACTTCATTTTCTTCTCTCTTTTCATGATCTAAGCCATGTTTGATCCATGGTTCCTCTTAATCAAGCTTAGTATACTAATTTTTATGTATTTTGTTTTGTATTTGAGAAGCTCTTGGTGATGAAGGACTTGGAAAAAGAAGCAAATCAAGAAGCTTTTGAGGATCTTCAAGAGGTAAGAGGGAGATCCATCTCACCAACCAAGCATGGTGGTGAGAGATGGTATTTTATTTGATGGATGTGGAATCCATGTGAGGATTCATATCCATGGTCATGTAATTAATTTGTGGTTGTTTATGTGTTTTTAATTATTTGCTTATGCTTGATATGCTATGCATGATTTTATAGCTTTGATGGTATGCTTATACTATGCATGATTTATTGCTTTTAATTATGGCATGCTTGTGATATATATGATTATACGTATATGTATGCCATGACTTGATGGTGGAAAGGAAATTGATTTTTGGCTCCAATAGCCAAGGAAGAGCTACGGTTTTGATGCCCTTGATTAGGGTTCATGTTGAAAAATTTTAAGAACAAAAGAATTGATTTTTGAGTACTTAGAACATGGTGGATTTTCGAACAAGACACCTCAACATAGGTGTTTATAACTTAAGATTTTCATGAATGATGAAAACGGATGATTTGAAGAATTTGGAAAATAAACAAAGGGTTTGTTTTTCAAGAGAACAAGAACACGGTTTTTAGAAGGATTTTTATTAATTTATTTTGTGTAAAAAGTTTCTAAGTGTTTAACTAAACATGAGATTTAAATGAAAATAGCAATGATGATTTTAAGGATTTGCAAAGAAAGTGAAAAAGGATTTGTAAAGAAAGTGAAAATGGATTTGCAAAGAAAGTGAAAAATTGAAAATGAACAAATGATTTGATTTTCAAAGACTATGAGTCTTACGTTTTTGTAAAGGATTTTTAATGCTTTTGTTTGTGTAAAACCATATCAATTTAAAAGGAAAAATATTTGATGGTTTCAATAGTCATGTCCACGTTTTTTTTAAGGCTTGTAATGCCTTGATTTTTTTTATGAACAAAGTGAATTTCAAAGTGGAAACATAATTGGATTTAATACAAGGATTTTGGAAAGGGAATCAGAGCATTTATGACTTGAGAAAATCAAGCTTTTGTAAACGAAAATGTTTTCGAACTTCAATTTATTTTGAAGAAGGTTGTGTTTGGAAATGATTTGGGAAAAATGAAGAATATAATGGTGTTTTGAAAATTTACTAACGTATAACTTATTTTCAAGTTTTGAAATACGTTAGAAAAATGTTAAGTTTTGAAACGTTGATTTACATCAATGGAAAAGTGATTTTTGTGAAGTATATTTTGAAAAAGAATTTCTTGAGTAAAGAATCATGGAAAAATATTTTCTTGAGTAAGAAAAAATATATTAAATGAAATATAAAGTTATATTATTTTGAGAAAAGTTGAAGAGGAATTTTTGAAGGTTAAGAAGTATTTTCTCGTAATAAAATTGTGATAAAAAAATGTTTTACGATCTTAAAAACGTGATTTTTAAGCTACGCAATTTTGAACAATGTGTTAAAAATGATATTGATTTATTTAAGTCCAAAATAATGTTTGGAATATTGAGGAATATTTTATGTGATTGAAAAATGTTGAAAAATATTTTACGATCTTAAAAACAATTTGAAATACAAGTAAAAAATATTTCTACGCGATTTGAAAAATGTTTAAATATTTCTACACGATTTGAAAAGCGCTTAAATATTTTACGCGACAAATATTGTTGAAAAATCACTACGTGATTTGAATAGTGATAGAATATTTTTACGTGATTGTGAAAATGATAGAACATTGTTATGAGATTTGGAAAGTATTTTAAATATTTTGAGAATGATAGAAAATGATTTACGTGACGTAAAAGAATGATTTTTAAGTTACGCGATTTTGAAACAAAGTGGAAAAATACTATGCGATTTGAGAAACGATGTTTTACGCGATTGAGAAAAACGTTAAAAATTAGTATGTGGTTTAAAAGTGCAAATGTAAAGAGTTACAACATTTTGAAAACGTAATGTAAATGTTACGAAATTTTGTAAACGTAATAGAGTGTTACGGTATTGTAAAAACGTAATAAAAACGTTTTGGAATTTTAAAAACGTAACAAAAATGTTACGGTATTGTGAAAATATAAAAGAAGTGTTATGGTATTGTGAAAACATAACATAAAAGTTTTTGGATTGTGAAAACGTAACAGAAATGTTACGCGATTGTGAAAATACGGTAAAAGTGTTTTACAACTATGAAAACGTGATAACATGATTTTCACTGTTGAAAGTACAAAGATGATTATCGTTGAACCAAAGGTCCATACACTTTGTTTGTGAGAGAAAATGACATATTTGTCTATGATTGGATTTGGTGCATTATACATGCATTGGAATGGTCCGATGAGGACTGGATATGGCTGATTGCCTAGGAGAAACACACCTCTTGAGTGGGTGCGATATGCGTAGTGTAGGTCACTTGTTGACCTTGGGGCATCGGGGTGCGGGTTGCCTACACGGGTGGTTGGTCGCGCTTCTTCCCGTAGGTTAGACCGATGCAACACACCGATGATCTCCGACCGAGACACTATTCTTAATCAAGATCCGATAAAGACCGTTGTATGTGCTAGATGTGCAAAAACAAATGAGAATTAAAGCACGTGGTCCGAGGCACGTGGTACCGAAGTGATCTTTTCGATCATTTCTCCGACCCGAGTTTAGCTCCATGGAGTAGGAAATTGAGTCTTGTGTACATGCATAATCCGAACATTTATATCTCGTGTGATATATTAATTGAGGAATATTGACTATGAAAATTGTTTTGAATACTTGGATAATGATGATGATAATTAGGACATTATCGTAATTGTTGTTTATGATAATTGAATTGATAAATGATTTGATGATGATAGTTGATTAATATTGAATATATTATTGGAAGTTTGATATGATATCCCCGTATGATATTGCTTTGTTGTGTTATCTTTGTCTTTGCCATGTTGGTATTGGCGTAGGTGATCTCACCTCTTTGTTATATTGTCTTGTCAAGTGTCTGTATTGTTAAAATTAAACAAGAGAAAGAATGAGTTGTCTTAGACATAACTACGATGGACACTCGTAGATTGATGAAAACATTGAAGAGTGGCTCATCTCAAGTTCGAAGGTGTTCTGAGTAGACAAGGAGTAGAGTTCTGATGCAACAAGCTGGATACAAGATAAGGAATGAGTATGTTAAGTTTTATCGTTAGTGTTATACCGTGCTATTTAGTAGGACCCGTCATGGGGTTTGCTACTGTTAAAAAAAAAAAGTCTGTTAATTTTATATTTCTCTTTAAATTGTGAAATATTAATTGGTGTCAATGTTGTATATGAATTAGTTTAAATATATTTTCAGTAATACTTATGGATTACAGTAAGTTTATATTTCAGCAAGAAAGAAATTTTTTTTTAAACTCACGTTTTTAACTCAAACCTTTTATGAAAACATTTTCAGATTATGAGTCGGGAGTTGGAATTGTGATGCCCTAAGGAGGGTGTTACATTAGTTGGTATCAGAGCACGGTTTGGGTCTTTTGGGGTTTGTGGTTAGGTCTGTTTTGCTTGTGTTGTGTTCTCTGTGTTATTGTTTTCCCGAAAGGAAACAATGTTGTTTATAATGGATATCAGATCCATTGTATTTTGATTCATCCATTTTTGGAGGGAGAAAACAACTCGTGCTAGATGTACGTGTGTGGATGCGAACATAATACTATTAATGCGAAGTGCAGCAGCACGGGAGCAATGTAAAAAGATAACTGCAGAACTAAGGGAGCGTAATGTAGTTGCAAAAGCTATGGCAAAGAACGGCAATGTGGAAGGATGATTTGTAGGAACAAAGGACCGCTGCTCAGTGGAAAAAAATGAAAGTTGAGGTTCAGGATCTGATGGAAGAGAATAAGTCTTGGAATATAAGATTTCGAAATTTTGGAACCCGATATTTTTAAGGATATTTGGAAAGTGATTGATTTCAACGGAAGATGTATTTACAACCATTGAGGAAACCAAAGGCAGTAGCTGATGTGAAAGAAGGTACTTAATGAAGGAATGTACTTCAAGAAAACAAACATTTATTTGAAATGGTTAAATCTGGTTTCCATTTTATTTTGATTCGTCCATCTTTGAAGAAAAGAAATGACTCGTGATAGACGTACGCGTGTGAAAGCGAGACATAATGGTGGTGATATGACTGCAACTTTGGAAGTAATACAAATAGTGGCTGAAGCAATTATACAAAGAAACTCAGAAGATTGTTCTGCAAAGAAGAATTGATTTCTTAAGCTAAGATTTTGTTAGAGTTGAATCAGTCTCAAGATGAGAGACCCTATAACGTTGGACTATATTGGTTACAAAAAAAGGGAAATCGTAAGGTCAAGCGATTCCAACAGAAAACGTACTTGCAATCTCCAAGAAGTCAACAACAACAACAAGCTTGTGGAGAAAGCACTAGTAATGACAGGTTTAGTTTGACTGTGACATCTACACCGAAATGTAAGAAGTGTGGAAAGGGGCACTTAACGAAAGATTGTACGTTCAAGGAAATAATTTGTTTCAAGTGCAGAAAGAGTTCCAATGAAAATAGAGTTTTCTGTTAGTAAAATCTCATATAGTAGAGAAAGTTGTTACTCTGAATGGAACAGGAGTGTTCTGAGCGGAAGATTTAAACAATGGAGAATACGTCATTGGAGCTAATCCTATAAACCATACTGAATATTTCTGCGAATAATCTATTCCTTATGGCATATGATTGAGTAGATCAGTTATATGTTAGAGTTATTCGTAATCCTCTGATTTGTTTACTTCTGTTTCCATTCTTAGCCTATCGAACTACACATGTTATTCAAATATTGTTATAGATCAAATCTTTGTGTTAGTTTGATCTGTCGTTCAAAATTTTTGTGTTAGTTTGATCTATTTCATAAACAGACGTGATCTTTGAAAACAGATTGGTTATTTTTCAACCATATCCTATGAGATTGTCTCAATACAAAGGTGTAGTGTTCCGTAAAAACTCATTCCCGAAAATTAGGCAAAATCAAATTCTTGTTGAATATGTTTGGTAACATTAAATCATTTCGCTTACCTTTTCTTCCTAAACCTTTATAATGTTCTTTCATATATTGCATTTGCAAGAAAGAATATTTTGCAAGAAAGGATATTCCTATTTAAATCCATGTTATAGTATTTGATATAATGCGGTTGAAAGGAGAACTCAGTTAGTGAGACATTTCCTGTTAAAGAAGCTAAAGTTTGGAGAATGAAGTGATATGAGGATAAGAAAATTTTAAGTAATACATTATATTAGTTGGAAGTTATCCGAGAAAAACTATTCTAGGCATGAATGAAGGTTGGTAGCCATTGTATTGGTATCGAGAATTCATTCTCAAGATCGAATTACATCCAATTCTTTGCTGAATATGTTCGATAACATATTCGATTCATTTTGTTCTTTTCCATGATGTTTTCTTTCATCTACTGCAATTGAAGGGATATCTTGCAAGAGAGAATATTCCTATGTATATCCAGATCAGAGTATCAAAGTGGCGCAGTGGAAGCGTGGTGGATTCTTCAAAAGTTGAAGAAGTCTGTCTATGGGAAAAGTTAAGACGGTAATGGAAAACCGTAGAAAAAATTTATTGAGATATTTGTTTGATCAAGAAAAGTGAACAAGAGATAAAGAACTTTCAATGGTTTAGAATTGTTTGGAATAACGTAAGAGGTGAAACTACATGGGAACTGAAGAAAAGATAAAGGAATAATATCATTATTTATTCCGAGGGTGTGAAATCATGGTCATGAAATTTCGAGGACGAAATTTCTCAGAAAGAGGGGAGTATTGTAACACCCCAAAATTTCTCGTATCTCTTAAATAAGTAATTTTGACAGCTAATGTAATTTTACTTGTTTAGTAATTTCGTGCATCGTAAAATTATTTTGTTTATTCCGTCAGCGTATTTGATCGTTTTGAGTGATTTTCTCCGTGTCAGGAAAATAAAAATTTTCGGGCCGGGGAAAACCTTACGTAATTTAATTTTTTACCGTTAGGTAATTAATTTACGTAATCTGATTTGATATTTGTGCATTTTATAATTTTTGTGATTTTATGGATGATTTTGAAATTTTTCCTGTCTGTGGGTCTCGCAAGGGGTATGTGGGCCCAGGTAGCCATACGTGGGCCCAGGTAGCCATACGTGGGCCCAGGTGGGTCCCACAAAGTGAAAAATTTTTCTACGCATAGAAAAATTTGTACCGCTTAGACGGAGACAGGGGATCTTACTAAACCCGAATCCGGAAATTGCTTTTAAAATCTTTGTATCGTATTTTATATCGTATTTAATTATCGATGATAAAAATACAAGAAAAAATATTATTTGTAGGATACAAAAATAAATATTATATCGCGTAGTCAACAAAGAGAGCTTGACTTGATCTATACCCTTGGATGAGAATACTTAGTTTGAATATTAACCATTGATTTAATCAAAGGTTAAGAAACAAACTTAATAAAGAAGCCTTGGATAATAACCATTGATTTAATCAATGGTGTGAGAATAAGCTTAATTAGGAAGGCTTTGATATCAACCATAGATGTAATCAAAGGTGTAGAATTGGTCTTGAAAAGTGACAAAGACCATTTATAACCATTGGATTGAGATTAAATCAAGGGTGGAGATTTAATCTTAAAAAGTAACAAAGACCATTTATGACCATTGGATGAAGAATTAATCAAGGGTAGAGATTTGGTCTTCTAAAGTAGCAAAGACTAATTAGGACCCTTGGATTAAAAGTTTGAAGAAGCAATCTTGACCCTTAATTTTGGAGACACATCTAAGGGCTAGAATTTAAAGGAGAAAAATCCAAAAATGGCCAGATTTAGTCTTCTAAAATTAAAAATCTACCTAAATCCTAACCATTGAATTAATCAATGGCTAGAAATGCTTCAAATGGTGGCAAATAATGAAGACAACTTTATTGAATGCATTATGAAGAGAAAGTGATGGTTTTGGAGTGTTTAGAAGACAAAAGAAACAAGCTTTATGTCATTTTTGCATGTCTTGGTCAAGTTAGACATCATAATTGGCTTACTTTTGATTTTTTTGCACTCAAGAAGAATGCAAGAAGGGGGGACTACGAATTTGGTGCTGCATGAAGGAGTTTGGAAGACCATAATTGCATGCTTTAGTCATTATTGTCATCCTTGGTCTTCATTGATTCATTTTCAAGAAGGAAACTTAGAAAATTTTCTCTCCATCTCCTTTCTTCTCTAGATTTTGGCCAAGCCCTCCAAGAGCACCTTTCATCACTCAAAAATTTCATCCAACTTGATTTTCTAAACCTAAACACCATTCTAAGAACATCTCTAGTTATGAGTTTTTCCAAAATCATTCATCTTGATCTTCAAATTCAAGCTTCAAGTTTCTATCAAAAATCAAAAATTTCATTTTTGTTCTTCAAGAGAAACCATTCGGTTATCTACCCTAAAATCACCATCCAATCTCTTTTAATTTCATCCAACCATAGATCTTGAATCTACATGATGTTCTAAGCAACTTTCATGTTGAAGATTTTCTCTAAATCATTCATCTTCATGGACTTTCTTCAAGATCAAAGTTATTGGGTTTTTGAGGTGAAGTATAAGGAAACTTCATTTTCTTCTCTCTTTTTCATGATCTAAGCCATGTTTGATCCATGGTTCCTCTTAATCAAGCTTAGTATACTAATTTTTATGTATTTTGTTTTGTATTTGAGAAGCTCTTGGTGATGAAGGACTTGGAAAAAGAAGCAAATCAAGAAGCTTTTGAGGATCTTCAAGAGGTAAGAGGGAGATCCATCTCACCAACCAAGCATGGTGGTGAGAGATGGTATTTTATTTGATGGATGTGGAATCCATGTGAGGATTCATATCCATGGTCATGTAATTAATTTGTGGTTGTTTATGTGTTTTTAATTATTTGCTTATATTGATATGCTATATGATTTTATAGCTTTGATGGTATATTATACTATGCATGATTTATTGCTTTTAATTATGGCATGCTTGTGATATATATGATTATACGTATATGTATGCCATGACTTGATGGTGGAAAGGAAATTGATTTTTGGCTCCAATAGCCAAGGAAGAGCTACGGTTTTGATGCCCTTGATTAGGGTTCATGTTGAAAAATTTTAAGAACAAAAGAATTGATTTTTGAGTACTTAGAACATGGTGGATTTCGAACAAGACACCTCAACATAGGTGTTTATAACTTAAGATTTTCATGAATGATGAAAACGGATGATTTGAAGAATTTGGAAAATAAACAAAGGGTTTGTTTTTCAAGAGAACAAGAACACGGTTTTTAGAAGGATTTTTATTAATTTATTTTGTGTAAAAAGTTTCTAAGTGTTTAACTAAACATGAGATTTAAATGAAAATAGAATGATGATTTTAAGGATTTGCAAAGAAAGTGAAAAAGGATTTGTAAAGAAAGTGAAAATGGATTTGCAAAGAAAGTGAAAAATTGAAAATGAACAAATGATTTGATTTTCAAAGACTATGAGTCTTACGTTTTTGTAAAGGATTTTTAATGCTTTTGTTTGTGTAAAACCATATCAATTTAAAAGGAAAAATATTTGATGGTTTCAATAGTCATGTCCATCGCGTTTTTTTTAAGGCTTGTAATGCCTTGATTTTTTTGATGAACAAAGTGAATTTCAAAGTGGAAACATAATTGATTTAATACAAGGATTTTGGAAAGGGAATCAGAGCATTTATGACTTGAGAAAATCAAGCTTTTGTAAACGAAAATGTTTTCAACTTCAATTTATTTTGAAGAAGGTTGTGTTTGGAAATGATTTGGGAAAAATGAAGAATATAATGGTGTTTAAAATTTACTAACGTATAACTTATTTTCAAGTTTTGAAATACGTTAGAAAATGTTAAGTTTTGAAACGTTGATTTACATCAATGGAAAAGTGATTTTTGTGAAGTATATTTTGAAAAAGAATTTCTTGAGTAAAGAATCATGGGAAAATATTTTCTTGAGTAAGAAAATATATTAAATGAAATATAAAGTTATATTATTTTGAGAAAAGTTGAAGAGGAATTTTTGAAGGTTAAGAAGTATTTTCTCGTAATAAAATTGTGATAAAAAAATGTTTTACGATCTTAAAAACGTGATTTTTAAGCTACGCAATTTTGAACAATGTGTTAAAAAATGATATTGATTTATTTAAGTCCAAAATAATGTTTGGAATATTGAGGAATATTTTATGTGATTGAAAAATGTTGAAAAATATTTTACGTATCTTAAAAACAATTTGAAATACAAGAAAATATTTCTACGCGATTTGAAAAATGTTTAAATATTTCTACACGATTTGAAAAGCGTTTAAATATTTTACGCGACCGAAATATTGTTGAAAAATCACTACGTGATTTGAATAGTGATGAATATTTTTACGTGATTGTGAAAATGATAGAACATTGTTATGAGATTTGAAAGTATTTTAAATATTTTGAGAATGATAGAAAATGATTTACGTGACGTAAAAGAATGATTTTTAAGTTACGCGATTTTGAAACAAATGAAAAAATACTATGCGATTTGAGAAACGTATGTTTTACGCGATTGAGAAAAACGTTAAAAATTAGTATGTGGTTTAAAAGTGCAACAAGAAGAGTTACAACATTTTGAAAACGTAATGTAAATGTTACGAAATTTTGTAAACGTAATGAAGAGTGTTACGGTATTGTAAAAACGTAATAAAAACGTTTTGGAATTTTAAAAACGTAACAAAAATGTTACGGTATTGTGAAAATATAAAAGAAGTGTTATGGTATTGTGAAAACATAACGAAAAAGTTTTTGATTGTGAAAACGTAACAAAAATGTTACGCGATTGTGAAAATACGGTAAAAGTGTTTTACAACTATGAAAACGTGATAACATGATTTTCTTGTTGAAAGTACATACAGATGATTATTTGTTGAACCAATGTCCATACACATTTGTGAGAAAATGACATATTTGTCTATGATTGGATTTGGTGCATTATACATGCATTGGAATGGTCCGATGAGGACCGGATATGGCGATTGCCTAGGAGAAACACACCTCTTGAGTGGGTGCGATATGCGTAGTGTAGGTCACTTGTTGACCTTGGGGCATCGGGGTGCGGGTTGCCTACACGGGTGGTTGGTCGCGCTTCTTCCCGTAGGTTAGACCGATGCAACACACCGATGATCTCGACCGAGACACTATTCTTAATCAAGATCCGATAAAGACTGCGTGTATGTGCTAGATGTGCAAAAACCGAAAATGAGAATTAAAGCACGTGGTCCGAGGCACGTGGTACCGTGGCATCTTTTCGATCATTTCTCCGACCTGAGTTTAGCTCCATGGAGTAGGAAATCGAGTCTTGTGTACATGCATAATCCGAACATTTATATCTCGTGTGATATATTAATTGAGGAATATTGACTATGAAAATTGTTTTGAATACTTGGATAATGATGATGATAATTAGGACATTATCGTAATTGTTGTTTATGATAATTGAATTGATAAATGATTTGATGATGATAGTTGATTAATATTGAATATATTATTGGAAGTTTGATATGATATCCCTGTATGATATTGCTGCTTGTGTTATCTTTGTGCTGCCATGTTGGTATTGGCGTAGGTGATCTCACCTCTTTGTTATATTGTCTTGAAAAAGCGAGTCTCGTATTGTTAAAATTAAACAAGAAAGAATGAGTTGTCTTAGACATAACGGGCGATGGACACTCGTAGATTGATGAAAACATTGAAGAGTGGATCTGTCTCAAGTTCGAAGGTGTTCGAGTAGACAAGGAGTAGAGTTATGCAACAAGTGTGGATACAAGATAAGGAATAAGTATGTTAAGTTTTATCGTTAGTGTTATACCGTTATTTAGTAGGACCCGTCATGGGGTTTGCTACTGTTAAAAAAAAAAAAAGTTGTTAATTTTATATTTCTCTTTAAATTGTGAAATATTAATTGGTGTCAATGTTGTATATGAATTAGTTTAAATATATTTTCAGTAATACTTATGGATTACAATAAGTTTATATTTCAGCAAGAAAGAAATTTTTTTTTAAACTCACGTTTTTAACTCAAACCTTTTATGAAAACATTTTCAGATTATGAGTCGGGAGTTGGAATTGTGATGCCCTAAGGAGGGTGTTACAGTGTCTGTACTGTTAAAATCAAATAATAGAAGGATCGAGTTGTCTTAGACATAACGGGCAATGAATGCTCTAAGATGGGTGACAACAATAAGGAGTGGACATTCAGAACTCGAAGGTGTGCAGTGTTGACAAAGAACAGATGTAGAACAGATGTCTGGTGCAACAAGATGGATACACAACAGAATAAGTATGATAAGTTTTAACGTTAGTATTGTACCGTGCCATTAAGTAGGACCCGTCATGGGGTTTGCTACTGTTAAAGAAAAAGAGTCTGTTAATTTTATATTTCTCTTTAAATTATGAAATATTAATTGGTGTCAAATTTTTATATTAATTAGTTTAAATATATTTTCAGTCATACTTATGAATTTCAGTAAGTTTATGTTTTTGTAAAGAAAGAAATTTTGAAACCCATATTTTCATAACTCAAACTTTTTACGAATTGATTTTCATATTATGAGTCGGGAGTCAGACATGTGATACCCTAGGGAGGGTGTTACAAAAGTAGTCTTTTCTTTTTCCTCTAATGCAATTAGTATTTGATTATACCCCGAATAACCATAAAAAAAACAATAGTAGGGATGTCCTGCTACTCTTTCTAGAATTATATCAAGAAATGATAAGGGGAAATGATCTTTCCTAGTGGCTGTATTCAATTTTCTAAAATCAATACACATACGCCAACTAGATGAAACTCGTGTAGGTATTAACTCACCTTTTTCATTTTCAATCACTGTTATTCCAGATTTCTTAGGCACAACTTGTGTAGGGCTTACCCACTGGCTAACGGAAATAAGTAAATAATTCCAACATCAAGTAATTTAAGAACTTCAGCCTTAACTACCTTTTTCATGTGCGGATTTAATCTTCTTTGAGGTTGTTGTGATGTCTTAGCATTATCCTTTAAATGTGTTCTATGTATACAAATTAATGGATTAATGCCTTTTATATCAATTAATGTCCATCCAATTGCACTTTTATGCCTTTTAAGTACTTCTATCAACATACCTTCTTGTTCTTCAGTAAGGATTGATGAAATTACTACTGGAAAGCTTTGGTCTTGTCCTAGAAATGAGTACTTCAACCCAGCAGGTAATGGCTTTAGTTCCAGTGTGGGTACTTCTTCATGACTATTATCATTCATAGGTTATAGCTCTTCGAATCTTGGCTTCCATCCCTTGTATTCCATTGCATGTGTATAATCAAGCAAAGAACATATTTCAGAAATATCATCATCTACTTGCGTAGATGAATCAAATGAATTAATTAAACAAACTTCTAATGGGTAAGAAGAACTCCCTTTTAGAATATGATCATCTACAATGGCTTCAATCCCGTCAGCTTCCTTATTTTCATCATTGACTTCATGTGGTTGCTTACATATGTTGAAAAGATTAAGCTTAAGTGTCATGTTTCCAAATGTTAGCTTCATCACTCCATTTCTGCAATTTATCAAAGCATTCGATGTTTCTAAAAATGGGCGACCTAAAATAACAGGAATTGACTTGGAACTATTAACCATAGGTTCAGTTTTCAAGATAATAAAATCCACAGGATAAATGAATTTATCAACTTGTACCAACACATCTTCCACTATTCCTTTTGGAATTTTAATTGATCTATCAGCAAGTAGAAGAGTTACAGAAGTTGGTTTTAACTCACCAAGGTTGAGTTGTTGATAAACTGAATATGGAAGCAAATTAACACTAGCACCAAGATCAAGTAAAGCTTGATCAAGTTTATGTTCTCTAATAATGCATGAAACCGTAGGACAATCAGGGTCTTTATCTTTCAAAACATTATTGCTTTGAATAATGGAACTTACCTGTTCGGTCAAAAAAGGCATTCTTTTTCACATTTAATTTCCTTTTAACAGTGCATAAGTCCTTCAAAAATTTGGCATAAGAAGGAACCTGTTTGATAGTATCTAACAACGGAATATTGACCTTCACTTGTTTAAAAATTTCAAAAATTTCAGTTTGGTGGTCCAATTTCCTTGGTTTGCTTAATGCTTGAGGAAATGGGGGTGGAGGAGACCAGAGTTTGGTCTCATTTTGGGCAGATGGCTTATCAACCTTTTCCTTATCTTGGGGAATTGATTCACCATCTTTCTCATAAGGTTCAGAAATTTTTTTTTTCAACAACTTTTCCACTCCTAAGAGTTATCACAGAATTGACTTGATTTATTTGTTAGTTTTTTGAACTACCCTCATTTAGACTATATTGACCTTTGGGATTCGGTTGAGGTTGAGAAGGAAATTTTCCTTTCTCGTGAATGGTGAGTGCAGAAGTAAGTTTGGAAAGAGTGTCTTTTATGTCAATCATGGTTTGAGTATTTTGTTTATTGATGGCCTCTTGCTTTTCTATGAATGCATTCAATGTTCCTTCAAGGTTTTTCCTATATGGTGGGACATAAGGTGTATATCCTTGAGAATTTTGAAAATCCTGTTGTTCCTGAGGAGGCGGTGGTTGCATAAATTGTGCTTGATTATTATTCCTCCAATTGAAGTTCGGGTGATTTCTCCATCCTGGATTGTAAGAATTTGAAAAAGAAGAGGTGAATGACTTTTTAAAATTGTTCATTGCATTTACTTGCTCATGCACAACTTCTTTAAAAACAAGAATATTAGGACATTCATTTGTCGAGTATCCTAATTCATCACAAATGGCACAAATTTCTTCATTTTTCACAATTTGACTTCTTTTACTTTGCCTAATTCCATGGATTTAACATATCTAGTCAAACTAGTGTACCTTGTATTTAGATCTTCTTCTTGACTAAGATGATATTTTCCTTTACCAGCATTTGTAAGGTTATATCTAATTAAATTTTCAGAAGGATTAGTACCATGCCAAGATTGAGAATTTTCAGCCAAATGGTTTAAATAATCTAAAGCTTCTTCGGGTTCTTTATCAAGAAACTCGCCATTACACGTCGTTTCCACAAATTGTTTAGTTTCAGGTGTTAAATCTTCATAAATGAAGCTTATAGTCCTCCATTTTTCAAAACCATGATGTGGGCAAGAATTTAACAAATCTTTAAAATGTTCCCAACTTTGAAAATATGCTCCATTTGAATTTTGGGAAAAATTTTGGATTTGTCTTTTCAAAGCATTGGTATTATGTGTTGAAAAAAATTTCTTTAAAAAATCACCTTGCATTTCTTGCCATTTGCCAATTGATCTTGGTTTCAAAGCGTTAAGCCAAGTTTTTGCTTTATCTTTCAAAGAAAAAGGAAACAATTTAAGCTTAACAATCTCTTCAGTGCAATTTTGATCATTGAAAGCAATACAAACTTCCTCAAATTCTTTTAGATGTAAATATGGGCTTTCAGATTCTAAACCATGGAAATTAGGAAGTAAAGAAATCATACCCGACTTAAATATAAAATTATTAGCAGTGAGTAGAAAGATAAAACATGATGGACTATAATTTCAAAGTGGTTGCAAATATGCACGCATAGTTCGCAATGGTTGATTTTCCAGTTCATCATGTATACTTTTATTTTCAGCTCGTTGTGTTTGATGTTCATGTTCAACATGTGCACCTTCAATTTTAGTCATTGTGTCAATTGTGTGTGATTGTGACTCAAACAAATCAATATATAAAGTACCAGGATTAATTTTAACCAAACGACCAGAATTTGAATCACGATACCAGTTAAGCATAAATAAGTGACATAAAATAAAAATAATGTACAAGTAGGTGGTATAAACCGGCTGTTAAATATTAAGAAAGATGTGGTATAAACCAGCCACCAAATAAATATTAACAAGTAAAAAGTTAAATAGCTGATAAAATAAAAAGTTAGAAAGTTAGTTAGAGAATTAATAATATAAAGAAACTAAAATACAGAAAATAAAGTGCAGAAAATAAAATACAGAAACTAAAGTGCAGAAAGTAAATTTAAAATATGAAAACCGGAGAGTGACAGAGCCCCACAGAGCCGGCGAAAGAGAAGAGAAGAAGAAAGATTATTTCATTACGTTAGAAAGCAATAATAAATGACAAAAATTAAAAAGTTAGAGGGTAGAAAATAAATGATAGAAATTAAAGAGTTAGAGGATAGAAAAGTAAATGACATAAATTAAAAGTTAGAGAGTTAGCAAGCATAAAGCATAAATTAAAAAATAAAAGCAGAAAGCGTAATAAATAAAAAAATGAAAATAAATAAATAAAAAACGTAAATAAATAAATAAAAATTAAAAAGTAAAAATAAATGACATAAATATAAAAGTTAGTTAATAAGTTAGTAAGTAGTAAGTTAGTTAGTAAATTAGTAAATTAAAAAGTGAAAAGAGTAGAGGAAGAATATACCTGTTGGTGAAGTTTACTTACAGAAAGAGAACCTCAATGAATTAGGACTTCAAATCAAGTCCCCGGCAACGATGCCGAAAACTTGATGGTGTAATTAAAAGTTTCAAACCCAAGTGCAGGTTGTTTCAAGTAGTAAATTCTCGGGAGTCCGAGGTCGATCCACAGGGAATTGATGAAGAGAAAATTATTTGAGGTACGGAGAAGATTTGTTACAATACTAAAGATGATATAAGTTGTTCACAAATGAAAAGTATTTGCTTGGGTTAGGAGATCCACTCTTGGTAATAAATTAAAGACAAGATTATTTCTTTTTATAACTCAATTGAAATCATACATAATGAAGGTTTAATAGGAAGATTTAACATTCAAAGTTCAATTTAGATTAAATATGTAATCATATTATGGTTCCAATAATTATCTACTAATATTTGTAAATGGTCTCAAGCATCTACTGTGCCAACGTCTTGTCTACAATGAATCAAGATATTCATTATACAAGAAGAGTTTCTAAATTAATCGGAAACAACATACAACACATATAAAGATCACATAAAAATATATCATTCAAGCACAAGAAGGAAATTAATCTAACCTTATTTCATTACCAAGAGCTTTACTTTTTCACCCAAGCAAGATGAAGATTTAGTTACTCATAGGCAAGAAGAAAGAAAGAGAGAAGAAGATGATGATGAACATAACTTCAATTAAGAACAATAGAAAACTACACAAAGGAAGCAATTAACATACAAACATGAAAGTAAAATCTAAGCTAACCTAACACCCTTAAATGATCAGCCTTTGCCTCCTTTTATAGAGTTTAAGGAGTGCAAGAAGACAATGGAGCTGTTTGATGATGAGAAGTAAAATCAAAATAGATGATGAATGAGCTGAAATTATGGACTTTCTTGGTTCTGAAATGTCTCTACTCTTAGCTCATGGCATGCGTCAGAAATTCATCAAGTGGTCTTCATGAAAGTTCTAGGAAATTGTCTCAGCTTTCCAGAGACACCAAGTTTAGCCAAATCCAACAACCATAGCCCGAGATATGGCCCAATTACTACTCATGGGTCAGACCTAACTCTAGCACCTCTGTTCTGACTTCCAAGCCCAAGATCACCTTCAAGGAATCCGAACTAGCTTTTGCGTTCTTCTTGAAAGTTGTAGATATGGGTCTTAACCTTCTACTGTCAAAATTTCAGAATTGTTAATGAGTGCATAGAGGTCAAGCTATTAGGTTCAAAATGCTAGATTTTGCTTCAACTCCAATTTGAGTTATCCAAACATGTGTCCCTAGTCTTGAGACCTTCATGAAAGTTGTAGAAATTTATCTTAGCTTAAAAACAAGACCAAAATCACATCCATCGGATATTTGTTACTCAAATTATAGTCAGTTTATTGAAAAAGCCAAGTGAGCAAGTTATACAATAAATGAAATATATTTCTATTAGTGTGGCTCTTGCTATCAAGTGAATAATTATTAAAGATTTATCTAAACTTTTCAACAAGACCAAAATCACATTAATAAGATAATTGCAGCTCAAATTGTGGCCACTTTACTTAAGAATGCAATCACCAAAATGATAATTCAAGCAATAATTTCTTCAATGATCCAATTAAGCTTAATTTCATAAAATGTGACAAAATCAACTTAATTAAGCCAAATTGAACCTTAAGAACCTTAGTGAGAGGATTATAAAATGAATAAAATACATTGTTATCAGAAAGGAAGTGATTTTGGATTTTGCCTCATTTTTACAAATGTTGTGCTTTTACTTGATGTTTTTCTCCGAAATGGCTAGAATGATTGTGATGGCATGTTTTATTATGAAACTACTGAGAATATATGATTCTAACCCTGTGGGTTGTGTTTTGATAATCATATATTTTATTCATTAAGAAACCCTTATGTTTAGTCATTTACACTCTCCATATTCTTAATTGATTGAGTTTGGTATGATTTTGTGAGTTTGAGCTCAAATTGGTCCTAATTGAATATTTTCAGCATTATTGAGATTTGACACTGTTTCTGTATTTTGGCCATAACTTGAGTTCCTGATATCTGATAATCATGAATTTTACCTTGTAGGAAAGCTAGGAGGAAGCTCTACAACTTTGATGAAGAGCTCGAAGTCCAATACAGATGTCTAAGGGACCTAAGTCTACATGGAATTCAGAATACGGGTTCTGTCACTAGAATCCGAACGGTGTGCACTCATAAAATCATATCCCAAGCTGTAATAATGGAGATGGGATGAAATTTGGATAGTTGATAGTTAAGACCCAATTAAACAACTTTCATGAAGAACACTTTTTGAAAAAATGAAGTCTAATGGGTCAGTTTGAGCTTGCAAGTCGGAACAGAGGTGCTGAAGTTGGGTTTGAGCAACCTGCGGTATTTGGGTCATATCTTGGGCTGTAGGAAGCCAAATTGGACAATCCAGATATGCATGTTATATCCAAGACAAAGATCTACAACTTTCATGAAGAGTACTTTTCATGAATATGAAGTATAGTTAGTCGTTTTTGGCTTCCAAGTCAGGCGCGAAATTTTCATCCTCAACCACTCCTTTCACCAACCCACTCAATCACTCCTCTCACCAACCCACTCAACCACTCCACTCACCAACCCACTCTCACCAACCCACTCAACCACTCCTCTCACCAACCCACTCATCCACCCACTCCCCTTTGTCATTTTGTTACCCTAGACTTCTATAAAAGGGCATCATTGGTTATCATGAACAACAAGTTGTATTCTCCTTCAATTCTCTTATAGTTTCTTCTTGTTTCTTCGTAGTTTCTCATAGCTCTTGTATATTTTGATGATTTCCTTCATTGTAATGGAGAGCTAAGCTACTTTCGGTCAATTTGGGACTCTTGAAGAGATTGTGGTTTGTATTCTTGAGACCTTGGTTATGTAATGTATTTGATTTATATTTGAATTCCTCTTCTCTTCTTCTTCTTCTTCTGTTTTCTTGATCTTGAATGCATGAATGGTGATTCTGTTTATGTTTGATCTGATTTGATCTTGGTTTAAGATTAAGTATTGTGATGAAACTTAGAACTGATTGATCTGAATTAATCACATAACTGAAGATTGAGATTTGTGATGAACTGATTAATCTAAACTAATCACGTAATTGAAGAGGTTAGGTTACTGATTGGTGCCTAGGTTAATTAAATTCGGTGCTTAAATTGACATATATCTACATGAATGGTGTGATTGCAGATTTGTGTTTATCACTTGTCAATTGAATTCTGGACGATTGTCTAGTGTGAATTCTGGACCTAATGCTGAGATCTCGGTTAGATCCAAGTTAACCATTCAAATGTGCTTCAAATGCTTGTTGAAAGGTTTCTGATTGAATCCACCCAATCTCGGATAGATTTCTGAATTGACTATTCTTATAATTGTTATTTCTCTTTAAATCTTATCACTGTGATCCTTGAATCATCAAAACCCCCCTTTTTCTAACTTTCACTTGATTTGATCAAATTGCATCTACGATCCTTGAGGAGACGATCCGGTGTTGTTCACTATACTACAAGTTTAGGTAATAACTTCGGTTATAATTTTGACTGAGTTCGGCGCTCGTCAAAATTTTGGTGCCGTTGCCGGGGATTAGTAAGTGTAATCTTTTCATTTTAAGTGTTTTTCCTAACTTTTGCTTTTTATTAACTTTTCTAACATTTTTTTATCCATTATCTAGTGTATTTTGCTTATTTATTTGTTTTTGGTGTGATGCATGACTAGGTCTGAGCCTGATAACTTGGTTGACTTTGATCCTGAGATTGATAGAACCTTGCATAGGTTGATTAGAGCTCGTAGGCTAAGTGCAAGAACTGCTTCTGAATTTGATCTTAATATTGGGAGTGAAGTTGAGATCTTGAATAATTCTGAAACCATGGCTAATAATGTAACACCCCAAAATTTGATTTCTCTACTATCCGTATTCATTTTATAATATTTGTGATTTTCTGGAATTTTTCTGGATTTTTCGGAGAAACCAGAATATTTTAATATTATTTCTTATTTTACGTATGCGCTGCGCGGAACCGGAGAAATAAGATATTTTCTCCGAGAACCTTGAACTATGAAAACGTCGACGGGAGATCTTACTAAACCCGAGGCCGGACATAGTTTATAAGGTTTTACATTTTTCGAGAAACTCTAACAGCTAAAATAATAAAACACTGTAAAGGATTTATCTGTCAGATTTGTTAATGCTGACTTCTGCTAACAATAACTATTGTCAAATAAATAATAACATGTAATAAAAATCTTATCTCATTATTCAAAAAATTACCTTGTGTCAAGTCCTTTTTGCCTTATTTTCAAAATAAAGATTTTAGCTAATTTTAAAAGCCCATTATAGGAAGCTTCCATGAAATTTCCCATTTGGCCCATTTTCCTCTCTCTCCCTTTCTCCAATCTTCTACGGCAGAGGCTTCAAAGGAAAGCCCAAGTAATTCCCCTCATTTATCCTAATATTACACTCTCATTTCTCTAACCCCAAATACCCATTTCTCTCTTTCACTTTCTTCTTCTTCTTCTTCTCCACCGTGCAACCATTCTAGGAAGCAACAATCCTTTGCATGCTTCATCATCAAAGATTCTTACTTTCTTACTCCATTCCAAGACCTTTTCTTGTTGCCATCTTTTGGTTCTTCTTCTTCTTCCATTTTTCCTCCACCATTGAAGCAAAAGCTTGGAGCTTTAAGGTAAAGCCTTCAACTTTCTTCCATTTTTCTTGCTATTTTCGTTTCTCTTGATCACCTTGGTGACCAAGAACCTATTTTTCATGGTTTAAGTGAACATTGTGGTGATCACTCACATTGGGGTTTTTCTTGAAGGAGGAAAACGAAAATCTAGGGCAAGAAGGAGTGGTACATTGTGTTGTCTTCCAAATAGGTAAGAGGGAGATGGTCCTCTTCAACCAATCTTGGTAGTAAGGGAATGTCTTGTGTTTGTTGATAAGAGAATCCATGTTGGATCCCTCTCTTTGTTATTTTATGTTATTTCTATGATTTTGTGGTTGTTTGATTGGTGTGAATATATGGATTTGCATTGTATGTCTTGATGATTTTGAGCTTATATGTAGCTATTATGTGATTATATGTTAAGTAGCACATTTTGGGGGTGTTGGAAAAATGAATGAGGGACTTTGATAGTGAAGGGGTCACGGTTCTGCAGAAAAGAATTCTGCAGAATTCCAGATTTTACACTGGCGCTCAGGCGCTGTGTATTTAGCGCCTAGGCGCTGTGTATTTAGCGCCTAGGCGCTGTGTATTTAGCGCCTAGGCGCTATGTACACAGAGAATTTCCCCTGTAACTCGACTTAGTGGGCGTTCAGGCGCTTCGTTTTAAGCGCCTAGGCGCTCCACCAACGCTCAGGCGCTTCAGACGTGGCGCCTAGACGCTCGTAACAGAAACAACTAAGTATCAGTAAAATGATATTGAGGTTTTAAAGTGAAGATAGTGCAACCATAGAGGGAGTAAAGGACTTAAATTGTAAGGGAAACTTTCTAGAGAGGGAGATTTCATAAAAATGAACATTCTAAAGTGTGATTCCATAATGAACTTCAAGAAGTGCCTTACCACTTGAGAACTCAATATTACGTACATTAGAGACCATGAATGAGATTAGGGAGTGTGGAGACCTAAGTGGTATGAAATACGATATGTTACGAATGATTATATTGTGGATGAATACATATGAATATTGTCAATGTTTCTTATGGATCGCTATGTGGGCTAAGCCCTTGTTATTTTCATACTTGAGAAAACCATGATGCCATGACTTTGGAAAAATGGAATATGTATGCATAAGTATGTGATATGCCATGATGAACATACATGATTGGACATTGTGTCGTCATGCATGTGTGGTCCATTCGACATGGTTAGTAAGGCAATGTGTGCCTAGGAGTTGAATAACACCTATGTGCGGGTGCGAATAGACTAAGCGTAGGTGTCATATGTTGTTGACCCTGGGGGCGTCGGGGTGTGGGTGTCTCACAATAAACAGTGGTAGCTCCACTGGGGCCGTAGGATAGACCAATGCGACACACCGACGATCTTGACTGAGACACTGTCCTATGTCGTGATCAACTGTTGAGGTACCATGTATAAGCCATTGCGCAAACATTTTTATGAGAGAAAAGCACACTGTATTTTAAGGCTGCTGAGATACTGGTATTACTCCTTGATCATTCACTCCGAAGATGTTTATGTCTGGCTCCATAGAGTAGGAACTTGTGGTACCCTCTTGCATTGTGCATTGTGCATTGTGAGTCTCATAATGCATTGAACATGAGCATCTATGACTGTATAACTACCTAAATGGTTAACTGCTAAGAACACTGTTGTTGTCTGCCTGTTATTGATGATTTTATCGCTATTGGTGGTCATTCTACTGTTACTGTTAATTTTAATATTTCTATAGTTAAATGTATGATTCGTGTTATGTGTGGGCGTCAAATAGTATTATTTTCTTTGCTTTGCCAAATTTGGTACTGAAAGCTGGATGTCTCACCTCTTTCTGTAATTTTCCCCTACTTCTTTTATTTGGTTAGTTCATGTATCGCCAAGAAGACGCTCGTGAGGAGGACAAGGAACCTATGGAGTTCCAGGGTTTTTGGCCTCATCTCGACTGAGATCGAAGTTCTCGAAGATGTCATTTCGCCCCTGTGGTTTTTTTGGCTATGTGCGGATCAACTTTCATGGTGGTCCAGATTGTTGGCACATCAACGTGCAGACTGATCGATGCGTGTACCATGGCGAAGTGACAGTGTCTTTAGCGTGGGGACGCTACACGGCTTCTATTTTTGACTTCCATGCTTTTGTTTGGCTGGAATTTTATATGCCTGTAAGAGACATGTGGGCAGATATGTACTATACCCCACGTGACGACTCTTTCTTGTCTCACTCGCTCGGCTCCTGCCCGTTGTTCCGTCGTTGCGATGGACGTCTCGTCGGACGACAAGGACCCAATGGAGGATCCATCTACGGTTCCTTCTAGTTCTCGTCAGTCTTAGAGATTGTTGTAGGTAGATAGCTACTGAGGGCTGTCTGTTTATTTTGAGGGAGCCTGATGTATCTTTGGGTTAATGGGCATGTATATTTGTATCTCTTGGGGTAGGTACACATTTTGTTTTTTGTATATCTCTTGGAAATGTAATTAATCAGGCTTGTATATTTGATACAAAGTATGTAATTATCCATATTATGAATGATCAACACTTCACTCTACGTCGATTTCTTTTTGACCATTTGTCAAACGTCTCATTGGAAAAAGGAAATTGGATTTTAATTCTTTCATGCGATATATTCACGAATAAGTACTTATGTACATTTAATGGAAGTGTTAACCGGACTCATGTAAAAAAAAAATTTAAGAATAAAGTGTGTTTTCAAATTACTCGTGTTCATTCGTATATTGTTTTACTATTGTGTGACGTTCCTTCTCCATACCCTTTATGACTAAGGTTGGGAAAAAGGGGCGTTACACTGTCCTGGTATCAGAGCTCCCTGTTATGTTTCTTTTGGGCCGTGTGGTTTTGGACTGTCTTGTTTGTGCTGTGTCATTCTCTGTGATTTTGTTGCTTGGTATTCAAATGAATACGTCTGACTTTCTCTGTGTTTTGCGTAGTCTAATCTGAGAAGGAACAATGGCTCGTCGAGGTGATATGGCTGCTGCCATTGAGGCAATACAGAAGATGGCTGAGGCAATGCTGCAACAGAACCAACAAACACTCAACAACAACAGCTAGAGTTGCACAAACGCCAGCCTAGAGGCTACAGCGGATGTTCAGAACTTAGAGGGATTTCGTCGTGCTAACCCTCCACAGTTCAAAGGGGAGTTTGATCTAGAAAAAGCTACCTTGTGGATACAGGAGCTGGAGAAAACATTTACGGGTATGAATTGTGCTGACGATCGAAAGGTTACCTATGCTGCATATATGCTGATTGGAGATGCAGAGCATTGGTGGATGGGAGAACAAAAGTTATTGCAGGCCGCAAACAGAGTGATAACTTGGGAGGTGTTCAAAGAAAGGTTCCTGAACAAGTATTTTCCAGAAAGTGCCAGGCACGCAAAAGAGATGGAATTTCTGAGGTTGCGACAAGGAGGTATGACCGTGAGCGAATACGCCGCCAAGTTTGAAAACTTGTCTAGATTCTCGACTTATTTTCAATTTCAATCCAATGAAGCTTAGAAGTGCTGGAAGTTTGAGGAAGGATCGAGGCACGAGGTGAAGAAAATTGTGATAGCTTTGAAGATTACTCAGTTTTCCGAGCTACTTGACACTTGCTGCCGATTGGAAAGTGTGGAACAAGAACGTGAGGCAAGAAATAGGAATTTTGGGCCCGTTCGGTCCCAAAGAGGAGGTGGTGGTAACGCAAGCCGTTATCAAAAGAAGCCTTATTCCAGACCCTCTGGAAGTCAACAAGCGCAAAAATTTCAAGGAGGAAGCCCAACTGGAAGCCCTGGAAGGATGGGTCAGGATGCTACAACTACTCCGAGATGCATGAAATGTAGAAAGGAGCATTTCACAAGGGACTGCACAATCAAGGGATTTATTTGCTTTCGGTGCGGGAAACTTGGTTACGTTTCTCGAGACTATAACCAGACCAAGGCGGAATCATCCGTCAATGTTGCTAAAACTTCTAAACCACAAGCTGGAGGCAGAGTTTACACCCTGAGTGGTGCTGAGGCCTCTGAATCCGAGGATCTGATACAAAGAGAAGGTATCATTGAAGGTAATCTTTTAATTGTGCTGTATGACTCTGGTGCTACTCATTCTTTCATTTCATATGACTGTGTGAAAAGACTTGGATTACCTGTGTCTTCCTTACCTTTCGATTTGACTGTCTCAACTCCTACCGCAAAACCTGTCGTTACTGCTAAAGTCTGTCTAGGATGTCCTTTGATTGTGGAAGGTCGATCTTTTCTATCGATTTGATCTGTTTACCCTTATCTCAATTAGATGTGATATTGAGGATGGATTGGTTGTCTGCTAATCGTGTTCTGTTAGACTGTTCCAGAAAAATAATAGTTTTTCCCTTAGATGAGGATTCTAGATTTTTGACCGCCAACCAAGTGAAAGCTTTTCTAAAAGAAGGAGCTAGAGGGTACATGTTATTGTCTTCTTTGAAAGTCGAGAGTGAAGTTGATATGGATGCAATCTCTGTTGTTCGAGACTTTCCTGAGGTTTTCCCTGATGATGTACCCGGTTTGCCACCGGAACGGGAGGTCGAATTTGCTATCGACTTGGTACCTGGAGCTGGTCCTATTTCTATCGCACCTTACCGTATGGCACTGGCAGAACTCGCAGAACTTAAGAAGCAATTGGAAGAGCTCCTAGAGAAGCAATTTGTGAGACCCAGTGTGTCACCCTGGGGAGCACCGATGTTGTTAGTCAAGAAGAAAGATGGAACTTCAAGATTGTGTGTGGATTACCGTCAGTTGAACAAGGTTACAATTAAGAATAAGTATCCATTGCCAAGGATAGATGACTTGATGGACCAATTGAAGGGAGCAGCTGTGTCTTCCAAGATCGACCTGCGATCGGGTTATCACCAAATTAGAGTGAAAGTGGAAGACGTTCCTAAGACCGCTTTTCGTACTCGTTATGGTCATTACGAGTACCTAGTGATGCCTTTTGGTGTGACAAATGCACCCGCGATATTTATGGACTACATGAATAGGATCTTTCGCCCTTACTTGGACAAATTCGTTGTTGTTTTCATCGACGATATTCTGATCTATTCACAAAGTCGCGAGGACCATGCTGAGCACCTCAGCGTAGTTCTCCAGATCTTGAAGGAAAAAGAGCTGTATGCGAAACTATCCAAGTGCGAGTTTTGGCTAGATGAAGTGAAATTCTTGGGTCATGTAATCACAAAGGAAGGAATTGCAGTGGATCCTTCAAAGGTAGAAGCTGTGCTACAATGGGAAAGGCCAACGACAGTGACGGAAATTCGAAGCTTCATCGGACTAGCTGGATACTACCGGAGGTTCATAGAAGGATTTTCCAAGATCGCTGGACCACTCACTCAACTCACCCGGAAGAATCAACCTTTCGAATGGACAGATTCCTGTGAAGGAAGTTTCCAAGAATTAAAAGGGAAGCTAACTACGTCACCAGTGTTAGTTCTACCGAACCCTAATGAACCATTTGAAATGTACTGTGACGCTTCGTATCAAGGTTTGGGGTGCGTTCTTATGCAGAATGGAAAGGTAGTGGCTTACGCCTCAAGACAACTGCGAATGCACGAGAAGAACTACCCAACTCATGATCTAGAGTTAGTTGCGGTGGTCTTTGCATTGAAAATATGGAGACATTATCTGTATGGAGCCATATTCAACGTCTTCAGTGACCACAAAAGTCTGAAATACCTGTACGATCAGAAAGAGCTGAATATGAGGCAATGAAGATGGCTGGAATTTTTGAAAGATTACGATTTCCAACTTCAGTATCACCCTGGAAAGGCGAACGTGGTGGCCGATGCTTTGAGTAGAAAGACGATTAGTGTTGCTACTATGATGATTAGAGAAAAGGACTTGATAGAGCAATTCAGAGATATATGGTCATTTGTAAAGTTAACACCGGGAAAAATCTGCATGAATAGGATTACTATCTCGAATGACTTGATGGAAGATATTCGAGAGAAGCAAAAGATCGATAAGTTCCTGCAAGGAGAAAGAGAATTGATGAGGCAAGGTGGTGTATCAACATTGAAGGAAGGAAGTGATGGGATTCTGAAATTCCAAGGAAGGATCTGTGTGCCTAAAGATGAAGAACTCAGAAAGTACATACTTGAACATGGTCATTCGAGTCAGTTAAGTATACATCCTAGAATGACCAAGATGTATCAAGACTTGAGGAAGTTATTTTGGTGGCATGGAATGAAAAGAGATATCGCTAGATGTGTGTCGTCTTGTTTGGTTTGCCAGAAAACGAAGATTGAGCATCAAAGACCAGCTGGATTACTACAACCCCTAACCATTCCTGAGTGGAAATGGGATAGTATCGCTATGGATTTTGTTGTTGGGTTACCAAGAACCAGGAAGGGATATGACTCGATATGGGTAATTGTGGATCGGCTTACAAAATCAGCTCACTTTCTACCAATCAACATAATGTATCCATTGGAGAAGTTGACTTAGATATACATTGGTGAGATTATCAGACTTCACGGGATACCCACGAGTATCATTTCCGATAGAGACCCGAGGTTTACCTCGAAGTTTTGGCAAAGTATTCAAGAGGCTATGGGAACAAAGTTGCGGTTGAGTTCCGCATACCATCCACAGACTGATGGTCAATCAGAAAGAACAATTCAGTCGTTAGAAGATCTGTTAAGAGCCTGTGCCCTAGAGCAAACTGGAGGTTGGGATGAAATCTTACCATTGGTGGAATTCACCTACAATAACAGTTATCATTCAAGTATAGGCATGGCGCCCTATGAGGCTCTATATGGGCGGAGATGTCAGACGCCTTTGTGTTGGTATCAAGATGGAGAACGACTTACTGTTGGACCTGAACTTATCCAACAAACAACCAAAAAAGTCAAGATGATTCAGGAGAAAATAAAAACAGCTCAAAGTCGGCAAAAGAGTTATGCGGACAAAAGAAGGAAACCTCTTGAGTTCAAAGAAGGAGAGCATGTCTTCTTGAAAGTCACACCTATGACTGGGGTCGGTCGTGTTCTCAAATCTAGAAAACTCACTCCAAAATTCCTTGGACCCTACCAAATTCTTCGTCGAATAGGTCCTGTTGCTTACCAAGTAGCTTTACCCCCTTTTCTTTCAAACCTTCACAACGTCTTTCATGTGTCACAACTCAGAAAATATGTTCCAAGTCCTGATCATGTCATAGCACCTGATTCCGTACAATTAAAGGAAAACTTGACTTATGAGACGACTCCTGTGAGGATTGAGGATAGGAGGACAAAGCAACTCAGAGGGAAGGACATTGAACTGGTGAAGGTAATCTGGAACGAAGCAACTGGAGATGTGACGTGGGAGCTGGAGAGCAAGATGAAGGAGCAATATCCCGAATTGTTTTAAGGTATGGAAAATTTCGAGGACGAAATTCTTATTTGTTGGGGAGAGTTGTAACACCCCAAAATTTGATTTCTCTACTATCCGTATTCATTTTATAATATTTGTGATTTTCTGGAATTTTTCTGGATTTTTCGGAGAAGTCAGAATATTTTAATATTATTCCTTGTTTTACGTATGCGCTGAGCGGAACCGGAGAAATGAGATATTTTCTCCGAGAACCTTGAACTATGAAAACGTCGACGGGGGATCTTACTAAACCTGAGGCCGGACACAGTTTACAAGGTTTTACATTTTTCGAGAAACTCTAACAGCTAAAATAATAAAACACTATAAAAGATTTATCTGTCAGATTTGTTAATGTTGACTTCTGCCAACAATAACTGTTGTCCAATAAATAATAACATGTAATAAAAATCTTATCTCATTATTCAAAAAATTACCTTGTGTCGAGCCCTTTTTGCCTTATTTTCAAAATAAAGATTTTAGCTAATTTTAAAAGCCCATTATAGGAAGCTTCCATGAAATTTCCCATTTGGCCCATTTTCCTCTCTCTCCCTTTCTCCACTCTTCTACGGCAGAGGCTTCAAAGGAAAGCCCAAGTAATTCCCCTCATTTATCCTAATATTACACTCTCATTTCTCTAACCCCAAATACCCATTTCTCTCTTTCACTTTCTTCTTCTTCTTCTTCTCCACCGTGCAACCATTTTAGGAAGCAACAATCCTTTGCTTGCTTCATCATCAAAGATTCTTACTTTCTTACTCCATTCCAAGACCTTTTCTTGTTGCCATCTTTTGGTTCTTCTTCTTCTTCCATTTTTCCTTCACCATTGAAGCAAAAGCTTAGAGCTTTAAGGTAAAGCCTTCAACTTTCTTCCATTTTTCTTGCTATTTTCGTTTCTCTTGATCACCTTGGTGACCAAGAACCTATTTTTCATGGTTTGAGTGAACATTGTGGTGATCACTCACATTGGGGTTTTTCTTGAAGGAGGAAAACGAAAATCTAGGGCAAGAAGGAGTGGTACATTGTGTTGTCTTCCAAATAGGTAAGAGGGAGATGATCCTCTTCAACCAATCTTGGTAGTAAGGGAATGTCTTGTGTTTGTTGATGAGAGAATCCATGTTGGATCCCTCTCTTTGTTATTTTATGTTATTTCTATGATTTTATGGTTGTTTGATTGGTGTGAATATATGGATTTGCATTGTATGTCTTGATGTTTTTGAGCTTATATGTAGCTATTATGTGATTATATGTTAAGTAGCACATTTTGGGGTTGTTGGAAAAATGAATGAGGGACTTTGATAGTGAAGGGGTCACAGTTCTGCAGAAAAGAATTCTGCAGAATTCCAGATTTTACACTAGCACTCAGGCGTTGTGTATTTAGCGCCTAGGCGCTATGTACACAGAGAATTTCCCCTGTAACTCGACTTGGTGGGCGTTCAGGCGCTTCGTTTTAAGCGCCTAGGCGCTCCACCAGTGCTCAGGCGCTTCAGACGTGGCGCCTAGACGCTCGTAACAGAAACAACTAAGTATCAGTAAAATGATATTGAGGTTTTAAAGTGAAGATAGTGCAACCATAGAGGGAGTAAAGGACTTAAATTGTAAGGGAAACTTTCTAGAGAGGGAGATTTCATAAAAATGAACATTATAAAGTGTGATTCCATAATGAACTTCAAGAAGTGCCTTACCACTTGAGAACTTAATATTACGTACATTAGAGACCATGAATGAGATTAGGGAGTGTGGAGACCTAAGTGGTATGAAATATGATATGTTACGAATGATTATATTGTGGATGAATACATATGAATATTGTCAATGTTTCTTATGGATCCCTATGTGGGCTAAGCCCTTGTTATTTTCATACTTGAGAAAACCATAATGCCATGACTTTGGAAAAATGGAATATGTATGCATAAGTATGTGATATGCCATGATGAACATACATGATTGGACATTGTGTCGTCATGCATGTGTGGTCCGTTGGACATGGTTAGTAAGGCAATGTGTGCCTAGGAGTTGAATAACACCTATGTGCGGTGCGATTAGACTAAGCGTAGGTGTCATATGTTATTGACCCTGGGGGCGTCGGGGTATGGGTGTCTCACAATAGACAGTGGTAGCTCCACTGGGGCCGTGGGATAGACCAATGCGACACACCGATGATCCTGACTGAGACGTTGTCCTATGTCGTGATCAACTGTTGAGGTACCATGTATAAGCCATTGCGCAAACATTTTTATGAGAGAAAAACACACTGTATTTTAAGGCTGCTGAGATACTGGTATTACTCCTTGATCATTCACTCCGAAGATGTTTATGTCTGGCTCCATAGAGTAGGAACTTGTGGTACCCTCTTGCATTGTGCATTGTGCATTGTGAGTCTCATAATGCATTGAACATGAGCATCTATGACTGTATAACTACCTAAATGGTTAACTGCTGAGAACACTGTTGTTGTCTGCCTGTTATTGATGATTTTATTGCTATTGGTGGTCATTCTACTGTTACTGTTAATTTTAATATTTCTATAGTTAAATGTATGATTCGTGTTATGTGTGGGCGTCCAGGGCCGTATTATTTTCTTGCTGCCAAATTTGGTACTGAAAGCTGGATGTCTCACCTCTTTCTGTAATTTTTCCCTACTTCTTTTATTTGGTTGGTTCATGTATCGCCAAGAAGACGCTCGTGAGGAGGACAAGGAACCTACGGAGTTCCAGGGTTTTTGGCCTTATCTCGACTGAGATCGAAGTTCTCGAAGATGTCATTTCGCCCCCGTGGTTTTTTTGGCTATGTGCAGATCAACTTTCATGGTGGTCCAGATTGTTGGCACATCAACGTGCAGACTGATCGATGCGTGTACCATGGTGAAGTGACAGTGTCTTTAGCGTGGGGACGCTACACGGCTTCTATTTTTGACTTCCATGCTTTTGTTTGGCTGGAATTTTATATATCTGTAAGAGACATGTGGGCAGATATGTACTATACCCCACGCGACGACTCTTTCTTGTCTACTGCTCGGGCTCCTGCCCATTGTTCCGTCATTGCGATGGACGTCTCGTCGGACGACGAGGACCCAATGGAGGATCCATCTACGGTTCCTTCTATTTCTCGTCAGTCTTAGAGATTGTTGTAGGCAGATAACTACTAAGGGCTGTCTGTTTATTTTGAGGGAGCCTGATGTATCTTTGGGTTAGTGGGCATATATATTTGTATCTCTTGGGGTAGGTACACATTTTGCTTTTGTATATCTCTTGGAAATGTAATTAATTAGGCTTGTATATTTGATACAAAGTATGTAATTATCCATATTATGAATGATCAACACTTCACTCTACGTCGATTTCTTTTTGACCATTTGTCAAACGTCTCATTGGAAAAAGGAAATTGGATTTTAATTCTTTCATGCGATATATTCACGAATAAGTACTTATGTACATTTAATGGAAGAGTTAACCGGACTCATGTAAAAAAAATTTTTTTTTTAAGAATAAAATGTGTTTTCAAATTACTCGTGTTCATTCGTATATTGTTTTACTATTGTGTGACGTTCCTTCTCCTTACCCTTTATGACTAAGGTTGGGAAAAAGGGGCGCGTTACAAATAACATGCAGAATAGAACTCTTAAGGAACTTGCTGCTCCTGATATAACTAACCAGTCTTTGTGTATTCAATACCCAGATCTTGATGCTGATTTTGAGTTGAAATTTGGATTGATACATTTGTTGCCCAAGTTTCACGGTTTTGCATGTGAGGATCCCCATAAGCATCTAAAGGAGTTCCATGTAGTTTGTTCAACCATGAAGCCACATGGGATCTCAGAAGAGCACATCAAGCTGAGGGCATTTCCTTTCTCACTTGCTGATACAGCCAAGGATTGGTTATTTTATCTTTCACTAGGTTCAGTAACAAGTTGGACTGACATGAAGCGGCTGTTCTTAGAGAAATTTTTCCCTTCCTCTAGAGCTGCTGCCATTAGAAAAGATATATGTGGCATAAGACAAATGATAGGAGAGACCTTACATGAATATTGGGAAAGATTCAAGAAGCTGTGCTCGAGCTATCCCCACCACCAAATCACCGATCAACTCTTAATTCAATATTTCTATGAAGGTTTGCTGCCAAATGACAGAAGCATGGTGGATGCTGCCTCTGGAGGAGCCTTAGTAGACAAGACCCCTGCAGCAGCGAGAGATTTGATAGCAAACATGGCAGCCAACACCCAACAATTTGGCACACGAATTATTACCTCAACCAGATGAGTCAATGAGATTCAATCATCTCATGTAGACCAACAGAGAATGGAACACAGACCTGATGAATTGACTTCTTTGGTGAGACAGTTAGCAGTGGGACAACAAGCACCAATGCAGATGGCTGCAACTGTGTGTGGCATTTGCTCTTGTTCATCTCATCCTACTGATGCATGCCCCACACTTCAGGATGGTGGTTCTATTTTTCCAGAGCAAGCTGTTGCAGTAGCTGGTATTTTTCATGGTAGACCCCAATATCAGCAATCACAGCAGCAACCCAAGTATGATCCATTTTCTAATACTTATAACCTTGGCTGGAGGGACCATCCCAACCTGAGATATGGAAATTCTGGTCAACAACAACAACAACACTACCAACAGCAGCAACCACAGTTTAGATACCAAGCTACAGGCCCTAGCAACAAGTACCAACCACCTGCATTTAGGCAAGCACAACCTGCGCCGCCACCCATGCAGCAGCCTCTCCAGCTACCTGTTCTAGCAGCCACTCCAGCTGAGCCACCTTTCGAAGACTTAATGAAATAGTTTCAGCAGAATGTCAATGCCACCATCCAGAATTTACAAACTCAAATCGGGCAGATGGCAACCACTCTGAGTGAGCTGAAAAGTCAAGGGTCGAACCAATTGCCTTCACAAACAGTTAACAACCCAAGAGGCAATATAAGTGCCATTAGCTTGAGAAGTGGCAGAGAAGTTGACGGTCCTACTCCACCACAACCTGAACTACAAGTGCAAAGAACCAGAAGGTGACCGAAAACGAGAAGAAAGTGGATAGCTCACCCAAAATCAGACACGAAGAAATGTGTAGAGAATTCAAATCGACCATTCCACTACCTTTTCCAAACAGAGTCACACAAATCCCAAGCATACTGCGCAAACAAGAATAGAAAGAGAAGTCATGGACACATTCGGAAGGTGGAAATCAATATTCCCTCCTTGATGCAATCAAGCAGATTCCCAAGTATGCCAAATTCCTCAAAGAGTTGTGTACTCACAAGAGAAGACTTAAGGGTACTGAGAAAATAAGTATGGGCAGAAATGTTTCTGCAATGATTCTACCAAGCAAGCCACAAAAATGCAAAGATCTTGGAACTTTCATAATTCCTTGCATGATAGGTAACTCCAAATTTGAACATGCAATGCTAGACTTGGGTGCTTCGATTAATGTCATGTCTATGTCAATATATCATTCCTTGAACATTGGCACTTTGCAACCTACTGGTATAGTGATTCAGTTAGCAAATAGGACCACTGCTCATCCTGCAGGAGTGCTAGAAGATGTGTTAGTTCGGGTGAATGAGCTAATTTTCCCAGCAGACTTCTATATTCTGAACATGGAAGATGAGTCTTCAACAAACCATGCTCCATTGATCCTAGGCAGACCTTTCCTCAAGACAGCCAAGACCAAGATAGATGTGCATGCTGGCACCCTTTCCATGGAATTTGGCGACGATGTGGTACAATTTAACATTTTTGAGGCCATGAGACATCCCCTAGAGGAGCATTCTGTTTTCCATGTTGATGTGATTCATATGCTAGTTGACGATGCTTATGCTGATATTTATGCTGAATTTCCTGATATTGTTGATTTTCTGGATTCTGTTACCTGTGAAACATGTGCTGGCTGTGATATTGTACCATGTGCCGCATGTGCTGAGATTTATGCACTTATGAGTGGTGATGTAGTGCTGACTTGAATGATGCAAACATGTGAAAATAAGAGTCGAAGTATGTTGAATTTAGTGTTCTTTGAGTTAGTTGTTTCAAACACTTCTTGTCGCCTCCATCGTACTGACCTCCATCCTTAGAATTAAAGATTTTGCCGACCATCTTAAATATGCATATTTGGAAGATGGTGAGAAGTCACCTGATTATTGCTAAAAATTTTCAACCCGATCAAGAAGAAAAATTACCGCAGGTTTTGAGGCGTAATAAACAAGCCATCGGATGGACACTTACTGCAGATCTTCCTAGTATCGGTCCCCCCACATGCATGCATAGGATTTTGTTGGAGGAAGATACTAAACCAAGACGGCACCCAAAGGAGACCGAACCCCCGACTCTGGATGTGGTAAAGAAGGAAGTTACCAAGCTACTGCAAGTCGGCATTATTTATCCCATATCTCGATAGTAAATGGGTGAGCCCCGTGCGGTGTTGTTCCAAAGAAATCTGGGGTCACGGTAGTTGAAAATCGAACAATGAGCTACTACCCACAAGAATTCAAAACAAATTTGGGTTTGCATTGATTACGACGACTTAACCAAGCCACCAGGAAAGATCATTTCCCATTACCTTTCATTGATCGATGTTAGAGAGACTAGGCGGCAAGTCGCATTACTTGTTTCTTGGATGGATATTCGGGTTATTTTCAGATCCATATAGCCCCAGAAGACCAAGATAAAACTACTTTCACTTGCCCATTTGGCACATTTGCATACAGAAGGATGCCTTTTGGTCTGTGTAACGCTCCAGGCACCTTTCAAAGGTGTATGGTAAGTATATTTTCTGACCTTTTAGAAAATTACATGGATGTATTCATGGATGACTTTACTGTCTATGGCTCTTCCTTTGATGCATGTTTGGATAGTTTGACTCAAGTTTTGCATAAATGCATTAAGGCTAACATTGTTCTGAATTTTGAGAAATATCATTTCATGGTGGAGCAAGGCATAGTTCTAGGGCATATAATATCCAGCAAGGGTATTGAGGTAGATCCTGCGAAAATAGATGTTATTTCATGCCTATCTTACCCCACATGCGTGCGGGAGGTTCGTTCTTTCCTTGGTCATGCAGGTTTCTATAGGTGATTCATAAAAGATTTCAGCAAAATTGCTCTTCCACTATCCGACTTGCTACAAAAAGAAGTGGACTTCCATTTTGACCAGAAATGTAAGGATGCCTTCAATCACTTGAAGCAAGCATTGACCAGTACACCTATCATCCAGCCACCAGATTGGACACTCCCATTTGAGCTCATGTGTGATGCCTCTAATTATGCTTTGGGAACTGTTCTTGCACAAAGGGTCGGCAAAATATCTCATGTCATCTCCTATGCTTCAAGAACTTTAGATCCTGCACAAGTCAACTACACCACCACTGAAAAGGAACTTTTAGCAATTGTTTTTGCTTTAGACAAATTTCGATCATATTTGCTTGGTTCTAGAGTGGTTGTGTTTTCAGATCATACAGCTCTAAAGTTTCTCCTGAAGAAGCTTGATGCAAAGCCTAGGTTGATTAGGTGGATTTTGCTCCTCCAAGAGTTCGATATTGAAATTCGTGATAAAAGTGGAGCGGAGAATTTAGTGGCTGATCACCTAAGCCGAATTGAAAGGGAGGCAGATACTTTTCCTATCCATGATGTATTCCCTGATGAGTAGCTTTTCAAGCTACATGGTAACATTCCTTGGTTTGCTGATTTGATAAATTTCTTAGTTGCTGGTGTTTTCCCTGCACATTTTACTAGGGCTCAGATTGATAAATTGAAGAGTGAGTCAAAATATTATGTGTGGGACGACCCTTATCTATGGAAATTTTGTAGTGACCAAGTCATTAGGAGATGCGTGCCTGATAATGAATTCCATTCTATTCTTAGCTTTTGTCATACACTTGCATGTGGCGGTCATTTTGGTCCCCAAAGGACTGCTAGGAAAGTTTTGGAATCTGGATTATATTGGCCCACTCTATTTCATGATGCATATGTGTTTTGTAAATCTTGTGACCAATGCCAAAGAACAGGAAACACTTCTCGAAGGAATGAGATGCCCCAGAAATCCTTATTGTTCTGTGAGATTTTTGATGTATGGGGTATTGATTTTATGGGACCCTTTCCTGTTTCTTTTGGTTTTGTTTACATTTTGCTAGTTGTTGATTATGTATCCAAGTGGGTGGAGGCGAAAGCTACTCGGACTGATGATTCCAAAGTTGTTATGGATTTTGTTAGATCACAGATTTTCTGCAGGTTTGGAGTTCCGAAGGCCATCATCAGTGATCAGGGTTCACATTTTTGTAATTGAAGCATGGAAGCTTTGATGAAAAAATATGTGGTCTTACACAGAGTTTCTACACCTTACCATCCCCAAACTAATGGGCAAGCCGAGATTTCCAACAGGGAGATCAAGCAGATACTCCAGAAGACAGTTCAACCTAACAGAAAGGACTGGAGCAAGAGGCTTGAGGATGCTTTATGGGCTTACCGGACTGCTTATAAGACACCAATCGGGATGTCTCCGTATCAGATTGTTTTTGGAAAAGCCTGCCACCTGCCGGTGAAAATTGAGCATCGTGCATTCTGGGCGGTGAAAAGGTGCAACTTGGACCTAGATCAAGCAGGTATGGAGACGAAGCTGCAGTTGCAGCAATTGGAGGAGATCTGCTTGGAAGCTTATGAAAGTTCTAAACTTTATAAGGAGAAGACCAAAGCCTACCATGATAAGTTGATTCTGAGGAAAACATTTGAGATTGATCAAAAAGTTCTCCTCTATAACTCCCGCCTCCGACTCATGCCTGGCAAATTAAGGTCTAGATGGGATGGACCATTTATTGTTACTAAGGTTTTTCCTTTTGGTGCTGTTCAGATTAAAAGTGAGGTCACTGCCAAAGCTTTCATCATAAATGGACACCGCCTCAAACAGTATCATGAACTTCCAGAGAATGCAGAAGTGGAGGTGATGAACCTTCTCCATCCGCATTATGAATAAAAAAAAAAAAGAAAAAAAAAAAAAAAAATAGCTGTGTGCCCGACAATGAGGTAGGTAGTGTCACTCAGAAGCATGTGGAGGTCATTTTTTCTTCAGCGACAACAACTGCGAAAATCTTGCAGTATGGATTTTATTGGCCTACTTTATTCAAGGTCTGTTACACCTTTTGCAAAAGCTGCGGAAATTAGTCAAAAAGTTCTGCTTTGAGATTATCATTTGCACCTACTCCTTGGAAAATTGAGATCTAGGTGGCGCGGTTCTTTTGTTGTCAAACACGTGTATCCTCTGGGGTCGTAGATATTGAGGATCCTAGGAATGGTAATGCGCTTAAAGTTAATGGACAAAGACTCAACCATTCCTGGAAAACCAAGTTCTTGAGTTCTTTGTGTTGCCGGTTAAGTGGCAGATACGGTACTCCGTGACTCTCGAGTCGGTTTATTTTTCAGTTTCCCAAAATAACTGAACCCTTCTTCTCCTTCAAAATGGATGTCATTCTTTCAAACCTAAGAAAACATTTTCCTTCTCTTCCTCAAAATGCTCTGAGAAAAATCTACAAAGTTCGATGTGAAAGATTGAGACTGTTAATGCACAAAGGTATGCCAGAAGATGTACGCTGGATAATTGAAGCAAAGGTCCGATTAGCAGGTGAGTCCTCAATTTCATTTGACTCATATATGCCCGGTCTTGGAAGAAGTTCATATTCTAAAAGGAGAAGAGCAAAAAGGTTACAAGTCTGTCACAAATGTGGACGATGGAACTGCAACAAGCGATGTCGTACTTTGGGGATGGTTTCCGCAAATAGAGAAGATATATTAGTCATGGTAACCATCACCCAAGAGGGGGGTGAATTGGGTGATTACAAATTTTAATGCACCTTTGAGAAATTAAGCATTTTGAATCACTCAAGTAATAAAAGCAGCGGAATATGTACAATAAAGGTACAACTATTATAGATTACTCAAATACAACTTGGGATATATGAAGAATTAAGCAAATAAGCTAGATGTCAAGTTCATAGAATCAAATCACCAAGATGACAAGATATGCAATAGATAAATATACTACACTAAATATTGAAATTAAAGAGTGTAGGGAAGAGGGAATCAAACTCAAGAATTTATCCTGGTTCAGCCACCAACCACTTGTGGCCTACATCCAGTCCCCAAGCTTAACTTGAGATTTTTTTCACTATCTCCTAGACTTCATGGGTGCTAGGAAAACTTTTGTACAAACAAGAGCACTCCTCACACTTTGGGATACCTCACCCTTGTGCTAGAGCCTCCAATTCTTCAAGCTTCACAGGTGCTTGATGACCTTTACAAACTTGAGCACTCAACTCCTTGGGATACCTCACCCTTGAGCTTGAGTCTCTTCAAACAAAGGGATGCCTCACCCTTTACAATTTGGAGGGATACCTCACCCTCTCTTACAAAGCAATCAAGGTTGATAGAATGAAACTCTCACAATAGTAGATATATAACTTGAAGAACAAAGTATAGATGATAGAAAACTCTCTCAAGAGTGGATAATACAAATTGAAGAACAAAGGAATAGAAGAATTTTGCAAGAAAGAGCTCAAAATATGATTTTGGTGATTCAAGGATCAAATCAAGGGTTCAAGAGGTGTATAAGCTTCATACAACACTTATATATAGAGCCCAAGTGATAAAATAGCCGTTGGTAGTGTTTAGAAATGATTTTTTTATGAAAACTAGCCGTTTATAGCCGTTAGAAACGTTTCTGGGCACTTGGTAATCGATTACACACTTCTGGTAATCGATTACATGGCTTCTGACATTGTTGTAATCGATTACAGGACTTGTGCAATCGATTACAGCTTTCTGGTTTTGAAATCTGACTTTAAAATATCATAACTTCTTCATTTCTTATCCGATTAAAGCAAATGACCAGTCATTGGAAAGATCTTTGAGTCTATTTTCAAATGAAAGAATTTCACAACAAAACTCAAAGTATTTTGAGAGTTATGATCAAAAGAGTGACTAAAGGTCAGCTTTTCAAAACTCAAACTTGACTATATTTCATAGTTTAAAGCAAATGGTCATAAGTTCTTCATTTCTTATCCGTTTAAAGTAAATGACCATTCATTGGAAAGATATTTGAGTCTATTTTCATATGAAATACGTTTCATAACAAAACTCAAAGTATTTTGAAAGTTATGATCAAAATAGTAACTGAATGTCAGTTTTGCAAAATACAAACTTGGCTATTTTTTAAATGTGTGAACTACTACCAAGATTAACTTTCCAAAAATAGTTTGTTGGGCATTTAAACATGTAAGAACCATTTTTAAAGACTTAAAAAAATATTTGAGCTCTTTTCTTGTAAAACTTCTATCTTTACATAGGAGAAAACCTAAAAGGAAAATATACCAATTCTAGTCCTTAGGCTTCTTGATGTGATCCAAGCTTCCACAAATTTCTTCTCTTCAAATCTTATAAATTGCTTGGAACATCTTTATCGTTCTTATTCTTCTTAAGTTGAGCATAGTTGTGATCTTTTGCTTTCTTGTTGCAATGTGTTACCAAGTGGCCTCAATACTCAAGAGGGGGGTGAATTGAGTATGTAAAATATTTTCGTAAATCTTTCGCAAAACGTTTGATTGACAATTTTCGTTGAAGCTATTGGATGATTGAGGTGAATGGATAAATGAGATTGAATACTTCACTCGTTTGATTGATAATTTTCGTTGAAGCTATTGGATGATTGAGGTGAATGGATAAATGAGATTGAATACTTCACTCATAAATAAATAAGCCAAGATAAAAAGTATTCAAGCAAAGCTAAATAACGAACTCAACTCAAGCAAATATAATTAAAGCACAAAGTAAAGAGATAGAGTTGAGAAGAACAAACACAAGATTTATCCTAGTTCAGCCACCAATCCACTTGTGACCTACGTCCAGTCCTCAAGCAAACCACTCGAGATTTTCCACTAAACTTCAAGCTTGAACGGGTGCTTGAAAACCTTTACACAAAAGAGCACTCAACTCCTTGGGATGCCTCACCCTTGAGCTTGAGCCTCAAACCAGGGATGCCTCACCCTTTTCACTAGAGGGATACCTCACCCTCTTTACAACCTTTGAAGGATGCCTCACCTTCAACAAGGGATACCTCACCCTTTACAAACTTTGAGAGATACCTCACTCTCTTTTCTCTAGAGGGATGCCTCACCCTTTTTACAAAGAATCAAAGTGTTTATAAAATGAAAACTCTCACAAGAGTAGATGATACAAATTGAAGCCCTATAATGCTCTTCAAGAATATCTCAACAATATACAAAAAACAGAGCAAAAGTGATTTAAGGATGAATCTCAGATTATAGCAATTGATAGATGTTTCTCAAGTGTTGTTCAACCACAAATGATGCCCCAAGATGAGTATTTATAAGTTATTGGAACAAAAGAGCCGTTGGGGGCTTTAATGGGCAATAATAAAAGCCAAATAATATAGCCGTTGGGCTTGTCAGAATGCTGGTAATCGATTACAGGGTTCTGGTAATCGATTACATGACAGTTAAAACGTGTTCTTGGCTTTCTGGGTTTGTGGTAATCGATTACAAGACTTGTGTAATCGATTACACGCCCTCTGACTTTCTGGTAATCGATTACAATATTGATGTAATCGATTATATGGCCTTTTTGATCGTGTTCTTGGATTTCTGGGAACATGGTAATCGATTACATGGATGCTATAATCGATTACAAGTCCTCTGACTTGCTGGTAATCGATTACCAAGAGTGTGTAATCGATTACATTCCACTTTGAACACATTTTTCAATCCCAATTAAGTCTCTAGGCCATTTTTATCATTTGGGTACTTGGACAAAACAAGATTTACAAATGTTTACCATAATCCAAGATTGAAATCAACATTTCTTTAAAATATGAACTTTGAAAACAAGTTTATTTATGAGATCTTTGAAAAACCATTTGAATATAATCGAGATACCTTGAGAGCATTTCACATTGATGTTCTAAGACCTATATCTAATATACCTCTTTGATCTTGGTCTTCTTCTCTTGGTCTTGATCTTTTCTTTTGATCTTGAACTTTTCTTTTGATCTTGGTCTTCTTCTCTTGGCTTTGTTATCATCAAAAACTTATTTCATATGCTTCAAGACATAAGCATTCACATTCTCCCCCTTTTTGATGATGACAAAATAAACATTGAAAATAGAGAAATATTTGCATTCATTTATCTATCAGAGATTAAGCGCAACTCTCCCCCGTAATGTATGCATGAGATAGGATAAACGATTTTCATGTAAGAGCACAAAGCTCCCCCGTACACATGCAACATATTTCACTAATCTCTCCCCCGTTGGCATTATCAAAAACAACATAAACATTTAGCATTGTATAAACATTTCAGCCCAGCAGGATCAATATTAGAGTATGAACGGTTTAGCACAACAATTTGTGATGCTAATAGCAAATGCATATGGAAAAAGAAATCGTAGATAATAATTATCATTTATGCCAACAGAATTCAGAGTCATATACAAGAGCAAATGGGGTTAGATAAAGATTAAGCATAAGGAAAGCATCATGAAAAGGCTTGATGGCAGATAAAAATGTATAATCCATGAATTTTGCCTTTAAAACCCTGTGTAATCGATTACAGTGTCTGTGTAATCGATTACGCATGTTTTGGATTCCTGGTAATCGATTACATATGTGGTGTAATTGATTACAAGCCTTCTGGAATTGTTGTAATCGATTACATTGGAGGTGTAATCGATTACCTGCTTTCTGACTTGGTTTGGAACGCTTGACAGAGCCTTTGTAATCGATCACAAAGGTATTGTAATCGATTACCAGTTCACTAAAACTCAGATTTTGCATTTTAAACAGAAAAAGATCAATTTTAAACCTTTCAAATTTGTTCCAAAGCATTCCAAATCAATTTCAAACACCTTGTAGGCATATAATCCATATAGATTATGATCTGAAACATAAGATCATGCGAAAATGCTACTTTTACCAAGAATTACACCCTTTTGATGGATTGGTGAAGTTTTTGAGCATCTTTAGCATGATGTGGTACCTACAAAATAGCTAAAGGGGAATCTCCAACGCTCAAGTCAGTATTGGATTCAAATATGATCAAGAACCATCATGATATGCAGCAAAAATGTCATGATTATACAGTAAGGTAGCATGTTATGCATCACAATAGCTCATTATGCAGCAAAGGAAACAGTTTATACATTTAAAATCATGCATTGTGCAGAAAAGGTGCATTTTATGCAGCAATAGAGTTCATTATGCAGCAGAAATGAGATTATGTGGAAGATTGTGACTTTGTGCCATACAAGTGACAAGATATGCATCATTTTGCAGAAAATCACAGATTGTACAGCATATGACACATTATGCAGAAAATTATGCACCAAAGTTGTGTTACAAGAGTTTAGATGCTGATTGATCCAATATGCCAAGTTCAAAAAAGTTTTATATCAAATATGCTATTTCAAATAGGAAATGAACTTATCAAGCATATTAACACATATAGAGATATTGTCAAGATATTAAGCTTGAAAAGTACAATTTTAAAACAAGTTAAGGCATGGAACAAGTCTCCATTTATCCAAAGATTGCAAGTCCAAGCTTCTTGGAGACAAGGAAGAGAACTTGGAGTAATTTTCGATCTTGTGCTTGCTTCGGCCACTATTGAGATTCCAAAGTTCATTCTTTGGCCTTCAAGCATACCTACAATACACTTCAATGTTTGGCTTTTGGTACCCAAGTTCTCTTGGGTCCTTGTGTGTTAGTGTTAGGCAAGGTGCCTTTGGGAACCCAAACCATTTTAGTTCCAATCTTGTTATTGATATTCTTCCTCACATTACAAGTTGATCTTGCCACAATGAAAACACTTTATAAAAGGACTTGTTGATGAACTTGAGGGAATAAAGAAATTCTTGTAAAGTTTTTGTTGATTTTTGAGATTGTACCCTAAACCAGCCTTTTGAAACACACATTTTTTATTCCCAAGCAATATGTTCAAATTATCTCTTCCAAGGGTAAATCTTGAAAGATTATTTTTCAAATCTTCAATTTCCTTTTCAAAAGTTTTACATGATGAGCAAGAAATGGATGTAGATGCATTATCAAGTAAAGAACATGTCATGCATGAGGAATTTGCATCAATGAGTCCAAGAGTTTCATTTTCAATTTTAAGTTCCTCAATTTCCTTGTTTAAAATAGAGATTTTGTTCTCAAAAAAGGAAATTGTTTTCTTGGATGATGAAACGAGTTTTGCAAGTCTCATAGATTCATTATGTAATTCTTCAAATGCATCTTGCAATTCATCATATGAAGGAGAAGAATTTGATTCAAAATTTGAGGAAGTTACCTCCATGTCATCTTCATCTTCCTCTTCTCCTCTAGCCATGAAACATAGATTGGCTTCCTCATTGTCCGAACTATCGGTTGAGTCCATGTCATTATCATCCCAAGCTATGTAGGCTCTTCTTTCTTTCTTTTCCTTTGAGTACCTCTTTTCATACTTCTCCACTTTCCTTTGATAGATTGGGCACTCCATCTTCATGTGTCCCAATTCTTCACATTCATAGCATTTAGGAGTGTTTGAGGTTCCTTCCCCTTTGTGATAGGCATTCTTTGAGGGAAAAGGAGGTCTTCCTTGAGCTCCATTCTTTTTGAAGAATCTTCCAAACTTCTTTACTAGTAGGCCAAGATTCTCTTCACTAATTTCCAAGCCATCTCCATCATCATCATCATCATCATTGATCAAAGAGGAGGTGGTCTTGAGAGCAATTCCCTTCTTTTCCTTCTTGTCAAGCTTCTCATTTTGATTGAGTCTATTCAGCTCCAACTCATGTTCTTGAAGCTTGCCAAAAAGTGTGGTCAATGTCATTGTTGCTAATTTTCTTGATTCCGAAATAGCCGTCACTTTAGGTTGCCACTCCCTGCTCAAACATCTCAACACTTTGTTAATAAGATCTTCATTAGGAAAAGTCTTTCCCAATGAAGCAAGATGATTTATGATATGTGTGAAACATTTTTGCATTTCTTGAATGCTTTCACCTTGATTCATTCTAAAAAGTTTATACTCATGAGTGAGAGTATTTATTCTTGATCTTTTCACTTCACTAGTACCCTTATGAGTTACTTGTAAGGTGTCCCACATTTCTTGGGCAAATTTACAATTTGAGACTCTAAAAAACTCATCATACCCCAAAGCAGTGGTAATGATGTTTTTGGCTCTCAAATTATATTGGACCTTCTTTTTATCATCATCCGTCCATTCACTTCTTGGTGTATTAATTCTTACACCATTTACAACTTGTGTGGGTACAAAGGGACCATTTTCAACAGCATCCCACACATCCAAGTCAATAGCTTCAATAAAAATTTTCATTCTTTCTTTCCAATAAGCATACCCATCCCCATTGAAAAAGGGAGGTCTATAAAGAGAAGAACTTTCATAAAAATCATTTGAAGAGGCCATCACTTTCTCTTGAAGCTGCTAAGCCCTTTATCCAAGAGCCTAGCTCTGATACACTTGTTACCAAGTGGCCTCAATACTCAAGAGGGGGGTGAATTGAGTATGTAAAATATTTTCGTAAATCTTTCGCAAAACGTTTGATTGACAATTTTCGTTGAAGCTATTGGATGATTGAGGTGAATGGATAAATGAGATTGAATACTTCACTCATAAATAAACAAGCCAAGATAAAAAATATTCAAGCAAAGCTAAATAACGAACTCAACTCAAGCAAATATAATTAAAGCACAAAGTAAAGAGATAGAGTTGAGAAGAACAAACACAAGATTTATCCTGGTTCAGCCACCAATCCACTTGTGACCTACATCCAGTCCTCAAGCAAACCACTCGAGATTTTCCACTAAACTTCAAGCTTGAACGGGTGCTTGAAAACCTTTACACAAAAGAGCACTCAACTCCTTGGGATGCCTCACCCTTGAGCTTGAGCCTCAAACCAGGGATGCCTCACCCTTTTCACTAGAGGGATACCTCACCCTCTTTACAACCTTTGAAGGATGCCTCACCTTCAACAAGGGATACCTCACCCTTTACAAACTTTGAGAGATACCTCACTCTCTTTTCTCTAGAGGGATGCCTCACCCTTTTTACAAAGAATCAAAGTGTTTATAAAATGAAAACTCTCACAAGAGTAGATGATACAAATTGAAGCCCTATAATGCTCTTCAAGAATATCTCAACAATCTACAAAAAACAGAGCAAAAGTGATTTAAGGATGAATCTCGGATTATAGCAATTGATAGATGTTTCTCAAGTGTTGTTCAACCACAAATGATGCCCCAAGATGAGTATTTATAAGTTATTGGAACAAAAGAGCCGTTGGGGGCTTTAATGGGCAATAATAAAAGCCAAATAATATAGCCGTTGGGCGTGTCAGAATACTGGTAATCGATTACAGGGTTCTGGTAATCGATTACATGACAGTTAAAATGTGTTCTTGGCTTTCTGGGTTTGTGGTAATCGATTACAAGACTTGTGTAATCGATTACACGCCCTTTGACTTTCTGGTAATCGATTACAATATTGATGTAATCGATTACATGGCCTTTTTGATCGTGTTCTTGGATTTCTGGGAACATGGTAATCGATTACATGGATGTTTTGTAATCGATTACAAGTCCTCTGACTTGCTGGTAATCGATTACCAAGAGTGTGTAATCGATTACATTCCACTTTGAACACATTTTTCAATCCCAATTAAGTCTCTAGGCCATTTTTATCATTTGGGTACTTGGACAAAACAAGATTTACAAATGTTTACCATAATCCAAGATTGAAATCAACATTTCTTTAAAATATGAACTTTGAAAACAAGTTGATTTATGAGATCTTTGAAAAACCATTTAAATATAATCGAGATACCTTGAGAGCATTTCACATTAATGTTCTAAGACCTATATCTAATATACCTCTTTGATCTTGGTCTTGATCTTTTCTTTTGATCTTGAACTTTTCTTTGATCTTGGTCTTCTTCTCTTGGCTTTGTTATCATCAAAAACTTATTTGATATGCTTCAAGACATAAGCATTCACACAATGCTTATTCTTGATACTTGGACTATCCTACAAAATGTTACTCACTTAACACAAGCATAGTTAGTCCAAATTCATAACTCAATATCTTTATATGCATGATACAATATATCTCATTCAGCACATCTATGAAGCATAAGCATAATTCTTTTTATCTTGTATTTGTCATCATCAAAACTTAACATATTAAACCATTGAGGCAAAGACAATGCTACAATCTCCCCCTTTTTGATGATGACAAATCACCAAAGAAAAATATGTAATATAGAAGAATAGATATTCATGTAAGCATTTCAACAATAAGTACAAGAACATATTTTTCTTTCCAATTTTCTCTCCCCCTATTTGACATCAACAAAAAGGCTTAGGAAGAAAAAATAATGATTTTCTCTCCCCTTATAGATAAAACTCATTTTGTCAAAGAGATGAAACAAGCATGCTTTCAAGATATAAAAGATTATTCATGCAATACTTGTCACATTTTGGTACATCAACATTTAGCATATGATAACAATAGGCTTAAGAAATTATGTCTAGCATATAATATATTGCATACCACATGATAAATAAGTGCCACTTGATATCACTTGTTAGAAATTACAAAATATCCATGTAAGAGTATGGAATTTAGGTTTTCAAATGAAAGATTATATAACTTGCCATATATCAAGCATTCCTCAATGAAAGAATCAAAAGATATGAAGTGTAAGAATGTATACCTTCTTTCATTGATAGAGGGAGAAAGAACAAGAGATGATCTTTGTTGACATGTGGATAGTATTAACAATAAAACACTTCATGTCAAATAAGGATGTAAGCCAAGAGATATAAGCAATAATTTAAGAACTAGGCTCCCCCTCAAAATATGTATATTATCAAAATATCAAACATAATAGTTTAACATAGTTATGCATATGTTCTTAGTCAATAATGATGTGGAAGAAGGATATGTAAGATAAGCTCCCCCTTATTGAAGCACAAGATAGATAAAGGAAAATATGCATGCCAAGATCATGCAAGCATATTACCATAAAATGTCATATTCTTAATCCATCAATCAAAAATCTTTTTAAAACTTCTCCCCCTTTCAAAAAGAATTTTGTAAGAACACATTATATTTTTAAAAGCAATTTACAAGGGTAGAGAGATTTTATATTAAAACCACATATTCTTTTCAAGACAAGAGCATGATTCTCATAGGTGTTATACTACAAAGAAACCATAAATCAAGAGAATCATAGATATCAAACATTCATCATGATGAAATATGCTATATGTATAGAACTAATGTCATCCACCCCATATGCAATGACAAAACTAGCAATTTAATGTCCAATTAGACACTTTGTCAATGCTAAGCATACTTCTCATGTAAGGAAAACATCTAATCTTTTAAGATCAATTTATCAACAAGTATCATATAATCCATAGCATATAGAATACCACAATAGTTTAGGGATAGAGATACTTATTGAGTTAGATAGAAAGTGATGCTCCTTTAGAATGTTCTTCATTTAGGTCCTTTGAGTTTGTACTTTCTTCCAATGAGTATTTCATTCCATTTCACTTGAAGAAAGTCTCCTCATGTTCCTCTTCCTTCAATATTTCTCATTTATCCACATATGCTTGACATTTCAATATTTGATGATTATATTTCAAAAAGTTCTTTAAAACATGGGTTAGCATCAAATATCATTTAAACTTATTTACAAGCATAATTTAGGTTGATATACAATGTAAAACATGTACCACATTATCAACCATGCAATGTTAGCTCTTACAAGAATAAAGGAAGAACATATGCACTTGAATCCAAAAGCATAGTTTAACCATTTTCAAAGCAAGATTCAAGTTTGTCAAGAAAGACATGATCATCATCAAAACATATATAAGCATTTTGGGGCAAACAATGATCATGTAAGGCAAGTAAAAACAGCTCTCTACTTCTCCAAATATCATATGATATTCAATTTAAAGCATAGATGAGGATAAGAGATTGATGTCACCAAAAGTGTACTCTTTGAGTTTTTGTAGGTGATTCCAACTTCCATGCCTCAAGGCTCCTTGAGAATGTTGTGGTTCTCCATGCCATTCTTTTTATATTTTTATCATTCTTGGAGAACTTGGACCATTTCAAAATTTTCCAACCTCAAGTGACATATTTATATTTCACTTCAATGCATACTTGAGTAAGTAGTCACCCTACAACACAATTCAAAGAATTTTCTTTGGTATCCACCAATTTTGGATCCATAGAGGTTAGTCATTATACCAAACTCATGAGCAAATAAACATTAAAAAAATAATAAATGAGTTCACAAGGGCAAAAGATATTTCATTTCATTGATCATTAAGCACATACCAAGAAAAAAAGGTCAGTAACAAAAGAAATATGGCTTTTTGCACACTGAAACTCATTTTTAAAGCCTGTGTAATCGATTACAATGTGTGTGTAATCGATTACCAGTCCTCTGGAATCCATATAATCGATTACATGTTTGGTGTAATCGATTACTAACTTTTTGGGAACCTTGTAATCGATTACATAGTATGTGTAATCGATTACAGGCTCTCTGACTTTGCTTGGAATGCTTGGCGAGCCTCTGTAATCGATTACAAAGGTCTTGTAATCGATTACAAGCTTGCTGAATTCAATTTTTGCACTTCAAACAATAAAGAATAGAATTCAAAGCTTTCAAATTAGTTCCAAAACTTCCCAAAACAATTCCAAACATCATGTAAGCATAAAAATTGTCCAGTTCTTGATCCAAAACACACGTTTATGCAAAAAATGCAAATTATGCAGAAGATTGTAACTTTATGCAGCAAAAGTTATGATTTTTAGCAAGAGTTAGATTTATGATTTATCCAATATGTCAAGTTCTAAGATGTTTTTATCAAATGTGTTATTTCAAACAAGAGGTGAACTTATCTAGCATATTATCATATATAGAGATATATAGAAAATTTAAAGCATAGAAAGCATCCATAGTCATAGAATACCCTATTATCAAGAAATATGCAAGGTAGTGAGTAAAGGGTGTAATAAGAATATAATCATGTGGTATATATAATATTCAAATTTTACCAAGTACACATGATTCAATTAATCACTTAAGGCCTACAAGGAATATACCTCAAATTCATTGAGTTTACAAGTGAATGTGCATAAGAGGTAGAAACTTTTGATACCTTGGCCTTGGTAATCAAGGAAATTCTTTTCCTTACCCATTCCTTCCCTTTAGGTGTTTTGAACTTTGTAAGTTTCACATTTTGTACTTGAGAAGCTTTGGTTGAAGACATCTTCCTTCGTTGACCAAAACTTCTACCAATGGGCTTTGGAAGTATTCTTCTTGATGATTCCTCTTTCTTTTGACCAATTAGTCCATCCTTTTGAGAAACTTTCTGCATAATTAAGACACTAGGAGGACATTTTGGTACCCACTTCATCTTGGGTCCTTGAATGTTAGTACTAGAACCTTTAAGACTTTTCGGAACCCAAACTAAGTTATTTCTCATATAAAGATTTCTTCTATAATTGCACAAATGAGAAATATGTCCTAGATGACCATAAAAATTACAAACAATTGAATTTAATGATGACTTGGTCCTTTGAAGATCATTTTTGGAAAACATAAGCCTTTTGTTGTTTGTACTTTTTTAATTGTTTTTGCCATAAGCCTTGCTTGAATTTTCATATGGAATAACATTAATTTTATTCTCATCATCAAGCATAGAATGTAAACAATTAGAATCATTAGCTTTGACAAATTCGAAAGATAAGTCCTCAACTTGATTTTCTAAATCAATGCTCATTTCATAAGAAGTTGAGGTTTCACATTTCAAATGCATTTCCCCATCAAGAAAAGCATATTCATTTTTCAAAGACTCAATTTCATTTTCAATAGAGGAAATATTTTCCAAACAAGATAAATTTTTCTTTTCTAAATTCAACAAACCATCATTCAATTCATCATATGCACATTGTAGCTTATCATAGTAAGGACTATAATCTAGTTTAGCATTATTTACCTCAAAGTCCTTTTGAGCCATATAGGAAATAGTCTCAATCTCTAGCATACTTGGCTCTTCCTCATTGTTGTCCATCAAGGATTCAAGAACATCTTCTTGAGGATATTTTTCATGACAAGCTTCCTTCAATGACTTTTGCTCTTCTTGCATTCTATATACAACTTTATGCACAAAATCATTGTTAGCAAGATAAATAGCATCAAGAGCATCACATATATCTTTAGCATTAGAGCAACTTTTTATTTTAGCATAAGCATCATCATTCAAACTACTTCTCAATATTTGCATTGCTCTAATATTCAAGGAAAAACATTTCTTGTCATAAGCATCCCAATCTTGTTTTGATTTGCAAGTACATCCATCAAGCACAATATCCCATAAATCAAGATCAATAGATTGCATATAAATTTCAATTCTAGCTTTCCAATAAACAAAATTCACACCATCAAAGAATGGTGGTTTATCAATTTCAAAACCATTCATTTTGAAAAGCTTTTTAATGATTGCCAACAAACAAGGATCTTTAACTCTAAGCGGTTAAGCTTTCACTAGAGCACGAAGCTCTGATACCACTTGTTAGTCATGGTAACCATCACCCAAGAGGGGGGTGAATTGGGTGATTACAAATTTTAATGCACCTTTGAGAAATTAAGCATTTTGAATCACTCAAGTAATAAAAGCAGCGGAACATGTACAATAAAGGTACAACTATTATAGATTACTCAAATACAACTTGGGATATATGAAGAATTAAGCAAATAAGCTAGATGTCAAGTTCATAGAATCAAATCACCAAGATGACAAGATATGCAATAGATAAATATACTACACTAAATATTGAAATTAAAGAGTGTAGGGAAGAAGGAATCAAACTCAAGAATTTATCCTAGTTCAGCCACCAACCACTTATGGCCTACATCCAGTCCCCAAGCTTAACTTGAGATTTTCTTCACTATCTCCTAGACTTCACGGGTGCTAGGAAAATCTTTGTACAAACAAGAGTACTCCTCACACTTTGGGATACCTCACCCTTGTGCTAGAGCCTCCAATTCTTCAAGCTTCACAGGTGCTTGATGACCTTTACAAACTTGAGCACTCAACTCCTTGGGATGCCTCACCCTTGAGCTTGAGTCTCTTCAAACAAAGGGATGCCTCATGTCACACCCTAATAGGGATGTCACATTTTCGAACAATAATAATAACCTCTACCCAAGTTATAAATTATTACGTAATATATATAATAATATAGGTTGTAAAAATATTTTTTTTTAACATTATATTGTAAAATAAAATAAACAGAACATAAAATAAAACAAACTATTACATACACACCATAATTATACATATGATTTTGTTTTTAATAGGTACAAATGATTTACAGATTACAAACTCATTAATTAAGAACAGTAAACTGTCTGGTTTAAAGCAAACCATAAACTAGCCCAAGCATAACACTAAAAGTTCTGATCCTCCGAAAAATCCTCCTCAGGAAGATTATCGGAAGATAGAAATACTCTGATAACACCATACCACGCTGAAATCAATCCATATGATATGGATGATCTCGAGGTTCACCTTCCTCGAATTGGTCACTCGATTGCTGCTCCTCGTTGTATTGACAATCCAACAGTTGCTCCTCTTCTACTTCCTCAACGACTTTACGGAACATAAATAATAATACAGAAAATATATATAAAGAGGTGAGACAATCTACATTATTATCAGTATAGCAGTAAGAAAATGACAATACAAACAAATATAACAGTTAATATAACAATTCATATTATCACATATGCAAAATATCCAATTATAACTATTCACATTATCACACATGCAAAATATCATAAATCAAATTATAACTATTCACACAGTAATGCAGATTAAATATGCCATGTACTCAGACTCGTTCCTACTCCATGGAGCTAAACACAACATCAGAGAGAATGATCCGGTAGACATGTCCGTACATCAGGCTGCCTCAACCAACTATTACACAGTCAAATACGTCGTGTAAATAGCACACAGTCAAATACATTGTGTGAATGGTACACAGTCAAATACGTCATGCAAATAGTACACAGTCAAATACGTCGTGTACGTCCAGGCATAGTACCAGACAGTTCCCATTAGATCATGATTAAGAATAGTATTTGTCGAGATCGCTAGTGTGTGTTTTTCAGTTACCACGGCCCAGAGGAGCTACCAATTGTCCACATGTGGAATCTACTGCACACTAATTCCTCCAAGTTCTCCACAAGAACACACTACGCCTATCACACCCATAACATGGTGTAATTCATCTCGTCAGTCAATTGTCAATTTCAACCAAATTGACATACCACTCTATGTATGTAATGATCTATAATTACAAAAATACCCTCAGTATCACCATAAATCATAATTACATAAATATCCTCATTGTCACCATCATTACAAAAATACCCTTAGTATTAATAATTCCAAAAATAGTATGTCTCCACTTGACAGTACTATTTCGCAACATGTCCGGGTCCATCGCTTTGACCCGACAGTAAAAGCTTACTGTTTCCATAAGTCGCGTAAATATTTTATCCCATTTTCACAATTACGTCACACTTTACAAACGTTTTTCAATCGCGTAAATATTTATTTTTCAACGTTTTCTCAATCGTGTAACATTTTTAAATTATTTTCTCAATCGTGTAGTTTAAAAATCATCATTTTAAATACACGTAAGCTATTTCTACTATTTTCACTGTATAAAATATTTCTTGACGTTCCAAATTAATTTTTTGAAACTTTCCAAACTAAAAATATTATTTGAACATTATATTTCATTTTTCTTACAAATATTACTCTAAGTAAAAATTTCTGACGTTTTTCCCAAAAATTTGATTTTAATAAATTCTTCTATAGTTAATTTTATTCTTTAACTACGTAAAATATTTCCTTGCTTTCTAAATGCCATTTTGAAACGTTCTTCAATACTTACTCATTCTTAATCAATTTTGATAACATTTCATTTAGAAAATCCACTAAGTAATATTTTCTACGTTTTCCTTTTAAAAATTCCTTTATTTAATTATAACCATAAAATACACTTTAAAAATTGCTAACATACTTTAAAACTCAAAGGTAAGTATTTTCAAGTGTCAAAAATTTATTTCTTTCATACACTAGACTTCTAATAAAAATTTGTTTACTTATTTGGTTCTTGAAAATCTATTGTAAATAAATTCTTTTTAGGTCAATAAACTAGTTTACACTTAGAAAATAAATTTTGGATCAATTAAACATTAAAATATATTTTTGGCCAAAAATCACCATTTTTATACAAACCATGTTTAAAATTATTTTTCATCCATTAAATCATTGAAAAATCCTTTAACTTAATTAGATCAACTAAGTTATTCTTTTAGAAAATGGTTGAGAACATATTAGTTCTCTCTTCATAGTAAAAACCATAAGTTCTTCATCTTGTGTTCTTTGGAACACTTTTGCAATCTCAACATATTTGCACACCCAACAATAATTATCATAGATCCATGAACGTATACATATATTTATGAACACATACCATATATTAAAGCAATAATAAAACACATACCAAATATCAAAGCTATAAACATGCTTGCATGCATAATAAATCACAAATAGAAAAGACAATAAACATGCACACAAAATTAATCACAACTAGAAAAGACAATAAACATGCACACAAAATTAATCACAAAACAAACAACCAAGTGAATGAATCCTTATGGATTCTTCACCACAATTACATCCATTTTCTCACCACCACACATGGTTGATGAGATTAAATCTCCCTCTTGCCTATAAGGAAGACAAGATCTCCTTGGACTCCTCCTTAGAAATTTTGTGTAGCTTCAACAAAAATCCTAACAACCTTAAACAAATTATAAAGTCATAAATTATGGTTGAAAAAAATAAACCATGGATCAATCATGGCTTAGAACATTTAAAATAAAATTAGAAACAAGAAACAAGAATTTTCACCTTATAGGAAAGAAACTTCAAAGTGATTTTCCAAGCTCCAAATGGATGATTTAGCAAAAACTCACAACTAGAGATGTTCTTAGAATATGGTTTAGGTTTAAGAAATGATGTTAGATAAAATTTTAAATGAGTGGAAGGGTTAGAAGTGGTGTTGGTCGAATGGTAGAGAAAATGGAAACTTAGGAAATTTTCTTGAGTTCTTTGGGTAGGAGAGAAAAGAGTGAATGATATAGAATGTTAGGAAATTTTAGATGATATGCCATAGGACTTCAAGCAAAAAGCTATCCATTTTTTTTTTGTTTGACAAATTTGGCTTAATAATAGCCATAGGACACAAATTATGGAGCTTTGTCTCCTTTGTTGACAATTTGCTAACATTATTATTTGGATGGTGGATGACTAAGCATTTAGCAACTTCTTGGTTGCTTCCTTGTTGAATTTTGAGTGCATAATTCATGCATAAGGCCGAAAATGCTATAGGAGAATCAATCAATTTTGATTGATTTTTAATAACTTATTTATGCTTAAATCCTCCTAGTTATGTTTAATTAAAAATTAGCTAGGTTCCTTTATTATTTAGTTAATCATCTATTTATTTAGAAACACTAATCTCCTTCTTAATTATACTAGACTATAATATGGTAAAAATTAATTAGGTTTTAGTCCATTTAATTATCACTCAAACTTAATTAAGTTTTAGACTAATTATTCAATTAAGTTAGGTTTTAAACTAACTAATCTACTAAGTCTAATCATTTTTGTAGATTTTTAACCTTTTGGTTTAGAATTTTACAAGCCTTTTACGTTGGTAAATTTTTCCTAAAAGTGGGTCTCACAAACCCAAACGTGGGTCCCACAAGACAAATGTGGGTCCCACAAGCCAAACGTGGGTCCCACAGATTTTTCTGCATGATAAATATTTTTATTATACAGAAAAATCCTAAAAATTAAAAGATTACTATATGTATTATTCGGATTGGGTTTAGTAAGATCGCCCAGCTCCAAATAATCAAACAAGATTTTTTCCGGCCCGAAAATTATTATTTTCTTGACTCAGAGCAAATCACACGAAACAATCAAATACAGTTACGAAACAGTCAAATTAATTTTATAACACACAGAAATCAGAAAACAGTACAATAAGGGCAAAAATGTAATTAACCAAAAATTGGGGTGATACAACTCTCCCCCACTAACAGAAATTTCGTCCTCGAAATTTATCGTACCTTAGAAAAGATGTGGGTACTGTTCCCTCATTTTGTCTTCTAGCTCCCAAGTAGCATCTCCCGTTATCTCATTCCATATAACCTTTACCAAAACAATCATCTTCCCTCGAAGCTGCTTCATTCTCCTGTCCTCAATCTTAACAGGAAGTGTCTCATACGTCAAATTATCTTTCAGTTGTACTTCATCAGGTTGAATGACATGTGTTGCATCAGGAATATATTTCCTCAGTTGAGACACATGGAATACATTATGAAGATTGGATAGAAAAGGTGGTAAAGCTATCTGGTAGGCTACAGGACCTATCCGACGAATGATTTGATAAGGTCCAATGAATTTAGGAGTGAGTTTTCTAGATTTGATAACCCTTCCGACACCAGTCGTAGGTGTTACTCGCAAAAACACATGCTCACCTTCTTCGAATTCAAGAGGTCGTCTCTGCTTATCAGCATAGCTTTTCTGTCTGCTCTGAGTTGTCCTCATTTTCTCCTGAATCATCTTCACCTTCTCCGTAGTTTGTTGCACAAGATCAGATCCAATGATCATACTTTCCCCATCTTGATACCAACACAAAGGTGTTCGGCATCGTCGCCCATAAAGTGCTTCATAGGGTGCCATCCCTATACTTGAGTGAAAACTATTATTGTAGGTGAATTCTATCAAAGACAGAAATTCATCCCAACTCCCTTGTTGTTCCAACACACAATCACGCAACAGATCTTCCAGCGATTGAATAGTCCTCTCCATTTGACCATCAGTCTGCGGATGATAAGCAGAACTCAGACGTAACTTAGTCCCCATGGCTTCTTGTAAGCTTCTCCAAAACCTTGATGTAAACCTCGGGTCTCTATCAGAAACTATACTTGAGGGTACACCGTGAAGTCTAACAATTTCACTAATGTACACCTGGGTTAATCGTTCCAACGAATACTTGTTATTGATCGGCAAGAAGTGTGCTGACTTCGTAAGCCTATCAACTATAACCCATATAGAATCATGACCCTTCTTAGTTCTTGGCAATCTGGTAACAAAATCCATCGAGATACTATCCCATTTCCACTCAGGAATAGTTAAAGGTTGTAACATACCGGCTGGTCTTTGATGTTCCACTTTTACTTTTTGACAAACCAGACAAGACGCCACACGTTCCGCAACATCTCTTTTCATCCTTGGCCACCAAAACATCCGCTTTAAATCTTGATACATCTTTGTCATTCCCGGATGCATACTCAACCTATTAGCATGAGCTTTTATCCAAAATCGCTTGCTTCAGCTCGGGATCATTAGGTATACAAATCCTTCCTTTAAATCTTAAAACTCCATCAGATCCTTCCTCAACTGTTGCCTTATGACCTTGCTTCAAAAATTCTTTCTCATTCAACAAATATGGATCCTTATCCTGTTTTTCTTTGATTTCTTCCAGCAAGTCATTCAAAATAATAACTTTACTTAGACGAATCCTTCCTGGTGCCAATTCCACTGACAACCGTAAATCTCTAAACTGATTGATCAATTCTTCCTCCTTTATCATCATGGTAGAAACACTGATCACCTTTCTACTTAAAGCATCCGCCACCACATTCGCCTTTCCCGGATGGTATTGAAGTTGAAAATCATAGTCCTTCAAGAACTCCAACCATCGCCTCTGCCTCATGTTCAATTCGTTTTGATTGAACAGGTATTTTAAACTCTTGTAATCACTGAAGACATTGAACACAGCTCCATACAGAAAATGTCTCCACACTTTCAATGCAAAAACCACTGCAGCGAGTTCCAAATCGTGCGTTGGATAGTTCCTCTCATGAACCTTCAACTGTCTTGAAGCATAGGCTACCACATTTCTGTTCTGCATCAACACGCATCCTAACCCTTGATAAGAAGCGTCACAATACACCTCAAAAGCCTTGTTAGGATCTGGCAAAATCAGTACTGGTGCAGTCGTCAATCTTTTCTTTAACTCTTGAAAACTTGCCTCACATTCTTTCGTCCAATCAAAAACTTGACTCTTCCTTGTGAGTTGCGTAAGAGGTCCAGCTATCTTAGAAAAACCTTCAATGAACCTCCGATAATATCCGGCCAATCCAACAAAACTCCGGATCTCGGTTATCGTCTTTGGCCTCTCCCATTGCAAAATAGTTTCTATTTTCGATGGGTCCACTGCAATACCTTCCTTGAAAATTACGTGACCCAGAAATTGAACTTCTTCTAACCAAAACTCACACTTTGCCAACTTTTCATACAGCTTCTTGTCCTTCAAAATTTGGAGAACTATACTAAAATTTGCCAACTTTCCTTATTTTGGGAGTAGATCATAATGTCATCGATAAAAATAACGACAAATCTGTCTAGGTATGGACAAAAAATCCTATTCATATAGTCCATGAATATTGCAGGAGCATTAGTCACTCCGAACGGCATCACCTGATACTCATAATGCCCGTAACGAGTTCAAAAAGCGGTCTTAGGTATATCCTCTACCTTGACACGAATCTGATGATAACCTGATCGCAGATCTATTTTAGAGAAAATAGTTGCTCCTTTCAGCTGGTCTATCAAATCATCGATCCTTGGAAGCGGGTATTTGTTCTTTATCGTGACCTTGTTCAGCTGACGATAGTCTATGCAAAGACGAGAAGTTCTATCCTTCTTCTTGACTAGTAATACTGGCGCTCCCCACGGCGAAACACTCGGTCGCACAAACTGCTTTTCTAACAATTCCTCCAATTGCTTCTTCAACTCCACCAATTCCGATGGCGACATCCTATATGGTGCAATTGAAATAGGACCTGCTCCTGGTACCAAATCAATAGCAAACTCGATTTCCCTTTGCGGTGGTAAGCCAGGTACATCATCAGGAAAAACTTCTGAAAACTCATTCATGATTGGAATAGTATTCACATCTTTTTCACTCTTGACTTCCAAAGAAGACAGCAGCATGTATCCTTGAGCTCTGTCCCTCAACAAAGATTTGACTTTGACGGCAGTTAAAAATCCAAAATCCTCATCCTTAGGAAAAACTAAGGTTTTATTGGCACAGTCTAATAGGATATGGTTAGAAGATAACCAATCCATTCCTAATATTATATCTATTTCAACAAGAGGTAAGCAAATTAAATTGACGGAAAAGACTTGATCATTTATGGTAATAGGACAGTTCAAACATACTTTAGATGTAACAACAGGTTTGGCAGTTGGTGTAGAAACAATCAATTGAAAACTCAAAGAAGACACAGGCAATTTCAACCGATCCACACAGTCATACGCAATAAATGAATGCGTCGCACCTGAATCATATAGTACAGTCAAAAGATTACCTGCTACAACACCTTTCCCCTGAATAAGATCTTCAGACTAAGAAGCCTCAGCCCCGCTCATCGTGTACACTCGCCCTCCAGATCGTGGCTGAGTAGCACGAACATTGCTCACCACTGGCTTCCTTTCTGTCTGGTTACATTCCCTAGAAACATGTCCGAGCTTTCCACACTTGAAACAGATTGGCCCTTTGATTGAACAGTCTCTAGTTATGTGGCCACTCTTTTCACATTTAAAACATCTTGGCGTAAACGCCACGTTTGTACCAACTTTGTCGCCACTAGAACTTCCGCCGATAGATGGACGTTGAGGTTGATTCCCCGGTGGCCTCGAATATGGCTTGCGCTGAAACCGGTTGTTATTGTTGTTGTTGTTGCCTCCTCTTTGGAACCTAGTCGGTCCAAAGTTACAATTTCTTGGATCACGTGACGGCTCCAACTCCTCGAGTCGTACACATGTGTCCACCAAAGCATGAAACTGGTTCATCCTTAAGGGTAGCACTCCTCGCTTCAACTCTACCCTCATCCCTTCCTCAAACTTACGGCATTTCCACGTATCATTCTGTCGAGTTTGAGCATAGTCTGAGAACTGAGACAAGCTCTCAAATTTAGAAGCATATTCATTGACAGTCATATTGCCCTGACGTTAACCAAGAAATTCCATCTCCTTGGCATGTTGAGCACTGGTAGGAAAGTACTTTTCTAAAAATACTTCACAGAATATCTCCCAGGTAATTTCAGCTCCCTCAGCTTGTAGTAAACGTCGGGTTCCTCTCCACCAGTTCTCACCATCCTCTCTCAGCATAAATGTAGCATACGTCACCTTTCGATCATTGGCGCACCCCATTCCTTCAAATATCTTTTCAAGATCTTGGATCCAAAGACTCGTCTTCTCTGGATTAAATTCACCTCTGAACTGCGGCAGGTTATTGCGCCTAAACTCAGACAAGTTTAGAGCATTAGCAGTCGCATCTTGCTGTTGAGCTGCTCATTCATTTTGTTGCGTAATCACCTCTGCCATACGCTGCATAGCCTCAGCAGCTGCAATCATTGGGTCAACATTACGGTTCATGTTTGCACGCGTTCCTCTTCCGCCAGACATTTTCTTCTTCAGTCAAACAAGACAAAACAAAGTCAGATGTACCCTTTCGGATACCAATCACAGAGAATCACACAACACAAGCAAAAACAGACCCAACCACAACCCCAAAAGACTCTAACTTGGGCTCTGATACCAACTAAAATGTCACACCCTAATAGGGATGTCACATTTTCGAACAATAATAATAACCTCTACCCAAGTTATAAATTATTACATAATATATATAATAATATAGGTTGTAAAAATATTTTTTTAACATTATATTGTAAAATAAAATAAACAGAACATAAAATAAAACAAACTATTACATACACACCATAATTATACATATGATTTTGTTTTTAATAGGTACAAATGATTTACAGATTACAAACTCGTTAATTAAGAACAGTAAACTGTTTGGTTTAAAGCAAACCATAAACTAGCCCAAGCATAACACTAAAAGTTCTGATCCTCCAAAAAATCCTCCTCAGGAAGATTATCAGAAGGCAGAAATACTCTGATAACACCATACCACGCTAAAATCAATCCATATGATATGGATGATCTCGAGGTTCACCTTCCTCGAACTGGTCACTCGGTTGCTGCTCCTCATTATATTGACAATCCAACAGGTGCTCCTCTTCTACTTCCTCAACAACTTTACGGAACATAAATAATAATACAGAAAATATATATAAAGAGGTGAGACAATCTACATCATTACCAAAGAAAGCGAAGAAAAAACGACAATACAAACAAATATAACAGTTAATATAACAATTCATATTATCACACATGCAAAATATCCAATTATAACTATTCACATTATCACACATACAAAATATCATAAATCAAATTTTAACTATTCACACAGTAATGCAGATTAAATATGCCATGTACTCAGACTCGTTCCTACTCCATGGAGCTAAACACAACATCAGAGAGAATGATCCGGTGGTAGACATGTCCATACATCAGGCTGTCTCAACCAACTATTACACAGTCAAATACGTCGTGTAAATAGCACACAGTCAAATACGTCGTGTGAATGGTACGCAGTCAAATACGTCGTGTAAATAGTACACAGTCAAATACGTCGTGTACGTCCAGGCATAGTACCAGACAGTCCCCAATAGATCATGATTAAGAATAGTATTTGTCGAGATCGCTAGTGTGTGTTATCAGTTACCATGGCCTAGAGGAGCTACCAACTGTCCACATGTGGAATCTACTAACGCCTCCAAGTTCTCCACATGAACACACTACGCCTATCACACTCGCAATACGGTGTAATTTATCTCGTCAGTCAATCGTCAATTTCAACCAAATTGACATACCACTCTATGTATGTAAAGATCCATAATTACAAAAATACCCTCAGTATCACCATAAATCATAATTACATAAATATCCTCATTGTCACCATCATTACAAAAATACCCTTAGTATTAATAATTCCAAAAATAGTGTGTCTCCACTTGACAGTACCATTTTCACAATTACGTCACACTTTACAAACGTTTTTCAATCGCGTAAATATTTATTTTTCAACGTTTTCTCAATCGCGTAATATTTTTAAATTATTTTCTCAATCGCATAGTTTAAAAATCATCATTTTAAATACGCGTAAGCTATTTCTACTATTTTCACTGTATAAAATATTTCTTCACATTCCAAATTAAATTTTTGAAACTTTGCAAACTAAAAAGATTATTTGAACATTATATTCCATTTTTCTTACAAAAATTACTCTAAGTAAAAATTTCTGACGTTTTTCCCAAAAATTCAATTTTAATAAATTCTTCTATAGTTAATTTTATTCTTTAACTACGTAAAATATTTCCTTGCTTTCTAAATGTCATTTTGAAACGTTCTTCAATACTTACTCATTCTTAATCAATTTTGATAACATTTCATTTAGAAAATCCACTAAGTAATATTTTCTATGTTTTCCTTTTAAAAATTCCTTTATTTAATTATAACCATAAAATACACTTTAAAAATTGCTAACATACTTTAAAACTCAAAGGTAAGTATTTTCAAGTGTCAAAAATTTATTTTTTTCATACACTAGACTTCTAATAAAAATTTGTTTACTTATTTGGTTCTTGAAAATCCATTGTAAATAAATTCTTTTTAGGTCAATAAACTAGTTTACACTTAGAAAATAAATTTTGGATCAATTAAACATTAAAATATATTTTTGGCCAAAAATCACCATTTTTATACAAACCATGTTTAAAATTATTTTTCATCCATTAAATCATTGAAAAATCCTTTAACTTAATTAGATCAACTAAGTTATCCTTTTAGAAAATGGTTGAGAACATATTAGTTCTCTCTTCATAGTAAAAACCATAAGCTCTTCATCTTGTGTTCTTTGGAACACTTTTGCAATCTCAACATATTTGCACACCCAACAATAATTATCATAGATCCATGAACATATACATATATTTATGAACACATACCATATATTAAAGCAATAATAAAACACATACCAAATATCAAAGCTATAAACATGCTTGCATGCATAATAAATCACAAATAGAAAAGACAATAAACATGCACACAAAATTAATCACAACTAGAAAAGACAATAAACATGCACACAAAATTAATCACAAAACAAACAACCAAGTGAATGAATCCTTATGGATTCTTCACCCCAATTACATCCATTTTCTCACCACCACACATGGTTGATGAGATTAAATCTCCCTCTTACCTATAAGGAAGACAAGATCTCCTTAGACTCCTCCTTAGAAATTTTGTGTAGCTTCAACAAAAATCCTAACAAGCTTAAACAAATTATAAAGTCACAAATTATGGTTGAAAAAAAAGATAAACCATGGATCAATCATGGCTTAGAACATTTAAAATAAAATTAGAAACAAGAAACAAGAATTTTCACCTTATAGGAAAGAAACTTCAAAGTGATTTTCCAAGCTCCAAATGGATGATTTAGCAAAAACTCACAACTAGAAACGTTCTTAGAATATGGTTTAGGTTTAAGAAATGATGTTAGATAAAATTTTAAATGAGTGGAAGGGTTAGAAGTGGTGTTGGCCGAATGGTAGAGAAAATGGAAACTTAGGAAATTTTCTTGAGTTCTTTGGGTAGGAGAGAAAAGAGTGAATGATATAGAATGTTAGGAAATTTTAGATGATATGCTGTAGGACTTCAAGCAAAAAGCTATCCATTTTTTTTGTTTGACAAATTTGGCTTAATAATAGCCATAGGACACAAATTATGGAGCTTTGTCTCCTTTGTTGACAATTTGCTAACATTATTATTTGGATGGTGGATGACTAAGCATTTAGCAACTTCTTGGTTGCTTCCTTGTTGAATTTTGAGTGCATAATTCATGCATAAGGCCGAAAATGCTATAGGAGAATCAATCAATTTTGATTGATTTTTAATAACTTATTTATGCTTAAATCCTCCTAGTTATGTTTAATTAAAAATTAGCTAGGTTCCTTTATTATTTAGTTAATCATCTATTTATTTAGAAACACTAATCTCCTTCTTAATTATACTAGACTATAATATGGTAAAAATTAATTAGGTTTTAGTCCATTTAATTATCACTCAAACTTAATTAAGTTTTAGACTAATTATTCAATTAAGTTAGGTTTTAAACTAACTAATCTACTAAGTCTAATCATTTTTGTAGATTTTTAACCTTTTGGTTTAGAATTTTATAAGCCTTTTACGTTGGTAAATTTTTCCTAAAAGTGGGTCTCACAAACCCAAACGTGGGTCCCACAAGACAAATGTGGGTCCCACAAGCCAAACGTGGGTCCCACAGATTTTTCTGCATGATAAATATTTTTATTATACAGAAAAATCCTAAAAATTAAAAGATTACTATATGTATTATTCGGATTGGTTTAGTAAGATCACCCAGCTCCAAATAATCAAATAAGATTTTTCCCGGCCCAAAAATTATTATTTTCTTGACTCGGAGCAATTCACACGAAACAATCAAATACAGTTACGAAACAGTTAAATTAATTTTATAACACACAGAAATCAGAAAATAGTACAATAAGGGCAAAAACATAATTAACTAAAAATTGGGGTGTTACACCTCACCCTTTACAATTTGGAGGGATACCTCACCCTCTCTTACAAAGCAATCAAGGTTGATAGAATGAAACTCTCACAAGAGTAGATATACAACTTGAAGAACAAAGTATAGATGATAGAAAACTCTCTCAAGAGTGGATAATACAAATTGAAGAACAAAGGAATAGAAGAATTTTGCAAGAAAGAGCTCAAAATATGATTTTGGTGATTCAAGGATCAAATCAAGGGTTCAAGAGGTGTATAAGCTTCACACAATACTTATATATAGAGCCCAAGTGATAAAATAGCCGTTGGTAGTGTTTAGAAATGATTTTTTATGAAAACTAGCCGTTTATAGCCGTTAGAAACGTTTCTGGGCACTTGGTAATCGATTACACACTTCTGGTAATCGATTACATGGCTTCTAACATTGTTGTAATCGATTACAGGACTTGTGTAATCGATTACAGCTTTTCTGATTTTGAAATCTGACTTTAAAATGTCATAACTTCTTCATTTCTTATCCGATTCAAGCAAATGACCAGTCATTGGAAAGATCTTTGAGTCTATTTTCAAATGAAAGAAGTTTCACAACAAAAATCAAAGTATTTTGAGAGTTATGATCAAAAGAGTGACCAAAGGTCAGTTTTTCAAAACTCAAACTTGACTATATTTCATAGTTTAAAGCAAATGGTCATAAGTTCTTCATTTCTTATCCGTTTAAAGTAAATGACCATTCATTGGAAAGATATTTGAGTCTATTTTCATATGAAATACGTTTCATAACAAAACTCAAAGTATTTTGAAAGTTATGATCAAAATAGTAACTGAATGTCAGTTTTGCAAAACACAAACTTGGCTATTTTTTAAATGTGTGAACTACCACTAAGATTAACTTTCCAAAAACAGTTTGTTGGGCATTTAAACATGTCAGAACCATTTTTAAAGACTTAAAAACATATTTGAGCTCTTTTCTTGTAAAACTTCTATCTTTACATAGGAGAAAACCTAAAAGGAAAATATACTATTTCTAGTCCTTAGGCTTCTTGATGTGATCCAAGCTTCCACAAATTTCTTCTCTTCAAATCTTGTAAATTGCTTGGAACATCTTTATCATTCTTATTCTTCTTAAGTTGAGCATAGTTGTGATCTTTTGCTTTCTTGTTGCAATGCTTATTCTTGATACTTGGACTATCCTACAAAATGTTACTCACTTAACACAAGCATAGTTAGTCCAAATTCATAACTCAATATCTTTATATGCATGATACAATATATCTCATTCAGCACATCTATGAAGCATAAGCATAATTCTTTTTATCTTGTATTTGTCATCATCAAAACTTAACATATTAAACCATTGAGGCAAAGACAATGCTACAAGATAAAATTTTTTTCATTAAGAATGGACTGAGTAAGGAGTCATTAGATAATATCTTATTGACTCATGAGACGCATTCTTGTGGATTGGTGCATCGTGAAATTCTTAAATTGTGGAATCTCTTCAAGGATGAAGAAAAACGCTACAGTCTTGGGCATCTGACTCTAAAAGACCCTGTTTGCCAATTCATAAGAAAATTGGATGGGAAGCTTATCCTCGACTCATAGAAGATGTTTAAGTCGTTACTGGACGTTAAACCAGAGGCAAAAATGAGCCACATCCACAAACAATCTGTACATATCATCCTCTTCTTCTTCTTCATGTCATCTTTTAAAAAAAACACAAAAAAAAATAAAATAAAATTGTGTATACGTCTTAGGGTTGGCTTTGGTAACACAAACCGTGAATGGGGAAATGCATGCATCCTGATCCAGCCTTCTTAATTGAAAAACAAAGAAGGTAGATTGTATCCCACATGTGAGGCAGCCAGTCGTATTATGGCCACTTGTCCCTTTTGGGAGCCCTATGTTGCGCTGGTCTTGAATGGGTCGAATACTGGTCAACAATGCTTTGGCACAAAGCCGAAAGAGCAGACTACCTCCATCCCAATCTTAAGTAAGTATACACTCATCTTTCATCAAGTTTTTCTAACAATTTCAAAAAAAAAAGGACGTGATGTCTACTGCACTCATACGCCATGGAAACTATACATACAGGTATGTCATCATTTTCTATTTCTTTTATCTTTGTATCATTTTGTTGTATTTTGATTTTTGTACAGACGATCCTTTGAGCAGGGTCCTTCAGGGGTTTCTAGACTTCTTTACCTTGATGGTTTTCTTGAAGTCAAAAAAAAAAAAAGATTCTGTGTTTCTTAATTTCAACCTTTTCTGACAACAACCAACCTACCCTCATAGGTGCAATTATTCCCCTTTCCATTCTTTTTCCTATTTAAACACTCTATTTTCTTCATTTTCCTTCAACTAAGAAACACTCAAAGGGAGGAAAAGTATAGAATGGGGCCTCCTATTCGTAACCTCAAAAATGTCTGTGTTTTTTGTGAGTCGAGTTATGGGAAGGGATTAGAATTTGTAAACGCAGCTAGCACTCTTGGTCGATCACTTGCTGTGAGGAATATTCATCTTGTATATGGGGGAGGTTGTCGTGGGTTAATGGGGGCTGTATCACTTGCTGCTTTTATAGGAGGCAGTCAGGTTTTAGGTGTTATTCCTAAATCTTTAGCTGAAAATAACATCACTGGAAAGACAGTTGGAGAAGAAATTCAGGTAACATCTATGCATGGACGAATGAAAACCATGGTTGACAATTCTGATGCATTTCTTGTCTTACTAGGTGGTTTTGGTACTTTGGAAGAAATTTTTCAAATTGTCTCTTGGGCCGAACTAAACATCCACCATAGACCCATTGTTTTGTTGAATGTTAATAATTTCTTTGATCTTTTGTTATCTTTTCTTGACAAAGCTGTAGAACAGAAATTTATCACTCCTTCGGCAAGACAACTTCTTATCTCTGTCTCCACTATTGATGAGCTCATTGATAAATTAGAAGCTTTTGAGTATGTACCTGATCAGGCATTAGCTCAGATAGATTGGTCAACAGGAAGCAGCGAAGGAAGTAACAAGAAACAAAAGCCAGATCAGCAACTTCATCTTTAATGGGTTTGATTCTATTGTACTTTGTTTCTGTTTAAATTTGTGTCAACTTTCTCTAACAGGTAATATCTTCTATCCTTTACTCATCTATATTTTAACATTGAGGACAATGTTGTGATCTAGTTGGGGGGGGAAGAATAGTTGACCCAAAAAAAAATTGTTGTTTTGTTTGGAAAGTATGATATGATTGTCATGTACTTATTAAACTAATTAGTGATGACAGAGTAAGGAGTAATTTTACTCTTGAGACACATCTTAATTGGTGGCAGAGTAAAAAGTTTTTTAGGTAGTAATTAATTAGTACTAAAGTTTTATTGTTTGATTTCTTTTGATGGTCGATGCTAAGACCGACAAAGTGTTTTCTTTTCGCTTGGCGTTGATTCACTTCTTATCAGGTTGTGTTGCTCTTTTCTATATCTCTCTTTCACATTGAAGGCAATGTTATATTAAGTGTAGGGGAGAGATTTCAGCATGTTCTTTTTGTAAAAAAAAATAAATAAAAAATAAAAAATAAAAAAAAATCAAAAAAAAAAAAGAAAAAAAAGGGGGTTCATTGCATGATTGAATAACTTTTCTCCCTTCTTGAACTGATATGCTTGGTGATGGATGATTGAATTAATGAATTGAGTTTGATGGATGCATACCTTGTGAGATTTTGAGCCTAATGGATGGATTCAACATTTATGCCATTCTCTTCTTTCTTGTGTGATTTTTGCTCATGTTAATGACCACTCTAGAACTTGCTTTGATTCTTTTTGAGGCTACATTTCACTTGCATGTATGAACATGATTGAGGCCCTCTTTCTTAATTAGCTAGTTTAACCAAATAGCTAACCTTATTCCCAATATGATATCAAGCACTCTTTTAACTTCTTGAAAATTCTCTGATTCCTGCCAACCATGTATATTTTCCTTTTCTTAACCCCTTTGAGCTTATTTGACCATTCCTTGTTTCTAGCTCATTATATGCCTTAAATGAAAAATCGTGTTCTTACTTTACCTTAGGGAATAAAAGAACATTAGCTTGGTTAATGGATGAGTTTTTGAACAAGTGTGGGGGTGTGTGTATAAAATGGTTGTTGAAAAAGGAAAGAGTGCCAAAAAAAATGTATGTATATAGTTATATATATATATAAAAAAAGAAAAGGATTGGGAAATGAATATGTAAAGGGATATACATTAGAGTTGGGATGAACTTTTATGCTTGTTATTTGAACTCAGCTCTCATTTGCTTTTATTCTCTTTGGTATTTATCTTCTCATATCCATTTTATCCTCTTCTGTTACCTTGACCTCACTACAACCTTGAATAAAGTCCTCATGATTTGTGTGTGCATGTGTTTTGAGTAGTGGAGAAGTAGAAGATAAGCAAGCTTATGGTAGTGCAATTTTCATGGGTTGAATTGAGTGAAATACCTACCTTTTAAACACTTGAGAGATTGAGAGGGAATCTTGTGAAGATCTATCATTCTTGATTCATGTTGAAGATACCTTGCTTGTTGGCTTGAGATGTGGAGAATTGTTAACTCATGAATGTTTTGATCCCTTGAACCTTTGGTTGTTCTTCTTGATTGTAAAATTTTGGGCTCTTGAATGTCATTGCAATTTAAATTTTTGTTAATCTCTTATGTCCTTGTTTTGGTCTTGAGTTTTGCCCAGGAGTGCAAAAAGCTAAGTGTGGGGGAATTTGATAATCACATATTTTATTCATTAAGAAACTCTTATGTTTAGTCATTTACACTCTCTATATTCTTAATTGATTGAGTTTGGTATGATTTTGTGAGTTTGAGCTCAAATTGGTCCTAATTGAATATTTTCAGCATTATTGAGATTTGATATTATTTCTGTATTTTGGCCATAACTTGAGTTCCTGATATCTGATAATCATGAATTTTACCTTGTAGGAAAGCTAGGAGGAAGCTCTACAACTTTGATGAAGAGCTCGAAGTCCAATACAGATGTCTAAGGGACCTAAGTCTACATGGAAGTCAGAATACGAGTTCTGTCACTAGAATCCGAACGGTGTGCACTCATAAAATCATATCCCAAGCTATAATAATGGAGATGGGCTGAAATTTGGACAGTTTATAGTTAAGACCCAATTAAGCAACTTTCATGAAGAACACCTTTTGAAAAAATGAAGTCTAATGGGTCAGTTTGAGCTTGCAAGTCGGAACAAAGGTGCTGAAGTTGGGTTTGAGCAACCTGCGGTATTTGGGTCATATCTTGGGCTGTAGGAAGCCAAATTGGACGATCTAGATATGCATGTTATAGCCAAGACAAAGATCTACAACTTTTATGAAGAGTACTTTTCATGAATATGTTACCAAGTGGCTTCCAGTACTCAAGAAGGGGGGTGAATTGAGTAACAAAAACTTTCGCAAAAGCCTCAAACAAATAAACTTTGCTGAATTTAAATATTAAAGGATGTGAAAGAGATAAGAAAAAGAAGAACAATTAATAATTAAATCGCAGGAAATAGTAAATAAAGTGCATAAAGAAAAGAGAATAAGGGAAGAAAAACAGGCACAGTATTTATCCTGGTTCGACCACCAACTACTTGTGGCCTACGTCCAGTCCCCGAAACACAATTCGAGATTTTTCACTATTCAAGACAAGCTTAACACAGGTGCTTGCAACCGTTACAATTAAGAGCACTTTTCACACACAGGAAAACTCTACCCTTGTGCTCAAGCCTCAATCAATTAGGGATACCTCACCTTTATACAATCCTGAGGGATACCTCACCCTCAATACAATATATTAGAGAAATAGATGAAGAAGAAACTCTCTCTAAGAGCAAATAATTACAATTGAAGCACTAACGAGCTTTGTCATAGATATCTCAAAGATTCAATGTTAAGAGCGTAGAAAAAGAGAGGAAATTGTGTAAAACTCATTTTCAACAAAGCAAGAAATAATCAGAATATTCGGGGGTTCATCAGAGGTGTCCCAGGCCTCTATTTATAGAGCTCGTAGAAGAAAATGGCCGTTGGGAGCATTAATTTGACATTAATTGATTTTAATTCTCGTATGAATTCAAAAACCAGAATCTGATTCCCGTGGGTTATTCGAATACCAGGAGGAGGTATTCGAATACCTCATTAAAAAGGCATGTTTCGAAATCAGGGTATTCGAATACCATATGGGGTATTCGAATGCCTCATTTAAAAAGGTTCATTCTGAAACTAGGGTATTCGAATACCATATGGGGTATTCGAATGCCTCTGTTTTGGCACAGCAGAAAGTATAAGTTACGAATCAGGTTATTCGAATACCATATTGAGGTATTCGAATACCTCTGTTAAAAACAGTTAAAAAACCTTTCTAAATTGCTTCGAAATGCTTATTTTTAATTTCTAAAAGCTTTGATCTTTCAAAAGTGATTTTAAAACTTCAGTTTAATTTAAGAAACAGATTATTTTAGATCTTTTAAAATTAACCATTGAGATATCTAATTGACAACTCCATACATGATAGATCCTAAGTCCTAAAGCTAATCTTTAAACACTTCAACTTGGTCTTCTCATCGTCCTTATGTTTGTTATCATCAAAATACATCTTCATTGTTGCATAGTAAACACATTCTCCCCCTTTTTGATGATGACAAACTATTATAGAGAAAAGCATCAGTACAAGAATAATTGGAATTCACAAGGTAAGAGACTTACATTCATATTCAGTATGTGCGTGCGTAGCTCCCCCTTAATGTTGGAATCCAATATTAGTTATTTTAACCTGTCTTTTCTCATAGTTATATTTTTCTCCCCCTTTGGCATAATCAAAAAGATATAACAGATATGTAATGCATAAAAGGAGGCACAAAGAGAAACAAAGAGACTGATTTTATTAATAAATTTGCCAACATAAATATACAATTAAGAAATAAAAGCTAACCAGCCAATACAAGAAGAAAAAAAATCCAAACAAGAACAAAGCCTAGAAATAGGCATCTGGCGGAGGAGGAGGAGGGGAATCAGAAGCCCGTGAAGATAGCAAGGCACGCAAGGCAGCTTGCTCATGCTCAACACCATCAAGTCTATCAAACAGAACAGAGAAGGTGTGCTCCAGATAAGCTCGGTTATCCTCCATATAAGCACGGTTGGCCTGTAAGGTGGCCATGACGTAATCCAAGGTAACTAAACCAAAGAAGAGAGCATGGGCGGCGAGCGAGCGAAGCGGCGGGGGCTACGGGGCGGCGGCGGCAGGGGGCGCGGGGCTGCGGGGCAGCGGCGGCGAGAGGCGGCGGGATCAACTGGGTCGTCCTCATCATCGTCAACTTCAACTAGGAATACCCAGCCTTCATCAGTCTTTATTATCTTCATTCTATTCAGCGTATAGGAACCAAACACATTATGATGAGTCAGCTGAGTTTTGCGCTCGGTCTCCACAATCTGAGGATACTTGCCTAGGAAGGCAGTTATGATCACACCATAGGGTAACTCAGAGCGTTCTTTTCCCTTAGCTCTCATCATGTGCTTCATAATGAAGACGGGCCAGTTTATCTGGTATCCTTTCTTCAAGATCCACAGCATAAACACATCATCTTCACTCAGGTAGGCGTAGTTCCCACCTCTAGGAGCTAGGATGTGGGCATAAACATAATGTAAGAGCCTGTCCTGACTCTTCATCATGCCTCATTTGACTCCCTTTTGAGTCGGAGGTAATGCCAACCCAGGTCCAAGCACATCTTCAATGGCTCGAATTTTGTCGAACCGCTAGACAAACTCTTCACTGTCTTCGTTGTTACGGCCAGCAGATTCTAATGCAAAGAAGTGAACCCAGTCCTGAGGAGTGATCACAATGTGCTGATCGCTAACATCAGAATGGAGTTCCAGACCCTCAATCCTCAGGTTGTAGTAGAACATCTTTACAAGATCAGGATAGAGGACCACCTTATAAGAGCAAAAACGAAGCACGCCCTGGAGGTTCAGCTGGTGTAGGAAATCAAATCCTCCTTCTTTTTCAAAGAAATCCAAATCTAGATACTTGGGCTGCACAAGGTTGCGTTCTCTGAAATGAGAAATGAAGCGTCCAAGGGTCTCTTGGTTGGAGGAGAGCCTTCGCAAATCCAACGGGTTGTTGCATGGCGCGGTTTTTGTGCGAGCACGCTTGGAGGAGGATGCCATGGATGGTGGTTTGAGGGTGAGAGAGAGGGAAAGATGGAACGGTTGGGTGGATGGAGGTATTCGAATAGGGAGGAGAGAAATAAGGAGGGAATGGGGAGGCCAAGAGTTTTGAGAAGGAAAGAGTGAGGAAACGGGTTTAACGAAGGGGGGGTTTATATAAAACTGACCCAAGGTATTCGAATACCTCAATTGGTATTCGAATACAGCCGTTAGGAAATGCAAAAGACTGGGCCATCTGATAAAGGGTATTCGAATACCTATGCAGGTATTCGAATAGACTTACCAAAATGACTTGGCCTCAATGTTGCAGGTATTCGAATACTTCTTAGGGTATTCGAATGCCCAGAAACAGGATTAAGTCACTGATAACATATAGCCTCAGGTTATTCGAATAACCATTAAGGTATTCGAATACACCTACTTATAAACCATGAAAACATACAAACAGATGATGGTATTCAAATACTTTCTCATGGTATTCGAATAACTTAGACAGAAAAACATGAAAATTAAGTCCAGAATGTATTTTTGAAGGTTAAAAACTTACCCAATTAAATTAGTACCTGCAAAACAGAATTGAGGATATCTCCAACGCTCAAGTCAGTAACAATTTAAGATTAATAAATCAATAAATAAGCAGCAAAGGTAAGAATTTAAATGCACGATTGATCCAAAATGCCAATTTCTCTTCTTAAATGAAAGAAAGAATCTTTAGGTAAAGGTTTTGTGAAAATATCAGCAAGTTGATTATTGGTTTCAACAAATTCTAACACACAATCACCTTTTTGGACATGATCTCTTATAAAATGGTGCCTTATCTCAATGTGCTTAGTTCTAGAGTGCATAATGGGATTCTTTGTCAGATTGATTGCACTAGTATTATCACATCTTATAGGGATGTGATCTAGCTGAAGACCAAAGTCTAGAAGTTGTTGCTTCATCCATAGAATTTGAGCACAACAACTTCTGGCTGCAACATATTCAGCCTCAGCAGTGGATAACACCACACTATTTTGTTTCTTGCTATGCCAAGAAACTAAGGAATTGCCAAGCAAGTGACATGTTCCACTAGTGCTTTTTCGATCTAATTTGCATCCAGCAAAATCAGAGTCAGAATAACCAATAAGACTACAAGTGGCACCTTTGGGGTACCACAAGCCCACTTGTGTAGTGCCACCTAGAAATTTCATAATTCGTTTTACAGCACTTAAATGCGACTCTTTAGGATTAGCTTGATATCTAGCACACATGCATACGCTAAACATTATATCAGGCCTACTAGCAGTGAGATAGAGAAGAGATCCAATCATACCTCGATATTTAGTAATTTCTATAGAATTAGCTGCTTCGTCTTTATCCAAGTAACATGAGGTACTCATTGGTGTAGCCATATGCTTTGAGTTGTCCATTCCAAACCTCTTGAGAAGTTCTTTGCAATACTTGGTTTGGCTAATGAACGTTCCACTCCTTGTTTGTTTGATTTGAAGTCCAAGGAAGAAATTGAGTTCTCCCATCATGGACATTTCGAATTCGCTTTGCATGATTTTAGCAAATTCCTTGCACAAATTTTCGTTAGTAGCACCGAATATAATATCGTCTACATATACTTGTACAAGAAGTATGTCATGGTTTTTATTTTTAATAAAAAGAGTCGTGTCAACCTTACCTCTTGTAAAATCGTGTTCTAAAAGGAACTTACTTAACCTTTCATACCAAGCTCGTGGAGCTTGTTTTAAGCCATACAACGCCTTTTTCAATTTGAAAACATGGTTAGGTAGATCATAATTTTCAAAACCTGGAGGTTGGTCAACATATACTTCCTCTTGAATAAAGCCATTTAAAAAAGCACTTTTAACATCCATTTGATATAATTTAAAATCCATGATGCAAGCAAAAGCAAGTAACATTCTAATAGCTTCTAATCTAGCTACAGGTGCATAGGTTTCTTCATAGTCTATACCTTCTTCTTGATTATAACCTTTTGCAACAAGTCTAGCTTTATTTCTTGTTATTATGCCAGCTTCATCAAGCTTGTTTCTAAACACCCATTTAGTGCCAATTATTGGATGATTATTAGGCCTAAGAACTAGTTCCCAAACTTGGTTTCGTTCAAATTGATTTAATTCTTCTTGCATAGCTAGAAACTAATGTTCATCATTAAAGGCTTCATTGATGTCTTTAGGTTCGATTTGAGAAACAAAAGCTAAGTGGTTACATGCATTTCTAATGGAGTTTCGAGTACTTACACCTTTGGATACATCACCTATTCCTTGATCAAGCGGATGATATTTTGAGGTACGCCATTCTTTGGGAAGTTCCAAAGCTTGTGAATCCTCTTGACTTTGTTTGTCTTCTTGCTTCTTGATTTCTTTTTCCTTGCTATCCAAATGTGTTTCCGCTAAGACTTCTGCAACATCATCAATAACAAGATCCTTTCTCGATCCATTTGGGTCAGTTTCATCAAATGCAACATGTATAGATTCTTCAATAGTCATAGTTCTTTTATTATATATGCGAAAAGCCTTACTATGATTTGAATAACCAAGAAATATACCTTCATCAGACTTAGCATCAAACTTGCCTAAGTTATCTTTTCCATTATTTAAAACAAAACATTTGCATCCAAAAACATGAAAATGTGTGACATTTGGCTTTCTTCCTTTGTATAACTCATATGGGGTTTTCTTTAAAATAGGCCTCATAAGGGCCCTGTTCATAACATAACAAGTTGTACTTATAGCATCCGTCCAAAAATACTTAGGAAGAGCAGCCTTATTAAGCATAGTTCTCGCCATTTCTTCTAAAGAACGATTTTTTCTTTCTACAACTCCATTTTGTTGTGGAGTTCTAGGGGCAGAGAAATTATGATTAATGCCATGTTCATCACAATAATTTTCAAAAACATTATTTTCAAATTCGCCACCATGATCACTTCTTATAGAAGAAATTTGAAAACCTTTTTCATTTTGAATAACTTTGGCAAGTCTTTTAAATGCTAGAAATGCATCATTTTTATTTGCAAGAAATAAAGTCCATGTAAACCTAGAAAAATCATCCACAATCACTAAGGCATAGTAATTCCCACCAAAGCTCATAGTTCTAGAGGGTCCAAATAAATCCATGTGTAAAAGTTGTAAAGGTCTAGTAGTTGAAACTATATTTTTTGCTTTAAAAGAGACCTTTATTTGTTTACCCTTTTGACATGCATCACATAATTTATCTTTAACAAAATTAAGCTTTGGTAGTCCAATTACTAGCTCTTTAGAGACCAACTTCCTTAAGTGATCTATGTGAATGTGTGCAATTCTCCTATGCCATCACCATGAATCATCATTCTTACTTAAAAGGCATTTCACATCATTTGAAGATATATCATCAAGACTAATCATATAAATGTTATTTATTCTATGACCAATGAATTTAACATGCTTATCATTTTTATCTTCAATTATGCAGTAATTTGAATAAAAAATTACTTTATTTCTTTTGTCACATAATTGGCTAATACTAAGAAGGTTATGTTTCAAGCCTTCAACAAGCAACACATTTTCAATAGAGGAGTTGGGGTTCTTACCAACTTTGCCTATTCCAAGAATTTTTCCCTTGTTGTTATCTCCATAAGTAACGTGTCCATGACTCTTGGGAATAAACATGGTGAATTTTGAGTCGTCTCCAGTCATGTGCTTGGAACAGCCGCTGTCGAGATACCAATTTGAGCTCCTGGCTTTCAAGCACACCTACAACACAATTTTAATTTTTAACCTTTGGTACCCAAATTTTCTTGGGTCCTTGAGTGTCAGTTTTGGGCAATGTACCCTTTGGAACCCAAACCATTTTTGTCCCAATTTTTGTGTTAACATTCTTTCTTGCATTGCATGTTGAAGCACTGTGACCCTTCTTTCCACAATAAAAACATTTAATAAATGGACTACTGGAAGTGCTTGAATAAACAAAGAAATTTTTATAAGATTTATGTTGATTTTTCGGATTATAACCAATTCCAGTTTTTTCAAAAACAACCCTTTGTTTTCCTAATATGATATTTAAATTGTCTCTTCCGAGAGTGAATTTGGCAAGAGTGTTCTTTAAATCTTCAATTTCTTTTTCAAGTATATGACATGAAGAACAAGAATACGAAGTAGAAGCATGTGAGGGATGAGATGAGCATGCATCAATAATTCCCAAAGTTTCATTTTCAATTTTTAATTCTTCAATGTCTTTATTTAAAATAAGAATTTGATTTTCTAGAGAAGAGATTTTTTTCTTAGAAGAAGAAATTTGTTTTGTGAGTTTTAAAGATTCGTCATGCAATTCTTCAAAGGCATCTTGTAACTCATCATAAGAAGGCATTAAAGTAGTATTGGAACTTACCTCATTTTCGCTTTCTTCTTCTTCTCCTTTGGCCATGAGACAAAGTTGAGCTTCTTCGCTATCTGAGTTGTCAGTTGAATCCATGTCGTTTTCATCCCATGCTATATAGGCTTTTCTTCCTTTTCTTTCCTTGAAGGGCTTCTTTTCAAGTCTCTCTTTCTTCTTTTAGTAAACTGGGCATTCCATTTTCATGTGGCCAGGTTTGCCACATTCATAGCAAGTAGGAGTTGATGAAGCTCCTTCGCCTTTGTAATAAGTCTTCTTCGGAGGGAAGGGAGGTCTTCTTTGCATTCCCTTTTTCCTGAGAAATTTACCAAATTTTTTAACTAACAGACTAAGATTTTCTTCGTTTACCTCAATGTTTTCTGAGCTTTCTTCATCTTCTTCATCATCATTGTCGATTGTTGAGGAAGTGGCTTTGAGCGCTATCCCCTTTTTCTTTTTATCGTTTTCTTCGCTTTGACTTAATCTGCTCAGTTCTAGTTCATGCTCATGAAGCTTTCCAAAGAGGGTAGCCAAAGACATTGCTAACAAGTCCCTCGATTCTGATATGGCTGTTACTTTGGGTTGCCAAATCCTGCTAAGACATCTCAACACTTTGTTAATCAAATCTTCGTTGGTAAAATTCTTTCCTAATGATGCAAGATGATTAACAATGTGGGTGAACCTCTTTTGCATTTCTTGAATGCTTTCTCCTTGGTTCATTCTAAACAATTCATATTCGCGAGTTAGAGAATTGATTCTCGACCTCTTAACTTCACTAGTACCCTCATGGGTAACTTGTAAAGTGTCCCACATTTCTTTAGCGGTTTTACAATTAGAAATTCTAAAAAACTCATCATACCCCAAAGCAGTGGTAATGATATTTTTGGCTTTTAAATTATATTGAACTTTTCTTTTATCCTCATCAGACCAATCACTTCTAGGTGTCTCGGTTTTTACACCACCGACAACGCGTGTAGGTATAAATGCGCCGTTTTCGACAGCATCCCACACATCTAGATCAATGGCTTCGATGAAGATCTTTATTCTTTCCTTCCAATATGCGTAACCATCCCCATTGAAAAAGGGTGGTCGGTTTATGGAAGATCCCTCTGAAAAACCATTTGAGGAAGCTATGTTCTCTTGAAGCGGCTAAGCTCTTTATACAAGAGTCTAGCTCTGATACCACTTGTTACCAAGTGGCTTCCAGTACTCAAGAGGGGGGGTGAATTGAGTAACAAAAACTTTCGCAAAAGCCTCAAACAAATAAACTTTGCTGAATTTAAATATTAAAGGATGTGAAAGAGATAAGAAAAAGAAGAACAATTAATAATTAAATCGCAGGAAACAGTAAATAAAGTGCATAAAGAAAAGAGAATAAGGGAAGAAAAACAGGCACAGTATTTATCCTGGTTCGACCACCAACCACTTGTGGCCTACGTCCAGTCCCCGAAACACAGTTCGAGATTTTTCACTATTCAAGACAAGCTTAACACAGGTGCTTGCAACCGTTACAATTAAGAGCACTTTTCACACACAGGGAAACTCTACCCTTGTGCTCAAGCCTCAATCAACCAGGGATACCTCACCCTTATACAATCCTGAGGGATACCTCACCCTCAATACAATATATTAGAGAAATAGATGAATAAGAAACTCTCTAAGAGCAAATAATTACAAATTGAAGCACTAAAGAGCTTTGTCACAGATATCTCAAAGATTCAATGTTAAGAGCGTAGAAAAAGAGAGGAAATTGTGTAAAACTCGTTTTCAACAAAGCAAGAAATAATCAAAATATTCAGGGGTTCATCAGAGGTGTCCCAGGCCTCTATTTATAGAGCTCGTAGAAGAAAATGGCCGTTGGGAGCATTAATTTGACATTAATTGATTTTAATTCTCGTATGAATTCAAAAACCAGAATCTGATTCCTGTGGGTTATTCGAATACCAGGAGGAGGTATTCGAATACCTCATTAAAAAGGCATGTTTCGAAATCAGGGTATTCGAATACCATATGGGGTATTCGAATGCCTCATTTAAAAAGGTTCATTCTGAAACTAGGGTATTCGAATACCATATGGGGTATTCGAATGCCTCTGTTTTGGCACAGTAGAAAGTATAAGTTACGAATCAGGTTATTCGAATACCATATTGAGGTATTCGAATACCTCTGTTAAAAACAGTTAAAAAACCTTTCTAAATTGCTTCGAAATGCTTATTTTTAATTTCTAAAAGCTTTGATCTTTCAAAAGTGATTTTAAAACTTCAGTTTAATTTAAGAAACAAATTATTTTAGATCTTTTAAAATTAACCATTGAGATATCTAATTGACAGCTCCATACATGATAGATCCTAAGTCCTAAAGGTAATCTTTAAACACTTCAACTTGGTCTTCTCATCATCCTCATGTTTGTTATCATCAAAATACATCTTCATTGTTGCGTAGTAAACACAGAATATGAAGTATAGTTGGTCGTTTTTGGCTTCCAAGTCAGGCGCGAAATTTTCATCCTCAACCACTCCTCTCACCAACCCACTCAACCACTCCTCTCACCAACCCACTCAACCACTCCACTCACCAACCCACTCTCACTAACCCACTCAACCACTCCTCTCACCAACCCACTCATCCACCCACTCCCCTTTGTCATTTTGTTACCCTAGACTTCTATAAAAGGGCACCATTGGTTATCATGAACAACAAGTTATATTCTCCTTCAATTCTCTTATAGTTTCTTCTTGTTTCTTCGTAGTTTCTCATAGCTCTTGTATATTTTGATGATTTCCTTCATTGTAATGGAGAGCTAAGCTACTTTCGGTCAATTTGGGACTCTTGAAGAGATTGTGGTTTGGATTCTTGAGACCTTGGTTATGTAATGTATTTGATTTATATTTGAATTCCTCTTCTCTTCTTCTTCTTCTGTTTTCTTGATCTTGAATGCATGAATGGTGATTCTGTTTATGTTTGATCTGATTTGATCTTGGTTTAAGATTAAGTATTGTGATGAAACTTAGAACTGATTGATCTGAATTAATCACATAACTGAAGATTGAGATTTGTGATGAACTGATTAATCTAAACTAATCACGTAATTGAAGAGGTTAGGTTACTGATTAGTGCCTAGGTTAATTGAATTCGGTGCTTAAATTGACATATATCTACATGAATGGTGCGATTGCAGATTTGTGTTTATCACTTGTCAATTGAATTACGACGATTGTCTAGTGTGAATTCTCGGACCTAATCTTTGAGATCTCGGTTAGATCCAAGTTAACCATTCAAATGTGCTTCAAATGTTTGTTGAAAGGTTTATGATTGAATCCACCCAATCTCGGATAGATTTCTGAATTGACTGTTCTTCTAATTGTTATTTCTCTTTAAATCTTGTCACTGTGATCCTTGAATCATCAAAACCCCCCTTTTTCTAACTTTCACTTGATTTGATCAAATTGCATCTACGATCCTTGAGGAGACGATTCGGTGTTGTTCACTATACTACAAGTTTAGGTAATAACTTCGGTTATAATTTTGACTGAGTTCGGCGCTCGTCATGTTTCCATAATGATTCCAAGGAAGAAGACTTATGGGCAATGAAGTGTGGAGAAGAGCTTGAGAGGCTTAGTTTAGTAGTTCTTTTTGAAACATGTATATTTTGTGCCTTGAGAGACCTAGTTTATACGTTTTGTACATATTTTGTATTTATGAGAAACTCAGACGTTATATATATATATATATTCATTTGTTCGTGGCTCATATTTTCTTATATAATGTTGACATATTATGTTAGAAATGTTTCAGTAATTAGTAGCATGCCTGAATCTAATTACTGTGGTATAATACAGATTATACTGTCGTTATTAAATTAAGGATGTCACACTTGATATATTTATGAGATATATTATGATGTGCACTTGGTATACTTATGAGATGAATTGTGATGTGCACTTGGCTTGCTTATGAGATGAATTATGATGTATTGGAAATTGATATGCTCTTTTAAAATGTTAAAGTTGAGCCATAAATTGAATTAAAATGTAAAGTACATCTTAAGTGCTCGAAGTTTAAAAGAAATTGGGCATAATCCTCGTACCTGAGGGTGATTCTTAGATGTTATTCCCTTATGAAAGGCAGCCCATTGATTGAATAATTGTTTTGCCTAGTGATGGAATTTAGAAACGATCCTCGTACTTGGGGATGATCCAAGATCTGATAATGAAAATGATCCTCATACCATGGGGTGATCCTAGATGTGAATCCTTTGCAAAAGGAAATGATTCTCGTACCTAAAGGTGATCCTAGATCTAATAAAGGAAATGATCCTCATGCTTGGGAGTGATCCTAGATGTGATTGCTTTGGATATTTTGCTAGGGTTACCTGGGATAGTGTTGTGTAATCTCCATTGAACTGTGGCGGATTGTTCCTACGAAATTTTGACAAGTTCTGTGCGTCCTCATTTGCCCTTTGATTCTGTTGCACAAGGACATCAGCCATCCTTTGTGTAACACCCTAAAATTTATTTTATTTATTATAAATATTCATTTTATAATATTTGTGATTTTTAGAAATTTTTCTAAGAACGCGTAATATTTTAATATTATTCCTTATTTTGCTTGCAAACTGAGCACAGCCGGGAAAATGAAATAGTTTTCTCGAGAACCTTGATATGTGGAAACGTGGATGGGGGATCTTACTAAACCCGAGATTGGATATGGTTTACGAGGTTTCACATTTTTTGAGAAATCTTATCAGATGAAATAATAAATCGCTGTGTAATTTATTATCCATCAGACAATTAATACTGACTTCTGTCAACTGTAACAATTGTCCATTGGATAATAGCATGTATTAAAAATCCTATCACATTATCCTAATGTAATCCACTTTATGTCTAATCAAATCCACTTTAATTCAAAAATATAGTATTTTAATCAAAACTTCTTTGAGAAGCTCTGACCACCAAATGACTAATGTGCCCTTGGCTCGTTGGAGAAGCCATTCTCCCCCCTTCTGTCTCTCCTATTGCTGCGACAATGATGCCCTAGGGAAGCCAAAAATTTGCTTCCATACGTATCACATTTCACTCAAATTATCATATTTCCTACTATCACTTTCTCTCTCTAACTTTCATCTTCATTTTCTCTCCAACTTCTCTCTTCTTCTTCCTTCTTCCCTCATGGTTTTGCAGCCCAAAGGTGACCATTTTTCTTCATCTTCCAACTTCACCAACACCATTTCTACATTCCTCTCATTATCCTCTACACTTCCTATTTGAAGAGTTTCTTCAAAATCCATCATCTTCACCATTGCCTTCCAAGAACAAAGCTTAAAGCTTTAAGGTAAAGCTTCCATTTTTCCTTTTCCTTCTCTTCATTTTCATGTTCCTTGGTCACATTGGTGACCAAGGATTCATGTTTTTCAAGACTTGGTTGTTGATTCTTTGTGTTTGAATTTCTAGGGTTTTGGAGAGCCAAAACCGAATCCACCAAGAAGCACTAAGGAGGCCATTTTCATGTTCTTCCTTTAGGTAAGAGGGAGATTTGCTCACTTCAAATATTATTGATGGTGAGGAGACCTTGTGTAATTGTTGATGGAGAAATCCATGTTTGAATGCTTACTTTGTTTGATGATTTTTCATGTTTATGTGCTCTTGATTGAGGTTAATGATTGATTTGTGATTTTGAATGCATTAGGGATGTTAGAATGCTTGAAAATGTTGGATTTAATAAATGAAAAAATTGAGGGTTTACAAACCTATTGAGAGGCCACGATTTGGCCATGGATTTTAAGGATTGGAATTGATTTTGTGTAAAATGAGACTTAGGTAGTTGTGTATTGAAAGATTGATACATGAAATGAAGAAGAATTTGGAACCTTGCTGACTAGGGAGGCCATGACCTCTAGGAGAAATTTTGGAATTCAAGTGATGCTTTGATGTATCTTTGGGAATTAAGGACTTAAATATATATATATATATATATATATATATATATATATATATATATATATATATATATATATATATATATATATATATGTATGTATGTGTGTGATATTGAGAATTGGTTTTATGCCATTGTGAGTTCATATGTGGAACTAAGTATTTGTGAATTGTACTTGATGAATTGTGGCATGATATGGTTGAGAATTGTCTATATGCCATTATGCTATGTTCTATGAGAAATACTTATTGATGAATATGCATGTGATGCATTGTTTATGAGGAACATATCATTGATACACATACATGATGTAAATCGAGGCGTCATGCATATGTGATGTCCGTTGGACTTTATTAAGAAAGGCGATGTGTGCCTAGGAGATTGAATAACACCTTTGTATGGGTGCGAGTAGACTAAGCGTAGGGTCATAGTGCTTGACCTTGGGAGCGTCGGGGTGCAGGTGTCTCATAATAGACAGTGGCAGCTCCACTGGGGCCGTGGGATAGACCGATGCAAACACACTGACGATCCAGACCGAGACACTGTCCTATATCACGATCAACTATTGAGGTGCCATGTATAAGTCATATTGCGCAAATATTTTTATGAGATGAAGCACATTATTTTTAAGGCAGACGAGATACTAGCATGACTCTTTGATCATTCTCTCCGAAATGTTTATGTCTAGCTCCATAGAGTAGGATTTTTGGTACCGTAATGCATTTTGTATTGTCCATTGTCAGTCTCATATTTCATCGAGCATAAGCACTCACGGTTGTTAAATTATCTACTTTTACTGTTGATATAATTATCTAATTAAATAAATTATTTCCTGCCTGAGACTCTATTGATACTTCTCTTTTATTGCTTATTTATTTATTGCTGTTATTTTTATTCATTACTATTGATGAATATATGTGCTGTAATGCTATGTGGGCGTCCAACGCCGTTCTGTTTTCTTGCTGCCATTTTGGTAATGAAAGCTGGGTGTCTCACATCTTTTCCATATATCTGTACTTTTGTTTAAATTATGTGTTTCTAAGAAGACGTTCATGAGGAAGAAAAGGAGGCGCCTGAGTTTCCTAGCTTTTGGCCCGATTATGACTAGTGCTGATTGGAGATGTCTTCGCGTTCACGCTGATTTTTGGGGTATGCTAGGAGGAACTTTTATGGAGGACTGGACTATTGGCACATAAACTTGAGCATGGACTGTTGCATCTATCACGAGAAGCTGACTGTGTCTTTAGCCTGGGGTCATTATTGAGACACCCCTTGATGTAGCAACCAGAGCGTAATCGTCATTACACCATAGTTACTAAATCCAAGTGTGTCACAGTCATGATAACAGTAATTTAATTCTCAAGAGAGTATATATATATATATTTTGACAATTTGCATAAGTAGAAAATATGAGCCTCAAATGAAATATAAATATATTCAACCCATAATACAACCACCGAAATAAAATCATATTCCTTATATATATATTTTATAGTCAATTTACACAAATCACTAATGACATAGAATAGAATAATTACAGAGTCCAATAAAATACAGCGGCAATAAAAACAATAAAGGGGGAAAAGTAGTAACCCAGGGATGGGTACTACCAGCAGACAAAGCCGCAACCCCATATGTACATGACGCACAGCATCCCAGTTGACACGATAGGCATCAATGCCTCCACGTAGCTGCACTCTTACGTAGTCGAAGAAATCTTGTCCAGACGCTCAAGCCAATCGACCAAGGTGTGGTCCGTCTTTATCTTTGTCACGATCTTTTATCAAATATAAATATAAAACAGAAATGCATAAATATAGGAAAGAGGTAAGACATCCTACCATCATTACCAATTATAGCAGCCAGAAACAAAATGGCACAACGCGCCGAAATAGTAGTTCAAAATAGTATTTCCAATTAATAAACGGTAGATCCAACAGTAAGCAAATAAACAATTCTAGGTAGATGTTCATTACAGTAATGATAAGACAATTCACAATTACGGAAAATAATGATTTACAATGACAGATTATTTCATGATGCACATGTACGCTTTCCCAAATTCCTACTCCATGGAGGTAGACACAAACAGTCGGAGAGAAAGATTAGGAGATATGTTTGTAACTCGACTGCCGCGGCCAAAGTGCTATAATCAATAATTTTCACGTGCACATCCAGGCATTGTACAGACATTCCACGCTCGATCACGATATAGGATAGTGTCTCGGTCCGGATCGTTGGTGCGTTTGCATCGGTTTGCCCCACGGGCAGAAGAGCTACCAACTGCCCATTGTGAAGGACCCGCACCCCGACGCCCCCAAGGTCAAACATGACCTACACTAGTCTACTCGCACCCGCACTAAGGTGTGTTCAATCTCCTAGGCAACTTGGCCTTACAACAGTCCACAGGACATTCACAATGCATAAGACTCTATGCATGAACATGTATGATTCACAATTTCATACAATTCCATAATATGCCACAATTGGCCAAGATAAGCATCAACACATAAATGGTCACTCACATAGACCCATAATGTCATAATATTAAAATCAAATAAGGTAATACATTTCTAAGGTCCATTAATTTTTATTCTACATGATTTCAATATGGCTTGCTCTTATTACAAATTGATCACCAAGAAGACCACCCTTTTTGGCCCAAAAACCGTGACCACCAAGGAGGTCTCAAATCCAAATTTTTCCTTTCATTAATTCCATCTTGTCACTTGATTAATTTAAGTCTTGTACTCATCATAATTTGTCCACAATTTTACCCAATTTCCAGCTCAAAAATCGTGGCCACCCAAGAGGGGTTATCAATTATTTTTCTTCCATTTTCAATCACCTAATCCAATCCAATATATTATTATACACAACCAATCAATCCAATAGCATAAACAAAGTAAAATCAACACACAAACATACTAATTACAAAATCAAAGAATAACCCTCATTAGGGTTTTTTCACAAATAACACAACCAAGGTTCCTAGATGCTAATAGAGGTTGAGAAGGAGTGTCTTCCTCTTACCCAAGTGAAGAAATCAATAGAAACTCCAAGAAATCTCCTTGTAATTTCGGATTGTATCTCCAAGAAACCCTAGAAATTTGACTTGATTAGAATAGCATATGGACATGAAAAAATGGAGTGTAGATGGTCATTAGAACATCATTGAAATCGAAAATGAAGAGAAGAGAAGAAGAGTCTTGAAGCTTACCATAAAATCCTAAGCTTGAAGCTTGAAGAAAGTGATGAAGATGGTGGAATTTCAAGATGCTCCAAGCAAAAAAGATGTTTAAGAGGTAGAGTGGATTAAGAAAATGTGGTTGGTTGGAAAATTTGTGATGGTCTAGGTGCGGGAGAAGGGCTGGCCGTAGCTCTCATGTAGAGAGTGTAACACCCCGAAAATTTATAATTTTAGAATAAGTGATCAGTTTACAATATTTGGGATTTTTAGGAATTTTTCTGGATTTTTCAGAGAACGCGAAATATTTTAATATATTCTTCGTTTTGCATACGTATTGAACAGAGTCGAGAAAATGAAATATTTTTCCCGAGAACCTTGGACTATGGAAACGTCGACGGGGGATCTTACTAAACCCGAGGTCGGACACAGTTTACAAGGTTTCATATTTTTCGAGAAATCTTAACAGATGAGATAATAAAACACTGTGAAAAATTTATCTGTCAGATTTGTTAATGCTGACTTCTGCCAACTATAACCATTGTCCAATAAATAATAACATGTATTAAAAATATTATCACATTATTCAAAATCTGATTTTTGTATCACATCTACTAGTTTTAATTTCAAAAGAAGGATTAAATTTAATCCAAGCTTGTTATGGGAAGCTTCCTAGCAATTTCCCTTGTAACACATTTTCTCTCTCTTCCCTCCCCACTCTTCTTACACGACAGATGGCATTGAAAGCCCATAATCATATTTTCATTTTATCTCTTCTTCTTCTCCTTCTTTTCTCTTCTTCTTCTTCTTCTCTTCTCTTCTTTTCACCATCGTACACACACTCTCATTGGAGATCATCTCCATTGTTTGCTACAACTAAACTCATATCTAGCTTTCTTCCATCATTCCAAGACCATTTTCCTTGAGGCCATCCTTGGTTCTTCTTCTTCTTCCTCCATTTTTCACCATTGAAGCTAAAGCTTTGAGCTTGGAGGTAAAGTCTTAACCTTTCTTTCACTTTCTTCTCATTTTCGTTTTTCTTGGTCACTTATGTGATCAAGAACTCATTTTTCCATGGTTTGAGTGAACATTATGGAAATCACTCACATTGGTGTTCTTCTTGAAGGAAAAACGAAAATCTAGGGCAAGAAGAGGTAACACCTTGTGTTGTCTTCCAAATAGGTAAGAGGGAGATGATCCTCTTCAACCAATCTTGGTAGTAAGGGAATGTCTTGCATGTATGTTGTTATTGATTTTTGAATCCATGTATAAAGTTCTCTCATTTTTATGTTGTTCTTGATGATAGTGTATTGTGTTGGGTTTGTATGATTTATTGATGCCTCTTGCATGATTTGAAGGTATATTTGAGTATCTTGTTGATTAAATATGATAAGGATTGGTTTGGTTTGAGTTGGAGGACCTGGAGAACTTTGTTTTCTGCAAGTTTACGCGTGGTAATCGATTACACGAGGCTTGTAATCGTAGTTTACGCGTGGTAATCGATTACACGAGGCCTGTAATCGTAGTTTACGCGTGGTAATCGATTACACGGGGCTTGTAATCGATTACCAAGCTCTTAAAGATACAAAATCGTGATTCTGGAAATCTGGTAATCGATTACGTCTGGTGTGTAATCGATTACAGAGATTCTGTTTAGCTTGTAATCGATTACAAGAGGAGTGTAATCGATTACCAAGCCTCTGATGTCACGAAATGGTGCTGCTGGGAATCACGTAATCGATTACAACTTGTGGGTAATCGATTACGGAGGTTCTGTCCAATTGGTAATCGATTACCACGGTTGTGTAATCGATTACCAGGGCCTTGAAGTTACGAAACGTGATTCTGGGAATCACGTAATCGATTACAGAGGTTCTGTTTCTCAGGTAATCGATTACAAGGGTGATGTAATCGATTACCAAGACCAAAAATGAGATTTTTGAGCTGGAAATGATTGAGATTATGGTTCTTTGTCCTTTGTAACTCAAACATAACCTATAAACCATGGATTCAAGGATTTTACTTTACTAAATTGTGATAGGAATGTGCATTCATACCAATAGAGAAGAAATGATTTTGAATATGGAATTCTTGGATCCATGACATGGAAATTATGGTATGTGTGTAATGAGGAATATATGTTGATGTTGAGAATTATTGATGTAGTACTCAATGAGATGAGAAATGATGATATGCCATTGAGGCAATGTTTTTAATAGATATGTTGTTGATATGTCATGTTGATCATTGAATAATGCTTATGTGCCATTGAGGCAATGCTGATGTTGAATGCATCATTGTTGAACATACATGATTGGACATTGTGTCATCATGCATGTGTATTGTCTGTGGGACATTGTTGAGAAGGCTATGTTGCCTAGGAGTTTGAATAACACCTTTGTGCGGGTGCGAATAGACTAAGCGTAGGTGTCATATGTTGTTGGCCCTAGGGGCGTCGGGGTGTGGGTGTCTCACAATAGACAGTGATAGCTCCACTGGGGCCGTGGGATAGACCAGTGCAACACACCGACGATCATGCCTGAGACGCTGTCCTATGTCGCGATCAACTGTTGAGGTGCCATGTGTGAGCCATTTTGCGCAAATGTTTTTATGAGATGAGCACACTATATTTTTAAGGCTAACGATACACTGGCATTACTCCTTGATCATTCACTCCGAAAATATTTATGTCTAGCTCCATGAAGTAGGAACTTTGGTACCCCTGTTGCATTGTGAGTTGTCAGTGACATGGTCCATTGAGCATTTATAATTGAATAATGTGTTTACTATTATGACTGTGGTATTTATTTGATTCTTGGTAATGCTAATGTTGCTAGCTGGCTATGGATAATGTTATCTATTGTTCTTTGCTGCTTTACTCTCGTTAATTGCTTTCATGTATTACTATACTTGTATGTATTAACTGTGTCTTACATGAACGCCGTTTACTTTCTTGCTGCCCTGTTGGTACTGAAAGCTGGGAATCTCACCTCTTTCCTATATTTGTGCATTTCTATTTTACATTTATGTTTGATAAAAGATCGTGAGGAAGATAAAGAGGGACCATACCTTGGTTGATTGACTTGAGCATCTGGACAAGATTTCGTCGACTACGTAAGAGTCCAGCTGCGTGGTGGCATTGATGCCTGTCGTGTCAACTGGGGCGCCGTGTGTCACGTGTATATGGGGTTGCGGCCTTGTTTGCTGGTAGTACCCATCCCTGGGTTACTACTCCACCCCTTTAATGTTTTTATTCCTGCTGTATTTTATTTGACTTTGTAATTATTATATTCTATGTTATCAGTGATTCATGTAAGTTGGCTATAAACTATACATATAAAGAACGTGATTTCATGCCAATGGTTGTATTAAGAGTTGAATACATTTATATTTCATTCATGGCTCATATTTTCTACTTATGCATAAATGTGAAAAAGGAAAAATTAAACTTGTAAATTTGAAAACTAGTGTTATCATGACTGTGACACACCTGGATTTAGTAACTGTGGTGTAATGACGATTACGCTGCAGTTGGTATATTTAGGTGCGTTACATTTTGGTGGTATCAGAGCAGTTCATCCTGTTGAGCCGGGGTATAGACTTGCTATGTTTAGGCATACTAGAATTTGGTCTGTTGTGCACTTCCTTGTCTCTTGATTGAGATGATGGGAAAGGAATGCATGGCTTGCCGTAGGTTGAATGTTGATGGCTACTGTTATACAGTTGTATGATATTGAGAATTGGCCTACTCAATATTTAATGTTCTGTGTGTACAGGAAACTATGACTTCACCTAGGCATACTGTGTTAGGAAAATAGGATTTTTTTTGTGAGGAGATCAAAAGGTTTTGGAAAAATCGATCTTCTGGAGAAAGAAATAGTTGGTGTAAACTAGATTCGAGAAGCAGTTTGGAAGTTGACGGCTTATGAGGGATTACGCTGTGGAAGCGGAATAAAGAAGTTCGAGATGGAGATTGTTCAGTTGTATGGAATTGAATTTGTCATGTTTGAATTGTATGAATTGTATGACTCTTTGTATTTGGTTTTCATAGGGAGATAACATTGTTTGAAGTAATTTTTGTTTGTTGTAATTATGTCCGTCTTCAGAGAGATTCAATGGCTCGCCGTAGACATGTAAGAGCGATGGCTCGTGATAGACGTATACATGTGAGTGCGGAACAAGACAATAGGAGTATGGCTGCGACTGCCGAAGAAAGGCAAATGATAGCTGCTGTGACAACTTACCAGGATCAGAGGGCCACGCAACAACAAGAATTGGAAGTTGAGGTTCAGAATCTGTTGGAGGACAGTCGGCTTTGGGGCAAACTTGGACTACCTAGATTCCAAAAGAGGAATAATAGAAAAGTTAACCAGTTTAAGCGGAAGCCATACGCACGGGTATCAGGGAAACAACAACAACCAACTTCTGGACAAAGTACTAGTGGTGGTGTATCCAGTCAGACCCCAACATCCTCGCCAAGATGTATGAAATGTGGAAAGGAACACTTCACGAGGGAGTGTAAGATCAAAGGGATAATCTGTTTTAGATGTGGAAAGCCTGGACACGTCTCCCGCAACTGCAACCGAGCAAAGGCAAATTCTTCAGTCAATGCTGTAAGGGCTGTGGAACCCCAAGCAGAGGTCAGAACTTATACCCTGGGAGGTGCTGAGACTTCAAAATTCGGAGATCAAAACCGTGAAAGTTATACCTCAAATGATGATCCCATAATCGTGCTGTATAATTCTGGGGGTAACTCCTCCTTTTACAATTTGTGACTGTATGGATCACTTGGATTCATCCTTATCTTTATTATCTTCGGCTTAGTTGTTTCCATTTCTGTTACTAAGACTTGTCGTTGACACCTAAGTTATGTAACCTATCCTATTTCTATTAAAGATCGAGTCTTTTGTTAACCTATCTTGCTTACCTTGAATCATATCTATTCGAGTCCATGATTTTAGAAATTGATTGGTAGTTTTCTGATTATTGTCGGCTAGGTCGTTCCGATAAAAACCTTAGAGATTTTTGGAACTAAGACTTTTAAACTCGTAACGGCCAACATGGTCTAAGCCTCATAAAAGAAATGAGCCTGAGGGTACATGTAATGTTCTCCGTAGAGGACCAAGAGTAAAGGGAATATAAATGCCACTTTAATAGCCAAAGAGTTCCGCGTGTTGAGCTAAGATGCTGTCGATTAAGGAGAATAATAAAAATTTCTCGGTGATACGAGGATTATCGCCAGTTAAACAAGATTATGATCAAAGATGAGTATTCTCGGAGGAAGGTGAATGATTTGATAGATCAGCGAGAAGGAAATCATTGTTCTCTCCAAGATAGATGTATGTCCTAGTCACCGATGGATTCGTGGAGATAGAGAATGTCCCCAAGATGATTTTTCGAGTGTGCTTTCGACATTATGGGTATCCCGTGATGTCAGCCGGAGTGACAAACACTCATGTTGTATTCTTGGACAACATGAATTGTATTTTCTATCCTTACCTAGAACGGAATCGTCGTTGTCATTAATAATGACATTCTGACCTATTCTTGAAGATATGGAGAGATACGTTGGACATCTCAATATAGTTTTCCTAACTTTAAAGAAGAAGGAGTAAGCGCCAAAGTATCAGAGTGTAGATTCTCGTTTAAGGAGGTTCCGTTTTGGATCATGAGATTCCAAATGGAGGAATCGTGTGGATTCACAAAAAGGTTGAATCAATTCTTCAAAAGGAAAGATCGAAAACTGTGAGGGAGGTTCATAGCTAGTGGGATTAGTTAGTTCTTATCGAGGGAGTATCGACAGATTCTCAAAGATAGTTAGACAACTTGCTCAGCTTACAAAAAAGAGAATCAAAACTTTTACGGACCAGCACAGGCAGAGAAAGTTTTCAAAGGTTGAGGAAATATTCCGATTTTGATGTTGCCCAATCTCAATGAAACCTTCGAAGTGTTTTGTGATGCTTCACATCAAGGTTGGAATGCACTCGTGAAAAGCTGGGGAGTTGTGGCTTGCGCCTTACGGTAGTTGAGGGTGCATGAGGAAAATGCCTGATCCGTGACTTGTAATTGACCGCTGTTGTATCAGCTCTAAGAATATAGAGACACTTTCTATATGGAGCAATATTCAATGCCCTTCGCTGTCACAAGAACCTGAAGTATTTATTCGATGAGAAAGAACCAAACATGAGGCAGAGAAAGTGACTAAAGATTTTGAAGGATCATGATCTCTAACTTTAGAGTCATCTTAGAAAAGAAAACGCCATGGCAGACGCTTTGAACCGGAAACTGCCTAATACCTTCATTTATGATGGTCGAGAAAAAGGAATTAGTAGAGTAATTCGAGGACAGGTAGCTGCCGTTAGAAATAACGATGGATGAGGTATGTCTAGATATAGTCACTATCTTGAATGATTCGTTGGGAAGGATTCAAGAGAAGTAGAATAGTGACCAATTTCTACAAGACAAGGAGAGGCTATTAAGATGAAGCATGGTGTCAGAATGCGAGGAAAGAACTCGATGGAATCTTAATGTTCACAGGTGAAGGTTGCAATATCAGATGATTTAGAACTTAAGGAGTTCATTCCCAATGAAACTCACAAGAGTAAACCGAGTTTACACACCAGAGTGATCAAGGTATTTCAAAATCTAAAACAGAAGTGATGGTAACAATGGATGAAGAAAGACGTTGCTAAATACGTGTCATCTTGTTTGGTCTGCCAGAAATCGAAGATTGAACATCAAAGACCAGTTGGACTGTTACAACCCTTGACTATCCCCGAATGGAATGGGATAGTATTGCCATGGACCTTGTTGTCGGGTTGCCAAGGACTAAGAAAGGAAATGACTCAATATGGGTAATTATGGATCGGCTTGCAAAATCAGCTCACTCTTTGCCAATCAACATAAGATATCCATTGGAAAAGTTGAGTCGGATATATGTTAGTGAAATTGTCAGACTTCATGGTGTGCCCACAAGTATCATTTCCAACAGAGATCCAAGGTTTACGTCTAAGTTCTGGAAGAGTTTTCAAGAAGTTATGGGAACGAAGTTGCGATTGAGTTCGGCATACCATCCGCAGACTGATGGCTAATCAGAGAGGACAATCCAGTCATTAGAGCATCTGCTAAGAGCTTATGCGATAGAGCAAACTGGAGATTGGGATGAAATCTTACTATTGATGGAATTCACCTACAACAACAGTCACCATTCAAGTATAGGGATGGCGCCCTATGAGGCTCTATATGGGCAGAGGTGTCGGAAGCCTTTGTGCCGGTATCAAGATGGAGGACGGCTTACCGTTGGACCTGAACTCATTCAGCAGACAACTGAGAAGGCTAAAATGATTCAGGAGTAGATGAAAATGGCCCAGAGTCTGTAGAAGAGTTATGTGGACAAAAGAAGGAAACCTCTTGAGTTCGAAGAAGGAGAGCATGTCTTCTCGAAAGTCACACTTACGACTGGGGTCGGTCGTATCCTCAAGCCTAGAAAACTCACTCTTGAATTCTACGGACTATCCTAAATTCTTTTCGAGCTGGTTCAGTATCCATAACTAATCTTTGCTATTTTTTCTTTTTAAATCTTCAGGATGTCTTCCATATGTCATGATCACGAAAGTACATCTCTAGACCCAGCCATATCATCGAACGGGACACAATACGGTTAAAAGAGAGTCTGACCCATGGAATGCTTCATGTAAGATCGAGAGTAGGAGAGGAAAACCACATGGAGGCAGGGCGATCACATTGGTAATAACAATTTGAATTGACGTGATTAGAAGCGCGATATGGAGGCCAAAAGATAAGGTGAAGAAACCACATCGATATTTATCCTAAGGAATGAAAATTTCGAGGATGAAATTTCTATTTGTTGGGGAGAGTTGTAACACCCCGAAAATTTATAATTTTAGAATAAGTGATCAGTTTACAATATTTGGGATTTTTAGGAATTTTTCTGGACTTTTCGGAGAACGCAGAATATTTTAATATATTTCTCGTTTTGTGTGCGTATTGAATAGAGTCGGGAAAATGAAATATTTTTTCCGAGAACCTTGGACTATGGAAACGTCGACGGGGGATCTTACTAAACCCGAGGCCGGACACAGTTTACAAGGTTTCATATTTTTCGAGAAATATTAACAGATGAGATAATAAAACATTGTGAAGAATTTATCTGTCAGATTTGTTAATGCTGACTTCTGCCAACTATAACCATTGTCCAATAAATAATAACATGCATTAAAAATATTATCACATTATTCAAAATCTGATTTTTGTATCACATCTACTAGTTTTAATTTCAAAAGAAGGATTAAATTTAATCCAAGCTTGTTATGGGAAGCTTCCTAGCAATTTCCCTTGTAACACATTTTCCCTCTCTTCCCTCCCCACTCTTCTTACACGGCAGATGGCATTGAAAGCCCATAATCACATTTTCATTTTATCTCTTCTTCTTCTCCTTCTCTTCTTCTTCTTCTTCTTCTTCTTCTTCTTCTTCTTCTTCTTCTTCTTCTTCTTCTCTTCTTCTTCTTCTTCTTCTCTTCTTTTCACCACCCTACACACACTCTCATTGGAGATCATCTCCATTGTTTGCTACAACTAAACTCATATCTAGCTTTCTTCCATCATTCCAAGACCATTTTCCTTGAGGCCATCCTTGGTTCTTCTTCTTCTTCCTCTATTTTTCACCATTGAAGCTAAAGCTTTGAGCTTGGAGGTAAAGTCTTAACCTTTCTTTCACTTTCTTCTCATTTTCGTTTTTCTTGGTCACTTATGTGATCAAGAACTCATTTTTCCATGGTTTGAGTGAACATTATGGAAATCACTCACATTGGTGTTCTTCTTGAAGGGAAAACGAAAATCTAGGGCAAGAAGAGGTAACACCTTGTGTTGTCTTCCAAATAGGTAAGAGGGAGATGATCCTCTTCAACCAATCTTGGTAGTAAGGGAATGTCTTGCATGTGTGTTGTTATTGATTTTTGAATCCATGTATAAAGTTCTCTCATTTTTATGTTGTTCTTGATGATAGTGTATTGTGTTGGGTTTGAATGATTTATTGATGCCTCTTACATGATTTGAAGGTATATTTGAGTATCTTGTTGATTAAATATGATAAGGATTGGTTTGGTTTGAGTTAGAGGACCTGGAGAACTCTGTTTTCTGCAAGTTTACGCGTGGTAATCGATTACATGGGGCTTGTAATCGATTACCAAGCTCTTAAAGATACAAAATCGTGATTCTGGAAATCTGGTAATCGATTACGTCTGGTGTGTAATCGATTACAGAGATTCTGTTTAGCTTGTAATCGATTACAAGAGGAGTGTAATCGATTACCAAGCCTCTGATGTCACGAAATGGTGCTGCTGGGAATCACGTAATCGATTACAACTTGTGGGTAATCGATTACGGAGGTTCTGTCCAATTGGTAATCAATTACCATGGTTGTGTAATCAATTACCAGGGCCTTGAAGTTACGAAACGTGATTCTGGGAATCACGTAATCGATTACAATGAGATTGTAATCGATTACAGAGGTTCTGTTTCTCGGGTAATCGATTACAAGGGTGATGTAATCAATTACCAAGACCAAAAATAAGATTTTTGAGCTGGAAATGATTGAGATTATGGTTCTTTGTCCTTTGTAACTCAAACATAACCTAAAAACCCTGGATTCAAGGATTTTACTTTACTAAATTGTGATAAGAATGTGCATTCATACCAATAGAGAAGAAATGATTTTGAATATGGAATTCTTGGATCCATGACATGGAAATTGTGATATGTGTGTAATGAGGAATATATGTTGATGCTGAGAATTATTGATGTAGTACTCAATGAGATAAGAAATGATGATATGCCTTTGAGGCAATGTTTTTAATAGATATGTTGTTGATATGTCATGTTGATCATTGAATAATGCTTATGTGCCATTGAGGCAATGCTGATGTTGAATGCATCATTGTTGAACATACATGATTGGACATTGTGTCATCATGCATGCGTATTATCTGTGGGACATTGTTGAGAAGGCTATGTTGCCTAGGAGTTTGAATAACACCTTTGTGCGGGTGCGAATAGACTAAGCGTAGGTGTCATATGTTGTTGGCCTTGGGGGCGTCGGGGTGTGGGTGTCTCACAATAGACAGTGGTAGCTCCGTTGGGGCCGTGGGATAGACCAGTGCAACACACTGACAATCCTGCCTGAGACGTTGTCCTATGTTGCGATCAACTGTTGAGGTGCCATGTGTGAGCCATTTTGCGCAAATGTTTTTATGAGATGAACACACTATATTTTTAAGGCTAACGATACACTGGCATTACTCCTTGGTCATTCAATCCGAAAATATTTATGTCTAGCTCCATGGAGTAGGAACTTTGGTACCCTTGTTGCATTGTGAGTTGTTAGTCACATGGTCCATTGAGCATTTATAATTGAATAATGTGTTTACTATTATGATTGTGGTATTTATTTGATTCTTGGTAATGCTAATGTTGCTAGCTGGCTATGGATAATGTTATCTATTGTTCTTTGCTGCTTTACTCTTGTTAATTGCTTTCATGTATTACTGTACTTGTATGTATTAACTATGTCTTACGTGGGCGTTCGACGCCGTTTATTTTTGTGCTACCCTGTTGGTACTGAAAGCTGGGAATCTCACCTCTTTCCTATATTTGTGCATTTCTGTTTTACATTTATGTTTGATAAAAGATCGTGAGGAAGATAAAGAGGGACCATACCTTGGTTGATTGACTTGAGCATCTGGACAAGATTTCATCGACTACGTAAGAGTGCAGCCGCGTGGTTGCATTGATGCCTGTCGTGTCAACTGGGGCGCCGTGTGTCACGTGTATATGGGGTTGCGGCCTTGTCTGGTGGTAGTACCCACCCCTGGGTCACTACTCCTCCCCTTTAATGTTTTTATTCCCGCTGTATTTTATTTGACTCTGTAATTCTTATATTCTATGTTATCAGTGATTCATGTAAGTTGGCTATAAACTATATATATAAAGAACATGATTTCATGCCAATGGTTGTATTAAGGGTTGAATACATTTATATTTCATTCATGGCTCATACTTTCTACTTATGCATAAATGCGAAAAAGGAAAAATTAAACTCGTAAATTTGGAAACTATTGTTATCATGACTGTGACACACCTGGATTTACTAAACTGTGGTGTAATGACGATTGCGCTGCAGTTGGTATATTTAGGTGCGTTACAGAGAGAAGGAGGAGAAGAAGAAAATGAAGAAAGAAGAAGAAAGGTAGAGAGAGAAAGGCTTTAGGTTAAATGAATTTTGTGTAATGTATAATTAGTTAAGTGAAACTAATTTCCTTCCCCCTCCAAATGTGCTTCAGCCGTAGGTGTAAGGAGAGAGAGAGGGGAGAGTGTCTTGGCTTCCCTTGGAAGCTAAGGGCCATTTGGTCATTATTTGGTCAAAGCTTCTCAAAGAAGCTTTGATTATTTTATATTAAATTTGAATTAAAGTGAATTGATTAGACATAAAGTAGATTACATTAAGATAATGTGATAGAATTTTTATTATATGCTATTATCCAATGGATAATAGTTACAGTTGACAGAAGTCAGAATTTAATTAATCTGACAAATAAATTTTGTGCAGTATTATTTTATTTTATCTGTTAAATTTTTTTGAAAAATGTGAAACCTCGTAAAATGTGTCCAACCTCGGGTTTAGTAAGATCCCCCTTCGACATGCCCATAGTTCTAGGTTCATGGAGAAAATATCGCATTTCTCTAGTTCTTAATGCGCACGTAAAACGAAGAATATACTAAAATATTCGACGTTTCCAGAAAATTTCCAGAAAATTCTCAAAAATTGCAAATATTATAAAATGACTATTCATCATATAATTTTCCAATTTTTGAAGTGCTACAGTCATTTTCCCGACTCTGTTCAAGTTTTGCGCAAAACGAGAAATATATTAAAATATTCATCGTTTCCGAAAAATTCCGAAAGAATTCACATAATTCACAAATATTAGAAAATGACTATTCGTAGTAAAATAAATAATTTTCGAAGCGTTACACTGACCTCAGTAATTCTCTGCTCAGTGTGTACGTAAAACGAGAAATATATTAAAATATTCGACGTTTCCGAAAAATTTCAAAAAAATTCCTAAAAATCATGAATATTATAAAATGATGATTTATAATTAAATAGATATTTTTCGGGATGTTACAGTTATGACCCGCATATCTTTGATTTTACAACTTTTGTCCATTTTGAGTTTTACCTGCCTGTTAGAGATTTGTGGGATAACCTTTATTATACCCCACAAGAGGACTCTTTCCTCTCTACTGGCTAAGCTTCTGCTTGAAATTCGGTCGCTCTGATGGCGATATCATCGGATGAGGAGGACCCTGCTACGGTCCCTTCTCGTCAATCTTAGGGGCTGATACTGTCGGTGGCTACTGATGGCTAATTGTTTATCTTTTTGGGAAGCCTGACATTTTGCTAATTTGATGGGTGTAAATTTGTAATCATCTTGGGTGGGTAAAGTCTCTGACTTTTTGTATATTTTGATGATATAACTAAACAGGCTAGATGTATATAATATTATATATATAAATGTGAATGTATGACTTTTAATTTTGTGTCGATTTCTATTATATCTACAATTATTATTATCTCCTTACTTCAAAAAAAAATTATATGTGCACACGTCTTTTCGATAATTGAATACTATACAATTTAAGATACAAATTATTTAATTACATGTTAAAAATGAACCGGGTCTTTAACAATCAATGTATTTATTATTTTTTGCATTTTTGTTTTAATTTTGTTATGGTGTGACATTGCTTCTTCGTGAGAAGAGAAAAAAGGGCGTTACACTTTGTATTGCTATTACAACTTCAGTCATATTTTGATTGTTATCTCCCACATTTCCATGTCCACCTCTAGTATTCGTGTGCCCAGCTCTGGTATTCACATGTCCTCTTCCTCGTCCAGCCATCGTAATTCTCGAGATCAAACTAAACAATACAAGACAAGAGTCAAGTACTTATTACTTCAAAACAATATTGTTTCCTTTCGGAAACTAAACACATAGAATCACACAACACAAACAAGATAGACCTAACCACAAACCCAAAAGACTCTAACTTGGGCTCTGATACCAACTAATGTAACACCCACCGTAGGGTATCACATTTTAATGTTATTATTACCGGATAACCCCAAGTTATAAAATAATATATTATAATAAAAATACGAGTTATAAAATTACTTTATATCAATAAGATAAACTTAGCAGAAAATAAAAATATTAAACATCATCACAAATAATTTACATCATATACGTCATATAAGTACTGTCAAACTTATATATATACAGACTGAGTTCTCAAAAGTATTTAAACATTACTACATTACCATACTGGCCCAAGTACACCTAGCCAGTAGAACCCTCAGAAGGGTCCTCCTCGGGATTAGCCTTAGATTCCTCAGAAGGTAGAAATCTTGGTTAAACGTGTCATCCTACGGATAAGTGTCCAAGTAGACAATACAATGCTGATCTTAGATAGGACATGGTAACGACCGCCCCAATATTGCCTAATAGATAATAGAAATTCTACATGTACAAATATAGTAACAGAAAAGAAAAGATCTCCATGAAAGATCCTACTCATATTAACTGTCACACGTCCCTGATAGATAAGTCCCTCCTCATTGGGACTAATACGCCAAGCACCAGCTCCTCCATGAAACTACAATCTCACATACCCAAAGAAACTAGATCTGGTTGCCATCAAATCAGAACTCAGCCTCGTCAGCAGGAATCTGCTCCTCGCCGCCTTCTTGCTCAATACTTTGCTCAACGTCTTTACCAAATATAAATACAATACAAAAATAGGCATACAAGGAGGTGGGATTATTTACGCCAATACCAACATGGTAGCATGGAGACAGCAAATACAACATATCATACAGATATATCACACAATAATACATATATAATAAACAAAAAATATAATCATCTCATCCAACATTCCTCAACATTCGATAAATAAAATATCTCAAAGATATACAGATACGTACAATTTATGCATATGCTCATTGACTCATTTCTTACTCCATGGAGCTAAAACTCAAGTCGAAGAAATTGATCTAAAAGATCTATTTGTACCAACATGCCTCAAACCACGTGCCATAACTCTCATAAGTGTTTGCACATCTAGCATATACACGATAGTCTTTACCAGATCTTGATTAAGAATAGTGTCTCAGTCCGGATCGTCAGTGCGTTGCATCGATTCGATCCACGGTACAAAAGAGCTACCAACTGCCCATTGTAGAAAACCCACACCCCGATGCCCCCAAGGTCAACAATAAGTGACCTACATTACGTATATCACACCCACTCAATGAGTGAGCTATACGTTAGTAAATTTCAAGTCACCAATATATTTCTCATTATAACATGATTAATCTAAAAATTAATTCACTTTATAAAATAATTTTGAGGTTCAAACACTTTCAACCTCATTCTTTCCTTTTTATAAAACGAAATCTCATTTCTACAAATAAATTATTTTGTTTCCATTTTTATTTCTTGTTTCTTCTAACCAACTAAGTTACCATTTACAAATCATATTTTTACACAAACAAAACCATTAAAGCCTCCATGGCCGTGAGGTACTTGGTCTTTGAAACCAAAACATTTTGTTCATTTTTCTTGCTCTTCTAAGCATCCAATTTTATCATTCAAGAAAATATTAACTTGGAAACACCTATTTTGAAGTGTTGAGGCCGTGAGCCTCCTAGGCCATTGGAACCCAAAATAATTTTCCTTTCCAACATATATCATGACATATAATCATATATTATACTATAACATACATCAAGCATATCATGAAAACAATAAAATCATGTAAAGCATAAAAGCATAAACAAATAAATTTAAAACACATAAACACCACAAATAAATTTATACAACCATGGATATGAATCCTCACATGGATTCAACATCCATCAAATACAAGTTTATCTCTCACCACCATACTTGGTTGGTGAGATAGATCTCCCTCTTACCTCTTGGAAAAACCTCTAAAGCTCTTTGCTTTGCTTCTTGTACAAGCCCTTCAGCACCAAGAGCTTCTGAAACATAAAATAAACACAAGTTTATTAGCATCTAAAGCTTGAACAAGAAAGACCATGGATCAAAACATCGCCTAGAACAAGAAAATAAGACAAGGAGTGAAGTTTCCATAAACTCCACCTTAAAACCCTAGAACTTGATCTTGAAGAAAGTCTTTGAAGATGAATGATTTAGAACTTGGCCTTAACTACAAAGTGTCTTGGATTTAGGTAAAAGTTCAAGAAATAAGGTTGGTTGAAATTTTTGGAGAGTGAAGGTATGATCTAGGCCTCTTGGCTGTGAGGTTGTGTATAGAGAAAAGAAGAGATAAAATTTTTATGAAGCTTGGCTTTAGGAAATGATGATGATGAATGATAGAAATGAATCAAAACTCTTCCTATAACTTCCAAGCCATCAAAACCGTGAGCCCTCCCTTGTATACCAAGAAAATGTCTAAATACATCTAGCTACTTTTTGAGGCTTCAAGAGCCATTGATTGAATCAATGGTTGATCTTTGGTGTAGGTCTCTAAATGATAAGATTGAATTTGAACCATTGGATCTCTCCTCTATGAAACCTTAGCCATAAGATGCATCTCCACAATGGAGGGCCAAGAACTTCCCTTCATACTTTCCATCCAAGGGTCACAAAAGGTCCTTGCCACTTTGTGAGACCAACCTCCACCATAGATTAAATTAATGGTGGATATCCAAAGCCTTCATCACCAAGCTTGCTTCCTATTAGTCCTCCATAAAGTTGTCATAACCACTTAATTTGACTAACCAGTATAATATTTTTTTCTAGTTGCTATTATCCTACGGACAAAATTTACTGTATTTTTATTGCTCAATAATTAAAACAATATAAAACACACTAAAAGAAAATTTTGAAAATTATTTCTGATTTCAGGTTTAGTAAGATCCCCCAGCCCCGTCTCAACAGTACACAATTTTCTAGATCTAGAAAATTTTTACTTTTCCGAGCCCGCCTAGGCCCACACACAGCCCAAGTATAATATTAAAATAATCAAAAAAATATAAAATCTCACAATAATCCACAAAATCATAAAAATTATAAAATTTATGAAAATCAAATCAAATTAATAAAAATAATTAAGAATCAACAGAAATAATTAAAATACGTAAGATTTTCCCTGGACCGAAAATTATTATTTTTCTGACACGGAGTAAATCACACAAAACGATCAAATACAATCATGGAATAGTTAAAATAATTTTACAATACACGAAAATCACAAAATCATAGAATTCTGTTATTACTGTCAACTAGCTAAAATTTGGGGTGTTACAACATCTCCTGGGGTCATGGATATGAGATATCAAGTCTTCACATGGGTACATATTAGAGAAATTATGTATTCGACAGATCCACCATGAGAACGTTGTATGGATCGTTACGTGAGTGTTATAAGCGATTCTCACAGTGATAATGGTGTATGTAGTCATTTAACCTGAAATCACTACGATTCCTACATGAGGAGTTATATGTTTTAATGCTATCAAATGTCATCGATAACAAGGTGATTATAAAGTTAGTAATTGAACATACCGTGAATCATACAGAGGGATGTGAGTGACCAAGATAGGATTTTTTCCTCCTACATAATAGGAGTGATATCTGCGGCCCCCTTGACTGAGTGAGACTACGACATGCATGGCTATGCCCAAATGAGTCAATATGAGATATTGTTCTCATTTGTTATTACTACATCTACTCAAGTATCAGGAAATGAAAAATTGAACTATACAAGGGTGACACGTTCCATGCCTTGTGTTCAATCAAGATATATGGACAAAGAGACTAAACTACATGATAACATCAATCATGGAAAGGTTATGTTAAACCACTGACATTCTCATTACTTGGGTAGTAGCGATGTGTTGCTAAATACCACTCACTACTTATAATATTAAAATGAGATTTTAATATTGCTGCCAACGTTATGAGAACCTACAGGGTCGCACACTAAGAACATACTTAGTTGGAGCAATAAAGATCCAAGTTGGACTGGGATTCAATCATGGGCCAGACTCACAACTGATGAGTCTATGGTTGCACAACTTACCTTGCTGCTACTCTCACTCGTATAAGGCAACATTTATTATAAATAGCACTGCTAAGGGGCTGTCAAGGCACGCATACAAACCCTAGCCGCACTTGACGAAAATAGTGAGTAAGAGAGTGACAGATTTCTTTTCTCTTCACAACTAGCACTGTGGCAGTGAGGTTGGACTCCAAGACTGTGGACGTTGCATGTTTTGCAAGTCTGTTCGTGTGAATAACGTAGAGGCATCGTTGTTGTTGGGGTGCTTATGATTTGATTGTTTGTTTTCATCTTGCTTCAAGAGGTAAACTCAAAAAACACGGATTATGGTCCTCTTTTCGCATGCATCCTTGGTGGGAATTTTTGGTTTTTCACTGCATTTTGTTTCCCCAATTTCCAACAGTGGTATCAGAGCTAATTGCGAAACCATGATTCAGTTTTTCTATTTACGTGTTGTATGAAATAACATGTTTTGTTGTTCTTCTTTTGGTAAAAGATATGATCTTTAATATGTTATTTCAGAAAAAAAAAATGAATGAATAATTTTGCGAAAACATATTCTGTTAGACATATTATATACTAAACCATGATGATGTTTTCAAAACTGTGAACATGTTCATGTGTTTATATGTCTGTATGTCTTGGTGATGTTTTGTGGTATATATATATATACAGTGACGCGGCACAAGGAATCTGGAAACCTTGTTTATAGTCTGCGGCAGCATCAAACGTTGATGTCAAGCAACCTTGTTTCTAGACAGCGGTGCAGCGCAATGGTTCTGGAAACCATGCCTTGGTCTGCAGCAGCATCAAGTGTTGATGTCAAGCAAACCTAGTTTATGGAAAGCACAACAACATCATTAGGGGTTTTCCCGTGACATGAAGTGTTCATGTCCTCACGGTTATGAGGGTTCAAGTGTTGATACCCTAGCCGTCAAGGAGGCGTAAGAGGTTCAACTCTTGTTTACCATTCAATTCCCCCGTTGCATAATGTATGTTATTCAAAAGCACGATATTCAATTCTATTTTTATGACTCATAAAATAATAATGTATTATTATTTTGAGTTTATATGTTCTTTGTGGTATATGGTGTATGGTTATGGCCTTAGTCCTCTTTTTATGTTCTTTTGGTTATTTTAAATACGACTTGTATGTCGTCCCTTTCTCTCTATATTTTGGTTGTACATTCTCTTCTCACCTAACTTCCCTTGTATATAAAACAAGGTTTCTATGTAATGTAATCTTGATGTGGAGGCAAGAAGACGACATCAAATGAGGATGTTGGTGGGAGATGCTTAGTGAAACTGGTTCGCTCCCTAAGTTTAGTTTTTGATACTCTTATTGGCTTGGGAGAATCAATGCATTAAGGGCAATAACCATGTCATATTCTTTTATGCTTTACATGTATAAGATGCATGAATGCTTATGGTATGTTAAATAGTTTAATAAATGGTGAGATGTAATAATAATTATAAAATTCCCTCAAAGCAAATATTAAGTCATTGTGTGATGCCTTCTAATGCGTGGCACTCGCAAGGCTAGTATTGATTTAGTGTAGGTCTACTAAAGCATGATGCCTTTATCTATATTAGTAAAACGCGATGGGATAAAGATAATATCCAACTGTCAACCATTAGGTCTAACTTAACTAAGCTATTTCAATAGGATTGAAGACTTAGAGGCATAGAGTTGGGCTTTCGTCCATTAAATGGACCTGAATAAGTGTTATTCACCTAACTATCAAAGAGTTGCTTGTGATGTAATTAGAAAATGTGTCCTACCTAAATAACCAAATTTTGAGTGACTAGCCAAAGCTGACTAAAAGCTATGTGAAATATAGATCTTGGCCCACTAGGAAATCTTACGATGGGATTTTCCAAGTCAATGTTGAGGGTCGTTGATTTGAATAAAATAGTAGGAGGCATATTTAATTAAAGACCTTGTTAAATATATTTATGACCTGATACTTACACTTTGTATATTTCTGTTAATGGATTACCATGACAATAAACACTTCAAGTAACTTATTATTGCAATCCATCCTTGAGAAAGACAAATTGTCTGGGACAAATTTCCTAGATTGGTACAAGAATATAAAGATTGTCCTCAAACATAAGAAAAAGTTGTATGTTCTAGAGCAGCCCATTCTTGAGCCACCAGCTGCAAATGCCCTAGAGTTGAAAATGACGCATATAAGAAGAGCATCAAGATGACGCCTTGGACGTCGACTATCTCATGCTAGCCACCATGAACTTTGAGCTTCAGAAGCAACATGAGAACATGGATGCTTACGATATGATCGTGCACTTGAAGAAGCTCTATCAAGAGCAAGCTAGGCATGAGAGATTCAAAGTCTCTAAGGCACTTTTTCAGTGTAAACTGGTAAAGGGAAGCCCTATTGGTGCTCATGTGCTCTCAAAATGATTGCGTACATTGAAAACCTAGAGAGGCTTGGTTTCCCATTGGGCTAAGAGTTGGCCACTGATTTAGTCCTGCAATCGTTGCAAAAAAGTTTTAGTCAATTCATCATGAATTACAACATCAACAAAATTGAGAAATCTCTACCAGAGCTGCTAAACATGTAAGAACTGTTGAGCAAGACATTAATAAAGGAAAAGGAAAGGCCATTATAATGGTCCAAAAAACTAAGGGCAAAAACCCGTTGAAGAAGCCCAAGGACAAATGGAAGGGCAAGGGCAAGGAGAAATTCAAGCCCAACACTTCCACCTTGAAACCTATGGGCGGAGTGGCTAAGGAAAGTGTGTGCTTCCACTGTGGTTAGACTGGACATTGGAAGAGGAACTGTGGCAGGTACCTAGAGGAGCTTAAGAAGAACGGAAGTGAGACTTCCACTTTAGTTATTTTTGTTATAGAAGTCAATTTATCTATTTCTGCATCATGGGTATTAGATACTGAATGTGGGTCTCACATTTGTGTAAATGTGTAGGATCTAAAAAAGAGTAGACCATTGGCTAAGGGTGAAGTCGACCTACAAGTTAGAAATAGAGCAAAAGTTGTTGCTTTAGCCGTAGGGACTTATTTATTATCTTTGCCCACTGGACTTGTTATTGAGTTGGAGAACTATTATTTTGTGCTTGCTATTAGTAGGAATATCATTTTTGTTTCTTCTTTGGACAAGAAAGGTTTTACTTTTATAATAAAGGACAAAAGTTGTTCTATTTATTTGAATGATATTTTTTATGGTAGTGCATAACTGACTAATGGACTTTATGTCCTCGATCTTGAAATGCCCATCTATAACATAAATGCTAAGAGGTTCAAATCAAATAATATGAACCTAACTTATCTCTGGCATTGTCGTTTAGGCCACATAAATGAGAAATACATCTCTAAACTCCATAAAGATGGATTCTTGGACTCGTTTTATTTTGAATCAACGAGCTGAGTGAGCCTTATTTATTAGGGAAACTAAGCAAGGTGAAAGGGCTGGGCTAGTGATCTTTTATGCCTCATACATAGTGATGTATATGGACCACTAAACACACTAGCTAGAGGTAGTTTTCAATACTTCATTACATTTACTGATGATTTCAATAGATATGAGTTTGTGTATCTTAAGAAACACAAATCAAAATCCTTTGAAAAGTTTAAGGAATTCAAGAATGAAGTACAAAACCAACTTGGCAAGAGTATTAAAGTTCTTCAATCAAATCGAGGTGGTGAATACTTAAGCCAACAGTTTGATTATTATCTAAAAGAGTGTGGGATAATATCTCAACTCACTCCCCCTGGAACACCACAATGGGATGGTGTTTTTGAAAGGAGGAACCGGACCTTGTTGGATATGGTTTGATCCATGATGAGTCACGCAAACCTTCCAAACTCCTTCTGGGAACATGCTCTATTAACAGCAACTTTCACACTTAACCGTGTTCCATCTAAAACGGTTCAAAAGACACCATATGAGATATGGACTGGGAGACAACCCAGTATGTCTTTCATGAAGATTTGGGGTTGCGAAGCTTATGTGAAATGTCAAGTTTCTGATAAGATTGGGCCCAAATTAGATAAATGCTTCTTTGTGGGGTATCCCAAGGAAAGTAATGGATACTATTTCTATAATCCTACAGAAGGCAAAATGTTTGTCGCACAGACTGTTGTGTACCTAGAAAGGGAGTTTATTTCCAAAGGCACCAGTAAGAGGAAAATAGAACTTGAAGAAATTCAAAATTCATAGAGTAGCAGCGAACCGATGGTGAAAATAGAGCAACATCCACAAATCGTTGTGGAACCACAATCTTCTCTAGTAGCATAAGACCCATATAGGTCTAACACAATACATCATCAACCAGAAAGATGTGGATTTCTCGTGACCCAGCAAGGTGACGCACTGCTCATGGATCAAGATGAGCCTATAACTTACTAGGAAGCCGTAATGGGCCCATAATAGGAGAAATGACTTGAGGCCATGAGATCTAAAATTGAATCCATGTATGCCAACTAAGTATGGACCTTAGTTGACCCACTTGAAGGGGTAAAACTCATTAGGTGCAAGTGGGTTTTCAAAAAGAAAACTTACATGGATGGTAACATGTATACCTTTAAGGTGCGATTGGTGGCTAAAGGTTTTAAGCAAATTCATGGTATAGACTATGATGAGACTTTTTCCTCAGTTGCTATGCTTAAATCTGTTCGAATCTTGCTTGCTATTGCAGTATACCACGATTAAGAAATATGGCAAATTGATGTCAAAACTGCGTTCCTTAATGGAAATCTTCTCGAGGATGTGTACATGACACAACTTGAGGGTTTTGTCACTCCACAAGATACTGGAAAGGTGTGCAAGCTACAACAATTTATTTATGGATTGAAACAAACTTCTAGTAGCTGGAATCTTCGTTTTGATGATACAATAAAATAATTTGGTTTCATCAAGAATGAAGAAGAATCTTGTGTCTACAAGAAGGTTAGTCGGAGCATAATTGTCTTTCTGGTGTTGTATGTAGATGACATACTACTCATTAGAAATGACATCCCTACCTTACAGACTATAAAGACTTGGTTAGGGAAATGTTTTTCCATGAAGTACTTGGGTGAAGCCATCTATGTATTAGGTATCAGGATATATAGAGATAGATCACAGAGACTGCTTGGCCTAAGTTAGGGTACATATATAGACAAAGTGTTAAGACAGTTTAACATACACGAATCCAAGAAAGGACTCTTGCCTATGTCACATGCTATAAGCTTATCTAAGACTCAATCCCCTTCCACCCAGGATAAGATGGATTGCATGAGCAAGATTCCATATGCATCGGCTCCATATGCCATCTCGTATGCTTTAAGCATGATGAGTAGGTATCAGTCTAATCTCAGTGAGAGTCACTGGACTACTGTCAAGAACATCCTTAAGTACTTAAGAAGGACTAAGGATTCGTTCTTGGTATATGGAGCTGATGAAGAGCTAGTTATAAAGGGTTACATTGATGCTAGCTTCCAGACCGATAAGGATGACTCCAGATCGCAATCGGATTTTGTTTATTGCCTTAATGGTGGAACTGTGAGTTGGAAGAGCTCAAAGCAGGAGACAATCATTGATTCTACCATAGAGGCTGAGTATATTGCTTCTTCCAATGCAACAAAGGAGGTTGTTTGGATCAAGAAGTTCATTACTGAGCTTGGTATAGTTCCTAGCATTGTGGATCCAGTAGGCCTCTATTATGATAATAATGGAGCCATTGCACAAGCTAAGGAGCCCAGATCTCACCAGCGATCTAAATATATACTTAGGCACTTCCATCTCATTTGTGAGATCATCGATAGAGGAGATATGAAGATATGCAAAGTACCAATATATGATAACATCGCAGATCCACTGACAAAGCCTTTTGTGCAACAAACGCATAAGGGTCACACTAGATCTTTAGGCATTAGACATATGCTTGATTAGCTCTAGTGCAAGTGGGAGATTGTTGGTGTATGCCCTAGAGGCCAATTTATTTTGACCTTACTAGCTTACATTGTATTATACTATTTATTTAATATATGAGGCATTTTATTTATTGTGTTATTTATGATAAACATAATAAAGTCCTTAAAATAGTAGGTTTTATTGCATAGGACATCAAGTGGATGACTTGATCATGAGATCCTATTGGATAGAAATAGATCATTATTCTTAAATGTCCCTACTCAAGTATTATTGTTAATCAGGACAACAATAATGCATTGAGACTAGTATGTGCGTAGACTGATGGCCACATCTCATGGGTCATAAATATGAGATATCAAGTCTTCATATGGGTATATATTAGAGTATTGATGTATTGGACTGACCCACCATGAGAATGATGTGTGAATCGTTACGTGAGAATCATAAGTGATTCTCATAGTGATAATAATGTATGTGGTCCTTTGACCTGAAATCACTACAATTCCTACATGAGGAGTTATATGTTTTAATGCCATCAAATATCATCTGTAACAAGGTGAATACAAAGTTAGTAATTGGACATACCGCGACTTATGCAGAGGGATGTGAGTGACCTAGATGGGATTTGTCTCTCCTACATGTGTGCCCAAAATAGGCCACAAGTGCACGAGTCATACAAGTAATAAAATGAAGAGTAAAGATCGTTTCCTCGAGGATAAGTTTACTTCCAATGCTAAGTATCAACCAATAACTTATATAATTCTATTCAAGAACATAAAAATTTAGAAAAGAAACATAAACTACAAACTAAAAAACAGTAAATATAACGCACCTAAATCTAGCCACCGCAGCACAATCGTTATTATACCATAGCCACTAGGTCCAGGCGTGTCACAGTGTCAAATATAACACCCTTGTGAGGATGTCACATTTATGAATAAAATAAAATAAAAACAAATAAAATTCTACCCAAGTTGTAAAACATTTGTTATATAGTAATATGGGTTGTAAAATTTTTCCAGTTAAACAGAATATTACGGAATAAAATAACACAGAACATAACATAAACAAACTGTTATCACACATAATATACATATGTTTTTATTTCAAGTAGTACAAATAATTTACAACTACAAATATTTAAATCAAAACAGTAAACAAAGCAGTAAGAAGTCTATATATACAAAACGCAAACGCGCCTAAGTACACATCACAGAACTCTAACCCTCTGAAGGATCACTCTCGGATGAAACTTCAGGTGATAAGTATCCAGGATGCCTCGACCCTCTATGGACTCTAGTCCGTGCTGTTGACACGCTGCTAATTTCACTAGGCGCATCGAACATACCACCCCAATGACGCCTAAGAGATAGCAGTAGCTCTACATGTAAATATAACACAGTAGAAAAGATAGGCACTCCATCAAACTCTGTACGTATGGTCACAGTCAGACGCCCTACGTACGTAACTGAATCTCTATCCTCTCGCAGACGCCAGGCTTCAAAGCCTCCGTGAAAATCCAACCTCACGAAACCAAAGAATCCTGGTAGCGTCATACTGACTCAATCAATCCTGGGGATATGGATGATCGGATGGTTCTTGATCGTCGAACTAATCCTAGGCTTGCTGCTGTTGCTCTTCCTCCTCGGGGTATACAAAATCAAGAGGTTGTTCCTCTTCCTCAAACTCTTCTTTCATAACATAATTTAAAATATAGGAACACATACAATAAAGAGGTAAGACAATTTATATCACCACAAACATGGTAAATAAGAAAAAAACAATACAACAGATATAGCAGTTCATACAATATAACATACCATAACAGCATAAATAATAATATAAAATAACACAAAAATTAAGTGTAACAGCATCACATAATGTCATAGATAAAATGGTACAGATAATAATATTATAATGCATAACACATAAGTCATATGTAATGCGACTCAACCCTACTCCATGGAGCTACAACCACAGACATCAGAGAGAATGACCTGCAAGTTCTATTAGTACCTTAGGCTGCCCAACCAACTATTGCACTGTCTCACATTGTGTCTATAGCCCACTGTCCAAAACATCGTGGTGTAGTACACAGTCCAAACATCGTGTAACTACAGGCATTATACTAATATAGCTCTTACAAGATCTTGATTAAGTATAGTGCGTGTCGATACCACTAGTATGTTACCAGTTACCACGGCCCAGAGGAGCGACCAACTGTCCATATGTGGAATAATCCGCACACTAATGCCTCCAAGTCCATAAACAAATGAACCACACTACGCTTATCACACCGACAACACGATGTAATTCACCTCGTCAATCAATCGCCAATTCCACAACGAATCGACTTAACTCTAAAAATATGAACAGAACTATAATTACCAAAATACCCTTCAAATCTCAAATAATTACTAAAACGCCCTCAAACATCAAACGCAGTACGTCCCACTTGACAGTACTGTTTCTTCATCTGTCCGGGTCCACCACTTTGGCCCGACAGTAAAACTTACTATTTTCGTCAATCGCGTAGAAATTTTATCGTGTTTTCACAATTTCATCATTTTTACAAACGTTTTTAAATCGCGTAAATATATTTTATTGTTTTTTAAATCGCATACTATTTTTAAATTGTTTTCTCAATCGCGTAAGATTTTTAAATCATTTTCTTGTCCGAATCCCTTAAAAATCACTATTTAAATAAACAAAAAATAATATTTAATATGTTTGAGTTACGTAGAATATTTTTCATACCGTATACAATATATTGGATATCTTTTCTATCTTATTTGTCTATTTTTAACAAAAATTAACAGTATTCTGCTTTGAAAATCTATAACAATGGTTTTCTAAATTTTTCTGTTAAAATTTCTTTTGATTATATTACAACCATCTAATTACACTTTTGAAAACTACTAACGGGCTTCAAAACATAAAGTGAGCTTTACGTTAGAAATTTCACAAAAGCTACTGTATTTTCTCCTAAACAGTAAAATCATTAGTTTTAGCTTTTTAAACTTAATCCAATCTTTTTTATTCCTTAAAAGTCATTGTACTAAAAATCTTTTTGACATTATTACTTAACCTTGATTGAAAACAATATTAGAAACTAAAAACACTTAACTTTGGCATGTTGGCCGAAATCCATAAACTTGTCATTTGATCTATAGATTTGTTTTTCTTGCTCTAAATCAATTTGTATCTTGTCAATTTACCTAAGTTAATTAAATCACTCTTTTAGAAAATGGTTGAGAACATTTTGGTTCCCATTTTGTGTTGAGGCCATGAGCCTTGGATTGGTGCTCTTTGGAACACACATGCAAAACTTGCATATTATTCACATCCTACTAATTATTCATGCATTACTAACACATACAATATATTCAAAGCTTGTAGACATGCATATCAATACAAATCACAATTAAGAAAGCTATTACAACAAGCACACAAATGAATCCTTATGGATTCTGCAATCACAAACAATTCCATTTTCTTATCACCACCCAAGGATGATAAGATTCAAGTCTTCCTCTTACCTTAAATGAAGACAAACTCTTCTCCTCTCCTTCCTATAGATTTCGGTTTCACCCTCCAAGAACCTAAGGATCTTAAACAAAATTTTAAACAGTTACTACTATAAGAGAAAACCATATACCATGGATCAATCATGGCTTATGACCTTAGAAATAAGATTAGAAAATGAAAAATAAGGATTTTCACCTTCTAGGTAGAATCTCCAAAGTAGTTTTTCAAGCTCAAAATGATGGATTTTGAAAGAACTCTCAACTAGAGATGATCTTAGAATTGTGTTTAGGTTTAGAAATGTGAGGTAGATAAAATTTTGGGTGAATGGATGTTGGTGTAGGAGTCTTGGCCGAATGGACCTTCAAAGGAACATCAATGGTGTTTCTTGTTTTTGATGAGAGAAAAGCTTAAGTTAAAAGATAGAAAATGAAATAAAAATTGGCTTCCTAAGGCTTATGGCCGTGGAGCTCACCCTAGGGAGGTGTCCACTTGGTTGGCTTCATCCAAGCCTTAGAAATAATCAAAGGCTAGCATAAACCCTTGGCCTCCAAGCTTAGCTCTCATTGGTTGATACTAACCTAGTCATTGCATGACTATGCACTTCTTGGAGCTTCCAAAAGCTCTTGGCCGTGTGGCCTCCTTAGGCAACTAACCAAGTTTACTTCTCCTTAGCTATTTAGTTACACTTAGGTGAAACAATCTAATTACATATCTAACTAGTTAGTTACTTAGGTTAACTTAGTTAACTTGGTACTAATAGATTTTTACTAACTTAGAAACCAACTAGATAGTTAAATAATTTACTATCACTTAGTTACTTAACAAGTCTTCTAAACTAATTTAATTAGGTTTCAAACTAACTAGCTTAGGTTTTCTAGTTATAAACTAATTAGTCTAACTACTTTTGTTGACCTCTTCCTATTGGTTAGAAATTTCAAGCCTACTTCGTTGACTTGCTCTCATTGGCTTAGAAATCTCTCTAGCCAAAATCATTGACTGTTTCTCTAAACGTAGCTCTCGCAAAACATTTTTGAGTCTACTGTCATTTATTTATACTTCCTAATAAAATAATATTATAATAATATAAAATTATTTTATTTCACAGTAAAATCCTAAAAATTAAAAGATTAATAACAGTATCATTCAGAATTGGGTTTAGTAAGATCCCCCAGCTCTGAATAATTAAAATAAGATTTTCGCGATGCAAAAATTATTATTTCCCTGTCCCGGAGCAAATCACACAAAAAGTTCAAATAAAATCACAGACAGTAAAATATAACACTGTATCACATAGAAAAACAACAAATAATACAACTCAGGACACAACGGTCATTTATCCTAAAGTTTGGGGTGTTACAACTCTCCCCTATAAATAAAAATTTTGTCCCCGAAATTCGTTATACATCAAAACAAATAAGGATATTGCTCCCTCATTTTATCCTCTAGCTCCCAGGTAGCATCACCTGTCACATCATTCCATATGACCTTCACTAGCTCGATCATCTTCCCTCGAAGTTGCTTCACCTTTTTGTCCTCTATTCTAACAGGTAAAGTCTCGTAAGTCAAATTATCCTTCAACTGTACTTCGTCGGGTTGTATCACATGCGTCGGATCAAGAATATACTTCCTTAACTGAGACACATGAAATACATCATGCAGATTGGATAGAAAAGACGACAAAGCATTCTGATATGCTACAAGACCTATTCGTCGAAGAATCTGATAAGGCCCAATAAACTTAGGAGTAAGCTTTTTGGATTTGATAACTCTTCCGACACCGGTCGTAGGAGTCACTCTTAAGAATACATGCTCACCCTCCTCAAATTCAAGAGGTCACCTTCGCTTATCAGCATAACTCTTCTGTCTACTTTGCGTCGTCTTCATCTTTTCTTGTATCATTTTTACCTTCTCTGTAGTCTGTTGTACAAGATCTGGTCCAATAGTCATACTCTCCCCATCTTGATACCTACACAGAGGTGTTCGACATTGTCTTCCATATAACGCCTCATAGGGTGCCATCCCTATACTCGAGTGAAAACTATTGTTGTAGGTGAATTCTATTAAAGATAAAAATTCATCCCAACTTCCACGTTGCTCTAACACACAGGCATGCAACAAATCTTCTAAAGATTCTGTAGTCCTCTCCATTTGGCCATCAGTCTGTGGATGATAAGCTGAACTCAACCGCAATTTAGTTCCCATGGCTTCTTGCAAACTTCGCCAGAATCTTGATGTAAACCTTGGATTTCTATCAGAAACTATACAGGTAGGCACACCATGTAATCTGACAATCTCACTTATATACATCTGGGTTAATCTTTCCAACGAATACTTAAGATTGATCAGCAAGAAATGCGCTGATTTCGTAAGCCTGTCAACTATAACCCATATCGAATCACGACCTTTCCTTGTCTTCGGTAATCCAGTAACAAAATCCATCAAGATACTATCCCACTTCCACTCTGGAATAGCCAACGGTTGTAACATACCGGCTGGCCTCTGATGTTCCACTTTTGCCTTCTGACAAACCAGACAAGACGTCACACGTTCCGCTACGTCTCTCTTCATCCTTGGCCACCAAAATAACCTTTTTAAGTCTTGGTACATCTTGGTCTTCCCCGGATGCATACTCAAATCACTAGTATAAGCTTCATCTAGAATCCCCTTCTTAAGCTCAGAATCATCGAGTATACAGATTCTTCCCTTGAACCTTAAGATTCCATCTGACCCTTCCTCTACTATCGCCTTATGACCTTGCTTCAACAATTCTCTTTCATTTTGTAAAAACGCATCTTCCTCTTGTTTATCTCGAACTATATCAAGCAATTCATTTATAATCACGACCTTACATAGGCGAATTCTTCCAGGCACAAACTCCACTGACAACCATAAATCTCAGAATTTGTTAATCAATTCCTCCTCCTTTATCATCATTACTGAAACACTGATCACCTTTCTACTCAGCGCATCTGCTACCACATTAGCTTTTCCTAGATGGTATTGGAGTTGACAATCATAATCCTTTAAGAATTCCAACCATTGCCTCTACCTCATATTCAATTCTTTCTGATCAAACAAATACTTTAAACTCTTGTGATCACTAAAGATATTGAACATTGCTCCATACAGAAAATGCCTCCACACCTTCAATGCAAAAACCACTGCAGCTAATTCCAAATCATGGGTTGGATAATTCTTCTCATGAACCTTCAACTGTCTAGAAGCATAAGCCACTACATTCTGGTTTTGCATCAATACACATCCTAACCCTTGGTAAGAAGCGTCACAATACACATCAAAAGTTCCGTTAGAATCCGGTAGAATCAACACTGGTGCAGTTGTTAGCCTCTTCTTCAACTCTTGAAAACTCGCTTCATGTTCTTCCGTCCATTCAAAAGCTTGACTTTAACTCGTGAGCTGCGTAAGCGGTCTAGCAATCTTGGAAAAACCTTCGATAAACCTCCGATAATATCCAGCAAGTCCAACAAAACTTCAAACTTCTGTCACCGTCTTAGGCCTTTCCCATTGCAAAATAGTCTCCACCTTCGATGGATCTACCTCAATACCGTCTTTGGAAATCATGTGACCTAAAAATTGAACTTCCTCCAACCAGAACTCACACTTCGCTAACTTCGCATATAACTTCTTTTCTTTTAGAATCTGAAGAACTATACCGAGTTGTTCAACATGCTCTTCTTTGGTCTGAGAATAGATCAGAATGTCATCGATAAAGACAATGACAAATCTGTCTAAGTATGGATGAAAAATCCTATTCATATAGTCCATAAAGATGGCTGGAGCATTCGTCACTCCAAAAGGCATTACCTGATACTCATAATGTCCATAACGAGTTCGAAAAGCTATTTTAGGTACATCCTCCACCTTAACACGAATCTGGTGATATCCCGATCTCAGATTTATCTTAGAAAATACCACTGCTCCCTTCAACTGGTCCATCAAATAATCAATCCTCGGAAGTGGATATTTATTCTTTATAGTCACCTTGTTCAGCTGACGATAATCTACGCAAAGTCGAGAAGTTCCGTCCTTCTTCTTGACTAGAAGTACTGGCGCTCCCCACGGTGAAACGATAGTGTGCACAAACTGTTTCTCTAACAGTTCCTCTAATTGCTTCTTTAATTCCACCAACTCTGCTGGAGACATCCGATACGGTGCAATTGAGATAGGACCTGCTCCTGGTACTAAATCAATAAAAAATTCGATCTCCCTCTCTGGTGGCAAACCAGGTACATCTTCGAGAAAAATCTCTGGAAATTCATTGACAACAGGAATGGTACTCAAATCTTTCTCACTCTTGACCTCTAACGAAGACAATAGCATATATCCCTGCGCTCCATCTCTTAGCAATGACTTGACTTTAACAGCAGTCAAGAATCCAGACTTTTCTTCCTTAGGAAAGACTAGGGTTTTGTTTGCATAGTCTATAAGGATATGGTTAGAAGATAACCAATCCATTCCTAGTATTACATCTAACCCAACAAGAGGCAAACAAATCAAGTTGACCGAAAGCACATGGTCCTTTATAACAACAGGACAATCCAAACATATCTTAGATGTAAGTATAGGTTTAGCAGTTGGTGTAGATACAATTAGTTTAAAATTTAGAGAAGACACAGGAAACTTCAATCTTTCTACACAATCATATGCAATAAATGAATGTGTCGCACCAGAATCATATAACACATTCAGAAGATTACTTTCAATGACACCTTCCCCTTGAATCAGATCCTTAGATTGTGAAACTTTCGTTCCAGTCATAGTGTATACTCGCCCCCCAGACCTTGGTTGAGTAGCACGAACATTTCTCACCGTTGGTTTCCTCTCTGGCTGAGTACAATCCTTGGCTACATGTCCAGGTTATCCGCAATTAAAGCAAATTGTTCCTCTGATTGAGCAATCAGTAAAGATATGGCATTTCTTTCTGCACTTAAAACATGTTGGCGTAAACGCTACTCTCTGTCCAGCTCTACTACCACTAGCATTTCCCCCAACAGGTGGTCGTTGAGGTTGATTCCCTGGTGGTCTAGAATACGGCTTGCGCTGAAACCGACTGTTGTTACTGCTACCACCCCTCTGAAACCTTGTTGGTCCGAAATTACGGTTTCTTAGATCCCATGATGGCTCCAACTCCTCGAGTCGTGCACAAGCATCTACCAAAGCATGAAACTGATTCATTCTCAAGGATAACACTCCTCGTTTCAATTCCACTCTCAGCCCTGCCTCAAACTTCCTACATCTCCACACATCATCCTGTCGAGTTTGAGCATAATCTGAGAACTGAGACAAACTCTCAAATTTAGAAGCATACTCATTCACAGTCATGTTGCTTTGATGTAAACCAAGAAATTCCATCTCCTTGGCATGTCTAGCACTCGCAAGAAAATACTTCTCCAGAAATACATCAGAAAATACCTCTTATGTAATTTCCATTCCTTCAGCTTGCAATAATCGGTGGGTTCCTCTCCACCAATGTTCACTGTCTCCTCTCAACATGAAAGTTGCATATGTCACCTTCTTGTCATATGTGCATCTCATTCCTTCAATTATCTTCTCCAAGTCTTGTATCCATTGACTTGCCTTCTCAGGATCAATCTCGCCTCTAAACTGCGGCGGATTGTTACGCCTAAATTCAGATAAATTTAGGGCATCAGCAGTAGCATCTTGCTGTTGAGTTGCTCTCTGATTCTGCTGAGTAATTACTTCAGCCATTTGCTGCATAGCCTCTGCAGCTGCAATCATAGGGTCCACAGCACGATTCGCATTCGCACGTGCTCCTCTTCCGCCAGACATCTTCTTTCTTCAACCATAACAAAGCAAAGTCAGATACATCCTTTCGGAAGTAAATCACAGAGAATCACACAACACAAGCAAAAACAGACCCAACCACAACCCCAAAAGACTCTAACTTGGGCTCTGATACTAACTAAAGTAACACCCATGTGGGGATGTCACATTTATGAATAAAATAAAATAAAAATAAATAAAATTCTACCCAAGTTGTAAAACATTTGTTACATAGTAATATGGGTTGTAAAATTTTTCCGGTTAAACAGAATATTACGGAATAAAATAACACAGAACATAACATAAACAAACTGTTATCACACATAATATACATATGTTTTTGTTTCAAGTAGTACAAATAATTTACAACTACAAATATTTAAACCAAAACAGTAAACAAAGCAGTAAGAAGTCTATATATACAAAACGTAGACGTGCCCAAGTACACATCACAGAACTCTAACCCTCTAAAGGATCACTCTCAGATGAAACTTCAGGTGATAAGTATCCAGGATGCCTCGACCCTCTACGGACTCTAGTCCGTGCTGTCGGCACGCTGCTAATTTCACTAGGCACATCGAACATACCACCCCAATGACGCCTAAGAGATAGCGGTAGCTCTACATGTAAATATAACACAGTAGAAAAGATAGGCACTCCATCAAACTCTGTACGCATGGTCACAGTCAGACGCCCTACGTACGTAACTGAAACTCTATCCTCTTGCAGATGCCAGGCTTCAGAGCCTCCGTGAAAATCCAACCTCACGAAACCAAAGAATCCTGGTAGCGTCATACTCACTCAATCAATCCCGGGGATATGGATGATCGGATGGTTCTTGATCGTTGAACTGATCCTCGGCTTGCTGCTGTTGCTCTTCCTCCTCGGGGTATACAAACTCAAGAGGCTGTTCCTCTTCCTCAAACTCTTCTTTCATAACATAATTTAAAATATAGGAACACATACAATAAAGAGGTAAGACAATCTATATCACCACAAACATGGTAAATAAGAAAACGACAATACAACAGATATAGCAGTTCATACAATATAACATACCATAATAGCATAAATAATAATATAAAATAGCACAAAAATTAAGTGTAACAGCATCACATAATGTCACAGATAAAATGGTACAGATAATAATATTATAATGCACAACACATAAGTCATATGTAATGCGACTCAACCCTACTCCATGGAGCTACAACCACAGACATCAGAGAGAATGACCTGCAAGTTCTATTAGTACCTTAGGCTGCCCAACCAACTATTGCACTGTCTCACATTGTGTCTATAGCCCACTGTCCAAAACATCGTGGTGTAGTACACAGTCCAAACATCGTGTAACTACAGGCATTATACTAATATAGCTCTTACAAGATCTTGATTAAGTATAGTGCGTGTCGAGACCACTAGTGTGTTACCAGTTACCACGGCCCAGAGGAGCGACCAACTGTCCATATGTGGAATAATCCGCACACTAATGCCTCCAAGTCCATAAAGAAATGAAACACACTACGCTTATCACACCGACAACACGATGTAATTCATCTCGTCAATCAATCGCCAATTCCACAACGAATCGACTTAACTCTAAAAATATGAACAGAACTATAATTACCAAAATACCCTTCAAATCTCAAATAATTACTAAAACGCCCTCAAACATCAAACGCAGTACGTCCCACTTGACAGTACTGTTTCTTCATCTGTCCGGGTCCACCACTTTGGCCCGACAGTAAAACTTACTATTTTCGTCAATCGCATAGAAATTTTATCGTGTTTTCACAATTTCGTCATTTTTACAAACGTTTTTAAATCGCGTAAATATATTTTACTGTTTTTGAAATCGCGTACTATTTTTAAATTGTTTTCTCAATCGCGTAAAATTTTTAAATCGTTTTCTTGTCCGAATCCCTTAAAAATCACTATTTAAATAAACAAAAAATAATATTTAATATGTTTGAGTTACGTAGAATATTTTCCATACCATACACAATATATTGGATATCTTTTCTACATTATTTGTCTATTTTTAACAAAAATTGACAGTATTCTGCTTTGAAAATCTATAACAATGGTTTTCTAAATTTTTCTGTTAAAATTTCTTTTGATTATATTACAACCATCTAATTACACTTTTGAAAACTACTAACGAGCTTCAAAACATAAAGTGAGCTCTACGTTAGAAATTTCACAAAAGCTACTGTATTTTCTCCTAAACAGTAAAATCATTAGTTTTAGCTTTTTAAACTTAATCCAATCTTTTTTATTCCTTAAAAGTCATTGTACTAAAAATCTTTTTGACATTATTACTTAACCTTGATTGAAAACAATTTTAGAAACTAAAAACACTTAACTTTGGCATGTTGGCCGAAATTCATAAACTTGTCATTTGATCTATAAATTTGTTTTTCTTGCTCTAAATCAATTTGTATCTTGTCAATTTACCTAAGTTAATTAAATCACTCTTTTAGAAAATGGTTGAGAACATTTTGGTTCCCATTTTGTGTTGAGGCCGTGAGCCTTGGATTTGTGCTCTTTGGAACACACATGCAAACCTTGCATATTATTCACATCCTACTAATTATTCATGCATTACTAACACATAAAATATATTCAAAGCTTGTAGACATGCATATCAATACAAATCACAATTAAGAAAGCTATTACAACAAGCACACAAATGAATCCTTATGGATTCTACAATCACAAACAATTCCATTTTCTTATCACCACCCAAGGATGATAAGATTCAAGTCTTCCTCTTACCTTAAATGAAGACAAACTCTTCTCCTCTCCTTCCTATAGATTTCGGTTTCACCCTCCAAGAACCTAAGGATCTTAAACAAAATTTTAAACAATTACTACTATAAGAGAAAACCATATACCATGGATCAATCATGGCTTATGACCTTAGAAATAAGATTAGAAAATGAAAAATAAGGATTTTCACCTTCTAGGTAGAATCTCCAAAGTAGTTTTTCAAGCTCAAAATGATGGATTTTGAAAGAACTCTCAACTAGAGATGATCTTAGAATTGTGTTTAGGTTTAAAAATGTGAGGTAGATAAAATTTTGGGTGAATGGATGTTGGTGTAGGAGTCTTGGCCGAATGGACCTTCAAAGGAACATCAATGGTGTTTCTTGTTTTTGATGAGAGAAAAGCTTAAGTTAAAAGATAGAAAATGAAATAAAAATTGGCTTCCTAAGGCTTATGGCCGTGGAGCTCACCCTAGGGAGGTGTCCACTTGGTTGGCTTCATCCAAGCCTTAGAAATAATCAAAGGCTAGCATAAACCCTTGGCCTCCAAGCTTAGCTCTCATTGGTTGATACTAACCTAGTCATTGCATGACTATGCACTTCTTGGAGCTTCCAAAAGCTCTTGGCCGTGTGGCCTCCTTAGGCAACTAACCAAGTTTACTTCTCCTTAGCTATTTAGTTACACTTAGGTGAAACAATCTAATTACTTATCTAACTAGTTAGTTACTTAGGTTAACTTAGTTAACTTAGTACTAATAGATTTTTACTAACTTAGAAACCAACTAGATAGTTAAATAATTTACTATCACTTAGTTACTTAACAAGTCTTCTAAACTAATTTAATTAGGTTTCAAACTAACTAGCTTAGGTTTTCTAGTTATAAACTAATTAATCTAACCACTTTTTTTGACGTCTTCCTATTGGTTAGAAATTTCCAGCCTACTTCGTTGACTTGCTTTCATTGGCTTAGAAATCTCTCTAGCCAAAATCGTTGACTGTTTCTCTAAACGTGGGTCCCGTAAAACATTTTTGGGTCTGCTGTCATTTATTTATACTGTCTAATAAAATAATATTATAATAATATAAAATTATTTTATTTCACAGTAAAATCCTAAAATTAAAAGATTAATAACAGTATCATTCAGAATTGGGTTTAGGAAGATCCCCCAGCTCTGAATAATTAAAATAAGATTTTCCCTGTCCAGAAATTATTATTTCCCTGTCCCGAAGCAAATCACACAAAAAGTTCAAATAAAATCACAGACAGTAAAATATAACACTGTATCACATAGAAAAACAACAAACAGTACAATTCAGGACACAATGGTCATTTATCCTAAAGTTTGGCGTGTTACATCAAATATCTAGTATTTTCAAATTTTGAAGATTTATAAAATAATTAGAGCTATTTTCATTATGCATAAAGAGAAAATACAAGCCATGAGATGAAATGTAATTATATTGTCTCGCAATACCAAAATACAACATTAGCTTAATACAGAGTAGAGTACAAATTCATCATCCTTTAATAAATTAACGTACAACAATATAAAATGTAGGTGTTACATAGCATAACATAACTACCATATAAAAGTTTGACCTTCCCTGAAGTCTAACCCATGTAAGGAATGGTCCTGCACCTGATCTTCTTCAGTGTTTCCGATAGGGAATACTCGCCCTTGCAACACTTCCAGATAGATGGGAGCACTAACATGCGTTATAACCAAAACCTCGCTAGGAAAGAGGCAGCAGTTATCCCACATCTCCCCAATGGGTATAGGGAACTCCACACGTATAGGAACATAAGATATGTTCGTACCAGCTCCAGGTTCATTACCACACTGAACTAGAGTCACATCCTCAATGTAAGTAACACGCTCCGCTTCACAGTTGAAGTGCCAAGCTTCTAAGCCACTATGAAACTATATCCACATGCGTAACAGAAGAGGTTGTGCAGATGCTATCACAAGGAAATAGAAGTTGATCCTTAAAACCTAACTAATCGAACTCAATTCACGCTCTTCACTGTCTTTATCCAATACGACATAAAACAGGGTAATATAGTAAAGAGGTGAGACACCCAACTTTCATTACCATTAAAGCAGTAAGAAGACAACACGGCGCAGAGCGCCCACATAGCAACACAGTCCACATATTCATTAACAGTAATAGTAGAATTTATAGCAAAGTGGTGCAATTATAAGCAATAATATCTCAAACAATCAGCGTAATATCCAGATAATTATCACATAAATAAAACAAATATTTTCACATTTACAAATGTTCATACTCGACAATTTATGAGACCGATAATGAATAGTGCATAATGCATTATGGTACCGAAATCCTACTCCATGGAGCTAGACATCAACATTTTCAAAGAGAATGATCAAGGAGTAATGCCAGCATATCGTTAGGCTTAAAAATAGTGTGCTTCATGTCATAAAAATATTTACGCAATAATGGCTTATACATGGCACCTCAACAGTTGATCACGATATAGGACAGCGTCTCGGTCCGGAGCTCAAAACTGTCCATGTGAGGAACCCGCACGCCGACGCCTCTACGGCCAACCACTATGACCCTACGCCTAGTCTATTCGCACCTGCACATAGGTGTTATTCAACTCCTAGGCATACACCGCCTTTACAACAATGTCCAACAGACGACACATATGCATGATGATGCAATGTCTAATCATGTATGTTTATCAATGATGCATTCATCATAAGCATACCACAATGGCATATACATTCATTCTCAATGTTAATATATCATAATCTTTCTAGGAATTCATCAACGAATACTTAGCCCCACTTAGGGTCTTACAATAATATAAAACCACTTCCCAACATCAATGTATGTTTACGGTCCATCATTTATCACCATTCCCCATTAAGGGTCCAACGTTTCCAATAACTTAATTCTTGATCAATTATAAAATTTCCTAGGTTAAATAACCCTTAAAACCGTATCCTTATAAGCCTTCAAGGTTCTAAATTTCCTTCCACTTTATACACTAGTCTCTTGATACCTAATTACTTAACTTTTATTTCACATGGGATCAATTTATTTTCTCAAGGTTTAAGCCAAACCGTGGCCCCACATTAGGGTGGGAAACCCTCCAAAATTTCCATTTCATGTCTTACTCATTTCATAACCAATCACATAAGTTGATTTTACACAAATCAAATCCAACCTTAGGAATTTCAAGCCAAAATCGTAACTCCTCATAAGTGTGGTGAACTCCCAAATTTTTCCTTTCATTACATCTAGCATTACCATTCAATATTTAACCACTTAAGCTTCACTTGATTCTTATTCCAAACCCAAATTTTACATTCCTAGGTTCTTATCAAAACCATGACATCCATAAGTGTTAGGAGAACCTAGATTTTTCATTCATCAATCCCATTATGATCATTAATTCTTAAATGTCCAATTACATAAGTGTTATTACCCACCAATTTAATCCAAACCCTTACTATTTTTGGTCAAAACCGTGGCCCCTCAAGAAGGTAAAAGACTCTCCAAATTTCATTTCATGCATAATTCATTTCATACCTAATTACATAGGTTTCATTCTACATAATTCAACTTCCAACACTAATAATCCAAGCCAAAACCGTGGCCTCATATTAGGGTAGGAAACTCCAAATTTTTCATTTAACAACCCTAACTTGGTCAAGCATTTTCAACATATCCAATACATTGAAGATCATTATACAAACACCAATCTCAATTTTGAATACATAAACATGTAAAATCACCAAACAAAGGAAGCATACAAAGATGGATTTCTCCATCAACAAATACTCAAAGGACTCCTCACCACCAATAATAGTCGAAGTGAGTAAATCTCCCTCTTACCTAAAGGAAGAACACGAAAATAGGCTCCTACTTCCTCCTTGAAGATTCAGTTTTGAGCTTCCCAAAACCCTAGAATTTCATTTATCAAGAACCAACATTAAATATGGTAAAGAATAGATCTTTGACCTCCAATGAGACCCTAGAGCACGAAAATGGAGAGAAAGAAGAATAAAAATGGAAGCTTTACCTCAAAGTTGGAACCTTTGTCTTAGATGGCAATGGAGGTGAAAGTGGGTTTTTGAAGAAACTTTCTAAAGAGAAAGTGTAGAGGAGGTGAAGGTGAGTGTGAAAATGGTGTTGATGGAGAGAAAAGACGAAGAGTGATGGTCACAAAGGGGGCTACAAGTTTTGGATTGGAGAGGAAGAAGAAGAGAGAAGGTGGAGAGAAATGAAGAAGAAGCTTGAAGAGAGAGAAAGTGTTGGTGAAAATGTGAGATATTTTTGGGTTAGTCAGGTTAAGTGTGTAGGAGCAAAATTTTGCTCCCCAAGGCTTAGAATGCCGCGGCATAGAGAGAGAAGAGAGGGGTGGAGAGGCTTCTCCAACAAGCCAAGGGCATTCTTGTCCTTTGGTGGTAAAAGCTTCTTAAAGAAGCTTTGATGAAAGTACACTTTATTTGAATTAAAGTGGATTTGATTTGACATAAAGTGGATTGCATTAGGATAAGGTGATAGGGTTTCTAATACATGCAATTATCCAATAGACAATTGTTACAGTTAACAGAAGTCAGTATTAATTGTCCAGTGGATAAAATTACACAACGATTTATTAGTCTGTCAGATAAAATTTCTCGAAAAAACGTGAAATCTTGTAAATTGTGTCCAGCCTCGGGTTTAGTAAGATCTCCCATCGACGTTTTCACAATTGAAGGTTCTCGGAAAAAATATCTCATTTTTCCAGTTCCGTTCAGTGTGCACATAAAACAAGAAATAATATTAAAATATTCCGCGTTCTCAGAAAAATCCAGAAAAATTCACAAAAATCACTAATATTATAAAATGACTATTTATCATAAATTTATTAATTTTCGGGATGTTACAACTCTCCCATTCAAATAGAAATTTCGTCCTCGAAATTTTCATTCCTTAAAATAAACATGAATGTTGTTTCTTTATCTTATCTTCTAACATTCACATTGCGTTCCTAGCCACGTTAACTCAGATCACCCTTATACCAATGTGATCCCCTTGTCTCTGTGTTGCTATGCTCTTTTATCCTCGATCTTTATGGGGAGCATTTCATATATCAGGCTCTCTCTGAATTGTATTGTGTTTAGTATGATGACATGGCTGGATCGAAGATAAACTTTCGCAATCATGACATGTGGAAGACATCATGAAAATTAGAAAGAAAGGATGACAAAATTGGTTGTTAGGCTACCGGACCAATCCGACAAGAAATTTGATATAGTCCGTAGAATTTTAGGAGTGAGTTTGCTGGCAATTTAAACAAGATGACGTACATTTAGTACCGTCTCTCTCCATTCCTTACCACCAATACTTCTGTTTTAGATCCTGATATATCTTGGTCATTCTTCTACTTCACTTAAATCCCTCCTAATAGACCATCGGGGATAATAACCATACCTACACGTACCTCTCCCGGTGTCATTTCCAATGACAACCACTTGCCCTTGAATTACTCCATTAATTCATTCTCCTTGACTACTATAATGTAGGTATTAAGTAGCTTCGGGTTTAGAGCGTCTGTTATGATTTTTGCTTTTCCAAGATGACACTAAAGCTAGAAGTCATACTTCTTCAAAATCTCTAATCACCTTCTTTCCCTCGTGTTCAGTCCTTTTTTTTTTATCGAACGTATACTTCAGGCCTTTGCGATTTCTAAAGGTGTTGAACATTGCTTCACACAGAAAACGTCTCTATGTTCTCAGAGCAATTTTAACTACGGCTAACACTAAATCGAGAGTTGGGCAATTCTCTATGCACCCTCAACTACCTCGAGGCATAAGTCACAACTTCCCAACTTTGCATGAATACACATCCTAGACCTTAATGTGAAGCATCACAAAACACTTCGAATGTCTCATTGGGGTCGAGTAGGACCAAAACTGGTGAGTATTCGAATGTTTCCTTAATCCTGGGAAAACTTTCTTCTCATGTGTTGTTCCATAAAAGTTTTGATTCTTTTCTTGTAAGCTGAGTAAGATGTCCTACTATCTTGGAGAATCTATCGATACTCCTTTGATAACAACCAACTAATCCTACCAGCTATGAATCTCCTTTACGGTCTTCGGTCTTTCCTTTTGAAGAACTGCTTCAATCTTTTGTGAATCCACAACAATTCCTCCATTTGGAATTTCATGATCCAAACTGAACCTCTTCAAATGAGAATTCGTACTCTGATACTTTGGCATTTACTTTCTCTCCTTTAAAGTCTAGAAAATTGTACCGAGATGTCCAACGTGTCTCTTCATATCTTCGAAAATAGATCAGAATGTCATCATTAATGATAACGACAATTCTATTCTAGGTAAGGACAAAAGATACAACTCATGTTATCCATGAATACGACAGGAGCATCTCTTACTCCAAATGGCATCACGAGATACCCATAATGCCCATAGTGCGTTCGAAATACCATTTCGGGAAGATCCTCAAATTCCCACGAATTTAGTGATAACCAGAACATACATCATTCTCCGAGGACACTCACCCTTGATCATAGTCTTATTCATTTGACGACGGTCCTTATCTCACTGAGATGTTCCATTCTTCTTCTCAACTGACAGCACTGTAGTTCATCATGAGAAACTCACTGACTACAATAGTGACAGTCATATTCCCTTTTCATTTGTCCTCCAAGGAAGACATTAACATGTATTCTCAGGCTCCTTTCCCTCACAAGGCTTTAACTCTGTTGGCCGTTATGAATTCAAAAGTCTTAGTTCCAGGAATCACTAAGGTTTTCATTGGAATGATCTAACAGAATATGGCTAGGAAAATAATCGATCTAGTCCTAAAATCATAAATTCTAGTAAGCGTGAACTTAGGTATACAAGTCAAGTTAATAAAGGATTCAACCTTTAATAGAAATAGGATAGATTAAACAAACTTGAGTGTCAATGACAAGTCTTGGTAATAGAAATAAAAGTAATTGGGTCAAAGCTAATGAAAACACAGATGAATCCAAATGATCCATACAGTTACAAATCATAGAAGGAGAGGTTGCCCCCAGAATTGTACAACACAATTACAGGATCGTCACTTGAGGCATAATTTCTGTTGTTTAGGTCTTCAAATTTAGAGTCCTCAGCACCACCCAGGGTATAAATTCTATCCTTTGCATGCGGTTTCACAGCCCTTGCTGCATCGATTGAAGAATCTGCCTTCGCTTGGTGGCAGTTGCGGGAAACGTGTCCAGGCTTTCCACATTTAAAACAGATGATTCCTACAATTATGCAATCCCTCGTTAGGTGCTCCTTTCCACACTTGAGACAGAACATTCTCTTAGTCTTACATCCCTTTGTTGAGTGGTTCTTTCCACATTTCTTGCATTTTGGTAAGGATGTCGGGGTCTGATTAGATCCACTACTACTAGCACTTTCCCATGAGTTGGATATGGTTGTCGCTTCCCTGTCAATCGGAAGTATGGTTTTCACTTAAATTGATTAGCCTTTCTATTACTCCTCCTTTGGAATTTAGGCAGTCCAAGGTTATCCCATGTTTGACTTTCCTTCAACAGATTTGGGACCTTAACCTCCAGTTCTCGCTATTGTGCAGTCCTCTGTTCCTGGTGAGTTGTCACATCAGCTATCCCTTGTCTTTCTTCTGCAGTCGCAGCCAAGCTTTCATTATCTTGTCCTGCGCTTATATACGTACGCCTATCACGAGCCATTGCCCTCGTATGTCTATCGCGAGCCATCGACTTTCTTTAAAGATGGACAACACATAACACAACAAAACAAACATAATTATTTCAAATAACATTGTCTCCTCTCGGAAACCAAACACAAAGAGTCACACAATTCAAACAAGACAAGTCAAATCCACGAATCCTAACAGTCTCTAACTCGAGCCTCTTCGTTCTGCCTTCTATGGTGTAATCTCTTGTAAGTCGTTAACCCCCAAACAACTTCTCAAACCAAACTTACACTAGTCATTTCTTTCTCCGGAAGATCGGTTCCCCAAAACCTTTTGATCTCCTTACAAAAAAGAATTCCTATTTTCCTAGTACAGTACGCCTAGGTGAAGTCATAGTTTCTTGTACACACAGAACATTACATATTGAGTAGGCCAATCCTCAATATCATGCAACTGTAAAATAGTAGCTACTAACATTCATCCTACGGCAAGCCATGCATTCCTTTCCCATTATCTCAATCAAGAGACAAGGAAGTGCACAACATGCAAAATTCTAATATGCCTAAACATAACAAGTCCATACCCCAGCTCAACAGGATGAACTGCTCTGATACCACCTTTAGTGTAATGCACCTAAATCTAGCCACCGCAGCACAATTGTCATTATACCACAGCCACTAGGTCCAGGCGCGTCATAGCGTCAAATATCCAGTATTTTCAAATTTTGAAGATTTATAAAATAATTAGAGATATTTCCATTATGCATAAATAGAAAATACAAGCCACGAGATGAAATGTAATTATATTGTCTCGCAATACCAAAATACAACATTAGCTTAATACAGAGTAGAGTACAAATTCATCATCCTTATATAAATTAATGTACAACAATATAAAATGTAGGTTTTACATAGCATAATATAACTGCCATATAAAAGTTTGACCTTCCCCGAAGTCTAACGCATGTAAGGAATGGTCCTGTACCTGATCTTCTTCAGTGTTTTCGATAGGGAATACTCGCCCTTGCGACACTTCCAGATAGATGGGAGCACTAACATGCGTTATAACCAAAACCTCGCTAGGAAAGAGGCAGCAGTTATCCCACATCTCCCCAATGGGTATAGGGAACTCCACACGTATAGGAACATAAGATATGTTCATACCAGCTCCAGGTTCATTACCGCACTGAACTAGAGTCACATCCTTAATGTAAGTAACACGCTCCACTTCACAGTCGAAATGCCAGGCTTCTAAGCCGCTATGAAACTGTATCCACATGCGCAACAGAAGAGGTTGTGCAGATGCTATCATAAGGAAACAAAAGTCGATCCTTAAAACCTAATTAATCGAACTCAATTCACGCTCTTCACTGTCTTTATCCAATACGACATAAAACAGGGTAATATAGTAAAGAGGTGAGACACCTAACTTTCATTACCATTAAAGCAGTAAGAAGACAACACAGCGGAGAGCGCCTACATAGCAACACAGTCCACATATTCATTAACAGTAATAGTATAATTTATAGCAAAGTAATACAATTATAAGCAATAATATCTCAAACAATCAGCATAATATCCAGATAATTATTGCATAAATAAAACAAATATTTTCACATTTACAAATGTTCATACTCAACAATTTATGAGACCGACAATGAACAGTGCATAATGCATTATGGTACCAAAATCCTACTCCATGGAACTAGACATCAACATTTTCAGAGAGAATGATCAAGGAGTAATGCCAGTATATCGTTAGGCTTAAAAATAGTATGCTTCATCTCATAAAAATATTTGCGCAACAATGGCTTATACATGGCACCTCAACAGTTGATCGTGATATAGGGCAGCGTCTCGGTCTGGATCGTCGGTGTGTTTGCATCGGACTACCCCACAGCACAAAAGAGCTCATAACTATCCATGTGAGGAACCCGCACCCCAACGCCCCTACGGCCAACCACTATGACCTTACGCTTAGTCTATTTGCACCTACACATAGGTGTTATTCAACTCCTAGGCATACACCGCCTTTACAACAATGTCCAACGGATGACACATGTGCATGATGATGCAATGTCCAATCATGTATGTTTATCAATGATGCATTCATCATAAGCATACCACAATGGCATATACATTCATTCTCAATGTAAATATATCATAATCTTTCAAGCAATTCATCAATGAATACTTAGCCCCACTTAGGGTCTTACAACAATATAAAACCACTTCCCAACATCAATGTATGTTTACGATCCATCATTTATCACCATTCCCCATTAAGGGTCCAACGTTTCCAATAACTTAATTCTTGATCAATTATGAAATTCCCTAGGTTAAATAACCCTTAAAACCGTGGCCTCACAAGCCTTCAAGGTTCTAAATTTCCTTCCATTTTATACACTGGTCTCTTGATACCTAATTACTTAGCTTTTATTTCACATGGGATCAATTTATTTTCTCAAGGTTCAAGCCAAACCGTGGCCCCATATTAGGGTGGGAAACCCCCAAAATTTCCATTTCATGTCTTACTTATTTCATAACCAATCATATAAGTCAATTTTACACAAATCAAATCCAACCTTAGGAATTTCAAGCCAAAACCGCAACTCCTCATAAGTGTGGTGAACTCCCAAATTTTTCCTTTCATTATATCTAACATTACCATTCAATACTTAACCACTTAAGCTTCACTTGATCTTTATTCCAAACCCAAATTTTATATTCCTAGGTTCTTATCAAAACCGTGACATCCATAAGTGTTAAGAGAACCTAGATTTTTCATTCATCAATCCCATTATGATCATTAATTCTTAAATGTCCAATTACATAAGTTTTATTACCCACCAATTTAATCCAAACCCTTACTATTTTTGGTCAAAACCGTGGCCCCTCAAGAAGGTCAAAGACTCTCCAAATTTCATTTCATACCTAATTACGTAGGTTTCATTCTACACAATTCAACTTCCAACTCTAATAATCCAAGCCAAAACCGTGGCCTCATATTAGGGTAGGAAACTCCAAATTTTCCATTTAACAACCCTAACTTGGTCAGACATTTTAAACATATCCCATACATTCAAGATCATTATACAAACACCAATATCAATTTAGAATACATAAACATGTAAAATCACCAAACAAAGGAAGCATACAAAGATGGATTTCTCCATCAACAAACACACAAAGGTCTCCTCACCACCAATAATTGTTGAAGTGAGTAAATCTCCCTCTTACCTAAAGAAAGAACACGAAAATAGGCTCTTCCTTCCTCCTTGAAGATTCAGTTTTGAGCTTCCCAAAACCCTAGAATTTCATTCATCAAGAACCAACATTAAACATGGTAAAGAATGGATCTTTGATCTCCAATGAGACCCTAGAGCACAAAAATGGAGAGAAAGAAGAATAAAAATGGAAGCTTTACCTCAAAGTTGGAACCTTTGTCGTAGATGGCAATGGAGGTGAAAGTGGGTTTTTGAAGAAACTTTCAAAAGAGAAAGTGTAGAGGAGGTGGAGGTGAGTGTGAAAATGGTGTTGATGGAGAGAAAAGACGAAGAGTGATGGTCACAAAGGGGGCTGCAAATTTTGGATTGGAGAGGAAGAAGAAGAGAGAAGGTGGAGAGAAATGAAGAAGAAGCTTGAAGAGAGAGAAAGTGTTGGTGAAAGTGTGAGATATTTTGGGGTATGTTAGGTTAAGTGTGTAGGAGCAAAATTTTGCTCCCCCAAGGCTTAGAGTGCCGCGACATAGAGAGAGAAGAGAGGGTGGAGAGGTTTCTCCAACAAGCCAAGGGCATTCTTGTCCTTTGGTGGTCAAAGATTCTCAAAGAAGCTTTATGAAAGTATACTTTATTTGAATTAAAGTAGATTTGATTTGACATAAAGTGGATTGCATTGGGATAAGGTGATAGGGTTTCTAATACATGCTATTATCCAATGGGTAATTGTTACAGTTAACAGAAGTCGGTATTAATTATCCAGCGGATAAAATTACACAGCGATTTATTAGTCTGTTAGATAAAATTTCTCGAAAAAATGTGAAACCTCGTAAGCCGTGTCTAGCCTTGGGTTTAGTAAGATCCCCCGTCGACGTTTTCACAGTTCAAGATTCTCGAGAAAAATATCTCATTTTCCAGGCTCCGCTCAGTGCGCAAGCAAAATGAGGAATAATATTAAAATATTCCGCGTTCTCAGAAAAATCCAAAATAATTCACAAAAATCACAAATATTATAAAATGACTATTTATCATAAATTTATTAATTTTCGGGATGTTACAATAAAGATAATGGTTAGAGCTTAGGGAAATCCTTCTTCACCCCTTACTCCAACTAACAACATGCAAATCCTCTTCATAAATATGAATGCAATGATTAGGTTAGCTTGAGAATCTTCATTAGTTGAAAGCCTATGTCTAGAGGTCAATCAACCATGGCTTCATTTACCTAATCCACTATGTTTACATGAGAACTAATGCAAACTCCACTCATTAAGATCTATTCTCAAACACACACTATGCATGACTAAGAGGTATATTTCTATCCCATTAGTGAATCAACTCATCCCGCCATTGGAATGGAATTGAACATGCATCAACCATACATTTGATCTCAAACCCAAAGTCCTATGTCTAGGCTCATTAGATTTTATCAAATCAGCTTAAATGATGATCAGGCATTCAAGAGCAATAAGAACAACATGATTCAAACCATACATCCATACAAACTCAGAGGAGAACAAAATCATTGATATTCATAAAAAGGATTCAAAGTATTCCCTAAAACAGCTGCTACATCATTGAACACAAAAATAGAATCACAAAATGCATGTTCAAGATAATAGAAGAGAAGAGAGCAAAGGGAGAAAGGAGGAAAGGCTTATGGATGTTGCCATTGATGTTTGAATCTCCCTCCATAAGGAAGATAATCTCTAACCTTAGCTCCCCAGGTCTCATTCAGCCTCAGAAACGAAGAACCAGCACAACTTCTCCAAAACCTAAACGGCCATCCAAAGAAAATATGATAAAAATCTATTTATAGGCTCAGTTTTGCGCCTCACGCCGTGGCATACACTTCCTTGCACCATGGCGTGTATGCCTCGGGTGTAAGTACTGACAGCAAGTGATGTGCACTTCCTGGCATCGCGACGTTAAGTTCTCGGGTATCAGTATGGACAACTGCTGATGCGCATCACATCGTGACGTGTACTTCCTGGCCCCGTAACGTGTTCTGCTGGAATGCTTACTTGGCTTTCTCTTGAGCTTTTGAGCCTTGAGTTGCTTCATTGCATCAGTTTTGAGCCCATCCTATAGTAAGGAAATCACCAAGTCAAATACAAGTTGTAAATCCACTTAATCACTCAAAGAATACACATAAATGCTTAAGATCATATAGGGAGATATCAATACTACAACTTAACAATTATAAGCCTAAAATCTTCCAAATATGCCTAAAAATAAGGACTAAGCAATCTATGAAGCACAAATATAGGGCATAAATAACTACAATTTAAGAAGTTATCACTACATAACATGAGTGATATCTTTGGGCCCCCTATTTGAGTGAGAGTATGAAATGCATGGCCAAGCTCAAATGAGTCAATATGAGATATTGATCTCATTTGTTATTACTATGTCTACTTAAGTATCAGGAAACAGAAGATTAAACTATACAAGGGTAACATGTTCCATGCCTTGTGTTCAATCTAGATATCTGGACAAAAGGGACAAAACTACATAGTAACATTGATCACGAAAAGGTTATGCCAAATCACTGACATTCTTGTTACTAGGGTAGCAGCGATGTGTTGCTAGATACTGCTCACTACTTGTAATATTAAAATGAGATTTTAATATTACTGCCAATGTCAAGAGAACCTACAGGGTGTACACTTAGAACAGACTTAGTTAGAGCAATAAGAATCCAAGTTAGACTAGGATTCAATTGTGGTCCAGACTCATAACAGATGAGTCTAAGGTTGCATAGCTTACCTTGCTGCTGCTCTCACTCGCATAAGGCAGCAACTATTATAAATAGCATTTCTAAGGGACTGTCAAGGCATGCATCATAAATCATAGCCATACTTGACAGAAATAGTGAGTGAGAGAGTGACATGTTTCACTTCTCTTCGCAGCTAGCATTGTGGCGGAGAGGTCGGACTCCAAGAATGTAGATGTTGGACATTTTTCAAGTCTGTTCGTATGGATAACGTAGAGACATTGTTGTTGTTGCGGTGCCTGTGATTTGCTTGATTATTTTTTATCTCACTTCAAGAGGTAAACTCAAAAAACACAGATTATGGTCCTTTTTTCGCATGGATCCTTAGTAGGAATTTTGTTTTTGAAATTCCCAACAGTTTTATCAGAGTTAGTTACGAAACCATGATTCAATTTTTTTGTTCATGTGTTGTATGAAATAACATGTTTTGTTGTTCTTCTTTTGGTAAAAGATATGATCTTTAATATGTTATTTTAGAAAAAAATGAATGAATCCTTTGCGAAAACATATTCTGCTTGACATATTGTATATGAAACCATGATGATGTTTTCGAAACTGTGAACATGTTCATATGTGTTTATATGTCTGTATGTCTTTGCGAAGTTTTCTAGTATATACATATATATATATATATATATACATACATATATATATATATACATACATATATATATATATATATACATATATATATATATATATACATACATATATATATATATATATACATACATATATATATATATATACATACATATATATATATATAAAAAGTGACGTAAGGAATTTGGAAACCTTGTTCATGGTCTGTGACGGCAGCAAACGTTGATGTCAACCAAACCTTGTTTTTGGACAGTGGTGCGGTGCAAGGGTTTTAGAAACCTTATCTTGGTCTGCGGCAACTTCAAGTGTTGATGTCAAGCAAACCTAGTTTCTGGACAACATAATAGCGACGCTAAGGGTTTTCTCGCGACATGAAGTGTTCATGTCATCGCGACTATAAAGGTTCAAGTGTTGATACCCTAGCCGTCAAGGAGGCACAAGAGGTTCAACTCTTGTTTACAATTCAATTCCCCCATTGCATAGTGTATGTTATTCAAAAGCGTGATATTTAATTCTGTTTTTATGACTCATAAAATAATAATGTATTATTGTTTTGAGTTTATATGTTATTTGTGGTATATGGTGTATGGTTATGGCCTTTGTCCTCTTTTTATGCTCTTTTGGTTATTTTTAAATACGACCTGTATGTCGTGCCTTTCTCTTTACATTTTGGTTGTACATTCTCTTCTCTCCTAACTCCTCTTGTATGAAAAACGAGGTTTTTATATAATGTAATCTTGATGTGGAGGTAAGAAGATGACATCAAATGAGGATGTTGGTGGAAGACACTTGGTGAAGCTGGTTTGCTCCCTAGGTTTAGTTTTTGATACTCTTATTGGCTTAGGGGAATCAATATGTTAAGGGCCATAACCATGTCATATTCTTTTATGCTTTACATGTATGAGATGCATGGGTGTTTATGGTATGTTAAATAGTTTAATAAATGATGAGATCTAATAATAATTATAAAATTCCCTCAAAGTAAATATTAAGTCATTGAGTGATGCCTTCCAATGCATGACACTCATCAAGGCTAGTATCGATTAAGTGCAGGTCTGCCAAAACATGATGCCTTTATCTATATTAGTAAGACGCAATGGGATAAAGGTATTATCCAACTATCAACCATTGGGTCTGACTTAACTACGCCATTTCAATAGGATTGAAGGCTTAAAGGCATAAAGTTGGGCTTTAGTCCATTAGATGGATTAGAATAATTGTTATTCATCCAATTATCCAAGATTTGCATGTAATGTAATTGGCAAATATTACCTACCTAAATAACCAAATTTTGAGTGATCAACCAAAGCTGACTCAAAGCTAGGTGAAAATATGGATCTTGGCTTACTAGGAAATCTTACGATGGGATTTTTTGAGTTAATGCTGAGGGTCATTGATTTCAATAAAATAGCGGGAGACATATTTAATTAAAGACCTTGTTAACTATGTTTATGACATGATACTTATACTTTGCATATTTCTATTGATAGATTATTATGACAACAAACACTTCAAATAACTTATCATTGCGACCTGCTCTTGAGAAGGACAAATTGTCTGGGACAAATTTCCTAGACTAGTATAGGAATATGAGGATTGCCTTAAAATATAAGAAAAAGTTGTATATTCTAGAGCAGCCCATTCTTAAGCCACCGGCTGCAAATGCCCCTAGAGCTGAAATGATGCTTATAAGAAGCATCAAGATGGCGTCTTAGATGTTGACTATCTTATGCTAGTCACCATGAACTCTAAGCTTCAGAAGCAACATGAGAACATGGATGCTTACGATATGATTGTGCACTTGAAGAAACTCTATCAAGAGCAAGTTATACATAAGAGATTCAAAATCTCTAAGGAACTTTTTCAGTGCAAACTAGTAGAGGGAAGCCCTGTTGGTACTCATGTGCTCCAAATGATTGGGTACATTGAAAACCTAGAGATGCTTGGTTTCCCAGTGGGCAAAGAGTTGGCCATTGATTTAGTCCTCAAATTGTTGCCGGAAAGTTTTAGTCAATTCGTCTTGAATAATAGCATGACTTAATAAATAATGTGGGTATGAGTTACCTATTATAGTAGCTATTTGTCACATCCTCCCTGACTTAATAAATTCTGATTAGTGTTATAGAAGGTTAATAATATGGGTACGAGTTACTTGTTAAATTTGGTAATCTTTTGGATAAGATTGGGCGTTATTCTATAACACAGAAAGTGAATAATAGCTCATATTTTGAGATAAATAGCTTAAATGAAGGAAATAAATATGGGAAAATATGTTCCCACAATGAAGATATTTGGTATGAGCTATAGTAAATTTTGGAGAACCAAATGGATTAGTTGGGTATTTTTAACAACACTGAGAAAATATTAAAATGTTAAATTAAATAGCTAGTAAGCTCAGAAAATTATGAAACTATTTGGAAATCATAAGTGGAATATAAAGAATTTTTTGTATGAAAAATAAGTTAAGGCAGCGATATTTACCTACCTTACATGTTTGATTTAATTTAAGAAAAATAGTTAGTGAATAGTAATGTATGGAGAATTATGGAAATTTGAATATAATAATTTAGTTGAGACCTATGATTTTCTAGAACACTTATAGAAGCCAGAAAATATGATATTGGAGGATTAAAGTGTTCTTAAGAGAAATAGAAGTTTCAAATGGAATCCTATCTGTACTTAAGTTGGTAGAGGAGAAAAGAATACAAGAAAGAAAAAAGACAGAGAAGTCAGAACGAAACAAAGAAGAGAGAAATGAAAAAAAAAAAGAAGGACAAATAGAAAGAGAGGAAGAAGAAGTAGAAAAACGAAGGAGAAAGAGAAAATAAGGAAAGGGAGGGAAGGAAAGCAAGGAGAAAAGAGGAAGAATCAAGCTTTAAGGCAAGAAAGAAAGAAGAGGAGAAAGAAGAGAGCATTAAATAGCTTAAGGAAAAAGGTAGGGGGAAATGTTTTCTTTTACTATTTTCATGATTATGAGTTATTTCTATGAAATTGAAAGTGATTTTGTAAGGATTTCCTTGATTTTGAATGAATGATTTGAGGATTTAAGAATTTAATTATTTGATTTATGAGTTTTAGGGTTTAAAAAAAGGATTTCCTATCCTCATTGGAATTTGATGTTTTATGAATGATTTGAATGCATATTTGTGAAGATTTGATGTTGATGATGATTTATATGGGTTTGATTTGGGTTGGAATGACTTTAAATATAACAGCCTAATACCGATACCTTAGTATATTCGACATATACCTGGATAAGCAGTATTAGTCATGCTACTTCTAACTTAATCATCAATTAATCCATAACATTTAAAACAAATAATTATGGAGAGCCATAACTAAAGTTATACATATAAACTTTATACATACAACTTTTACATTTTCAAAGCAAATATATAAATTAATACATAAGCTTTGAATTAAAAACATAAAACTAAGCTCTTCTAATTCTTTTGTTATCTTCATCTTCTTATCCTATTATAGGGTCTTGACTTGTTAACCATGAAACTTAACTGAGTGAGAATATAAAATTCTCAGTAAAAACATATATCTCATGGTATTAAAACTAAATATATACAAATTTATATTTCTAAATTAAAACTCATGTATGTAACTTAATTATACTTAAGAATTGTATTCCTTCATTTGACATTAAGCCTACTTATCCTTAGCCTGACCTAGGATATATACATCCTTAGTCTAGCATAAGATATACTATTGCATAGCATGACATATGATTTCTTATCCACAACCTAGTGTAGGATATACTGATCCACACCCTGATATAGGATTTCTCATCCACAGTCTAGCATAGGATATAGTGATCCATAGCCTGACATAGGATTTCTCATCAACAACCTAGCGTAGGATATATTGATTTCCATGGCCTGGCATAGGATTTCTCATCCATAGCCTAGCATCGGATAACAAATCCTTTCATGAAACACTCTGGTGTCACCACTTTATTAGGCTTACCCGGCAATATCCATTAGTTGGATAACTAATTCTTTCATGAAACACTTTAGTGTCAACACTTTACTAGGCTTACTCGATAATGTTCACTACTTAGATAACTAATCTTTTCATGAAACACTCTGGTGTCACCACTTCATTAGGCTTACCTGACAATGTTCACTACTTAGATAACTAATCATTTCTTGAAACACTCCGATGTCACCACTTTACTAGGCTTAACTGTAACACCCTAATACCGATAACCTAGTATATCATGCATACACTTGGATAAACATATTAGCTATGCTACTACTAACGTAATCAACAAACTAATCCATATAATTTAAACACAATAATAATGGAGAGCCTTGCGGAAAACTAAAAGTTATACATACATTCTTGCTTCAAAAGAGCACATTGTACACATAAACTTTTTTTATTTAACTTAAAGCAACATAAATAAATACAAACTTAAAAAAACTAAGCATAAAAACTATCCTAGTCTTCATACTTTTTCTTCTTGCCTTTGGATGAGCTTTCACCTGGGTTTACATGGCAACAAACGGGGTGAGAAATCACATTTCTCAGTATAAGTATACCAATACCAGCAGTCTAAACTTTAGCAAAGAATAAACCACACTAAAACTAATAAATAAACTAATACTTCCTGCATAAGAAATAATTACAAACTTTTTCTCAATGTAACGTTTCTAAGCAAACGATACTTTTGTTCTCATAACTGAAACCATGATGATATCAAACAACTGCCCATACAATTATTTGAAATCATCGACTAGACAACCGCCCATACAGTTATCACCGAAGGCACAAAGTAACACATACACAACAATCACACAAAATATCCAAACTAAGAAAAATTTAATAAGGTAATGATAAGATGATGTAAGCTTAAAGAAAAAGTGTATGCAGTGTAAGTGTAGTGTCATAATACTTAACTATTCCCCCTGGGTAGGGAGGTATTCTGCCATAATAACTTATGACCTTTTGTTACTATAATATGTATCCTCCTTAACTTACTAAGTAGTCTACTAAGTAGCTTACCTCAACTGGGTGGATATCGCCACCAAAACTGAGTGGATGCCTCCACTAGCTTTTATCTTGGAATAACAAGTATATGTGAAAGGTGATGTGAGTGTGTGAAAATGCAGAGTTATGTCCTAACTCTAACATAACTACCACATAACCTTATACTAAGCCCACCTTTGCATTGCTAGCTCTACCTCTTCTCTGTGAGAGCACTTCATGCACTATGGCATTTAACCAATGCCAACTAGACTTAGTACACTACTATCTTTGCATTACTAGCTTTACATCTCCTCTTGAGAGTTTTCATGCACTAAGGCATTCATCCTTGCATACTATGGTCTATGGCACTCAACTCTTGCCATTTAGTTTCTTAATCCTTTTATCACCTCTCTTGTGACATTTATGCAACACTAGGTTGCTTAAGAAACTAAACTCTTAGTCTATAGCAATCCATGTCCAATAGATGCACATCCTTTTCTTTACTTTCCCTTGCATGCCACTTAGTCTTTCTATCTAAGAAATACCCCTTCTAGTGTCTTAACACTCTTAAAAAGGCATAAACAAAGGATTATATCAATTAAAGAACTCAAAACATCAAGAAAATGACATTTTGATGCTTCAGGGTCTCACGCCACGACACAAAACTAGGAACGCTACAACACCCTATTCTCGAGTGCAATTTCTAGGCAGAAAACTGCCCCATGCCACGGTATGTAACTCTCCATGCCGCAGCATGCTCACGCCTCGGTCCACACCACGGCGTGCCTTACAGAACTCAGATTTTGCAGAATTCTGCAAAAACTCTGCACTGTTCCATTGGTACAAATTCTGGATTTTGGCCACTCCAAATTAGTTTCTTGGTGATTTTAAGTCCTAAACAAGTTTACTAACACAATGAAAACCTAAAACACCAATTGATTTCATGAAAAATGGATCATTACATCAAATCACTTATACTTGGTTAATCAAAACCTAAGTTCTAAAATCAAGAACCAACTGGCTCATTCCATAGATTAAACTTACTATTTTGATCTCATTAAGTTGAAACAACCCATTGTAATCAATGAAAGCAAGAATCTAACAAGGAAAACCAATTGCCACCCCTTTAAAACTCATCTTCTCCATATAAAGAGCTAACTCCTAAGCATGAAAAAGATAAAGAACAAGGTTAGAAATCACCCCTACCTTGTTCTTGAATCTTCCTTCAAGTTTTGATCTTGATCCTATAGCTTTCCTTCTTTTCCTCTCTTCTTTCTCTCTTTTCTTCCCTTGGTTTCTTTATTTTCTCACTTTCTCTCCTTTGTTTTGCTCCATGTCATGGGAAAGATTGGAGAAATAATGACCAAATTGGCTTCTTATAAGCTAACCACTAATGTGGTACCAAAACCCGATCTGCCATAAACACTTAGATTCCACCGAATCCGATTTTCTAACTTCTAACAGATTTGAAATAAATCCTAAGATTCATTAAAAATCCTATTTAACCCTTATCTTATATTTTCGTATCTGCTAGGGGTCAATTTAGTATTGAAATACACAACTAGTATGCCTAAAAATACCAAACTAACTTTGATTATCTTGAAACTTTAACTACTTTTCAGTTAGGTTATTTGTGACCTAGAAACAAATTATCCATATTTGTTTCCTCTAACTTAGCAATTTATGCTATTAGCTGGGTTATTTTAGCCCTTTTACTACATCCTATGTTGCAGCAAAGTACCTAAATCAACTCAAATTGTCACAAAACTTATCTGACATGCTAAATAAGTAATATATTACCTTTGTAACTAATTACAAGCCTAACATATTTTTTTTTTCGGGATATTACATTTCTCCCATCCTTTTTAAAAATTTTGTCCCAAAAATTTGGTTTACCTCATGTAAGAAGTCACATGCAACTCACATTTCAAAACAAGTACAACCAAACTTTAAAGACACAAAGCCATACACTTACCTTTCTCTGAACCCGTAGGTTGCATCATCTCCTTGCCTTGCATGATGTAAACCCTTCCCTGAGCTAAGGGTCTACTATGTTGCCTTCCACATTTATCTCTGTGTTGCGTTCCACATTTAGGGCACTGAGTCCTTTTTGACTCTATTTGATTTGGTTTACCTTTATCAGCCTTTGTGAATTTCTGATCATTGTTCTTCTTTTTCTGGGAACCTTGGGATTCTTGGTCCATTATAGGTCGCCTAACATGTTTCTCTATGATCAGGCACTTGTTGACCAAGGAAGAAAAATCTCTGATCTCCAAGGACTCTATAGCATCCCTGATATCAGCTTTCAGACTGGACTCGAATTTCACACATCTCTAGTTCTCATTCGGGTCATGTCTGAAATGATAAGAAAACTTTGACAACTGTTCAAACTTGGCCTCATACTGGCCCACTGACAAGCCTCCCTGCTTTAACCTCATAAATTCCACCTCTTTCATATCTCGCAAGGTTTATGAAAAATACTTTTCTAAGAAAGCCGCCCTAAACATTTTCCAGGTCAACTGAGCTTCAGCAACTGCTATTAATCTTGTGATACTTTTCCACCAATTCTCTGTTTCTCCCTTTAACATAAAAGAGGTAAAAGAGACTTTTTGCTCATCTGTGCAGACCATAACCTGAAAAATCTTTTGTATCTCATTCAACCACCATTCGGCTTTTACTGGGTCTTACTCATCATCGAAAGGTGGAGGATTCATCTATCTAAACGCTGCTAAATCTTGGAAGTTATGATTCCTCCTGACTTGTATCTCTTGTACTGGCTGAGGTTGGTGAGGTGGATTGACTTCCATCCTCTCAAGCATCCTTGTCTTAACATTGGCCATAGCTATTACTACTTCAGCCATATTAGGATTCTCTGGAGCTGAGTTCCCTGTTTCTCTGGTTCGTTTCTTTGGTGCCATAGTTTCTTGTACCCACAAAAATAATACATATTGAGTTGCAGTCTTAATATCATATAACCATGCAACAGTAGCTAATAACAACTAACTTAAAGCAAAACATGCAATTCTAGCATCACATTTAACATATGAGACAAAAAATACATGACCCTTAGTGGAAAAACACTAAATGTGTCTAAGCCTAGTCAATCCATACCCCAGCTCAACAGGATGAACAGCTCTGATACCATAATATAACACCCTAATATCGATAACCTAGTGTATCATGTATACACTTGGATAAACAGTATTAGCTATGCTACTACTAACGTAATCAACAAACTAATCCATATAATTCAAACACAATAATAATGGAGAGCCTTGCGGAAAATTAAAAGTTATACATACATTCTTGCTTCAAAAGAGCACATTGTATGCATAAACTTTTTTTATTTAACTAAAAGCAACATAAATAAATACAAGCTTAAAAAAACTAAGCATAAAAGTTATCTTAGTCTTCATACTTTTTCTTCTTGCCTTTGGATGAGCTTCCACCTGGGTTTACATGGCAACAAACGGGATGAGAAATCACAGTTTTTAGTATAAGCATACCAATGCCAGCAGTCTAAACTTTAGCAAAGAATAAACCACACTGAAGTAATAAATAAACTAATACTTCCTGCATAAGAAATAATTACAAACTTCTTCTCTACGTAACGTTTCTAAGCAAATGATACTTTTGTTCTCATAACTGAAACCACGATGATATCAAACAACTGCCTATACAATCATTTGAAATCATCGACCAGACAACCGCCTATACAGCTATCACCGAAGGCACAAAGTAACACATACACAACAATCACACAAAATATCCAAACTAAGAAAAATTTAATAAGGTAATGATAAGATGATGTATACTTAAAGAAAAAGTGTATGCAATATAAGTGTAGTGTCGTGATACTTAACTATTCCCCCTGGGTAGGGAGGTATTCTGCCATAATAACTTATGACCTTTTGTTACTATAACATGTATCCTCCCTAACCTACTAAGTAGTCTACTAAGTAGCCTACCTTAACTCAGTGGATATCGCCACCAAAACTGAGTGGATGCCTCCACTAGTTTTTATCTAGGAATAGCAAGTATGTGTGAAAGGTGATGTGAGTGTGTGAAAATGCGGAGTTATGTCCTAACTCTAACATAACCACCACATAACCTTATACTAAGCCCACCTTTGCATTACTAGCTCTACCTCTTCTCTGTGAGAGCACGTCATGCACTATGACATTTAACCAATGCCAACTAGACTTAGTACACTACTATCTTTGCATTACTAGCTCTACCTCTCCTCTTGAGACTTTTCATGCACTAAGGCATTCACCCTTGCTTATTATGGTCTATGGCACTCAACTCTTGCTATTTAGTTTCTTAATCCTCTTATCACCTCTCTTGTGACATCTATGCAACTCTAGGTTGCTTAAGAAACTAAACTCTTGGTCTATGGCAATCTATGTCCAATAGATGTACACCCTTTTCTTTACTTTCCCTAGCATGCCACTTGGTCTTTCTATCTAAGAAATACCCCTTCTAGTGCCTCAACACTCTTAAAAAGGCATAAACAAAGAATTTCTATCAACTAAGGAACTCAAAACATAAAAAAATGACATTTTGAAGCTTCAGGGTCTTACACCGTGGCACAAAACTAGGCACACCCCGGCACCCTGTTCTCAAGTGCAATTTCTGGGCCGAAAACTACCCTATGCCGTGGCATGCAACTTTCCACGCCGCGATATGCTCATGCCTGGGACCACGCCTCGGACCACGCTACGGCGTGCCTCACAGAACTCAGATTCTGCTGAATTCAGCCAAAACTGTGCATTGTTCCATTGGTACAAAATATGGATTTTGGCCACACCAAATTAGTTTCTTGGTGATTTTAAGTCCTGAACAAGTTTACTAACATGATGGAAACCTAAAACACCAATTGATTTCATGAAAAATGGATCATTACATCAAATCACTTATACTTGGTTAATCAAAACCTAAGTTCTAAAATCAAGAACCAACTAGCTCAATCCATAGATTAAACTTACTATTTTGATCTTATTAAGTTGAAACAATCCATTTAAATCAATGAAAATAAGAATCTAACAAGGAAAATCGATTGCCACCCCTTTAAAACTCATCTTCTCCATCTAAAGACCTAACTCCCAAGCATGAAAAAGATGAAGAACAAGGTTAGAAATCACCCCTACCTCTTGCTTTGAAGCAGATCTTGAAGCCTTGAACTTGTTCTTGAATCTTCCTTCAAGTTTTGATCTTGATCCTATAGCTTTCCTTCTTTTCCTCTCTTCTTTCTCTCCTTTCTTCCCTTGGTTTCTTTTTTTTTCTCACTTTCTCTCCTCTTTTTTCTCTCTGCCATGGGAAAGATTGGAGAAACAATGACCAAATTGGCTTCTTATAAGCCAACCACTAATGTGGTATCCAAACTCGATCTGCTATAAACACTTAGATTCCACCGAATCTAGTTTTCTAACTTCCAGCAGATTTGAAATAAATCTTAAGATTCATTAAAAATCTTGTTTCACCTTTATCTTATATTTTCATATCTGTTGGGGGTTAATTCGGTATTAAAATGCATAACAGTATGCCTAAAAATACCAAACTAATTCCGATTATCCTAAAACTTTAACTACTTCTTACTTAACTTATTTGTGACCTAGAAACAAATTATCCATATATGTTTCTTCTAACTTAGCAATTTATGCTACTATCTGGGTCATTTTAACCATTTTACTACATTCTATGTTGCAGCAAAGTACCTAAATCAACTCACATTGTCACAAAACTTATCTGACATGCTAAACAAGTAATATATTAACTTTGTAACTAGTTACAAGCCTAACATATTTTTTTGCGATATTACATTACCTGACAATGTCTACTACTTAGATAACTAATCCTTTCATGAAATACTCTGGTGTCATCACTTTACTAGGCTTACCCAACAATGTTTACTACTTAGATAACTAATCCTTAGCCTAGCCTTGGATATAACATCCTTAGCCTAGCTTTGGATAACTAATCATAACTCCACCTTTAGCAAAGTGCTTTTCTCACTCCCTTTGCCAAGTCAAGGGGCTTCTCTCGCTCCTTCAGTTAGGAATTATGATAAATTATTGTTCAACCTTTCTAAATTAAGGAACCAACTCTTGCCAACTAGGTCCTATGGCACTCAACTATTGTGAACTAGACCATATGACACTTAACTCTTACCATCTAGGCCCTATAGTGCTCAACTCTTGCCAACTAGGCCTTATGGTGCTCAACTGTTGCCAACTAGGTCCTATGACTTTCAACTCTTGCATATTTAATTCAACTTTAACTATTGAAGGAGTTACTAGTGTTTTCCAAGACTCAAATCATCCTAAAACACTTCTAAATCTTGCCTAAAAAGGTTGATTTTCAAGATTGCACCAAATGCGCATCATAACTTCTTAAATTCTGAAATTTTATGAACATATAGCTTTCTCTCATATCTTTCAAATGCCATAAACCTCATCTCATTTGGCTTAGTGTAGCCAAAGTTATGCGACATTTTGCAGAGCCCAAAATAGGGCATTCACTAATTTACCCAATTTTGTCCTGACTTTAAAATGAAACTGGGAACAAACTAAAAGTGGTAAAATTCTAAAATTTTACAAGTAAGAAGCTTTACATCTTCGCTTTAAAATGTCACTGGTCTCATGTGAATACGACATCGAAGTGAAAAATTATGCAATCTAGTTTACTGGCTGCCAGAATGCCTTTTTCTACAGAATCTGCCTTTGATTCAAACAGAAACTAGTACTGATTGGCTTGTTCTATAATTCTAAATTTTTTACCACATGAAACCTTATGTCTTAGCTTTCAAATGGCATTAGAATAAGGTCAATCCGATTTCTACAACTCAAGTTATGCATCGGCTTGGTTTCAAATGTCAGGATGCTGTTCTGTCTCACGCCTAGGCTTGGTTTTACCACGCCTAGGTATGGTGTTCTCTGTCTCGCCTGGACTGAAAACTGACCAATCCATGCCTAGGTGTGGAAATATTGTGCCTAGGGGTGACCATTCTGTAGAAAATTCTACTGAATGCATTTTCTACATAAACTTGGTTCCAAACCAAGTTTCACCTCAAAGTTTTACTTCTAGATGTTTCTATCATTACTAAGGGTCTCTAAACTTGCTATAAATCTCATTTCTTCCTTTAGCTCAATCAAACTTTGATTAAAACTAAATCCTTCTCCTTAAAACCCGTATTATTAACTATGTAATCAAAAGGAAGCTATGTGTTCTAAGGCTTCTAAATTACCAACCAAGAATCAAACTCACTACAACACTGAAACTCATTGTTCCTTCATCAAGAAAAACTAAGAATAAGATGAAACTGAGAAAGGAAAAGATAAAGTTAAGCTCCCCTACCTCTTGTAAACACTTGATCCTTGAAGCCTTGCTCTTGATTTTGCCTTGAATCCTCTTGCTTGGGTCTTTCTCCATCTCTTTATTCACTCTTTTACTTACCGCAAGTGCATAGGTCGCACTTGTAAGATAGTTAAGAGTTAGATGTCGTTCTCATGAGTATAATTGCTAATTTACTGCTAACTATTAACCAATAGCCTAATAATTTCTATCTAAGAACATTCAAATTAAAAGAGTGTGTTTAAACTAATTCAAAGACTTAAAAGCTATCTAATTGGAATTAAAGTTGATGATTAGAGAATAGAGAATCTTTCTTCACCTCCTACTTCAATTGATATCAAGCAATCCTTGTTAGCAATATAAATAAATTGATTAGGTTAGCTTAAGAATCCGATTTAGTTAACAACCTATGTCTAGGTCAATTAATCCTGTTTCATTTACTTAATTCACTATGTTTCCATGAGAACTAGAGTAAAATCCACTTATTAAGATCTATTCTCAATCAATTACTATGCATGGCTAAGAGGTATATGTCTATCCCATTAGCGAATTAACTTATTCAAACCAATTGAATGAAATCAAGCATGCATCAACCATACTTATGATCTCAATCCAAATTCCTATGTCTAGGTTCATTAGATTTTATCAAATCACTTAAAAGCTGATCAAACATTCAAGAGCATTAAGAACTATATGATTAAACCAAACCAAATCATGTATATAAACTCAAAGGATTACAAAATCACTTAATATCCATAGGAGGATACAAAGAAATCCCTAAAGATAACTTAGCTAGCCATGAAGCATGAAAATACAACAAAATATATCATGTTCATGGGAAAAGAGATGAGAAAGTAAAAGGGATGGAAGAGAAAGCTCAATGGTGATGATCATTGGGCTTTAATCTTCCTCCAAGATGAAGTTGTCCTTCAACCTTGGCTTCTTCTGCTTCCTTTTTGTCTAAAACACGAAACCCTAACAGCTACTTTCTGAAAATAACCTTAACTCCCTTATGAAAATTAATGCAACAGTATTTATAGGGCTCAGAAAATAGAGTCACGTCGCAACATTCAACTGCCTATGCCACGACGCGTGTTTAAATTAGGTCACCATGTCGCGACATTCAATCCCTCACGTCGTGGCATGCAAAATACGAAGCTCTCTATCTGACGCAAAGGATGCACCACGTCGCGACATTGATATGTCCATGCCGTAACGTGACAAGTTGATCCTTGTACTTGGCTTTCTCTTGCAATGCTGGTCCAAATCTTCTAAGTTTCAACTTGATTGGAACCTTTCCTGCCATAGAGAAATCACCAATTCAATAAAAATTGCAAATGCACTCGATTTCTCAAAGAATTGGAAATATTTCCTTAAAAATCATAATGGAAGACATTAAGATTAAATTATATGAATATAAAGCTAAAGTCTTCCATTCAAGCTTAAAAACAAGGACTAAGCAATCAATATAACATAGATATAGAGCACAAATAACTACAATTTGTGGAGTTATCACACCCCCAAACCTAGATTTTTGCTAGTCCTTGAGCAAAACCAAGTACATTCACATTGATCAACCTTGTTAACCTACACTCAACAACTTTCAACATTCCACTTTCGCTTAAACTAAACTAGTGTACGATGATTGCATGAATCCTCAAAGAATGCACCTGCCTCACAATCAGCTTCACACATACACAATCTTCATCATGGTAGCATTCAGAGTTTCCTTTTATATAAGATATATTTCCCACAATCATGCAAAAAAAACTTCTTCAATTCAATTCATACTCACCCGGATGAGTTTATAAGCATACACATGGATATAAATCAAAGAATCCACATGATTGTAATTCAACTCTCCCTCCACTAATGTAAATCACACACAATTGAGGATCAAAAGATTCTTTCACAACTTATAATGTAAGGCAATGGTATGAGTTAAGAACAAAAGGGAATGGATTTAACACAAATATTGAGAAACATACACATATGATTTCAGGACTTGAGCCCAAGTGAAACTGTCAGGGTATTCCAAAAAGAAATTTGAAAGATCAGAACACATAAGAATCATTCAATGTTTTTATTTAATTTTTTTCATTCTTTTCTTTGCTTTGCTTGTCTCTTTTCTCTTTTTCTTTCTTTTACTTTCACCAAGCAATGCTTGTACTACAAATGGTTCTTTCAAGTTCATCTTTGAATTTAATAACATAGTACCCCTTATTACTAGACTTACTTCAAGAAATCATATCGTATGTACTCAACCAACAATGATGGTAAGATAAAGAATGCAATGTTTTCACATACATCTAGAATGGTTACATGGTATAGAATATGTAAGTGATGAAAAACATAAGGCCAAACATATATCAAGCTTCAAAGGAGACCTATGGATATAATTATATCATGGTAAGCTTAAAAGGCTCAATCAGTCCAAACAATGCCTTAATCATTTCCTCAATCATGCACAAATTAGAATTTCGTCTTAAGAGAGTTCAAAAACAATTTCAAGGATAATTGATCTTTTACATGTACAATCCATAAACTTTCTGTAAGCAAGAATTTTTATCATTTTCAAAGTTAAACAAGCATACAAGTGGGGAACGCAGCATGCATAATAGAGAAACTAGATTGCTTCAGCATGCTTCAAAGATTATATATAGATTTCCTAGAAGGATCAATTTGCCTCCATGTATATCATTGGGCAATCATTTCACACTAGTTTTAACCATTATGACTCATGTTGTGAAAGGAAACGACAATTGTATCTTGAACAGGATTTTCATGAAATTTTTATCAAGATATATGTTCTTATAGATACTATCAAAGCATACATAATTACAAACATAAATAGTCATACTAAAATACTAAAATATCATATTAAAAATTAATAGTATTGACATATGTTCATGATAGTACTATCATGCATGTACATCAAAATAACTAGTTTTAAGACACCCCCCAAACCTGAGGGAAACAATGTCTGCATTGTACAAAAAAAAATGCAATATACTATAAAATGAAATACAATGAAAAGAATGTGCCCTAAACACCATGAAGGCTAGATGGATACCTCCTCAGTGTCTGTATCCTCGTTATCTGCATCCTCATCCTCTGTATCAATAAGCTGGTTGCAACGACGGGTGGGAAATCAGGGACTGGGTAGTCCTCGATGGGCAGTTGTAATCGCTCTGCCATCCACCGTTGTGTCTAGATGGCATAAGACAACATGACTGTCATTGTAACACCCTAAGACAGATATCTTAATATATTGGAATATATCAAGATAAACAGTACTAGCCACGTCACTTACTACATAACTAACTACTAATATATCTATAACAACTATGCAAGTCATTATAGAAAACCTTGAGAGAATGTGGAAAAGCTTAAATTTATACATATACATATATGCAACCTTAGCCACAGAAGGGCTTATTATAATACAAGCCTCTGAATATAACTACAAAGCAAATATAAACAAAATCCATAAGCTTTGTTTAAACAAGAAATAAATACAACTACACTAGTTTTTCTGTTTCTTGAACTTCTTACTCTATGACAATCCTTGACCTGCTTCTACCATGAAACACATAAAAGGGGTGAGAACATACAGATCCTCAATAATAAACATATATTTTATGGCATAAAAACTATGTAAATTGTATACATAATTAAACTAAACTCAATATTATATGATCACCCATGCAACTGTATAATGTTATCTATAATCTCTATAATAGGAGTTTCCTCCACTATAATTGATAATTGCATAATGCCTCGTAGTATAGCCAAATTGATAGCCTACATACCATTAACATAAGCAACCGCCCATACAATCGCTTATGTTAGCAGCCACAGACAATTGCCCATACAACTGAACTGTAACTACAAAGCTGACGATTTAACCCTACCTCTACTTGTTCATTTAGGAAACTCTGGTTCCACGAACACTTGCTAAGATAAGGAGTGAACTTATCACATCATGGTCCTACCTGAGACAAAGGAAAACTGTAATCCTTACTAGCTGTAAACTTACTTATAGACCTAACTCATCCTTATGAAGGAGTCTATCTTAACTAGTGCATCATTTTGAACTAACTTATGGAGCCAAATGAGTATTTCTCTGATCTTTGCACACTTAACTCAACTCTACTGCAAGTGAGTAATTCGTGCATCTAGATAAGTAAACTGTACATATCTCATTTGTATCCAGCTCTCCTTGCTATTGCACTACTTGTAGTGACTTGTGTCACACTATAGTGCACAAGGTTCCAAATACCTATTTTAGGTAACTCCTAACTTTTAGAATAGCTAACGACTTGACTTTCCATGCTTAACTTAGTATTCAAGGAAGTAACTCTCTTCTTACCTACATCTTCAACTCAACTATACTGTTAAAAGAGCTAAATATATTTATGCTATACTCAATGAATATGACAAGCTTTCGAGTCATAGTTCATCTTAGTGTGTATTAAACAATGCACAAGACCTCTCTTAGCTAGAGAACTTAATACATCATTGTTCCCGCTTAGGAACTAAACACACAAACTTAACTCCACTTGAGTGAAACTAACTCATGAGTGGTTAGTACTTGCAACACTTTATTGCTTAAGGTTCTAGGTACCCTTCCAAAGTAATCCACTACTCTTGGATATCCTAAGGCTCATACCTTTATCAACTAACTAGAGTGAATGCTACTAATTCATTCTAATACACTCGTATCTATTACCCCATCTCATCACATCTTGTATGATATCTAATGCAACACTAAGTGCCTAGGGTGTTAGATACCTACCTATGGCAATCCTTAATTATTTGATGCACAAAGGTCTAAACTTTCTCATCTATACTAAAGAGTTATTTCATCTTTGAAATATCCCTAAAAATGTCTTAATACACTTAAGAAAACATGTAAGAATGATCCCAACTAGCAGGGAACTCCCAAACATCAAGAATAACATTATTGAAAAATCCTAGAACTCATGCCTAGGCATGACTTTCCCATGCCTAGGCATGGCTTATGTCCTGTCTCACCGCCTAGGCGCAGTGCTCTCTACCTCGCCTGGACCAAAACTTGATCAATCCATGCCTAGCGTGGAAAAGCTGCACCTAGACGTAGTCAATTATGCAGAACCAAGCCACTGTTCTATTAGCTCCAAAATTGTTTTTAACCTTCCAATCATAGATTCTAAATGTTTTCTAACCTTAATCATGGTCACTAATTATGTTAGAATCATTTAACACTAAAATAAACTCATCAATTTACTTAAACTTGGATTAATGCTCAAAATTACAACCTAGGTTCTATATTCCAACTTATGGAACTTCTTGATTTGTTTAGGCACAAATCAACCAATTTGCATTCAATACAATGAAACTAACTCAGTTTCATCAAAGGAAGCAATAACTAACAAGGAAAGTGGATTCTTGCATCTCAAACCCAATTTCCCCATCTAGGTGTCCTAAACTTATTCAATAGACAAGATGAAGAAAGAATGAGATTGAAGGTTAGAGAACCCCTACCTCAAGCTCTTCAAGTTACTACAAAGATGGAGATGATGAAGATCTTGAAGCTTGGCCTTTGTCCTTGAGCTTCTCCTCTTGATCCTCTTGTTTTTCCTCTTCTTTCTTCCCCTTCCTATCTTCTCTCCTTTCTCTCTTTTCTTTCTTTCTTTTCTATTTTTCTGCCTTTTTCTAGAACGTGAGAAGAAGAAGGAGAATAAGAAGAAAAGTCATACTTTTCTACTTAAGTCCTATACTAGTACTTTATATCTGCTAAGGACACTTGAATTTAGTTAAATTAAGTTTTTTAATTTCCAAAAACTTTGAAATAAATACTAAGATTCATCAAAATTATTGTTTTTCCAATATCTTATTTTGCCATATCTGTTGGTAGTCAATCCGACATTAAAATGAACAACCAATATGCCTTAAAATACTAAACTAACTCCGATTGTTCTCAAATTTTAACTACACCTTATTCACCTTATTTGTGATTTAGAAACAAACTCTATAGGTTTATTTCCCTTAGCTTAATTGCTACTATCTAAGTCATTTTAAGCTACTTTTCAACTTCTAGGGTGTAACTAAATGCCTATACGAACTCAATTTATCACAAAACTTAACTGACATGTTATACAAGTATAATAGTACCTTTAAGACCATATACAAACTTAACATGTTTTTTTTCGTGATGTTACATTCATTTAGGCTGCTTAAGCCTCTATGTGCGCATGCCAAGCTGTATCATCTGTTGGCGCTGCCTTGGGCTTTGTAGGAGCTTGTCTATGTGCTCTACGGGCGGGGGCTGGTGTTGGGGTTGGTGTTGCTCGCACCCTCTTAATGAAATAATCATTGAGAGGTTGTTTAACCTCTAATTTCTCTTCATGGTCCTGCAATGGGACCGACTGCTTACGACAAAGGGTCTGGATGAGGGATGGAAAGAAAAGACTCCTGCACTCTCAAGCAGCCCTCCTAATCTGCTGATGAATAATGTGGACAATATCAATGGCCCAGTGCTCAAGAATTGCATAAATTAGGATCGCCCAATCGCGGGTGACCTCTGATAGGTTGGCCATAAGCAAGATCTGCATACATATAAAATGGTACCATACCCTAGCCTTGGGTCTCAAGCAAGCTCTGGGGAAGAATCTGGGCCTGGCAGTCTAGACGCTCAATTTTTAAAAAATGGGTTGTGATGCAAGTGTGCAGATCCTGGAAGTAACGGTAGCGAGGTCTATGCCCTCTGGCTCCCATGTGAGAAAATGAGTGTATTTACAGACTAGTGGAGGAGCCGACATGTTTAATATTGCTCTAATGACTGCAGCAGAGTAGGAAACCTAGCGTCCCTGTACAATAATAGTGGTGGTGTTGGGGCCATTCACTTCCATGTTCTCATACAACTCAAAAACCAATGGAAGTGCTGCCCTTTTAGGATGTTGTGCAAATGTGCCCCAGCGAAGATGGTGGATAGTCCTATCAATATCCTTAAGGATGGCTTCCCTAAAGGAGAATCCTCGCTCTGCCATCACTAATTTGGAAACCAGTGAGGTGTATCACTCAACAGCCTCCGCAGAAATAAATCTCCTCTCGTCAAATGGAGGAGGGGGAGATGGCTCCCTGTTTCACTAGCTGGAGGAACCATGCTGTCTTTTGGGACCCATAGTACCTGAAAAAGAATTACAAGAAGTCATAATTGAACGATTAGAAGTATTAAACATAATAGAACTTGCAATTCTGGAAAAATCTAGGCCACACGCCAAAACATTGTCACTTGTGCTGTGACATTCAACAATGTTCATGCAATGCCGCAACATTCATGGGCAACATCGCGACATGCAAGTAATTTTATCCTAATGCTGCGACATTGAACCAGATTGAAGCCCACACCGCGACATTCAAACTCAACACCGCGGCGCACTTACGAACAAAACCTAAAAATTTACAGAAAATAATAGGGCTTATAAAAAACATGCATTTAAGGCAAAAACATAAATGAAAACTAACAAGAACACATTGATACCTTACCTATTAACAAGTCTTCGTAACAAAAACAACTATATTATACATAGAACATTGAAACTCTTAATAAAACAAGTAAAATAAAAAATAAAATTTCAAGAAATTAAAATCAAGCATATCTTACTTGGAATTGATGAAAGATGAAAACAAGAAAATGAGTTATGGCTTGGAAAAGAGATACGAGGGAGAGAAACAAAGGAGGTAGAAGAGAAGAAGGCAAATGGGAGGAGTACCAAGCGTCGCGACACTTAACCCAAAATGTCACCTTAGGCCGTGACGTTGGCTTACCTACGTTGCCGCGTCCAGTAAGTCCTTCCTGAATTAAAATTTAAATAATTACTATTTATTATTTACTTTTTTTTAACCACACAATGCCGTGGCGTGACAAGTCTCATGCTGCAGTGTAAGAGATCAGCCTGCAAAATTATGTAGCAAATTTAGTTTGGCTGAAACTTTTGGCCAAAATAGGTCTCCAACACCTATAAGACATTTCTACATTAATTTTTACAATGTACTTCAAAAAATATAATAAAAACAAAAAAAATCAAGGTATTAACATATTTAAGACATAAAATAAATAACTTGGGTTCCCTCCCAAGAAAGGCCTGATTTATAGTCCCGGCAGGACTTTTATCTGCAGTTCCAGATGTAATTGCTAAGGGGAAGAGGATCTTCCTCCTTATCTTCAAAATGAGCTTTGTACCCATGAATTAACATGGATTTAAGCTCTATTTTTGAAATTTTCTCCATGGGTGGATTATATGACTTAACCACCTTGCTTCCCCAGCAACGACGCTAAAAACTTGTTTGCTCTTTTGCTTATCGCAAATGCATGGGTCACACTTGTAAGATAGTTAAGAGTCGGATATCGTTCCCACGAGGATAATTGCTAATTTAGTGCTAACTATTAACCAATAACTTAATAATTTCTATCTAAGAACATTCAAATTAAAAGAGTGTGTTTAAACTAATTCAAAGACTTAAAAGCTATCTAATTGGAATTAAAGTTGATGATTAGAAAATAGAGAATCCTTCTTCACCTCTTACTTCAATTGATAGCAAGCAATCCTTGTAAGCAATATAAATGAAATGATTAAGCTAGCTTAAGAATCTGATTTAGTTAACAGCCTATGTCTAGGTCAATTAATCCAGTTTCATTTACCTAATTCACTATGTTTCCATGAGAACTAGAGTAAAATCCACTCATTAAGATCTATTCTCAGTCAATTACTATGCATAGCTAAGAGGTATATGTCTATCCCATTAGCGAATCAACTTATTCAAACTAATTGAATGAAATCAAACATGCATCAACCATACTTATGATCTCAATCCAAATTCCTATGTCTAGGTTCATTAGATTTTATCAAATCACTTAAAAGCTGATCATACATTCAAGAGCATTAAGAACTATATGATTGAACCAAACCAAATCATGTATATAAACTCAAAGGATTACAAAATCACTCAATATCCATAGGAGGATCCAAAGAATTCCCTAAACACAGCTTAGCTAGCCATGAAGCATGAAAATACAACAAAATATATCATGTTCATAGGAAGAGAGATGAGAAAGTAAAAGGGATGGAAGAGAAAGCTCAATGGTGATGATCCTTGGGCTTTAATCTTCCTCCAAGAAGAAGTTGTTGTAATGTCTTAGGATAGATATCTGGATATCGATATATAGAGATAAACAGTACTAGCCACGTCACTTCTACATAACTAACTACTAATATATCTATAACAATATTATAGGTCATTATAGAAAGCCTTGAGAGAATACCGAAAATCTTAAACTTATACAAATATATATACAACATTAGCCACAAAAGGGCTTATCATAATACATGCCTCTGAATATAACTACAAAGCAAATATACAATATACAAAAGCTTTGTCTAAGGCAAGAAACAAATAAAACTATACTACACTAGTTCTTCTATTTTCTTGAACTTCTTACTCAACAATGATTCTTGACCTGCTTCTACCATGAAAACACAGAAATGGATGAGAACATACAATATCTTTAGAAATAAATATATATTTCATGGCATAAAAACTATGTAAACTATATCATAATTAAACTAAACTCAGCATTATACAATCGCCTATACAATCGTATGACATTGCTCATAATTACTATTATAAGAGTTTCCTCCTCTATAACTAATAATTTCTCAATACCTCGCAGTATAGCTAAACCGATAGCTTACATACCGTTAACATAAGCAACTGCCCATACAATTGCTTATGTCAAGAGCCACAAACAGTTGCCTATACAACTGAACTGTAACTACAAGACTAACGATTTAACCCTACCTCTACTTGTTCATTCTAGGAAACTCTAGTTCCACGAACACTTGCTAAGGTAGGGAGTGAACTTATCACATACTGGCCCTACTTGAGATAAAGGAAAACTGTATTCTTTGCTAACTGTACTTATCTCATTTGTATCTGGCTTCCTTTGCTATTGCACTACCTGTAGTGACTTGTGCCACACTTGAGTGCTCAAGGTTCCAATACCTGTTTTAGGTAACTTCTAACTATTGAAATTCCTAGCTACTTAATCTTCCAAACTTACTTAGCATTCAAGGAAGTAACTTTCTTCCCAAATACCTCTTTAACTCAACTTTACTGTTAGAAGAGTTACGCACATTTCTACTACACTTAATGAATATGACAAGCTTTTGAGTCACAATTCATCCTATTGTGTATTAAACAATGCATAAGATCTCACTTAACTAGAGAACTTAGTACATAATCATCCCCGCTTGGGAACTAAACACACATCTTGACTCCACTCGAGTGAAACTAATACAAGAGTGGTTAGTACTTGCAACACTTTGTTGCTTAATATTCTAGGTACTCTACTAATGTAATCTACCATTCTTGGATATCCTAAGGCTCATACCTTTACCAACTAACTAAATTGAGTACTACTAATTCATTCTAGTATACTCGTAGCTATTACACCCACTCATCACATCTTGTGTGATATCTAACGCAACACTAAGTGCCTAGGGTGTTAGATACCTACCTATGACAATCCTTAACTATTGGAGGCACAAAGGTCTAAACTTTCTCATCTATACTAAGGATTGTTTCCTCTTTGAAATATCCCTAAAAGTGTCTTAATACACTTAAGAAAACATATAAGAATGATCCCCACTAGCAGGGAACTCCCAAACATTAAGAATGACAATCTTACAAATTCTTAGAACTCACGCCTAGGCGTGACTTCCCCACATTTAGGCGTGGCTGGTGTCTTGTCTCATGCCTAGGCTTGGATTTACCACGCCTAGGCGTGGTGCTCTCTATCTGATCAGGATGCAATACTGACCACTCCCACGCTTAGGCGTGGCTTAGTCACGCCTAGGCGTGACCCTAGGACAAAAACTTCTGTAGAATTCTGCAGAAGTGGTTACTGTTTCCATTAGTTCAAATAATGGAATTTGGCCACTCCAACTCAATTCCTAGGTGATCTAAGGTCCCTAACAAGTTTATTAACATATAGGAATCATTAATCACAAACAAAAACTTCCAATTTGGATCCAAAAACCCAAATCACACTTAGTTTGACCTAAACCCCTCTTTTGGGCATCAATGGTCAAAAAGAGATGTTCTAAGTTTCTATCTTCAACTTATGTTATGAATAAGTCATAAATGACCAAAGGAACACATTCATTCAAGCTAAATGTAATGCCCCTTTTTAGAGAGGGACCGTCACACTAAACAAGAACGGAAACAAAATATAAACTAAGACCTGGTTTATTTGAATATAGATAAGCCTGTTCATTTGTAAGCATATAAGTAATTTGGCGAATTATTTTTCTTTTGTAAGAAAATGATAAAATATAATTACAGCAAAAGTTTACATGAAGATTGAAATCATACATTCATACATTATATATATATATATATATATATATATATATATATATATATATATATATATATATATATATATATATATCTTCTTTTTTTGTATAACTATTGATGTATCTAAACACACTTGGCGTATATATATATATATATATATATATATATATATATATATATATATATATATATATATACGTCAAGTGTGTTTAGATACATCGACAGTTATACAAAAGAAACAAAGCTTTACATGCCCCAAAATGATTACACATATATAGCCCACCAAAAAGACAAAACATTAGGCCCCCAAAAGATTTACAGATAGCCATATATGTGTGTGTGTGTGTATATATATATATATATATATATATATACCCACCAAAAAGACAAAACATCGGGCCCCCAAAAGATTTACTGATAGCCATATATATATATATATATATATATACACACACATCAATAGTTATACAAAAGAAACAAAAGCTTTATATGCCCCAAAAAGATTACACATATACAGCCCACCAAAAATACAAAACATCAGGCCCCAAAAGATTTACAAATAGCCATCAGCAGCTACAAACAATATCAGCCCCTAAAGCTAATGAGAAGGAACTGTGGTTGAATCTTTCTCAGGGTCTTCCTCATCAGAGGAAATCCTCATCGGAGGAAATCCTCATCGGAGCAACCGAATTACGAGCGAGGACTCGTGCCAGTGTAGTAACGATCACCCCAGATATCACGTATGGGCAAGTAAAACTCTAAATATAAGTATGCATTAAAAGTGAAGACAGGTGGATCATGATGACCCCATGCCAGAGACACAGTCACGTCTCCGTGGTAGATGCATTGATCCATACTCATGTTAATGTGCCAGCAGTCCAGACCTCATTGAAATGTCAATCTCACATAACCCAAAAAGCCATGCGGATGTGATGCCATCTCCGAACAGATAACTAATCCAATTCAGGCCAAAAGCCAGGGAATTTGTGCACTTCCCCTTCTTCACCGACATCTTCAGAGAAACACATAAATAAATAAAATAGCAGAAATACAGAAAAGAGGTGAGACATCCTACATTCAATACCAATTATGACAATAAAGAAACAGAATGATGCAAGGCGCCCACATAGCATAACAACAATATTAACAACAATAATAATGAACGATAAAAGAAACAACAACAGAGTCTCAGATAATAAACAATTAAACAGTTCAAATAATTATATCATTAGTGAAAGAAATTATTCTACGATCACATAAGTTCAAGCCAAGTAAAGTATATGACAGACAATGCACATGTACAAGGTACCAAAATCCTACTCCATGGAGCTAGACACAAACATCGGAGAGAATGATAAAGGAGACATGTCAGTATTTCGTCAGCCTAAAATCATGTGCTTTCAGAAAATCAGTAATTTGCGCAACAAGGCTTTGTACATGGCATTCTTCACAAGATCAAGATGTAGGACAGTGTCTCAGTCCGGATCGTCGGTACATTTGCATCGGTTTATCCCACGGCCCAAAAGAGCTACCAACTGTTCATTCATGAGACACTCGCACCCCGACGTCCCCAAGGTCAACAAAATGACCTACACTAGTCTATTTGCATCCACTCTAAGGTGTGATTCAACTCCTAGGCATATAACCTTACTTCAACAATGCATGATGACTCAATGCATGTTCATGTATATTTAACAATGATATACTTTTCCATAACATGCCACAATTTGGCTAAGTTATGCATCCACAGATTCTTGGTCCCACTCATGGACCCATAACAATGCATCATCAAGTTTTCAAATGTGACAATACACTTTTAAGGTTTATTATGGAATTTCACTTTAATTTAACATTTCTTACGAAATCTTTCTCTAGAGGAATTCTCTTGCAATTCTCATTCAATCTTTATTTTTCTCAATTAGCCATGTTCTTTACTTAAATTAAATCATACTTACTTAGAAAAATTATTCTAAGGTTCTCCAAGCCTCAAACACTCTTGTTCTTTTCTTAAGTCTAAAATCACCCTCAAGTAAATTTCTTTCCTTCATTTTTCCATCTTATGAATCCATAATAACTTTTTAAATCACCTAATCACCTAGGTCTTAGCTTGATGCATGAATTTTAGCCAATATGACCTTTGAGGCTGTGACCTTCCAAAGACAAGAGTCCAACCAATCTTTTCATCACATTGTTAATTACTTAACACTTCATTACTTAAATTTTCAAGGTTACACAAAAATTAAATCTTGAACCCATAAAAGGCCCTAGAGGCCGTGAGCCTCCTAAGGGGTGAGAACCCAAAATTTTCTATACATCAATCCAAGTAATCTCATATAAAATCTATAGCCATCAAGATACACAATAAAATCAATATATCCATACAAATCAAAATAACTACAAGATCATGAAGAACAACACAACAAAGCGAGCAATCCCACATGGATTCTTCATTAACAACACCAAAAATGTTTTCTCACCACTAAGATAGGTTGAAGAGGATCATTTCCCTCTTACCTATAGAAGACAACACAAGAAAGCAAGCTCCTTTGTTCTTGAATTTTGTCCTCCACCAACACAAAAACCCAAGGACATCCAAACTCACAAAAATCACATTCAAAGCTTAGAAAATGAACCCTTGATCACCTAAGAGATCAAGAATCACGAAAATGAGAAAGAAAAGTGGAAAAGTCACGAACTTTACCTTAAAGTCTCAAACTTTAGACCTTGAATGGAAGATAACGAAAATGGTGGATTCAAGAGATAGTCATAAAAGAGAAAATGTTCTAGGTAATGAGGAAAGGTAGGAAATAGGGTTGGTTGAGTGAAAAAAGTTGGAAGGCCAAAATTGGTGTCTTGACCGCGGGGTTGAGGAGAAAATGGAGAAGAAAGTGAGCTCTTTTTTTATTATGACTTCAACAAGAGAAGATGATTTCCAAAGGAAATGTTGTCTTAAGCAAGATGGTTGCTTGAAATCAAGAAAACCATGGAGGGGAAAATGGTGAGAGTTACCGTGGGGGAGAGGAAGAGAGGAAGAGAGAAAAGTTTGAGAGAAAAAAATGAAAAGAGAAAAAGTGATAGCTTTTTGTGATTTCAAAATTGGAAGTGAAAAGGTGATAATGAAAAGCTCATTTTTTGCTCTAAAATGGCCTCATTGTTGTGGAGTGCAGGAGGGAGGAGAGAGAAAACAAAGCTGCCTTTGGAAGCTTTGTACAAAGCTTCTTTAGGAAGTCTTGAAGCATTTTTTCAAAAGTCAAACGATGATGTCACATATATGATGTCATCTTCGATGATGTCATTAAAGTGCTATCTATAAAAGATGACTAATACTCTACTAAAGCTATTATCCAGTGAACAAATGTTACAGTTAATAAAAATAGTATTTATTGTCCATCAGATAATTTCACGGTATAGCGATTTTATTTATCAGATAAAATCTCAAAAAATGAAAACTACGTAAACTGTGTTCGACCTCGGGTTTAGCAAGATCCCCGTCAATGTTTTCACAGTCCAAGGCTTTCCAACCTCGGGGAAAATATTTTATTTTCCTGGCTCAGCTCAGTGCGCACGTAAAATGAGAAATATATTAAAATAATTAACATTTCTGAAAAAATTCACAAAAATTATCAAAAATCACAAATATTATATAATGACTATTTATTATAAAACAAGCACTTCAACTCTCCCCTTCTAAAAAGAAATTTCGTCCTCGAAATTTTCACACCTTAGAATAGTTGCAGATGTTGCTCCTTCATCTTGTCTTCTAACTCCCACGTTGCATCTCCAGTTGTGTCATTCCAGATTACTTTTACTAACGAGATCTCCTTCCCTCTGAGTTGCTTTACCCTCATATCCTTAATCCTTGCAAAAGGTGCCTTATAGGTCAAATTCTCTTTTAATTGTACTGTATCAGGTGCTATGACGTGGCTCTAGTCAGGGATATATTTTCGTAGTTGTGATACATGGAAAACATTGTGAAGGTTAGAAAGAAAAGGTGGTAAAACTATTTGGTAAGCTATTGGACCTATCCGGCGAAGAATTTGGTAAGGTCCAAGGAATTTAGGAGTAAGTTTTCTAGATTTCAGAACTTGGCCAACCCCAGTCATAAGCGTGACTTTCAAAAACACATGCTCGCCTTCCTCAAACTCAAGAGGCTTTCTTCTTTTGTCAGCATAGTTCTTCTGTCGACTCTGAGCTGTCCTCATCTTTTCCTGAATTATCTTGACTTTTTCAGTCATTTGTTGTATAAGATCAGGTCTAATAGTAAGGCGCTGTCCATCTTGGTATCAACACAAAGGTGTTCTACACCGTCATCCATATAAAGCCTCATAGGGTGCCATCCTTATGCTCGAATGAAAACTGTTGTTGTAGGTGAACTCTACCAATGGAAAAACTTCATCTTAACTTCTAGTCTGTTCCAAAGCACAGGCTCGAAGCAAATCCTCCAATGATTGAATCGTCCTTTCCGATTGACCATCAGTTTGAGGATGATACGTAGAACTCAAACGTAGCTTCGTTCCCATCACGTCTTGAAGACTTAGCCAAAATCTTGATGTGAACCTCTGGTCTCTATTAGAAACGATACTGGTAGGCACACCATGCAGCCTAACAATTTCACCAGTATACAACTGAGTCAACTTCTCCATGTTATACCTTATGTTGATTGGTAAGAAATGTGCTGACTTTGTGAGCCGATCTATGATTACCCATATTGAATTATAACCCTTTTTGGTCTTTGGCAATCTAACCACAAAGTCCATTGCAATACTATCCAACTTCCATTCAGGAATAGCTAGGGGTTGCAACATTCCTGATGGTCTCTGGTGTTCAACCATTGCTTTCTGACAAACCAGACAAGACGACACACATCTGGCAATATCTTTCTTCATTCCGTGCCACCAAAATAATCATTCCAGATCTTAGTACATCTTGGTTATTGTAACACCCTAAACTTTTGGGTAAATTACCATTGTGTCCTGAAGGTACTGTTTTCTATTTTTCAACTTTAGGATAAATGATCGTTATGTCCTTTTTGTACTGTTTGTTATTTTTCTGTATGAAATATTGTTTTATTTTACTGTCTGTGATTTTATTTGAACTTTTTGTGTGATTTGCTCCGGGACAGGAAAATAATATTTTTTGGGCCGAAAAAATCTTATTTTAATTATTCGGAGCTGGGGGATCTTACTAAACCCAATTCTGAATGATACGGTTAGTAATCTTTTAATTTTTAGGATTTAACTATGTAATAAAATAATTTTATATTATTATAATATTATTTTATTAGCCAGTACAAATAAGCGGTAATGGACCCGGAAATGTTTTGCAGGACCCACGTTTAGCGAAACAGTTAACGTTTTGGAGTAGTAGCTTAATGACTAGGCTTAATAACTAGGCTTAATTAGTGACAAGGCTTAATGACTAGGCTTAATGACAAGGCTTGGGTTAGCCAATGAGAGCTAAGCTTGGTGATCAAGTTTTAATCCTCACCATTCATCAATTCTAAGGCTTGGATGGAGCCAACCAAGGGGACACCTCCCTTGCATTAAACTCCATGGCCAAGCTTCACTTTGGAGAGCAAAAATCATTTCATTCTCTAACACTTTCTCTTTTCTCTCTCTTCCAAAAATACCAAACTCCATTGATGTCTTTTTGAAGGTCTATTCAGCCAAGCACCATTCTTCATCATCCATCCACCCAAAATTTCGTCTAACCTACTTTTCTAAACCTAAACACAATTCTAAGAATATCTCTAGTTGAGAGTTCTTGCAAAATCCATCATCTTGAGCTTGAAAAACTACTTTGGAGATTCTACCTTGAAGGTGAAATTTCTTGTTTTTCATTTCTAAATTCTTTTTTTTCAAGGTTCTAAGCCATGATTGATCCATGGTTTAAGCTTTCTTTCATGTTAGTAACTTGTAGAAATTGTTTAAGTTTGATAGGTGACTTTTGAGGGTGAAAATCGAAACCATAAAAAGGAGTGAAAGAGTGTTTGTCTTCACTTAAGGTAAGAGGAAGACTTGAATCTTATCATCCTTGGGTGGTGGTAAGAAAATGGAATTGTTTGTGATTATAGAATCCATAAGGATTCATTTGTGTGTTTGTTTTAATAGCTTTCCTATTTGTGATTTGTATTAATATGTATGTCTACAAGCTTTAAAAATATTGTATGTGTTAGAAATGCATGGATAATTGGTAGGATGTGAATAACATGCTAAGGTTTGCATGAGTGTTCCAAAGAACACAAAATCAAGGCTCACGGCCTCAACCTAAAATGGGAACCAAAATGTTCTCAACAATTTTCTAAAAGAGTGATTTAATTGACTTAGGTAAAATGACAAAGTACAACATGATTTAGAAGAAGAAAAATGATCCAAAGATCAAATATCAAAGTTTTGGTAATTTCGGCCAACATGCCTAAGTTGAATGTTTTGATTTCTAAAATTATTTCCAATCAAGGTTAAGTAATAATGCTAAAAGGAATTTTATTACAATGAGTTTTTAGGAAATAAAATGATTAGATTAAGTTAAAGAAGTTGAAACTAATGATTTTAATGTTTAAAAGGATATACAGTAGCTTTTGTAAAATTTCTAACGTAGAGCTCATTTTATATTTTGAAGCACGTTAGTAGTTTTCAAAAGTATAATTAAATGGTTATAATATAAATAAAAGGAAATTTTTACGAAAAACTTAGAAAACTATTATCATACCTTTTCTAAGCAAAATACTGTCAATTTTTGCTAAAAACAGACAAATAAGATAGAAAAGATATCCAATATAATTTATATGGTATGAAAAATATTCTACGTAGTTCAAACGTATTAAATATTATTTTTTGTTTATTTAAATAGTGATTTTTAAGGAAAGCGGACAAGAAAATAATTTAAAAATCTTACGCGATTGAGAAAACATTTGAAAAATAGTACGCGATTTCAAAAACAGTAAAATATATTTATGGGATTTAAAAACGTTTGTAAAAATGATGAAATTTTGAAAACGCGATAAAATTTCTATGCGATTGACGAAAACAACAAGTTTTTACTGTCGGGCCAAAGTGGTGGACCCGGACAGATTGTGAAACAGTACTGTCAGGTGGGACATACTGTATATATATATGAAATTTGCCAGCGAGGGCATTTTGGTAATTTTTGCCATTGAGGGCATATTGGAAATTTTTGCCATTGAGGGCATATTGGTAATTTTATCATGCATTGAGTTGTGCCAATTTGGTTGATAATTGGTGGATTGATTGACGAGGTGAATTATATCATGTTGTCGGTGTGATAAGCGTAGTGTGATTCAAACTTGAATGAACTTGGAGACATTAGTGTGCGGATTATTCCATTTGTGGACAGTTGGTCGCTCCTCTGGGCCGTGGTAACTAGCAACACACTAATGGACTCGACACGCACTATACTTAATCAAGATCTTGTGAAATCTATTTAGTACAAGCCTGTAGTGACACAACGTTATGACAGTGTGCTACACCACGACGTTTTGACAGTGGGCTATAGATGCAACATGAGACAGCGGAATAGTTATGGGCGATCGACGGTACTAATAGATTTTGAGGGTCATTCTCTCTGATGTCTGTGTTTTTAGCTCTATGGAGTAAGGTTGAGTCACATTTCATATACTATTATGTCATACATTTTAATGCTATTTATCTATAACATTTTATCCATCTGTAACATTTTATCTATCTGTACCATTATATGTTATTGTTACATTGAGTTCTGTGTTATATTACATCTGTGTTATCTTGTATTTTTATTTATGCTATTATAGTATGCTATATTGTATGAATTGTTATACTTGTTGTATTGTCGTTTTCTTATTTACCATGTTTGTGGTGATATAGATTGTCTTACCTCTTTCTTGTATGTGTTATCTGTATATTTTAAATTATGTGATAAAGAGTTTGAGGAAGAGGAACAGCCTCTTGAATGTGAATATCCCGAGGAGGAGGAAGAGCAGCAAGCCAAAGATCAGTTCTACGATCAAGAACCATCCGATCATCCATATCCTTTGGATTGATTGTGTGAGTATGACACTACCAGGATTCTTTGGATTCGTGCAACTTGAGTTTCACGGAGGCTCTGAAGCCTGGCGTCTGTGAGAGGATAGAGACTCGGTGACGTACGTAGGGCGTCTGACTGTGACCATACGGACGGAGTTTGATGGAGTGCCGATCTTTTCCACCATGTTGTACTTACATGTGGAGTTGCCGCTATCTCTTAGGCGTCATTGGGGTGGTATGTTTGAGGCGCCTAGTGTGATCAGCAGTGTATCGACTACACGGACTCGTGTCCGTAGAGGGTCGAGGCATCCTGGATATCTATCACCTGAAGTTTCATCTGAGAGTGATCCTTCAGAGGGTTAGATATTTATGATGTGTACTTGAGCGCGTCTGTGTTTGTATATATTGACCTTTTACTGCTTTGTTTATTGTTTTAGTTTTTTTTTAAAATATTTGTAGTTGTACATTATTTGTATAACCTATGATGGAACAATCTGTATATTATGTGTGATAATAGTGTGCTTATTTTATGTTCCGTGTTATTTTATCTCGTAATATTTTGTGTAATCTGAAAAATTTTACAACCCATATTATTATATAACAAATGTTTTGCAACTTGTGTAGATTTATATTTAATTTTCTTTTATTTTCTTTATAAATGTGACAACCCCATAAGGGTGTTACAGTTATTCCCAGATGCATACTCAACTTGCTTGTATGAGCGTGTTCAAGAATAAACTTCCTAAGTTCTTGATCCTTAGGTATACAAACTTTACCTCTGAACCTTAGGATTCCATCAGTTCCTTCCTCTAATGTTGTCACATTGCCTTACTTCATTAACTCTCTTTTTGCAAAAACTTGTCAACTTTTTGTTTCTCTCGAATGTCTTCCATTAAGTGACTTGAAATAGTGACCATGCTCATACAAATCTTCCCCGGTGCCAATTCCATAAAGGACCGTACATCCTGAATTGCTCTATCAAATCCTTTTAATTGACCATTATAGCAGAGATACTGAGCATCTTCCTACTTAAAGCGTCTGCCATGACATTTACCTTTTCGGGGTGATACTGAAGTTGAAAATCATAATCTTTCATAAATTCCAACCACCTTTGTTGTCTCATATTCAACTCCTTTTGGTCATATAGGTACTTCAAGCTCTTGTGGTCACTAAAGACGTTGAACATCGCCCTATAAAGAAAGTGCCTCCATATCTTCAAAGTGAATACCACAACTGCTAACTCTAGGTCATGTGGTAGGTAGTTCTTCTCATGCACTCGTAACTGTCTCGAAGCGTAAGCCACCACTTTTTTGTTTTGCATAAGCACACAACCTAATCCTTGGTATGAAGCATCGTAGTACACCTCGAAGGGTTCACTTGGATCAGGTAGAACTAACACTGGTGAAGTAGTTAGTCGTCTCTTCAATTCTTAGAAAGTTTATTTGCAAGCATTAGTCCACTCAAAGGTTTGATTCTATCTTTTGAGTTAAGTGAGAGGCTCTGCTATCTTAGAAAATCCCTTAATGAATCTACGATAATATCCAGTTAATCCCACAAAGCTCAGAATTTATGTCACAGTCTTCAGCCTTTCCCATTGCAGAATCGCTTCCACCTTTAACGGGTCTACTGTAATCCCTTCCTTCAAGATTACATGGCCCAAAAACTTGACCTCTTCCAGCCATAATTCACACTTTGATAGCTTGACGTATAACTTCTTCTCCTTCAGAATCTGGAGAACTATACTGAGGTGTTCAACATGATCCTCCTAATTTCGAGAGTATATCAAAATATCGTCAATGAAGACAACAACAAATTTGTCCAGGTAAGGATGAAAGATTCTATTCATGTAATCCATGAATATGGCAAGGGCATTCGTCACACCAAATGTTATCACAAGATATTCGTAATGACCGTAACGGGTACGAAAAGCCGTCTTGGGAATATCTTCCACCTTTACTTGAATCTGATGGTAGCTCGATCGCAGATCAATCTTAGAGAATACTGCTGCTCCTTTCAGTTGATCCATTAAGTCATCTATCCTTGGAAGCAGATACTTATTATTGATTGTGACCTTATTTAGCTGGCAATAGTCCACACACAATCACAAAGTTCCATCCTTCTTTCTAACTAGTAATACCGGTGCTCCCTATGGTGACACACTGGGTCTAACAAATTACTTTTCCAAGAGTTCTTCTTACTGTTTCTTGAGCTCAACTAACTATAATGGTGACATCCTGTAGGGTGCTATAGATATAAGACCAGATCTAGGTACAAGATTAATAATGAACTCTATCTCCCGTTCCGGCGGTAGACCAGGTACGTCTTCAGGAAAGACTTCGGGAAACTTGTTAACCACTGGAATTACATTCATATCTGCCTCGCCCTCAACTTTTAAGGAAGATAATAACATGTATCCCTGAGTTCCTTGTTTCAAGAAAACTTGAACTTAGTTGGCCGTCAAAAATCTAGAAACTTCATCCATAGGGAAAACTATGGTTTTACTAGAACAGTCTAACAGGATATGATTAGAAGACACCTAATACATTCTTAAAATTACGTCTATTTGGGAGAGAGGTAAATAGATCAAATCAACAGAAAAGATTCAACCTTTAACAATTAAAGGACAATTTAAACAAACTTTGGTGGTAACAACAGGTTTAGCAGTAGGGGTAGAAATAGTCAAGTCAAAAGGTAAGGAAGACACAGGTAAACTAAGTCGTCACACACAGTCATAAGAAATGAAAGAGTGGGTTGCCCCAGAGTCATACGATACAGTTAAAAGATTATCTCCTATGGTACCATCTCCTTGTATCAGATCTTCAGATTCGCAGGCTTTCACTCCACTCATAGTGTATACTCGACCTCCCGCCTGCGATTTTGCAGCCCGTGCAGTGTTGACTGTAACACCCCAAATTTTCTAACTATTTGACAGTAATTTTGACAGTTAACAAAATTTTACTGTTTAGTGATTTCTGTGTACTGTAAAAATATTTTGAATATTTCATCAGTACATTTGATTGTTTGGTGTGATTTACTCCGTGTCAGGAAAATAATAATTTTCGGGCCAGGAAAAATTTTATGTAATTTAATTATTATTGTTAAGTCTTAATTATTTTATGTAATCTGATTTGATATTTATGAAATTTCTAATTTTTATGATTTTGTGGATGATTGTGAAATTTTTATATTTCTGGACTGTTTGTGGGCCTAGGCAAGCTGTACGTGGGCCTAGTTGGGCCCGAAAAAGTGAAAAAAAATTTGAAGCCAAAAAATTTTGTACTGTTAAGACGGAGACGGGGGATCTTACTAAACCTAAATCCAGAAACAATTTTTAAAATTTTCTTTTATTGTGTTTTGTACTGTATTTAATTATCGGGCGATAAAAATACAGTAAAAATATTATTCGTAGAGTAATACCAGTTAAAAATAAATATTATACTGCTTAGTTAACTTTGGTGGTTTGGAGAACCACCATTGATTTAATCAAGGGTGGAGATTTGGTCTTATAGAGTGACAAGGACCATTTATGACCATTGGATGTAAAGTTTGAAGGAGTGATCTTTACCCTTAATTTTGGAGATACATCTAATGACTAGGATTTCAAGGAGAAAGATCCAATGGCCTAGATTAAGTCTTCTAATCTAAAGGCTATACCTAGAATCTACATTAATCCTAACTATTGAACTAATCAGTGGTTAGGAATGCTTCAAATAATGGCTAGTGAGATTGGTCACTCAAGGAGAGTGCAAGAATGGGGGGACGGTTTTGGTGGCTTAAGAGCATAGCCAAGTTTCAAGACATAATTATTAGTTATCTTGGTCATTATTGATCATTTTCAAGAAGCTAAGCTTATCAAACTTTCTCTCCATTTCTCTTCTTCTCTAAGTTTCGGCCAAGCACCCATACTCCATCTTCCATCACTATTTAATTTCAAACAACCATACTTCTTGAATTTATACCTCATTCTAAGATACTTTGTAGTTTGGAGCAAGTTCTAAATACATCATCTTCAAGGACTTTCTTCAAGAGCAAAGTTCTAGGGTTCTTAAGGTGAAGTTATGGAAAACTTCATTTCTTATCTCTTTTTTCATGTTCTAAGCCATGTTTGATCCATGGTTCCCCTAGTTAAAGCTTAATATGCTAATAAACTTGTGTTTTGTTTTGTGTTTGAGAAGCTCTTGGTGGAGAAGGACTTAGAAAAAGAAGCAAAACAAGGAGCTTGAGAGGTTCTTCAAGAGGCAAGAGGGAGATCCATCTCACCAACCAAGCATGGTGGTGATAGATGGTTTGTGTATTTGATGGATGGTGAATCCATGTGAGGATTCATATCCATGGTTATGTAATTATTTGCGGGTGTTTATGTGTTTATGTGGTTTATGTGCTTTGCAATGTTTATTTGTGCTTACATGCTTAGTATGATTTTTATTTGCTTTATGGTATGCTTGAAATATAATATGTTGATTATATGTGATGTATGCTATAAAAATTGTTGGAAAGGAAAATAATTTTTGGTTCCAAAGACCATGAGAATTTCGGCCAAGACACCTCAAAATAGGTGTTCACAAATTAATATTTTCATGAATGGTAAAATTGGATGTTTAGAAAAGCAAAGAAAATGAACAAATGATTTGACTTCAAAGACTTGGTCTTTGAGGTCAAATCATTTGTTCATTTTCCTTGCTTTTCTAAACATCCAATTTTACCATTCATGAAAATATTAGTTTGTGAAGACCTATTTTGAGGTGTCTTGGCCGAAATTCTCATGGTCTTTGGAACCAAAAATTATTTTCCTTTCCAACAATTTTTATAGCATACATCACATATAATCAACATATTATATGTCAAGTATACCATAAAGCAAATAAAAATCATACTAAGCATGTAAGCACAAATAAACCATGCAAAGCACATAAACCACATAAACACATAAACACCCACAAATAATTACATAACCATGAATATGAATCCTCACATGGATTCACCATCCATCAAATACATAAACCATCTCTCACCACTATGCTTGGTTGGTGAGATGGATCTCCCTCTTACCTCTTGAAGAACCTCTCAAGCTCCTTGTTTTGCTTCTTTTTCCAAGTCCTTCTCCACCAAGAGCTTCTTAAATAGAAAACAAAACACAAGTTTATTAGCATATTAAGCTTTAACTAGGGGAACCATGGATCAAACATGTCTTAGAACATGAAAAAAGAGATAAGAAATGAAGTTTTCCATAACTTCACCTTAAGAACCCTAGAACTTTGCTCTTGAAGAAAGTCCTTGAAGATGATGGATTTAGAACTTGCTCCAAACTACAAAGTGTCTTAGAATGAGGTATAGATTCAAGAAGTATAGTTGTTTGAAATTAAAGAGTGATGGAAGATGGAGTGTGGGTGCTTGGCCGAAACTTAGAGAAGAAGAGAAATGGAGAGAAAGTTTGATAAGCTTAGCTTCTTCAAAATGATCAATAATGACCAAGATAACTAATAATTGGTGTCTTGAAACTTGGCTATGCTCTTAAGCCACCAAAACTGTCCCCCCCTTCTTGCACTCTCCTTGAGTGACCAATCTCACTAGCCATTATTTGAAGCATTCCTAACCATTGATTAGTTCAATGGTTAGGATTAATGTAGATTCTAGGTATAGCCTTTACATTAGAAGACTTAATCTAGGCAATTGGATCTTTCTCCTTGAAATCCTAGCCATTAGATGTATCTCCAAAATGAAAGGTCAAGATCACTCCTTCAAACTTTACATCCAGTGGTCATAAATGGTCCTTGTCACTTTACAAGACCAAATCTCCACCCTTGATTAAATCAATGGTGGATCTCTAACACTTTTTAAGACCAAATCTCCACCTTTGATTAAATCAATGGTGGATCTCCAAACCATCAATGTTGACTAAGTAGTATAATATTTATTTTTATCTGCTATTACTCTACGAATAATATTTTAACTATATTTTTATTGCTCGATAATTAAATACAGTACAAAACACAGTAAAAGAAAATTTTTAAAACTGTTTTCGGATTCAGGTTTAGTATGATCCTCCGTCTCCGTCTCAACAGTACAAAATTTTCTGGCTCCGGAAAAATTTTCACTTTTCAGGACCCCCCTAGGCCCCACGTACAGCCTCCCTAGGCCCACAAACAGTCCAGAAATATAAAAATTTCATAATCATCCACAAAATCATAAAAATTAGCAAATTCATAAATATTAAATTAGATTATGTAAAATAATTAAGACTTAACAACAATAATTAAATTACGTAAAATTTCCCCAGCCCAAAAATTATTATTTTCTTCACACGGAGTAAAGCACACCAAACGATCAAATGTACTGACGAAATATTCAAAATAATTTTACAGTACACAGAAATCACTAAATAGTAGAATTCTATTAACTGTCAAAATTAATGTTAAATAATTAAAAAATTTGGAGTGTTACAACTCTCCCTCTCTAAAAAGAACTTTCGTCCTCGAAACTTGATAAACTTGATTTCACATCCTCAAAATAAATATGGATATTGCTCTTTTATCTTTTCTTCCAATTCCCATGTAGCTTCACCGCTTACATCATTCCAAACTATTTTAACTAACGAAATTTCCTTACGTCGAAGTTGCTTCGTCCATCAATCCTCAATCTTGACTAAAAATGTTTCATAGGTTAAGTTTTCCTTCAGTTGTACTGTGTCTGGTTCGATAACATGGGTAGGATCAGAAATATATTTTCGTAGTTGTGATACGTGAAATACATTGTGAAGATTCGACAGAAAAGGTGGTAACGCAATTTGGTAAGCTATCGGACCTACCCGACGTAAAATCTGGTATGGCCCGATAAACTTTGGAGTGAGCTTCTTGGACTTAAGTACTTATCCAACTCCAGTCATAGTTGTCACTCGTAGAAATACATGGTCACTTTCTTCAAACTCAAGTGGTTTTCTCCTTTTATCAACATAACTCTTTTGCTGAGTTTGAGTCATCCTCATCTTGTCTTGAATCATTTTCACTTTCTCAGTTGTCTGTTGTACTAATTCTGGTCCTAGACTAGCATTCTTACCATCTTGATACTAACATAACGGTGTTCTGCATCGTCTCCCATGTTGGTTGTGGCATCTGAATACTCAAGAAGGGGGGGTTGAATTGAGTAATAAAACTTTTCGAAACTTATTCCCCTTTTTGCAAAAACTTAATTCTTTTCTTTAACTAAGAAAAAGATTTTGTCAACCAACAAACCAAAATATGTTTTTGCAAAATATATTGCAATCAAGACTTGAAACTTTAAAAGAATTATTAACAGTAATTATGATTTCAGATATGAATAAGATTATAAACTAATCAAATCATGTAAACATCCCTAACATATTGTTTAATTCATACAATCAACAATAAAGCATATAAAGAGTTAAGGGATAGAGAAACTTGCAAACCAAGTTTATCCTGGTTCAGTTGCCTCCTCTGGTAACCTACATCCAGTCCCCACACCACTGTGAGTTTTATCGACTATTGAAAAATCAATATACAAGATTCTTTACATAAGCTTCAATTCTAGATTCCTTCTATCCAAATGACAGCTTTTCAAGTTAAAGCAATCTTGCAATTCCCACAAGAATTCCTTCTATTCTTGCACAACACCAAGAGTCCCTTCTAATCTTGATTTCATCAACGAGAGAACCTTCTCTCTTATCTCTCTTTTCAAAAATATGAAAAGATTGATTCAGATTCTAAGAAATCAGATACAATAATTTGAAATTCTACAGAAAAGAATACTCTGTTTTCTTTCAATGAAAAGCTCTCACAGTATTTGTATTGATCTAAAATTTCGAATTGATTGCTATTTTGAAAGTGTTTGCCAATGTCCTTACATAGGTATATAACAAAATAGATCCGTTGGATACACTTTATAAATCTGTTAAGATCAAAATAGATTCATCTAAAAAATTCTGTTATCAGTCAATCGATTAGTACACAGATGTATTAAAAAAAATTTACTTTTATAACATGTGTACATCGATTGCCTAATCGATTGTGTTCTTGGAAGTTCTTGATCTTGATTAATACACATATGAGTACATCGATGTTGTTCTTGAAACACATTCATATGTTCAGCCAAAAGATTATACATCGATTACTTAATCAATTGTATAACTATATCAAAAAGTTATTGCTTCTGTTCTGGTTTATACATAGATGTATCAATCGATGTACAGATGCAAAATTGCATACTAATCAAGTAAGTCCAGAATCAATCGATGTATACATAGATGTATAACACTTATACATGGATGTACACTTAGATTTTCATTAAGTTCTTAATCAATTGATGTATACATAGATGTATACCATTTATACATAGATGTACACTGAGGTTTTCATTAAAAGTTAGTTAATTAACTGAAAGTACATTGATGTACACATAGATGTACAGACTTATTAATTAACCTTTTTCATTCTTAATCCATTTTTACTTTTGAAAACCATTTTTATTTATTGTGAGAGCTTAATCAAAGAATTAAACAAAGTCTTTTCTTTACACAAAGATTCCTAATGATTTTCCTTGAATTCCTTCTTCATGATGCTCTTTCTTCAAGTTTTCCTTCATGATCTTTGATCCTTTGCATCCACTATTCTTGCTTCATTAAATCTCATTGAAAAAAATCAAGCTTGGCTAGTAGTTAGTGAATCAAAGTAATAATCATGTAAAGTTTAGTCATTAATCAAAACATACTAGAGTCATTTATCCACAAACTCCCCTTTTTTGATTGCTGACAAACTTACCATACATAACATGTTTATCATTCAATATATCTTAGAAGTAATTAGAAATGTCAGAGTAAATATCAGAGTAATAAAAAAAATGCAATAGTTGTTTACCATTTACTCCCTCTGTCTAATTGACAGTTCTTATTATTTGAACATGTATAGGATCATTGCATCATTATTTAAATCATTAGTTCTAGTTGTTTTATTTTGTAATATGGTACTTATTCTCCCCCTTTGTCATTATCAAAAAGAATATGTATGGGAGATTTAAAGTATGTAAAACAAGTAATATATGAGAAATTTAATCATTCAGTGATATCAGCATAATCAAAACAAAATATATATTCATCATTGTTCAAAACAGTAGAACAATCACAAAAAAATGCTAATATCATTCTAGATACACTTATGACACCCTAAGATCTAAATATCTTCATTGATCCTTGGTTCTTCAGTGTGTGTTGAAGCTTGGGTTGCTTGCTCTTCAGGATTGCCTTCCTCTTCAGGTGCAGCAGCAACAGTAGCGTCTATAGCTATATTCATAACATCTTCAGAAGTTGGATGAACTTCTGGAGGTGTAGTGCTGGAAATGCCTAGATGTTGATGCAAAGTGGCCATTTGGCCTTCCAATGTATTTAGTCTGAGACTTAGATAGTCAATAGACTGTTTCATCACTATATGGTGTTTGGTTTGCTTAGCCTCAAAATTTTGAAACATTTGGAACAGCTTATCTATCTTGTTGTCCATCTCAGAGTTGTCCACAACAACTCTTGGTTCTTCACCAGCTAGCCTAACCCACTCTCCATTAGCTTTAGCAAACTTCATCTTGCTAATGGTTCCTTTACCAAACTTGTGGGTGGCCTCCCTAGATTGAAACTTCTCTTCATTGTCCAAAGAGACTCCAAAGTGTTCTAGTAATCTTACCACTAGTCCAGCATAGGGTAGGGTAGCTCCACTGATTTTACAATCAAGCATGTGTCTAGCAATTATAAAGCTCCAACTTATCTGCTTCCTTTGAATCATAGCCCATAGTAGCTAAATATCATTGTTTTGCAACACAGCATGATTACCAGATCTTGGTAATAGCATCCTGCTTAGCATATATTGCAAGAGCCTATGCTGAATGTGCATAGAGCTAATGTTGATCAGTCTTCCTTCTAAAGCATTTTCAACTAGAAGCACCTTCTTTACTTCTTCTCTATCAAAATTCTTGATCCATACACTGTCAGGTCAAGTGCCAGCATGATTACTTCCCTTGTAATCTAGTCTAGTAAATTAAGCAAACTCAACAAAAGTTGTAACGCCCCAATTTTTAGAAAATATTTCGAATGTACTGTTTGCTGTTTTTCAAGTTATTGTGTAAATGACCGTTGTGTCCTTATTTTACTGTTTCTCGATTTCTGTGTGAAATACAAATACGTTTATACAGGCTCAAATTTTATTTGGTCTTTTTACGTAATTTGTTCCGAGACGGTAAAATAAAAGTTTTTTTGAGCTACTGTTTTAATTTTTCTGGAAGATATACAGACAATTAATACTGTCTGTAATTTTATTTGAACTTTTTGAACAGTTAGCTACGTTGTGGGAAAAAATGGGAAAATGACCATTACGTCCCGAACGTGCTGTTTTCGCTGTTTTTGCTGTTTTTAATTGTTTTCTACTTGATTTAATGTCTGATATTACTGTCTGTGATTTTATATGGACTTTTTGTGTGATTTGCTCCGAGACAGGAAAATAATATTTTTCCGGGCCGGGGAAATCTTATTTTATTATTTAGAATTGGGGGATCTTACTCAACCCGATTCTAAATGAGACAGTAAATAATCTTTTAATTTTTAGGATTTAACTGTCAAATAAAATAATTTTATAATATTATAATATTATTTTATTAGTCAGTATAATAAAATGATAGTGGACCCAGAAATGTTTTGCGGGACCCACGTTTAGCTAATACAGTTAACTTAGTAGCTTAATTAAACATCATTAGCAAGAGAACTTTCCGAACAAGTGACTCACTAGTGACCAAGCCGATAATAAATGGACAAAGGTGACTAGGCTTGTGAGTCACCCATGATCAACCAATAGGAGACAAGCTTGTTAAGCAAGCTTTGATCCTAACCTTTGATGCATCCAAGGGCTTGGATGAAGCCAAGCAAGGTGCCCACCTTGCATGCTCTTTGATGAGCTACGGCCAAGGGAGGAGAGAGGTTATTCTTCACTTTCCTTGCATGCAAAAATTCTCTCTTCTCTCTCATCAAAAACCCTAGCCACCATTCTTGTCTTTCTCTTCACCATTCGGCCAAGCTTGCCTTTTGATCATCCAACCACCCAAAATTCAATCAAGCTAACTTTTCTAAACCTAAACACCATCCTAAGAACATCTCTAGTTGAGAGTTCTTGCAAATTCTTGCATTTGGAGCTTGGAAACCAACCTTGAAGATTTTACCTAGAAGGTGAAATCTCATGCTTTTCTTTTCTCTCTTCTTTTTCAAAGTTCTAAGCCATGATTTATCCATGGTTTAGGTTCTTTTTCATGGTTAGTAACTTGTAGAATTTCGTTTGAGATGCTAGGTATTTTGGTGGAGAAAACCAAACCCTAGGAGGAGTGAAAGCAAATCATTAGTCTTCATTTAAGGTAAGAGGAAGACTAATCTTATCATCCCTTGGTGGTGGTAAGAAGATGGAGTAATTTGTGGTGTTTGTAGAATCCATAAGGATTCGGTGGTGATGTGGTTATTATGTGTTTATTTGTTAATTTTTGTGTTTGTTAGTAGTTATATGGTATTTGTTAATAGCTTTCTTTATTTGGTGATTGTAGTAATTTTGCATGTCTACAAGCTTTAAGTTGCATGTTTATAAGCTTTGATAATATTGCATGTGTTAGAATTGCATGATAAATTATAGAATTGCATGATAATGTATAGGATGTGAACAACATGTCAAGGAAAAGCATGTGTGTTCCAAAGAACACTTCCATGAGGCTTACGGCCATTAACAAAAATGGAGGACCAAAATATTCTCTTGATTTTCTTAAAAGGTGATTTAATTAACCTAGGAGGATTAAGAAAGTTTCAAGTGGTTTAGGTCAAGAAAAATGAATTTGGAAATAAAATGGCATAACCTATATTTTCGGCCAACAAGTCTAATTTCAACATTTTGATTTCTAAAAATTATTTTCTAAGGTAATAACTTAATCAATGTAGACAATACAAGAGACTTAACATGTATTTAGAAGGTGAAAAACAATTTGGAAATCAAATGCAAAATTTTTATCAAATTCGGCCAACATGCCAAATTAGACAATTCATGATTTCTAAAATTGATTCCAAGCTATTTTCAATCAAGAAGAATCAATACAAGTTAAATCAAATTTTCTACAATGAGTTTTAAAGAAATAAAGTTGTTAGAACTAAGTTTAAGAGGTTAATATTAATGATTTTTACTGTAAGGAGTAATATAGTAACTTTTGAAAATTTCTAACATATAGCTCATGCTGTATTTTGAAGCATGTTAGTTGTTTTCAAAAGGATTAATTACATGGTTTAAAAATTTAATAAATAGAATTTTTATGGTAAAATTAGGAAACCATTAATATAATTTTCTAAACAAAATACTGTCAATTTTTAGTAAAAACGGACAAATAAGGTAGAAAAGATGTCCAAAAGACAGTATACGGTATGGAAAATATTATACGTAGTTTAAAAGTATTATTTAGTATTTCTGTTTATTTAAACAGTGATTTTTAAGGAATTCGGTCAAGAAAATGATTTAAAAATCTTACGCGATTGAGAAAACGTATTAAAAATCCTACGCGATTTTGAAAACAGAAAAATATATTTACGCGATTTCAAAACGATTATAAAAACGACGAGATTTTGAAAACGCGATAAAATTTCTACGCGATTGACCGTTACTATATTTATCTTTCGCTGTCGGGAAAATGTGAACCCGTACAGGTTTTCTTTATATTTGTTGCCAATGAGGGCAAGCTTTCGCTGTCGGGAAAATGAGAACCCGTACAGGCTTTCTAATTTTCTGCCATTGAGGGCATATTATTATCTTGAGGGCATTTTCGTAATTTCATATATTTGGAATTATGTATTGTCTTTATGCCAATTTTTGGTGTTTTGGTTGACGAGACGAATCACATCGTGTTGTCGATGCGATAAACGTAGTGTGGTTCATTGTTCTAATGAACTTGGAGACTTTAGTGTACGGGATCCCACATGTGGACAGTTGGTAGCTCCGCTGGGCCGTGGTAAACCGATAGCACACTAATGGACTCGACACGCACTATATTTAATCGAGGTTTGTAAAGTCTAGTAGTACATTGTCTATAGTGCCACAACGGAAGACCGTGAACTATACTACGCTTGGATGGTGGATTCCCAGTGTCGTAGGCTATTGACGCAACGTGTGACAGCGTAATAGTTGGTTGGGCAGCCGTGGTACTAATAGATTTTGCAAGTCATTCTCTCTGATATCTGTTTGTGTTTAACTCCATGGAGTAGGATTGTGTCTTAGTATATCTGGTTATATCTTGGATGATATTCCATTTTCTCTATTTATCTTTATCTGGATTTTCTCTATTTATCTTTATCTGGATTTTCTCTATTTATCTTTATCTGGTAATTATTATGATGGTTGTCTATTTCTTATATTATTCTATCTGTGATATTGTTTTATCTGTTTTTTTTTTTTTATCTGTGTTATATCGGTGATGTTATGTAACATTATGATATCTAAAGTTTTACTCTATTTCATTATTATTACTGTTATAGCTTTTCGTATTGCATGAACTGTATAATTGTTATTTGTCGTCTTCTTATTGGCCATGTTTGTGATGATTTTAGATTGTCTTACCTCTTTATTGTATGTGTTTCCTGTATATTTATTTTATGCGGTAAAGAGTTTGAGGAAGAAGAAGAGGAACAGCCTCTTGAGGTCTTGTACCCCGAGGAGGAGGAAGATCAGCAAACCGACGACCAGTTTTACGATCAAGAACCATCTGATCATCCATATCCATTGGATTGATTAGTTTTGGTATGGCGGTGCCCGGATTTTTGGGGTTCGTGACGCTGGAGTTTCACGGTGGATCTCTATCGTGGAACATTAGAGGAGATAGAGATTCGGTGACGTATGCTGGACGGATGACGGTGACCCTACGACATAGATTTGATGGAGAGCCGATCATGACTACGACAGTGTTTCTACACTTAGAGTTACCCTTATCCATTAGGCGTCATTTTGGTGGTATGACCACGAGGCCTAGTGAGATAAGTATCGTATCGACTGCGCGATCACGTTATCGCCGAGAGTCGAGGCATCCAGGATATTTGTCCCCTGATGATCATTTTCATGATGAGAGTGATCCTTCAGAGGAGTAAATATGTTTGATGTTTTTTTTGGGCGCGTCTGCGTATGGATGTATATATTGACACTTTTACTGTTTTTATTTACTTGTTTTCGTTTAAATATTTGTAATTGTAGTTGTAAATTATTTGTATAACTTATAACATAAAACATATGTATATTATGAGCAATGTTGTTCTGTCTATTTTATGTTTTCCGCAATATTCTATTTTTAATAATCTGTCTATCAGGAACTACTTTATGACCCATATTATTATTTAACGAATGTTTTACAACTTGGGTAGATTTTATTTATTTATTTTTATTTTTCTTTATATGTGTGGCATCCCCAAAGGGGTGTTACAAAAGTCATCTCAATTTTTGTGTTCTTCATTTTAGCAGAAAACCCATCATTATCCATCTCAAACGTACAGTAAAAAGCTTTGATTAATGTAGGATAAATGTCACTCCTTATTTGTAGAAATTGACTCAAATTATACTCCTCTAATATCTTATGAAACGTAAACTCATTTTCCTTAAAGTAATTGAAATCTACAGTCCTAGCCTCATGAATGTCCCTATTTTTGAAATCATTCTTGTGATGCATAATGTACTCCTCATCAGAGAAATACCGTTTGAGAAGTGCATTCTCAGTGACTCCTTCATCATCATCTTCTTCTTCTATCCTCTTTCTCTTCTTTTGAGCAGTTTTCTTTTTGGGTGTTTCCTTCACCACTTTCTTCTTCTTCTCTTGTTTCTTGGGTGCTAGTTTTGAAGATTCAGCAACCTTTTTCCCTTTATCTTGTATCTTCTTCAAGCTTTGGATTAGAAGCTTGTCAATCCTTTGAGAAGACTAAGCTTTCTCAGTTGTTTTTCTTTTAGGGCGTGTAGGGGTTGCAATGAGTGAAACAGAGTGAAAAGAGGAGGATTGAGTTGAGGAGGAAGATGTGGAGTGAGAGGGAACAGGTGTAGAGGGTTGAGGTTGTTTCACACGAGCCATTGGAGATGATTTCGAGCTCTGCTAGGGTTTAGGTGAGTGATATTTGGATTTGAAAAAGTGAAAGATTTGGAGGGAAGGGTTGAAATTTATAAACCCAAATCAATCAATCGATTACCTAATCGATGTATTAAGGGGTTTTTCCTCCAGTACACATGTGCTAATCGATGTACTTAGCATTAGGATTTTACTTTTGAACCAGATACATCAATGTATTAATCGATGTATATGCTAAGTCACAGTATCAAGTTCTGAAAACTTGAACTCAATCGATGTGTGAATTGACATATAAGCAATTACAGCAAACACAATCGATGTATAAATTGATGTATAAGCAATTGTAGAAATTCTAACAATTTTAGTATACAGATAATCGATGTACAAATCGATATATAGGATAAGTCAGAAAGTCCTAAATTTTGAAACTATTATACAATCGATGTTACAATCGATGTATATGATATCTTGTACTAATTTCATCAAAATAATTGATTTTCCAATCGATGTATAATGACTTCCAGAGAGTCATGTTTTTTAATTTTTGGATTCAATCGATGCACAAATCGATGTTCTAATCATTTTAAGTGAATCGTACTTGTATCAATCGATTATCTAATCGATGTAAGGATATTTAAAATGAATTTCTAAGTTTGTACATAGAATACCTAATCGATGTATCAGCTTTTAGATTAAGCATTTTGTCTAAATAAATCGATTATGTAATTGATGTACAAGCATCAAGCATCAAATTATAATGCATTTAACATTCAAAACATCAAGCATAGGTAGGATCAATTATTCCTAATTCTCTTCTTATGTAGAAAAAGCTTTCTTTAGCCAATGGTTTAGTGAAAATATCAGCTAATTGCTTAGATGTATCTACATATTCAATGATTATATCTCCACCTTGAAGTGATCCCTTATAAAATGATGTCTTATCTCAATGTGTTTGGTTCTTGAATGCATTACAGGATTCTTAGTGAGATTTATAGCACTAGTATTATCATATTTGATTAGTACTTTCTCTAAGAGAACACCATAGTCCATAAGTTGTTGTTTCATCCAAAGAATTTGTGCACAGAAACTTCCTGCTACAACATATTCTGCTTCAGCAGTGGATAAAGCCACACTAGTTTGTTTCTTACTAAACTAAGAAACCAATGAGTTTCCTAGAAGGTGGCAAGTTCCACTAGTACTCTTCCTATCTAACTTGCATTCAGCAAAGTCAGAATTGTAACACCCCTTTGGGGATGCCACACATATAAAGAAAAATAAAATAAATAGATAAAATCTACCCAAGTTATAAACCATTCATTTTATATAATAATATGGGTCGTAAAGTAATTCCTGATAAAAAGATTATTAAAATAAAATATTGTGGAAAACATAAAATAAACAGAAACAACACTGCTCATAATATACATATGATCTAAGTTATAAGTTATACAAATAATTTACAACTATAGTTACAAATATTTATACAGAAATAGTAAATAAAACAGTAAAAGAGTCAATATATACATCCATACGCAGACGCGCCCAAAAAAAACATCAAACATATTTACTCCTCTGAAGGATCACTCTCAACATGAAAATGATCATCAGGAGACAAATATCCTGGATGTCTCGACTCTCGGCGATAATGAGATCGCGCAGTCGACACGAGTGTCATCTCACTAGGCTCAGTGGATATCCCACCCCAATGACGCCTAATGGATAAGGGTAACTCTAAATGTAGAAACACGGTCGTAGTCATGATTGGCTCTCCATCAAACATATGACGTAGGGTCACCGTCATCCGTCCCGCATACGTCACCGAGTCTCTATCTCCTCTCATGTGCCACGATAGCGATCCACCGTGAAACTCCAGAGTCACGAACCCCAAAAATCCGGGCACCGCCATACCAAAACTAATCAATCCAATGGATATGGATGATCAGATGGTTCTTGATCGTAAAACTGGTTGTCGATTTGCTGATCTTCCTCCTCCTCGGGGTACAAGACCTTAAGAGGCTGTTCCTCTTCTTCTTCCTCAAACTCTTTATCGCATAAAATAAATATACAGGAAACACATACAATAAAGAGGCAAGACAATCTAAAATCACCACAAACATGGCAAATAAGAAGACGACAAACAACATGTACACAGTTCATGCAATACGAAAAGCTATAACATTAATAAGTAACAGAGTAGTGTAAAGATTCACAAAGATGTAAATATTCCAACAATATACCATCACAGATAAAATAAAATAAAATAAAACAAATAATACAATACAACAATAGATAAAACAAATACAAGTAAACAAATAAATCAATATCAATATAATAAACAAATAAGACAAAATAAATAGATAAGACAAAATAAATAAATAAATAGATCCCAATAAATAAATATAAAACACACCCTACTCCATGGAGCTAAAAACACACAAAGATATCAGAGAGAATGACCCGCAAAATCTATTAGTACCACGGCTGCCCAACCAACTATTGCGCTGTCACACGTTGCGTCTATAGCCCCACGACACAGGAATCCATCATCCAGGCGTGGTGTAGTTCACGGTCTCACGTTGTGGCACTACAGGCAAATGTACTACTAGATTTCACAAATCTCGATTAAATATAGTGCGTGTCGAGTCCATTAGTGTGCTATCGGTTTACCACGGCCCAGCGGAGCTACCAACTATCCACATATGGAATACCGTACACTAACGTCTCCAAGTTCATTAGAACAATGAACCACACTACGTTTATCGCATCGACAACACGATGTGATTCGTCTCGTCAACCAAAACACCAAAAATTTGGCATAAACACAATACATAATTCCAAAAATATGAAATTACGAAAATGCCCTCAAGATAATAATATGCCCTCAATGGCAGAAAAATAGAAAGCCTGTACAGGTTCACATTTTCCCGACAGCAAAAAATAAATACGGTAACGGTCAATCGCGTAGAAATTTTATCGCGTTTTCATAATCTCGTCGTTTTTACAAACGTTTTGAAATCGCGTAAGTATATTTTTCTATTTTCAAAATCGCGTAGGATTTTTAATACGTTTTCTCAATCGCGTAAGATTTTTAAATCATTTTCTTGACCGAATTCCTTAAAAATTACTGTTTAAATAAACAGAAATAATAAATAATACTTTTAAACCACGTATAATATTTTCCATACCGTATACTATCTTTTGGACATCTTTTCTATCTTATTTGTCCATTTTTACTAAAAATTGACAGTATTTTGCTTAGAAAATTATATTAATGGTTTCCTAATTTTACCGTAAAAATTCTGTTTGTTAAATTTTTAAAACCATATACTTAATCCTTTTGAAAACTACTAACATGCTTCAAAATACAGCATGAGCTATATGTTAGAAATTTTCGAAAGTTACTGTATTCCATTTCTAATAACAAAATCATTAGTTCTAAGTTCTCAAACTTATTTCTAATTGATTCTTTTCTTTAAAACTCATTTTAGAAAAATTCTTTTTAACACATATTGCATCCTTATACTTAGACAAAGTTTGGTTTTAATTTTTAGAAACCATGGATACTTGGTTTGGCATGTTGGCCGAATTTCCTAAATATTTTGAAATTGATTTCTAAATTATTTCTCATCTTCTAACTATATGTCCAACTTATCATATTGTCTAAATTCATTTAACCATTGTTTTAGAAAAATGGTTTTTGAAATCAACACATTCATTTTAGGCATGTTGGCCGAAAATATTTAGTTTTACCATTTGATTTCTAAATTCATTTTTTATGATCTAAACAACTTGAAACCTTCTTAATTCTCCTAGGTTAATTAAATTACCTTTTAAGAAAATTTAGAGAACATTTTGGTTCTCCATTTGATTAGTGGCCGTGAGCCTCATGGATGTGTTCTTTGGAACACACATGCATTTCCTTGACATGTTGTTCACATCCTATACATTATCATGCAATTCTATACTTTATCATGCAATTCTAACACATGCAATATTATCATAGCTTATAGACATGCAAATTAAAGCTAATAGACATGCAAAATTATTACAATCACCAAACAAAGAAAGCTACTAACAAACACCACATAACTACTAACAAACACAAAAATTAACAAATACACACATAATAACCACATCACCACCGAATCCTTATGGATTCTACAAACACCACAAATTATTCCATCTTCTTACCACCACCAAGGGATGATAAGATTAGTCTTCCTCTTACCTTAAATGAAGACTAAGGATTTGCTTTCACTCCTCCTAGGGTTCGGTTTACTCCACCAAAGTACCTAGCAACTCAAACGAAAATCTACAAGTTACTAACCATGAAAAAGAACCTAAACCATGGATAAATCATGGCTTAGAACTTTGAAAAAGAAGAGAGAAAAGAAAAACTAGGAATTTCACCTTCTAGGTAAAATTTTCAAGATTGGTTTCCAAGCTCCAAATGCAAGAATTTGCAAGAACTCTCAACTAGAGATGTTCTTAGGATAGTGTTTACGTTTAGAAAAGTGGTTTAGAAGAAATTTTAGGTGATTGGATGGTATGGTTCTTGTCTTGGCCGAATGGTGAAGGAAAGAAACAAGAATGGTGGCTAGGGTTCTTGGATGAGAGAGAAGAGAGAAAAGCAAGGAAGATGAAGTGAAGAATGGTCTTCCAACATGCATGGCCGTGGACTTCATGCATGCAAGGTGGCCAAATGGTTGGCTTCATCCAAGCCATGGAATGCATCAAAGGCTAGGATTAAAACTTGCTTAACAAGCTTGTCTCCTATTGGTTGATTATTGATGACTCACAAGCCTAATCACACTGTTCATTAATTACCAGCTTAGTCAGCTAGCTGAGTCAGCTTGTTCTGAAAAGTTCTACTGCTAATGATGATTAATTAAGCTACTAAGTTAACTGTATTAGCTAAACGTGGGTCCTGCAAAATATTTCTGGGTCCACTGTCATTTTATTATACTGACTAATAAAATAATATTATAATATTATAAAATTATTTTATTTGTGATCAAATCCTAAAAATTAAAAGATTATTTATCGTTCTCATTCAGAATCGGGTTTAGTAAGATCCCCCAATTCTAAATAATAAAATAAGATTTCCCGGCCGGAAAAATATTATTTTCCTGCCTCGAGCAAATCACACAAAATGTCCATATAAAATCACAGACAGTAATATTGGACATTAAATCAAGTAGAAAACAATTAAAAACAACAAAAACAGCAAAAACAGCACGTTCAGGACGTAATGGTCATTTTCCCATTTTTTCCCACAACGTAGCTAATCGTCCAAAACGTTCAAATAAAATTACAGACAGTATTAATTATCTGTATATCATCCAGAAAAATTAAAACAGTAGCTCGAAAAAATTTTTATTTTACCGTCTCGGAACAAATTACGTAAAAAGACCAAATAAAATTTGAGCCTGTATAAACGTATTTGTATTTCATGCAAAATCGAGAAACAATAAAATAGGGACACAACGGTCATTCACACGAAAACTTGAAAAACAAAGAAAACAAGACATTCGAATATTTTCTAAAAATTGGGGTGTTACAACTCTCCCCAACAAATAAAAATTTCATCCTCGAAATTGCTGTTCCTCAAAACAAATGAGGATACTTGATCCTTCATTTTATCTTCCACTCCCAAGTAGCTTCACCCGTCACATCATTCCATATGACCTTCACTAGCTCGATCATTTTCCCTCGAAGTCGCTTTACCTTTCGTCCTCAATTCGACGGTAAAGTTTCATAAGTTAAATTCTCCTTCACCGCACTTCATCCGGGCACGTATAACATGCGTCGGATCTGGTATATACTTTCGAATCGAGACACATGAAATACGTCATGTAGATTTGACAAACGGCGGCATAGCGATCGATACGCTACAGACCTATACGTCGGATAATCTGATACGGTCCAATGAACTTAGGAGTAAGTTTCTTAGACTTAATAACTCTTCCGACACCAGTCGTAGGAGTAACTCTTAGAAATACATGCTCACCCTCCTCAAATTCAAGAGGTCGTCTTCGTTTATCCGCATAACTTTTCTGTCTGCTTTGCGTCGTTCTCATCTTCTCTTGTATCATCTTTACCTTCTCTGTAGTCTGTTGTACAAGATCTGGTCCAACAGTCATACTTTCCCCATCCTGATACCAACATAACGGAGTTCGACATCGTCTCCCATACAACGCCTCATAAGGTGCCATTCCGATGCTTGAATGAAAACTATTATTGTAGGTGAATTCTATCAGAGATAAAAATTCATCCCAACTTCCTCGTTGTTCTAAAACACAAGCACGCAACAGATCTTCCAAAGACTGTATAGTTCTCTCTGTCTGACCATCTGTCTGCGGATGATACGCTGAACTCAGTCGTAACTTAGTTCCCATAGCTTCTTGCAGACTCTGCCAAAACCTTGACGTAAACCTCGGATCTCTGTCAGAAACTATACATGTAGGTACACCATGTAATCTGACAATTTCACTGATGTACAACTGGGTTAATCTTTCCAATGAATATTTAATATTAATTGGTAAGAAATGAGCCGATTTCGTAAGCCTATCGACTATAACCCATATCGAATCATGACCTTTCCTCGTCTTTGGCAAACCAGTAACGAAATCCATCGATATACTATCCCATTTCCATTCTGGAATAGATAACGGTTGTAACATTCCAGCTGGTCTTTGATGTTCCACTTTTGCCTTTTGACAGACTAGACAAGTTGACACGCACCTAATAACATCACTCTTCAATCCATGCCACCAGAATAACTTCTTCAAGTCTTGGTACATCTTTATTATGCCTGGATGCATACTCAACAGACTAGTATGGGCATGTTCCACAATATATCGCCTTAGCTCCCGGTCACGAGGAACACAGACTCTACCCCGAACCTCAGAATTCCATCAGTTCCTTCTTTGAATTCTATTGTCTCGTCTTACTTTATTTGTTCCCTTATTCCTTGCAAAAATTTATCGGCATTCTGTTTTTCCCTTATGTCTTCCATCAGCTCGCTCGAGATAGTAACCATGTTAATACAGATTTTCCCCGGTTTTAACTCAACACATGACCACACATCTCTAAACTGTTCAATAAGCTCCTTTTCCTTGATCATCAGAGCAGAAGCACTGATAATCTTTCTACTTAAGGCATCAGCCACAACATTCGCCTTACCAGGGTGGTACAACAGTTGAAAATCATAATCTTTCAGGAATTCCAACCATCTCCGCTGCCTCATATTCAGCTCCTTCTGATCATACAAGTATTTCAAACTCTTGTGATCACTGAAAATATTGAACGTTGCTCCATAGAGAAAATGTCTCCATATCTTTAGAGCAAAAACCACAGCGGCCAATTCCAAATCGTGCGTTGGATAATTCCTCTCATGAATCTTCAATTGTCGAGAAGCATACGCCACAACGTTCCGATCTTGCATCAACACGCATCCTAGTCCTTGATAAGAAGCGTCGCAATACACATCAAAAGACTTCGTCGAATCTGGTAGGATCAACACCGGTGCAGTTGTTAATCTCTTCTTTAACTCTTGAAAACTGGCTTCACGTTCTTCCGTCCATTCAAAAGCTTGATTTTTCCTCGTAAGCTGCGTAAGTGGTCCAGCAATCTTCGAAAAACCCTCGATAAACCTCCGGTAATATCCAGCAAGTCCCACAAAACTTCGAACTTCTGTTACCGTCTTAGGTCTTTTCCATTGTAAAACAGTCTCCACTTTAGATGGGTCCACCGCAATACCTTCTTTAGAAATTACGTGACCAAGAAATTGGACTTCTTCCAACCAGAACTCACACTTAGCCAATTTTGCATATAGCTGCTTCTCCCTCAAAATCCAAAGGACAACACCAAGATGTTCAGCATGTTCTTCCTTCGATTGAGAATAGATCAGAATGTCATCGATGAAGACAATGACAAATCTGTCTAGATACGGACGAAAAATCTTGTTCATATAATCCATAAATATGGCAAGAGCATTCGTCACCCCGAATGGCATTACCTGATACTCATAATGTCCATATCGAGTTCGAAAAGCAGTTTTCGGCACATCTTCCCCTTTTACACGAATCTGATGATAACCAGATCTCAGATCTATCTTGGAAAATACCACAGCTCCTTTTAACTGATCCATCAAATCGTCAATTCTTGGAAGCGGATATTTATTCTTGATAGTCACCTTGTTCAGCTGACGATAATCCACACAAAGCCGAGAAGTTCCGTCCTTCTTCTTGACCAAAAGCACTGGCGCACCCCATGGTGAAACACTAGGTCGCACAAACTCTTTCTCCAACAGCTCCACCAATTGCTTCTTCAGCTCCTCCAATTCCACTGGCGACATACGATACGGTGCAATTGAGATAGGACCTGTTCCTGGTACTAAATCAATTGAGAACTCGATCTCCCTCTCAGGTGGCAAACCAGGTACGTCATCAGGAAAAACATCAGGAAACTCGCTGACAACAGGAATAGTATTCACATCCTTCTCATTCTTAACTTCTAGAGAAGACAATACCATATATCCCTGCGCTCCACCTCTTAATAAAGACTTGACCTTAACAGCAGTTAAGAATCCAGACTCTTCTTCCTTAGGAAAAACTACGGTTTTACTTGCACAATCTATAAGGATATGGTTAAAACATAACCAGTCAATCCCTAAAATTACATCTATCTTAACAATTGGAAAACAAATCAAGTTGACCATAAACAAACGGCCCTTCACAACAATAGGACAATCCAAACAGATCTTAGATGTAACAACAGGTTTAGCAGTTGGCGTAGATACACTCAATTTAACATTCAGAGAAGACACAGGCAACTTCAGTCTCTCCACACAATCATATGCAATAAAGGAGTGTGTAGCACTAGAATCATACAATACAGTCAGAAGATTACGTCCAATGTCTCCTTCTCCCTGAATAAGATCATCAGACTTAGAAACCTCAGATCCCATCATTGTATATACACGTCCTCCTGATCTTGGTTGAATACTTCCAGATTTTTGCTGATTAGCTTTAACATACCGAACAACAGGTTTCTTCTCTGGTCGAGTACAATCTTTCGACATATGCCCAGGCTGTCCACAGTTAAAACAGACTGTCCCCTTGATTGTACAATCTGGAGATATATGGCCCTTCTTACCGCACTTAAAACACGTTGGCGTAAACACCACCTTCTGCCCAGTTCCACTACCACTTGCACCTCCACTAACCAATGGTCGCTGAGATTGAGTCCCTGTTGGTCTGGAATACGGCTTACGCTGAAACCGATTCATATTACTACCTCCACCTCTCTGAAACTTTGTCGGCCCAAAGTTCCGATTCCTCTGATCTCTAGATGGCTCCAACTCCTCAAGTCGAGCACAAGCATCCACCAAAGCATGAAACTGAGTCATTCTCAAGGATACCACTCCTCGTTTCAGTTCCACCCTTAAACCTGATTCAAACTTCCTACATCTCCACACATCATCTTGCCGTGTCTGAGCATAATCTGAGAATTGAGACAAACTCTCAAATTTTGTGGCATACTCATTCACCGTCATATTTCCCTGTCGCAAACAAGAAATTCCATTTCTTTGGCATGCCTAGCACTCGCAGAAAATATTTATCCGAAAAAATATTGGAAAACACTTCCCATGTGATCTCGGTCCCTTCAGCTTGCAATACTCGGCGGGTTCCTCTCCACCAATGTTCTGCATCTCCTCTCAGCATAAAAACAGCATAAGTTATCTTCTTATCATCCACACATCTCATTCCTTCAAAGATCCTCTCCAAATCTTGCATCCACTGACTTGCTTTCTCCGGATCCACCTCGCCTCTAAATTATGGCTGATTATGACGCCTAAACTCAGCCAAATTTAGGGCATCAGCAGTAGCATCTTGCTGTTGAGCTGCTCTAAGATTTTGCTAAGTAATCACTTCAGCCATCCGCTGCATAGCCTCAGCAGCCGCAATCATAGGGTCCACATCCCGATTCACATTAGCATGTCCTCTACCTCGTCCAGACATCTTCAAATAGAACAAAACAAAATTAGATACATCCTTTTAGATATTTCCGAAAGGATATAAATCACAGAGAATCACACAGCACAAACAAAAACAGACCCAACCACAACCCCAAAAGACTCTAACTTGGGCTCTGATACCAACTATTGTAACACCCCTTTGGGGATGCCACACATATAAAGAAAAATAAAATAAATAGATAAAATCTACCCAAGTTATAAACCATTCATTTTATATAATAATATGGGTCGTAAAGTAATTCCTGATAAACAGATTATTAAAATAAAATATTGCGGAAAACATAAAATAAACAGAAACAACACTGCTCATAATATACATATGATCTAAGTTATAAGTTATACAAATAATTTACAACTATAGTTACAAATATTTATACAGAAATAGTAAATAAAACAGTAAAAGAGTCAATATATACATCCATACGCAGACGCGCCCAAAAAAAACATCAAACATATTTACTCCTCTGAAGGATCACTCTCAACATGAAAATGATCATCAGGAGACAAATATCCTGGATGTCTCGACTCTCGGCGATAATGAGATCGCGCAGTCGACATGAGTGTCATCTCACTAGGCTCAGTGGATATCCCACCCCAATGACGCCTAATGGATAAGGGTAACTCTAAATGTAGAAACACGGTCGTAGTCATGATTGGCTCTCCATCAAACATATGACGTAGGGTCACCGTCATCCGTCCCGCATACGTCACCGAGTCTCTATCTCCTCTCATGTGCCACGATAGCGATCCACCGTGAAACTCCAGAGTCACGAACCCCAAAAATCCGGGCACCGCCATACCAAAACTAATCAATCCAATGGATATGGATGATCAGATGGTTCTTGATCGTAAAACTGGTCGTCGATTTGCTGATCTTTCTCCTCCTCGGGGTACAAGACCTCAAGAGGCTGTTCCTCTTCTTCTTCCTCAAACTCTTTATCGCATAAAATAAATATACAGGAAACACATACAATAAAGAGGTAAGACAATCTAAAATCACCACAAACATGGCAAATAAGAAGACGACAAACAACATGTACACAGTTCATGCAATACGAAAAGCTATAACATTAATAAGTAACAGAGTAGTGTAAAGATTCACAAAGATGTAAATATTCCAACAATATACCATCACAGATAAAATAAAATAAAATAAAACAAATAATACAATACAACAATAGATAAAACAAATACAAGTAAACAAATAAATCAATATTAATATAATAAACAAATAAGACAAAATAAATAGATAAGACAAAATAAATAAATAAATAGATCCCAATAAATAAATATAAAATACACCCTATTCCATGGAGCTAAAAACACACAAAGATATCAGAGAGAATGACCCACAAAATCTATTAGTACCACGGCTGCCCAACCAACTATTGCGCTGTCACACGTTGCGTCTATAGCCCCACGACACAGGAATCCATCATCCAGGCGTGGTGTAGTTCACGGTCTCACGTTGTGGCACTACAGGCAAATGTACTACTAGATTTCACAAATCTCGATTAAATATAGTGCGTGTCGAGTCCATTAGTGTGCTATCGGTTTACCACGGCCCAGCGGAGCTACCAACTGTCCACATATGGAATACCGTACACTAACGTCTCCAAGTTCATTAGAACAATGAACCACACTACGTTTATCGCATCGACAACACGATGTGATTCGTCTCGTCAACCAAAACACCAAAAATTTGGCATAAACACAATACATAATTCCAAAAATATGAAATTACGAAAATGCCCTCAAGATAATAATATGCCCTCAATGGCAGAAAAATAGAAAGCCATGGGTTCGGGTTCACATTTTCCCAAAAGCAACATTTTCCCGACAAAAAAATAAATACAGTAACGGTCAATCGCGTAGAAATTTTATCGCGTTTTCACAATCTCGTCGTTTTTACAAACGTTTTGAAATCGCGTAAGTATATTTTTTTGTTTTCAAAATCGCGTAGGATTTTTAATACGTTTTCTCAATCGCGTAAGATTTTTAAATCATTTTCTTGACCGAATTCCTTAAAAATTACTGTTTAAATAAACAGAAATAATAAATAATACTTTTAAACTACGTATAATATTTTCCATACCGTATACTGTCTTTTGGACATCTTTTCTATCTTATTTGTCCGTTTTTACTAAAAATTGACAGTATTTTGCTTAGAAAATTATATTAATGGTTTCCTAATTTTACCGTAAAAATTCTGTTTGTTAAATTTTTAAAACCATATACTTAATCCTTTTGAAAACTACTAACATGCTTCAAAATACAGCATGAGCTATATGTTAGAAATTTTCGAAAGTTACTGTATTCCATTTCTAATAACAAAATCATTAGTTCTAAGTTCTCAAACTTATTTCTAATTGATTCTTTTCTTTAAAACTCATTTTAGAAAAATTCTTTTTAACACATATTGCATCCTTATACTTAGACAAAGTTTGGTTTTAATTTTTAGAAACCATGGATACTTGGTTTGGCATGTTGGCGAATTTCCTAAATATTTTGAAATTGATTTCTAAATTATTTCTCATCTTCTAACTATATGTCCAACTTATCATATTGTCTAAATTCATTTAACCATTGTTTTAGAAAAATGGTTTTTGAAATCAACACATTCATTTTAGGCATGTTGGCCGAAAATATTTAGTTTTACCATTTGATTTCTAAATTCATTTTTTATGATCTAAACAACTTGAAACCTTCTTAATTCTCCTAGGTTAATTAAATTACCTTTTAAGAAAATTAAGAGAACATTTTGGTTCTCCATTTCTGTTAGTGGCCGTGAGCCTCATGGATGTGTTCTTTGGAACACACATGCATTTCCTTGACATGTTGTTCACATCCTATACATTATCATGCAATTCTATACTTTATCATGCAATTCTAACACATGCAATATTATTAAAGCTTATAGACATGCAAATTAAAGCTAATAGACATGCAAAATTATTACAATCACCAAATAAAGAAAGCTACTAACAAACACCACATAACTACTAACAAACACAAAAATTAACAAATACACACATAATAACCACATCACCACCGAATCCTTATGGATTCTACAAACACCACAAATTATTCCATCTTCTTACCACCACCAAGGGATGATAAGATTAGTCTTCCTCTTACCTTAAATGAAGACTAAGGATTTGCTTTCACTCCTCCTAGGGTTCGGTTTACTCCACCAAAGTACCTAGCAACTCAAACGAAAATCTACAAGTTACTAACCATGAAAAAGAACCTAAACCATGGATAAATCATGGCTTAGAACTTTGAAAAAGAAGAGAGAAAAGAAAAACTAGGAATTTCACCTTCTAGGTAAAATTTTCAAGATTGGTTTCCAAGCTCCAAATGCAAGAATTTGCAAGAACTCTCAACTAGAGATGTTCTTAGGATGGTGTTTACATTTAGAAAAGTGGTTTAGAAGAAATTTTAGGTGATTGGATGGTATGGTTCTTGTCTTGGCCGAATGGTGAAGGAAAGAAACAAGAATGGTGGCTAGGGTTCTTGGATGAGAGAGAAGAGAGAAAAGCAAGGAAGATGAAGTGAAGAATGGTCTTCCAACATGCATCGGCCGTGGACTTCATGCATGCAAGGTGGCCAAATGGTTGGCTTCATCCAAGCCATGGAATGCATCAAAGGCTAGGATTAAAACTTGCTTAACAAGCTTGTCTCCTATTGGTTGATTATTGATGACTCACAAGCCTAATCACACTTGTTCATTAATTACCACTTAGTCGACTAGTGAGTCGACTTGTTCTCGAAAGTTCTACTGCTAATGATGATTAATTAAGCTACTAAGTTAATCGTATTAGCTAAACGTGGGTCCCGCAAAACATTTTCGGTCCACTTTGTCATTTTTATTATACTTGACTAATAAAATAATATTATAATATTATAAAATTATTTTATTTGACAAAAATCCTAAAAATTAAAAGATTATTTACTGTCTCATTCAGAATCGTGTTTAGTAAGATCCCCCAATTCTAAATAATAAAATAAGATTTCCCCGGCCCGGAAAAATATTATTTTTCTGCCTCAGAGCAAATCACACAAAAAGTCCATATAAAATCACAGACAGTAATATTGGACATTAAATCAAGTAGAAAACAATTAAAAACAGCAAAAATTGCAAAAACAACACGTTCGGGACGTAATGGTCATTTTCCCATTTTTTCCCACAACGTAGCTAATCGTCCAAAACGTTCAAATAAAATTACAGACAGTATTAATTATCTGTATATCATCCAGAAAAATTAAAACAGTAGCTCGAAAAAATTTTTATTTTACCGTCTCGGAACAAATTACGTAAAAAGACCAAATAAAATTTGAGCCTGTATAAACGTATTTGTATTTCATGCAGAAATCGAGAAACAGTAAAATAGGGACACAACGGTCATTCATACGAAAACTTGAAAAACAGCAAACAGTACATTCAGAATATTTTCTAAAAATTGGGGTGTTACAAGAATCAGAATATCCTACTAAGTTACATGTTAATCCTTTAGCATACCATAAACCCATTTCTTTAGTTCCTAATAAGTATTTCATGATTCTTTTTAAAGTAGATAAGTATGATTCCTTAGGATCAGATTGATATCTAGCACACATACAAACACTGAACATTATATCAGGTCTACTTGCTGTTAAATAAAGTAAGGAACTATTCATACCTCTGTACTTGGAAACATCTACTGATTTACCTTTCTCATCTTTGTCCAAGTAGCATGATGAACTCATTTGAGTAGCCATTTCCTTTGCATTCTCCATTCCAAACTTCTTCAATAATTCTTTGTAGTACTTAGTTTGGCTTATGAAAGTCTCATCATCACATTGTTTGATTTGTAGTCCAAGAAAGAATGTAAGCTCTCCCATCATGCATATTTCAAACTCATTTTACATTAATTTGGCAAATTCCTTACATAAAGATTCATTATTAGCACTAAATATAATATCATCAACATAAATTTGAACAAGTAGTATGTTTTGTGCTGTTCTTTTAGTGAATAGTGTTGTGTCAACTTTTCCTCTTATAAAACCCATTTGAAGTAAGAAATTACTTAGCCTTTCATACCAAGCTCTTGGAGCTTATTTAAGTCCATATAAGGCTTTAGTGAGTTTATACACATGATTAGGAAGTTCATTTATTTCAAAACTAGGGGGTTGACCAACATACACTTCTTCTTGTATATATCCATTTGATACAATTTAAAATCCATAATACATGCATATGCTAACAACAATCTAATGGCTTCAAATCTAGCCACAGGTACATGTGTCTCATCATAGTCAATTCCTTCTTCTTGATTATAGCCTTTGGCTACTAATCTAGGTTTATTCCTTACTATGATAACATTTTCATCAAGCTTATTCCTAAACACCCATTTTGTATCAATTATTTGTTTTTCCTTAGGTTTTGGATCAAGTTTCCAAACTTTATGTCTTTCAAACCGATTAAGTTCTTCTTGCATTGCCATAGTCCAGTTTTCATCAATAATTGCTTCATTTATAGTTTTAGGTTCTACTTGTGATACAAAAGCCATGTTATTGCATGTATTTCTTAAGGAATGTCTAGTGGTTACCCCTTTGGATATTTCACCAATTATGTTGTCCAGAGGGTGATTTCTTGCAGTTTTCCATTCTTTGGGTAGATCTTCATGTTGAGCTTCTATTGGAATTTCCTCTGCTTCATCCACTTTGACATTGTCCTGCTTTTCCTCAAGTTGAATCTTTTCTAAAGTTTCTGCAACATCATTAATAAATTCCTTTCCCAACCTTTTGGGGTTAGTTTCATCAAATGTAACATGTACAGATTCTTCAATTGTTTGTGTTCTTTTATTACAGATTCTAAAAGCTTTACTAGATGATGAATAGCCTAGAAATATTCCTTCATCAGCTTTGGGATCAAACTTTCCTAGATTATCCTTTCCATTATTTAGTACAAAGCATTTACAACCAAAGACATGGAAATGTGAAACATTTGGTTTTCTACCTTTATAGAGTTCATATGGAGTCTTTTTCAAAATTGGTCTAATCAAGACTCTATTCATTACATAGCAAGCTGTGTTTACAGCATCTGCCCAAAAATATTTTGGCATGTTTGAGTCATTCAACATAGTTCTTGCTATTTCTTCTAAAGATCTGTTTTTCCTTTCCACAACTCCATTTTGTTGTGGAGTTCTTGGAGCAGAGAAATTATGTTGAATTCTCAACTCTTCACAGAATTTATCAAATTCTTCATTTTGAAATTCTCTACCATGATCACTCCTTATAGAAGTTATTTTCATGTCTTTTTCATTTGTACAAACTTAGTCATTTTCTTAAAGGCTGCAAAAGCTTCATTCTTATGTGCTAAGAAGAAGGTCCAAGTAAATCTAGAGTAATCATTAACTAGAACTAATGCATATAGGTTTCCTCCAAAACTTTTGGTCCTAGAAGGTCCAAATAAGTTTATGTGCAGTAGTTGTAAAGGTCTTTCAGTTGAAACTATATTCTTAGCCTTAAAAGATACTTCAGTTTGCTTGCCCTTTTGGCATGCATCACATAAACCATCCTTTGAGAACTTAGTTTTGGGAAGTCCAATTACCAATTCTTTAGAAATAAGTTTGTTTAGATGATCCATATGAATATGTCTTATTCTTCTATGCCATAGCCAATTTTCCTCTTCCTTAGATATCAAACAACATACATCACTAGCAGAAATATTCTCTAAATCTATTATGTATATATTATTCAATCTATTACCTATCAGCTTTGCATTACTATCATGCTTGTTTTCTATAATGCAACTACTAGAGTTAAAGAATACCTTATAACCTTTATCACATAGTTGACTAATGCTTAGTAGATTGTGCTTAAGCCCTTCCACATATAGTACACCTTTTATCTTGGTAGTTGTGTTTCTTCCAATTGTTCCAACTCCTAAGATCCTTCCTTTGTTGTTATCCCCATAGGTGACACTTCCACCTTGTTTGGGAGTGAAGGATGAGAACTTTGTAATATCTCTAGTCATATGTTTGGAGCAGCTACTATCAAGATACCAATTTGAACTTTTGACTCTCAAACACACGTATAAAACAGATTTTAAGCATTTGACTTAGGTGCCCAAGTTTTGTTGGGTCCTTTGGTGTTAGTCATCACATATGTTCCCTTGGGAACCCAAATTTGTTTAACATTAATCCTTGAAGGATTTCTAAAATAACATGTAGAAGCTGTATGTCCTTTTCTTGCATAATAGAAACATTTAACAAAAGGACTAGTAGAGGATTTAGGTGCAACAAAGAGTTTCTTAAAAGTCTTCTCATGCAATGCTGGTTTATAGCCTATTCCAGCTTTGTAATACACTCCTTTTTGTTGTCCTAATATGGCATTTAGATTATCTCTTCCCATTATAAATTTAGATAGAGTGGTTTTCATTTTTTCCACTTCTTTTTCCAGAATCTTACAATTAGGGTATGTAGAACTGGATGCATTTAGCTTATTGTTTTTAGCTTCTAATTCTTTAATCTTAATTTGAAGAGATGAATAATCACTACATTGTTTAGCAATGACTTTCTTAGATGACATTAATTGCTTAGCAATTTTCAGATATTCACTATGCAATTCATCAAAAGCATCTTGTAGTTCATCAAAGGTAGGAAGGATTTCATTTATCTCATTTTCATTATCACTTTGATGATTAGTCATGAGACAAAGATTGGCTTCTTCTTCCTCAAAATCTTCAGAGGAATCCATATCATTTTCCTCCCATGTTATGTATGCTCTTCTTGGCTTTCTATTTTTCTTGTCCTTGGACTCATGATTGTCATGCTTGTCCTTCTTGTGGAGTTTAGGATACTCATTCTTGTAATGTCCAAGTCTGCCACATTCATAGCACTTGACATTTGATGTTGAACTTTCAGTTTTTGAAGTGTTCTTCTTGGAAAAGAAGTTTGGGGGCATTTTGTTAAAGGTTCTCATCTTTTTGAAGAATCTCTTGAACTTTCTTACTAGCAGTCCCATATCCTCTTCAGATTCACCATCTTTTTCAACTTCTTCATCTTCATCACTGTCAATGCTTTCTTTGGAGACATGTGCTTTAAGTGATAAGCCTCTTTTCTTTTTCTCCTTCTTTTCATGATTATTCAATCTATGCAACTCCATCTCGTGCTCTTTAAGTTTTCCAAATAGTATAGCAATATTCTGTAATTAGCATTGGCTAAAGCAATGGTTTTGATGATAACAAACAAATACAAGAAATAGAAGTGCAATGATCAAGTCCAAGGATCTTCAAGATTAGCTTATAGGACTTAGATATTGTGTAAAGGTATTTGGGAATCACACTAAGCTCAAACAAGTTTTTAAATCTTTACAAATGGTTTTCACATGCTAAAATGCTCAATAAATAAGTTTTGAAAAGCTAGTCTTGGTGGTTGTTCAAATCCATGAAAAATAGTCAAGTTTGTGTTTTGCAAAGCTGACCTTTGGTCACTCTTTTGATCATAACTTCCAAACTATTTTGTGATTTGTTTTGAAACTTATTTCATAGGAAAATAGACTCAAATACCTTTCCAATGACTGGTCATTTGTTTAAAACGGATGAGAAATGAAGAAGTTATGACCATTTAAAGTTAGCTTTCAAAACCAGAATGCTATAACCGAATATGGGAATATGCATAACCGAATACGGCTTCTTTCTAATTGTTTTTTTGGCTTTCCAAACGTAACAACTTGTTTTGTTAATGGCCATATTTGAATATCGCATAACTCATAACAGATTATGAGTGTTTCCTAATAGGTTATGAATTCCTTCATATTCGAATATAAGTAATCCCATAATAGGTTATTTTGTAAACCAGAAACATTGGAAAGCTTTCTTTCATGCCATAATCGATTATGGCTATGCCATAACAGATTATGGTCTATTCCAGGACTTTTCCCCAATGGCTCTATTGAGCACTAAATGCCCTCCACAAGCCTCCAACGGCTCTAAAATGTCATGGGCTATAAATGGAAGTGTTTGGGCATTGCTTACAAGTTGGAGAACAATATGAAAATCATTCTTGAGCATTAAATTCGTATTTCATCATCTCTTTCTCCAAAACTCTATTTTGAGCTCCAAAGTGTGATTCCTTGATACCCATAGAGCTTCTATTTGTATTATGTACTCTTTGAGAGAGTTTCTATCATTCAAACACTTTGTATAATCTGTAAAAAGGGTGAGGTATCCCTCTAGAGAAAAAGGGTAAGGTATCCCTTATTTGTAAAGAAGGTGAGGTATCCTTCTAGAGTTGAAAAGGGTGAGGTATCCCTTGTTGTAAAGAATGTGAGATATCCTTCAAAGGTTGTAAAGGGGGTGAGGTATCCCTTTAGTGAAAAGGGTGAGGTATCCCTGTTTTGAGGATCAAGCACAAAGGGTGAGGTATCCCAAGGTGTGGTGAGTGCTCTATTGTGTAAAGGTTTTCAAGCACCCGTTCAAGCTTGAAGTTTACTGGAAAATCTCTAGTGGTTTGCTTGAGGACTGGACGTAGGTCACAAGGGGTGGCTGAACCAGGATAAATCCTTGTGTTTGTTTTTCTCTAACTCTATCTCTTTACATTTGTGCCTAAATTATATACGCTTGAGTTGAATTTGATATCTAGCTTATTTACTTGATTTATCCTATAGCTCAAGTGGTATTTGTGAAATCACTAATAGTTCCACCTTTGTTAAACTTATTCCGCTGCATTTATTAATTGAGTTATTCAAAATGCTTAATTTCTCAAAGGTGTTTTAAAATTTGCAATCACCCAATTCACCCCCCTCTTGGGTGATGGTTGCCATGGCTAACAAGTGGTATCAGAGCTTCGTGCTCTGGTAAAAGCTTAACCACTTGGAGTTAAAGATCCTTATTTGTTGACAACCATTAAAAGCTTTTCAAAATGAATGGTTTTGAAATTGATAAACCACCATTCTTTGATGGTGTGAATTTTGTTTATTAGAAAGCTACAATGGAAATTTATATGCAATCTATAGATCTTGATTTATGGGACATTGTACTTGATGGATTTACTTGCAAATCAAAACATTCTTGGAATGCCTATATTAAGAAATGTTTTTCCTTGAACATTAGAGCAATGCAAATCTTAAGAAATAGTTTAAATGATGATGCTTATGCTAAAATTAAGAGTTGCTCTAGTGCTAAAGATATATGGGATGCTCTTGATGCTATTTATCTTGCTAACAATGATTTCTTGCATAAAGTTGTATATAGAGAGCAAGAAGAGCAAAAACCTCTAGAGGAAGACAACTTTGAAAAATGTCCTCAAGAACATGTTCAAAGCAAGAAAATGAGCTCAATGCCTCTTGATGATGATGGCGCTCAATTTGAAGAAGAAGAAATGCAAAACAAAATTGAGAAAGAAGATGTTCTTGAATCCTTGAGGGACAACAATGATAAAGATGATGATTTCCTCAAAGAGCCAAGCATGCTACAAATTAAGACTGCCTCCTATATGGCTATAAAGGACTTTGAGGTAAATGATGCCAAACTAAAATATAGTCCTTCTTATTATGAACTACAATGTGCATATGATGAAATATATGATGGCTTGTTGATTTTAGAAAATAAAAACTTATCTTGTTTAGAAAACATTTCCTCCATTGAAAATGATATTGAGACTTTGAAAATTGAATATGTTTTTCTTGATGAGGAAATGCCTTTGAAATGTGAAACCTCAACTTCTTGTGAAAAGTGTATTGATTTAGAAAATCATGTTGAGGACTTATATTCCAATTTTGCCAAAGCAAATGATTCTAATTGTTTACAATCCATGATTGTTAATAAGAATGAAATTGATGTTATTTCACATGAAAATTCAAGTAAGGCTTGTGTCAAGAATGACATAGAATATAAAAACAACAAAAGGCTTATGTTTTCCAAAAATGATCTTCAAAGGACCAAGTCATCATTAAATTCAATTATTTGTAATTTTTGTGGTCATCTAGGACATAATTCTCATTTGTGCAATTATAGAAGAAATACTTATATGAGAAATAACATGATGTGGGTTCCTAAAGATCTTAAAAGCCCTAGTACTAACACTCAAGGACTCAAGATGAAGTGGGTACCAAAATGTCATCCTAGTGTTTCAATTATGCAGAAAATTTCTCAAAAGGATGGACAAATTGGTCAAGTGAAGAAGGAATCATCAAGGGGAATGCTTCCAAAGCCCAATGGTAGAAGTTTTGGTCAAAGAAGGAAGATAACTTCAACCAAAGTTTCTCAAGTACAAAATGTAGAACTTGCAAAGTTCAAAACACCAAAAGAGAAGCAATGGGTAAGGAAAAGAGTTTCCTTGATTACCAAGGCCAAGGTATCAAAATCTTTTACCTCTTATACATATTCACTTGTAAAGTCAATGAATTTGAGGTATATTCCTTGTAGGCCTTAAGTGATTGATAGAATCATGTGTACTTAGTAAATTTTGAATATTTTGTTTAGCACATGATGATGTTCATTCTTATTGTACCATAACTCATTAATTTATTATATATCTTGGTACATAAAGTTCTACAATGCCTAGGTATGCTTGTTATCTTTTGAATTGTCTATATATCATGAAAGTAAGCATGTTATTGGTTATGTTCTTAATGGTAATTGATTATTTGATTTGTTGTGCTCAATCTACATACTATAAAAAAAATTGATCTTTATGAGAGCATAATGGATTAATATTAAAAAACTTAACACACAAGGACCCAAGAGAATTTGGGTACCAAAGATAAAAAATTGAAGTGTGTTGTAGGTGTGCTTGAAGGCCAAGAATGGAGTTTGGAATCTCAAAAGTGCTTGCTGCAAGCACAAGATCAAAAAATACTCCAAGTTCTCTTCCTTGTCACCAAGAAGCTTAGACCTACAACTATTTGATAAGTGGAGATGTGTTTTATGTTTTTACTTGCTTTGAAGTCGCACTTCTTCTAGCTTAATATCTTGAAAATATCTTTATATATGATAACATTCTAGATAAGTTCACTTCTTGTTTAAAATAACATATTTGATGAAAACATCTTTGAACTTATCATTCTGGATTAATCATGCATCTAACTCTTCCTAAAAATCATGATTTTATTGCAAAACTTGTCATAACTTGAAATTCTGTTGCACAATCTAGAATGTTGATGCACAATATGATATTTTGCTGCATGATTCATCACTTTGCTATATAATTTATCATGATATTCCATAATGTGATATTTAGTTAAATAATATGTCCCTCTGCTGCATGATATTATAATTTGCTGCATAAATTTGTCTTGAATGCTTATCTCTTGAATTCAATACTAACTTGAGCGTTGAAGTTTCCCCCAAGTTTATTTTGAAGGTGCTTGATTCATGCTTAAGTTCCCCAATCTCAAATCTCAAGTTATTGCTGTGGAAAAATGGTTTTTGGAGGTCTTGAAGATGTTTGATCTATTATTGGGCTGAATTTTGATGTTTAGAGAGGATGAATATTGAAACCAAGCTAACATGATCTTCAAGAAAGAATGAGTTTGTGATTTCTGGTTTTGGTGATTAAAGGCTTGAGTTGATGCATTAAAGGATGAATTCTTGAAGTTTTTCTGGTTTTGATTGAGATACAATCTGTTAAGAGAAAAGAAAAACCTGTTATGAAAAACCTATAATCTGTTATGGCATAAGGAAATGTTTGGTACATTAAATTTGCTCTCTATCAAGCTTAAATAATCTATTATATGATTCTTGTAATAAGTTATAAAGAGAATTGGTTATTTGGTGCTCTTTGGAACACTCACATAACCTATTATGAATTGGTTATAATCGGTTATTTCAAAAGATCAGCAACAAGTCTAGCAGCTCGTGAAATCTCAAGCAGCACGCATATTCAGCCATAGTCCATGCTCAAGTCCCTCAACCATCCAATCTCAAGTTCCTATTGAAGAAACTGAATTCAAGCTCCTTCAAAGAAATATAATCAATTTTTGATCCATATTTAAGGTGTTTAGAGATGATGGAAGAATGACCAAGTCAAGAAATTCCTAAGGATGGAATAAGTTGTTTGTATATCAAAGGATAATTTCTTGAAGAATTTTTCTGGTTGTGTCTGAGAAACAAAGAGTTTGGGAAAAGACATAATCTATTATGAAAATGTTATAATCAATTATGAGCATTTGAAGATGTTTTGGCATGAAGGACTTGGTCTCTTCCAAGTGAAAATAATCATTATGGACAAGCCATAATCTATTATGAAGGATTCAAGATGATAGTAGCTCTCTGCCAAGCCCCTCCTAATCGATTATAGGGTTTGTATAATAGATTATGAGGCTTTTGTGTTATCTGGGGGGTCTCTAAATGGTCAACATAATCGATTATGGCTAATTCCATAATCTATTATGGACACTTGACAGAGAGTCAAGTTTCTGTGAAAACTAACCATAATTGATTATAACATAAGCATAATCGATTATGCCTCTCTTAGAATGGCCTAACCGTAGCCTCCATCTCCATCTTCACGGCCTCCACTCCTACATAGTCATCTTCTTCCTTTCAATAACTTAAGGATGATGGATCTTAAGCATGGTTCATATTTTTTTAGCTAATTTGTTTATGTTTTAGCTGTATTATCATGTTTTAAGTTCTTGAACTATATTGGGTACTTAGTGATTATGATTTGTTTAATGCTTATCTAACAATAGTGTGTTATATCTTGAACAAGATGTTTATGACTTGCTTTAATAGTGTATGTGTCTTTAGCATGAATATCTTGTTGAGATGGACAATTATGATGATTATCTTGTTGCTAATGTGCTTATTGAATATTTGTTGTTGACAATGGTTTTGTATTACTTCTCTTTGTCAAAATCTATATATTGTATATCTTTTTTATCATGACAAAAGGGGGAGAAGTTGTGTCATTGAGAAAAGTCAAGGTAAAATGGAAAAAAAGGTACAATTTCAATGATCTTGGATTCCAAAATTAAGGGAGAGCCGTGCATCTCTGATCTAATCACCTCTAGAAAAATAGAGGGGGAGTAAGTATCTAACGCCTTTTGTGAATTCCAATTTATTTGAACTAACCTTTTCTTAATGGTTGTTTGTTATCATCAAAAAGGGGGAGAATGTAATTGGCATTGGCTAAAGCAATGGTTTTGATGATAACAAACAAAGACAAGAAATAGAAGTGCAATGATCAAGTCCAAGGATCTTCAAGATTAGCTTATAGGACTTAGATATTGTGTAAAGGTATTTGGGAATCACACTAAGCTCAAACATGTTTTTAAATTTTTACAAATGGTTTTCACATACTAAAATGCTCAAGAAACAAGTTTTGAAAAGCTAGTCTTGGTGGTTGTTCAAATCCATGAAAAATAGTCAAGTTTGTGTTTTGCAAAGCTGACCTTTGGTCACTCTTTTGATCATAACTTCCAAACTATTTTGTGTTTTGTTTTGAAATATTTCATATGAAAATAGACTCAAATACCTTTCCAATGACTGGTCATTTGTTTAAAACGGATGAGAAATGAAGAAGTTATGACTATTTAAAGTTAGCTTTCAAAACCAGAATGCTATAACCGAATATGGGAATATGCATAACCGAATATGGCTTCTTTCTAATTGTTTTTTTGGTTTTTCAAACGTAACAACCTGTTTTGTTAGTGGCCATATTCGAATATGGCATAACTCATAACAGATTATGAGTGTTTCATAATAGGTTATGAATTCCTTCATATTCGAATATGAGTAATCCCATAATAGGTTATTTTACAAACTAGAAACGTTGGAAAGCTTTCTTTCATGCCATAATCGATTATGGCTATGCCATAATAGATTATGGTCTATTCTAGGACTTTTCCCCAATGGCTCTATTGAGCACTAAATGCCCTCCACAAGCCTCCAACGGCTCTAAAATGTCATAGGCTATAAATGGAAGTGTTTGGGCATTGCTTACAAGATGGAGAACAATCTGAAAATCATTCTTGAGCATTAAATTCGTATTTCATTATCTCTTTCTCCAAAACTCTGTTTTGAGCTTCAAAGTGTGATTCCTTGATACCCATAGAGCTTCAATTTGTATTATCCACTCTTTGAGAGAGTCTTTATCATTCAAACACTTTGTATAATCTGTAAAGAGGGTGAGGTATCCCTCTAGAGAAAAAGGGTGAGGTATCCCTTATTTGTAAAGAAGGTGAGGTATCCTTCTAGAGTTGAAAAGGGTGAGGTATCCCTTGTTGTAAAGAAGGTGAGGTATCCTTCAAAGGTTGTAAAGGGGGTGAGGTATCCCTCTAGTGAAAAGGGTGAGGTATCCCTGTTTTGAGGCTCAAGCACAAAGGGTGAGGTATCCCAAGGTGTAGTGAGTGCTCTATTGTGTAAAGGTTTTCAAGTACCTGTTCAAACTTGAAGTTTAGTGGAAAATCTCGAGTAGTTTGCTTGAGGACTGGACGTAGGTCACAAGGGGTGGCTGAACCAGGATAAATCCTTATGTTTGTTTTTCTCTAACTCTATCTCGTTATATTTGTGCCTTAATTATATAAGCTTGAGTTGAATTTGATATCCAGCTTATTTACTTGATTTATCCTATAGCCCAAGTGGTATTTGTGAAATCACTAATAGTTCCAACTTTGTTAAACTTATTCCGCTGCATTTATTAATTGAGTTATTCAAAATGCTTAATTTCTCAAAGGTGTTTTAAAATTTGCAATCACCCAATTTACTCCCCCTCTTGGGTGAGGGTTGCCATGGCTAACAAGTGGTATCAGAGCTTCGTGCTCTGGTAAAAGCTTAACCGCTTGGAGTTAAAGATCCTTATTTATTGACAACCATTAAAAGTTTTTCAAAATGAATGGTTTTGAAATTGATAAACCATCATTCTTTGATGGTGTGAGTTTTGTTTATTAGAAAGCTAGAATGGAAATTTATATGCAATCTATAGATCTTGATTTATGTGATATTGTACTTGATGGATTTACTTGCAAATCAAAACATTCTTGGAATGCTTATAATAAGAAATGTTTTTCCTCGAACATTAGAGCAATGCAAATCTTAAGAAATAGTTTAAATGATGATGCTTATACTAAAATTAAGAGTTGCTCTAGTGCTAAAGATATATATGGGATGCTCTTGATGCTATTTATCTTGCTAACAATGATTTCTTGCATAAAGTTGTATATAAAGAGCAAGAAGAGCAAAAACCTCTAGAGGAAGACAACTTTGAAAAATGTCCTCAAGAACATGATCAAAGCAAGAAAATGAGCTCAATGCCGCTTGATGATAATGGTGCTTAATTTGAAGAAGAGGAAATGCAAAACAAAATTGAGAAAGATGTTCTTGAATCCTTAATGGACAACAATGAAAAGAGATGATTTCTCAATGCCAAGCTGCTATGACTTGGCTTGATTTGAGAAAATGCTAAACTAAAATATAGTCTTATTATGAGCTTGTGCATTGATGAAATATATTGACTTGTTGATTTCTAAAAACTTATCTTGTTTAGAAAACATTTCCTCCATTGAAAATGATATTGAGACTTTGAAAACTGAATATGCTTTTCTTGATGAGGAAATGCCTTTGAAATGTGAAACCTCAACTTGTGAAAAGTGTATTGATTTAGAAAATCATGTTGAGGACTTATATTCCAATTTTGCCAAAGCAAATGATTCTAATTGTTTACAATCCATGATTGTTAATAAGAATGAAATTGATGTTATTTCACATGAAAATTCAAGTAAGGCTTGTGGAAAGAATGACATAGAATATAAAAACAACAAAAGGCTTATGTTTTCCAAAAATGATCTTTAAAGGACCAAGTCATCATTAAATTCAATTATTTGTAATTTTTGTGGTCATCTAGGACATATTTCTCATTTGTGCAATTATAGAAGAAATACTTATATTTCCCAAAAGGATGGACAAATTGGTCAAGTGAAGAAGGAATCATCAAGGGGAATGCTTCCAAAGCCCAATGGTAGAAGTTTTGGTCCAAGAAGGAAGATGACATCAACCAAAGTTTCTCAAGTATAAAATGTAGAACTTGCAAAGTTCAAAACACCAAAAGAGAAGCAATAGGTAAGGAAAAGAGTTTCCTTGATCACCAAGGCCAAGGTATCAAAATATTTTACCTCTGATACACATTCACTTGTAAAGTCAATGAATTTGAGGTAAATTCCTTGCAGGCCTTAAGTGACTGATAGAATCATGTGTACTTGGTAAATTTTGAATATTTTGTTTAGCACATGATGATGTTCATTCTTATTGTACCATAACTCATTAATTTATTATATATCTTGGTACATAAAGTTCTACAATGCCTAGGTATGCTTGTTATCTTTTGAATTGTCTATCTATCATGAAAGTAAGCATGTTATTGGTTATGTTCTTAATGGTAATTGATTATTTGATTTGTTGTGCTCAATCTACATACTATAAAAAAAATTAATCTTTATGAGAGCATAACGGATTAATATTAAAAAAACTAACACACAAGGACTCAAGAGAATTTGGTACCAAAGATCAAACGTTGAAGTGTGTTGTAGGTGTGCTTGAAGGCCAAGAATGGAGTTTGGAATCTCAAAAGTGGTTGCTGCAAACACAGGATCAGAAAATACTCTAAGTTCTCTTCCTTGTCTCCAAGAAGCTTAGACCTACAACCATTTGATAAGTGGAGATGTGTTTTATGCTTTTACTTGCTTTGAAGTCGCACTTCTTCTAGCTTAATATCTTGAAAATATCTTTATATATGATAATATTCTAGATAAGTTCACTTCTTGTTTAAAATAACATATTTGAGGAAAACATCTTTGAACTTAGCATTCTGGATTAATCATGCATCTAACTCTTCCTAAAAATCATGATTTTATTGCAAAACTTGTCATAACTTGAAATTCTGTTGCACAATCTGGAATGTTGCTGCACAATATGATATTTTGTTGCATGATTCATCACTTTGCTGCATAGTTTGTCATGATATTCCATAATGTGATATTTAGTTGCATAATATGTCCCTTTGCTGCATGATATTATAATTTGCTGCATAAATTTGTCTTGAATGCTTATCTCTTGAATTCAATACTAACTTGAGTGTTGAAGTTTCCCCCAAGTTTATTTTGAAGGTGCTTGATTTATGCTTAAGTTCCCCAATCTCAAATCTCAAGTTATTGCTGTGGAAAAATGGTTTTTGGAGGTCTTGAAGATGTTTGATCTATTATTGGGCTGAAATTTGATGTTTAGAGAGGATGGATATTGAAACCAAGCTAACATGATCTTCAAGAAAGAATGAGTTTGTGATTTCTGGTTTTGGTGATTAAAGGCTTGAGTTGATGCATTAAAGGATGAATTCTTGAAGTTTTTCTGGTTTTGATTGAGATACAATCTGTTAAGAGAAAAGAAAAACCTGTTATGAAAAGCCTATAATCTGTTATGGCATAAGGAAATGTTTGGTACATTAAATTTACTCTCTGTCAAGCTTAAATAATCTATTATATGATTCTTGTAATCGGTTATAAAGAGAATTGGTTATTTGGTGCTCTTTGGAACACTCACATAACCGATTATGAATTGGTTATAATCGGTTATTTCAAAAGATCAGCAGCAAGTCTAGCAGCTCGTGAAATCTCAAGCAGCACGCATATTCAGCCATAGTCCATGCTCAAGTCCCTCAACCATCCAATCTTAAGTTCCTATTGAAGAAACTGAATTCAAGCTCCTTCAAAGAAGTATAATCAATTTTTGATCCATAGTTAAGGTGTTTAGAGATGATGGAAGAATGGCTAAGTCAAGAAATTCCTAAGGATGGAATAAGTTGTTTGTATATCAAAGGATAATTTCTTGAAGAATTTTTTTGGTTGTGTCTGAGAAACAAAGAGTTTGGGAAAAGACATAATTTATTATGAAAATGTTATAATCAATTATGAGCATTTGAAGATGTTTTGGTATGAAGGACTTGGTCTCTTCCAAGTGAAAATAATCATTATGGACAAGCCATAATCTATTATGAAGGATTCAAGATGATAGTAGCCCTCTGCCAAGCCCCTCTTAATCGATTATGGGGTTTGTATAATAGATTATGAGGCTTTTGTGTTGTCTGGGGGGTCTCTAAATGGTCACCATAATCGATTATGGCTAATTCCATAATCTATTATGGACACTTGACAGAGAGTCAAGTTTCTGTGAAAACCAACCATAATTGATTATAACATAAGCATAATCGATTATGCCTCTCTTAGAATGGCCCAACCGTAGCCTCCATCTCCATCTTCACGGCCTCCACTCCTACATAGTCATCTTCTTCCTTTCAATAACTTAAGGATGATGGATCTTAGGCATGGTTCATATTTTTTTTAGCTAATTTGTTTATGTTTTAGCTATATTATCATGTTTTAAGTTCTTGAACTATATTGGGTACTTAGTGATTAAGATTTGTTTAATGCTCATCTAACAATAGTGTGTTATATCTTGAACATGATGTTTATGACTTGCTTTAATAGTGTATGTGTCTTTAGCATGAATATCTTGTTGAGATGGACAATTATGATGATTATCTTGTTGCTAATGTGCTTATTGAATATTTGTTGTTGACAATGGTTTTGTATTACTTCTCTTTGTCAAAATCTATATATTGCATATCTTTTTTATCATGACAAAAGGGGGAGAAGTTGTGTCATTGAGAAAAGTCAAGGTAAAATGGAAAAAAGGTACAATTTCAATGATCTTGCATTCCAAAATTAAGGGGGAGCCGTGCATCTCTGATCTAATCACCTCTTGAAAAATAGAGGGGGAGTAAGTCTCTAACGCCTTTTGTGAATTCCAATTTATTTGAACTAACCTTTTCTCAATGGTTGTTTGTTATCATCAAAAAGGGGGAGAATGTAATTGGCATTGGCTAAAGCAATGGTTTTGATGATAACAAACAAAGACAAGAAATAGAAGTGCAATGATCAAGTCCACGGATCTTCAAGATTAGCTTATAGGACTTAGATATTGTGTAAAGGTATTTGGGAATCACACTAAGTTCAAATATATTTTTAAATCTTTACAAATGGTTTTCTCATGCTAAAAGGCTCAAGAAACAAGTTTTGAAAAGCTAGTCTTGGTGGTTGTTCAAATCCATGAAAAATAGTCAAGTTTGTGTTTTGCAAAGCTGACCTTTGGTCACTCTTTTGATCATAACGTCCAAACTATTTTGTGTTTTGTTTTGAAACTTATTTCATATGAAAATAGACTCAAATACCTTTCCAATGACTGGTCATTTGTTTAAAACGGATGAGAAATGAAGAAGTTATGACCATTTAAAGTTAGCTTTCAAAACTAGAATGCTATAACCGAATATGGGAATATGCATAACCGAATATGGCTTCTTTCTAATTATTTTTTTGGCTTTTCAAACGTAACAACCTATTTTGTTAATGGCCATATTCGAATATGGCATAACTCATAACAGATTATGAGTGTTTCATAATAGGTTATGAATTCCTTCATATTCAAATATGAGTAATCCTATAATAGGTTATTTTGCAAACCAGAAACGTTGGAAAGCTTTCTTTCATGCCATAATCGATTATGGCTATGCCATAACAGATTATGGTCTGTTCCAGGACTTTTCCCCAACGGCTCTATTGAGCACTAAATTCCCTCCACAAGCCTCCAACGGCTCTAAAATGTCATGGGCTATAAATGGAAGTGTTTGGGCATTGCTTACAAGTTGGAGAACAATCTGAAAATCATTCTTGAGCATTAAATTCGCATTTCATCATCTCTTTCTCCAAAACTCTGTTTTGAGCTTCAAAGTGTGATTCCTTGATACCCATAGAGCTTCAATTTGTATTATCCACTCTTTGAGAGAGTTTCTATCATTCAAACACTTTGTATAATCTGTAAAGAGGGTGAGGTATCCCTCTAGAGAAAAAGGGTGAGGTATCCCTTATTTGTAAAGAAGGTGAGGTATCCTTCTAGAGTTGAAAAGGGTGAGGTGTCCCTTGTTGTAAAGAAGGTGAGGTATCCTTCAAAGGTTGTAAAGGGGGTGAGGTATCCCTGTTTTGAGGGTCAAGCACAAAGGGTGAGGTATCCCAAGGTGTGGTGAGTGCTCTATTGTGTAAAGGTTTTCAAGCACCCGTTCAAGCTTGAAGTTTAGTGGAAAATCCCGAGTGGTTTGCTTGAGGACTGGACGTAGGTCACAAGGGGTGGCTGAACCAGGATAAATCCTTGTGTTTGTTTTTCTCTAACTCTATCTCTTTATATTTGTGCCTTAATTATATAAGCTTGAGTTGAATTTGATATCTAGCTTATTTACTTAATTTATCCTATAGCCCAAGTGGTATTTGTGAAATCACTAATAGTTCCACCTTTGTTAAACTTATTCCGCTGCATTTATTAATTGAGTTATTCAAAATGCTTAATTTCTCAAAGGTGTTTTAAAATTTGCAATCACCCAATTCACCCCCCTCTTGGGTGATGGTTGCCATGGCTAACATATTCATCGTTGCTAAATCCTTTGATTCAGCTATAGCAGTAATCTTTGGCTGCCATTCTCTTGTCAAACATCTCATGATTTTGTTGATTTGTTGTTCATCTGAAATGCTCTTTCCAAGTCCATTCAGCTAATTCACTATGTGAGTGAACCTCCTTTGCATATCATTGATGTCTTCACCATTCTTCATGTGAAAGAGTTCATACTCGTGCATGAGTGAGTTCATTCTTGCTCTCTTTACATCACTGGTTCCTTCATGAGTAATTTGTAGCGTATCCCACATTTGCTTGGCTGTCTTACAATTTGATACCCTGAAAAATTCATCATAACTCAAGGCAGAAGTTATAATATTCTTAGCTTTAGCATTATAACCTACTTTCTTTTTGTCATCATCATCCCATTCACTTCTTAGTTTTTCTTTCTTGGTGCCATTTGCATCAAGAGTGTGAGGAATGTATGGACCATTCTTAACAGCATCTAATACATCAATGCCACTTGCCTCAAGGAATATTAACATCCTTTCTTTCCAATACATATAGGCAGTGCCATTGAAAGCAGGGGGTCTTGCCAAGGAAGCCCCTTCTCTTAAGATGTCATTTAAAGCCATCCTCTTAAGCTATTAAGATTTACACAAGAGTGAAAGCTCTGGTACCACTTATTGGTTGTGGCTTCTGAATACTCAAGAAGGGGGGGTTGAATTGAGTAATAAAACTTTTCAAAACTTATTCCCCTTTTTGCAAAAACTTAATTATTTTCTTTAACTAAGAAAAAGATTTTGTCAACCAACAAACCAAAATGTGTCTTTGCAAAATATATTGCAATCAAGACTTGAAACTTAAAAAAAATTATTAAAAGTAATTATGATTTCAGATATGAACAAGATTATAAACTAATCAAATCATGTAAACATCCCTAACATATTGTTTAATTCATACAATCAACAATAAAGCATATAAAGAGTTAAGGGATAGAGAAACTTGCAAATCGAGTTTATCCTGGTTCAACTACCTCCTCTGGTAACCTACATCCAGTCCCCATATCACTGTGAGTTTTATCCACTATTGAAAAATCAATATACAAGATTCTTTATATAAGCTTCAATTCTGGATTCCTTCTATCCAAATGACAGCTTTTCAAGTCAAAGCAATCTTGCAATTCCCACAAGAATTCCTTCTATTCTTGCACAGCACCAAGAGTCCCTTCTACTCTTGATTTCATCAATGAGAGAACCTTCTCCCTTATCTCTCTTTTTCAGAAATATGAAAAGATTGATTCAGATTCTAAGAAATCAGATACAACAATTTGAAGTTCTACAGAAAAGAATACTCTGTTTTCTTTCAATGAAAAGCTCTCACAGTATTTGTGTTGATCTAAAATTTTGAATTGATTGCTATTTCGAAAGTGTTTGCCAATGTCCTTATATAGGTATATAACAAACGTTGGACACACTTTATAAATTAGTTAAGATCAAAACATATTCATCTGAAAAATTCTATTATCAGTCAATCGAAGTACGCAGATGTATTAAACAAAATTTTACTTTTATAATATTTGTACATCGATTGCCTAATCGATTGTGTTCTTGGAAGTTCTTGATCTTGATTAATACACATATGAGTACATCGATGTTGTTCTTGAAACACATTCATTTTTTCAGCCCAGAAGATTATACATCGATTACCTAATCGATTGTATAACTATATCAAAAAGTTCTTGCTTCTGTTTTGGTTTATACATAGATGTATCAATCGATGTACAGATGCAAAATTGCATACTGATCAAGTAAGTCCAGAATCAATCGATGTATACATAGATGTATAACACTTATACATGGATGTACACTTAGATTTTCATTAAGTTCATAATCAATTGATGTATACATAGATGTATAACATTTATACATAGATGTACACTAAGGTTTTCATTAAAAGTTAGTTAATTAACTGAAAGTACATTGATGTACACATAGATGTACAGACTTATTAATTAACCTTTTTCATTCTTAATCCATTTTTACTTTTGAAAACCATTTTTATTTATTGTGAGAGCTTAATCAAAGAATTAAACAAAGTCTTTTCTTTACACAAAGATTCCTAATGATCTTCCTTCAATTCCTTCTTCATGATGCTCCTTCTTCAAGTTTTCCTTCATGATCCTTGATCCTTTGCATCCACTGTTCTTGCTTCATTAAATCTCATTGAAAAAAATAAAGCTTGGCAAGTAGTTTGTAACACCCCAACTTTTGCAGAAATGACTATTTTGTCCTGATTATGCTGTTTTATATTTTTCAGTATGATATAAAATTTATTTGACTATTCGTGTTCATATTTGAGTGTTTTGTGTGATTTACTCCGAGTCAAGAAAATAATAATTTTCGAGCCGGGGAAATTTTTTTTTAATTATTCGGAGCAGGGGCATCTTACTAAACCCAATTCTGAAAGATACGTGTATCGATCTTTTAATTTTTAGAATTTTTCTGTACAATAAAATAATTTTATATTTTTATAATATTATTTTATTAAACAGTACAAATAAAACGATCATGGACCCGGAAAAGACTGCGGGACCTACAATTGGTTTGCGGAACCCACGTTTAGATAAAGTAGTCAACATTGATGGCTTGATTTATTTTTAAGCCAATAGGAATTGGTCAACAAAGAGGGCTTGACTTGATTTGCACCATTGGATGAGAAGGTTTAGTTTTGAATATCAATCGTTGATCTAATCAATGGTTGTAAAGATAAGCTTAATAAGGAAGGCTTTGGATATCCACCATTGATTTAATGTACGGTGGAGATTGGTCTCACAAAATGGCAAGAATCATTTGTGACCATTGGATGGGAAGAATGTAGAGAATATCTTGACCCTTTATTTTTTAAGATGCATCTAGTGGCTAGGATTTCATGGAGATGAGATCTAATGGCTTAGATTTGATCATATCATTACCTAATATCAACCATTGATTTAATCAATGACTCTTGAAACTTAGATTACAAGAATGCTAATTAATTAGTAATGTAACCAATTAACCTAATAAAGTTAGATTAAGTTTGCATAGAAACTTAATGAGATTAGTAACTTGATTAGTATCCTATGATCACCATTAGGGTGGAACATTCAAGAACATGTGACAAGGCATGTGACAAGGCTTGAATGAGCCAATTAGAGACAAGCTTGGAGGCCAAGCTTTGATATGAACCCTTGATGAAAGCTAGGGCTAGGATGGAGTCTTGGAAGTCAAACAAAGAGGCCACCTCCTCTTGGATGAGCTCCATGGCCATAAGCTAGGGTTAGGAGACCATTTTGCTTCATTCTTCATCTTTACTATCACAAAACCTCTCTTCTCTCTCTTCAAAATTAAAACCCACCATTGTTGCTTTTCTTTGAGCCATTCGGCCACACCATTATACACCATCATCCAACCTTCAAAAATTTTATCTAACTCACTTTTCCAAACCTAAATACCATTCTAAGAACATCTCTAGTTGAGAGTTCTTCCAAAATCTTTCATCTTAAGCTTGGAAAATTACCTTGGAGGCTTTTCCTAAAAGGTGAAGATCTTTATTTTTCATTTCTAATTTCATTTCTAAGGTTCTAAGCCATGATTGATACATGGTTGATGTTTTTCTCCTATAGTTATAACTTGTAAAATTTATTTGCGTATGTTAGGTTTTCTTGAAGGAGATCACGAAATCACTAGGAGAAGGAGTAAAATATTTTATCTTCCTTAAAATTAAGAGGGAGATTTAATCTCATCAACCAAGTGTGGTGATGAGAAAATGGATTATACGTGTGTGAAGAATCCATAAGGATTCACTTGTGTTGATTGTTTAAATGCTTTCCTATTTGTGTTTGATATTGTTTGTATGCATGTCTACAAGCTTTAAAATATATTGCATGGGTGATATATGCATGATTATTACTTAGGATATGAATAACATGTAAGGTTTGCATGGGTGTTCCAAAGAGCACAAAAAGAAGGCTCACGGCCTCAACAAAGAAAAGAGAACCAAAATGTTCTCAACAATTTTCTAAAGGAAGGATTTAATGGAATTAAGTAAATGAATGAAAATCCAAAATAATTTAGAAGAAGAAAAATGATCCAAAGATCAAATGCCAAGGTTTTATGAGATTCGGCCAACATGCTTTGAAAATTTGTAATCAATCCAAAAATTATTTTCTAAAGTGTAGAGTTGATGTTTTACCTAAAAAGAATGCATTTGTAATGAATTTCCAAGATTTAAAGAAGTAAACCAATTTTTATTAGAAATGTGATATAGAAGAAAAATGAATAAAACTCTTGAAAGATACTTACTTTTAAATTTTAAAGTATAGTGATAATTACCAAAGTGGATTTTGTAGTTATAAAATAAACAAAAGAATTTTTAGAGGAAAAACGTAGAAAGTACATTTTTAATAGATTTTATAAACAAAATGTTGTCAAAATTTATTAAAAGCAGACAAATAAAAGAGAATGTTTTATAATATATTTATAACGTAAGGAAAATATTCTATGTAGTTTTAAAGTATAAGAAATAGCTTACGTAATTTTAAAATAGAGATTTTAAAGTTTTTCGATCAAGAAAACGATTTAAAAATCTTACGCGATTGAGAAAACGATTTAAAAATACTACGCGATTTTAAAAACAGCAAAAAATATACTTACATGATTTAAAAATGTTTGTAAAAATGATGGAATTGCAAAAATGTGATAAAATTTCTACGCGATTAATTAGAACAGTAAGTTTTGCTGTCGGGCCAAAGTGGTGGACCCGGACATGTGGAGATATGGCACTGTCAAGTGGTGACGTACTATATATTGGAAATTTGAGGTTAAGGGTGTTTTTTGTAAATATGAGAATAATTTGAAACTAAGGGTAATTTGGTAATTACTATTTTATTCATGCATTAAGTTGTGTCAATTTAGTTGAAATTGGTGATTGATTGACGAAGCGAATAACACCGTGTTGTCGGTGTGATAAGCGTAGTGTGGTTCATCTTGTGTGGACTTGGAGGCATTAGTGTGCAGAGTATTCCACATGTGGACAGTTGGTCGCTCCTCTAGGTTGTGGTAACTGGCAACACACTAGTGATCTCGACACGTATTATACTTAATCAAGATCTTGTAAAGACTATTTTAGTACAATGTCTATAGTACACGATGTTTGGACTGTGGGCTATAGACACAACGTTAGACAGTGCAATAGTTTGGTTGGGCAGCCCAAGGTACTGATAGATCTTTGCAGGTCATTCTCTCTAACATATGTGTCTAGCTCCATGGAGTAGGAACGAGTTGTACTGCATTTGCATTTGTGTCATGCATCATAACATTATTAATTGTGATATTTTATGATACTGTTGTATTAAAATTTATGTATTAAATTGTATTATTATTTATGATGTTATGTTATGTTTTATTGTATTTAATTGTGATATCTGTTGTATTGTCGTTTTCTTATTTGCCATGCTAGTATTGATGTATGATTATCTCACCTCTCTATATGTATTGTTTCTGTATTATTTAATTATAATATAAAAGAGTTTGAGGAAGAGGAACAACCTCTAGATTGTGTGTATCCTGAGGAAGAGGAGCAGCAGCAGACGGGGGATCAGTTCAACGAGTGCGAACCTTCCGATCATCCATATCCTCTAGGCTGACTTGTGAGTATGGCGTTACCGGGATTTCTTGGGTTCATGAGGCTAGAGTTTCACGGAGGTTCAGAGGCCTAGCGATTGCGTGAGGATCGAGGATCGAGGATCGGTGATTTATTTGGGACGTATGACTTTGTCTCTACAAGCAGAGTTTGATGCTGAGCCTGCTTTTACTACGACTTTGTATCTACAGTTGGAGATGCCATTGGACTTGAGGCGTCACTAGGGAGGAATGTTCTGTATCCCTAGTGAGATTAGTATAGTGTCAACAGCGCGGACCCCTGTCCGTAGAGCTGTGAGACATCCTGGATTCTTGTCACCTGAAGTTTCATTTGAGAGTGTTCCTTCAGAGGGTTAAGGATCTATGATGTGCACTTGGACATTTATGATGTTGTACTATATAACAACTTTTTACTGTTTTGTGTAAATATTTTGTAGTTGTAAATTATTTGTATAACTTAAAACAAAATCATATGTATATTATGTGTACGATGATAGTTTGTTTTATTTCATGTTCTGTGTTATTTATTTAAGGTTGTTATGTATAAAAAGAAAAATTTTATAACTCATATTAATTATTTATCAAATGTTTTATAACTTGGGTAATATTTTATTTATTTTATTTTATTACATCATAAATGTGACATTCCCACAAGGGTGTTACATAGTTAGTGAATCAAAGTAATAATCATGTTAAGTTTAGTCATTAATCAAAACATACTAGAGTCATTTATCCACATCCCATACAATACCTTATAGGGTGCCATCCCTATGCTCGAATGAAAACTGTTGTTGTACGTGAACTTTATCAAGGGCAAAAATTCATCCCAATAACCAGTTTGTTCTAGAACACAAGCTCTCAACAAGTCCTCTAATAACTGAATTGTCCTTTCTAACTGACCATCTGTTTGTGGATGGTAAGCAGAACTTAGACATAACTTTGTCCCCATTGCTTCTTGCAAACTGAGCCAAAATCTTGATGTAAAATGCTGATCTCGATTAGAAATAATACTGGATGGTACATCATGAAGTCTAATGATTTCACCGATGTACACTTGAGTCAACTTTTCCATCGAGTACTTAAAATTAATTGGCAAAAAGTACGCCGACTTTGTAAGCCGATCAACAATTACCCAAATAGAATCGTGACCTTTCCGAGTTCTCGGTAGTCCTGTTACAAAATCCATTGCTATGTCATCCCATTTCCATTCAGGAATAGGCAAAGGTTGCAACATTCCCAAAGGTCTTTGGTGTTCCACCTTAGCTTTCTGACAGACTAAACAGGATGATACATATTCAACGACATCCTTCTTCATTCCTTGCCACTAATATAGCTGCTTCAAATCTTGATACATCTTTGTGGCTCTTGGATGCATACTCAACTTACTCCTGTGAGTTTCATCCAAAATCAATCTCCTAAGTCCTTGATCATTAGGCACACAAACCCTTCCTTTAAACTTCAGAATTCCATTAGCACCTTCGCTGAATTCTAACACCACTCCTTGGCTCCTTGCTTCTTTTGCTTCTTGCAAGTACTGGTCACTATTTTGTCCTTCTCGTATTCTATCCATCAAATCATTTGAAATGGTGATCATGTTTAAATGCATTCTCCCTGGCGTCAATTTCACAGATAAACGCATATCCCAAAATTCTTCTATTAATTCCTTCTCCTTAATCATCATAACAGATGCACTAAGCATTTTCCTACTCAACGCATCCGCTATGACATTCGCCTTTCCGGGATGATACTGTAACTGAAAGTCATAGTCCTTCAGAAACTCTAACCAACGCCTTTGTCTCATGTTCAACTCTTTTTGGTCAAACAGATACTTCAAACTTTTATGATCACTAAAAATAGTGAACGTTGCTCCATAGAGAAAATGTCTCCAAACTTTTAATGCAAACACAACAGCTGCCAATTCCAAATCATGAGTTGGATAATTCCTCTCATGCACTTTTTGCTATCTTGAAGCATAAGCCACAACCTTTCGATGCTGTATAAGTACACAACCTAACCCTTGATACGAAGCATCACAATATACTTCGAAAGGTTCGTTCGGATCAAGTAGAATCAATACCGGTGAAGTAGTCAATCGTCTTTTCAACTCTTGAAAACTTTCTTTGCATGTATCAGTCCATACAAACGGTTGATTCTTCCATGTAAGTTGGGTAAGAGGTCCTGCTATCTTTGAAAACCCCTCAATGAATCGTCTGTAGTATCCGGCTAATCCGATAAAACTATGGATCTCCGATACAGTCTTTGGTCTTTCCCATTCAAGAACTGTCTCCACCTTTGAAGCATCAACTTCAATTCCTTTCTTCGATATAACGTGTCCCAAAAATTGAACTTCGCTTAACCAAAATTCACATTTGGACAACTTGGCATATAACTTATTCTCCTTCAAAATCAAGAGAACCACTCTGAGATGTTCAGCATGTTGCTCCTGACTTCGAGAATAAATCAAAATATCATCTATAAAGACAACAACAAACTTATCCAAGAACGAACAGAAAATTCTGTTCATGAAGTCCATGAATATGGCAGGTGCATTCGTCACACCGAACGGCATCACTAGATATTCATAATGCCCATAACGTGTCCGAAATGCAGTCTTGGGAATATCTTCCACTTTCACACGAATCTGGTGATAACCAAAATGTAAATCAATCTTGGAAAATATTACGGCTCCTCGCAATTGATCCATCAGATCATCAATTCTTAGAAGTAGATATTTATTCTTAATCGTAATCTTGTTCAATTGTCGATAGTTACACATAGACGTGAAGTCTTGTCCTTCTTTTTAACCAACAATACTGGAGCTCCCCAAGGTGACACACTAGGTCTCATAAATTATTTCTCCAACAAATCTTCCAGTTGTTTCTTTAACTCAGCCAATTCTACAAGCGACATTCTATAAGGCGCCATAGATATCGGTCCTGCTCCAAGTATCAGATCAATAGCAAATTCAATTTCCCTTACTGGCGGTAGTCCAGGTATATCTTTAGGAAATACTTCAGGAAATTCGTTGACCATGAAAATATCCTTTAAAACATCTTCACATTGAACCTCCAAAGAAGACAACAATAGATACCTGTGATCTTCTTCCTTCAGACAAGCTTCTACTTGAGTAGCCGTTAGGAATCTAGGATCCTTAGCCTCAGGAAATACTAGTGTCTTATTCGAATAATCAATTAGGATATAGTAAGAAGACAACTAATCCATTCCTAAGATTACATTAATCTTGGAAAGAGGCAAACATATCAAATCCATATAAAAGATTTTATTCCTAACACAAACAGGGCAATTCAAACATACTTTTGATGTAATCACAGGCTTATCAGTAGGAGTAGCAACACTCAAATCATATGACAATGCAGTCACAGTCAATCCCAAATGCTCCACACAATCACATGCAATGAAAGAATATGTTGCTCCCGACATAGAGTACGGTTAAAGGATTGCCTTCAATGGCACACTCCTCCATAATCAAGTCCTCAGATTTCGCGGCTTCTTCCCCGCTCATAGTATATACTCGACCACCCGCATGTGGCCTTGCAGTACGAACATTTCCCACAAAAGGTTCCTTCTTCAACAACTGATCACATTCCCTGGAGAAATGTCCAGGTTTCCCACATCTATAACAGATAACGCCTTTATGTTGACAATCCTTGGTTAGATGGTCCTTCCCACACTTGAAACATTTAACTGCAGAAGTTCCAGCTTAACTTGCCTTACTACCACTAGAACTTCCTCCAATAGATTGCTACCGGTTCTTACTTCCTACTGGTTTAGTATACGGTTTTTGCTGAAAGCAGTTTCCTCTGCTACCCTTTCCTCCTTGGAATCTTATAGGTCCAAAATTCTTATTTCTCGCCGCACACTGCTGGTCAATCTCCTCAATCTTACGAAACTTGTCCAACAATTCTAGAAACTGTTCAATTCCCAAAGTTGCTACAGCTAGCTTAATGTCAAGCTTCAATCCTTCTTCAAATTTTCTACATTTCGAATCCTCATCCGGGTGCATCTAAAAATATCTCAAAAACTTAGACAAACTTTCGAATTTTGCAGCATATTCACTAACAGACATCACCCCTTGTTTCAGACTAAGGAATTCCATCTCCTTTGCATGACGAACACTCGCTGGAAAATACTTTCCAAAAAATTTCTGCTTAAAGAGCTGCCGTGTCACAACTCTTCCCTCAGCTTCTAACAATCTTTGAGCTCCTGCCCACCAGTTTTCTCCATCTCCTACTAGTACAAACGTTGCAAAAGTAAGCTTCCGCTCATCAGTACAACTCATACCTTCAAATATCTTCTCTAATTCTTTGATCCACAGATTAGCTTTCTCTAGGTCAAATTCTCCACGAAACTTTGGTGGATTGGTTTTACGGAATTCTGACAAACTGTGAGCATCCTCAGTTGCCCTTCGATTTTGCTGTACAATGACATCAGCCATCCGTTGCATTGCTGCTACAGCTGCAGCCATGTTCTAATTATCATAGCCAATGTTTTCCATTCCAGCTTGAGTATTTACACGTCCTCGTCCTCGTCCTCGTCCAGCCATTTCGTTTCTCTACTCAAACTGGATAACACAAGAAAGTAAGGCCAATCTTTAAACAAATAAACTAGTCACAGAGAATCACACAACACAAACAAGATAGACTTAACCACAAACCCAAAAGACTCTAACTTGGGCTCTGATACTAACTAATGTAACACCCACTGTAGGGTGCCACATTTAAACTTTATTATTACCAAATTACCCCCAAGTTTATAAAATGTGATGTTGTGATAAAAATACGAGTTGTAAAATTTTTTCCTCTTTGATAACGATAAATAAACTTAGCGTAAAATAAAATATTATACATCATCATACATAATTTATATCATTATACATTACAGAAGTACTGTCGAGATTATTTATATACAGACCAAGTTCTCAAAAGTAGTTAGACATTATTTAAAAACTAACACACTTGCCCAAGCATAAACTAAACAGCAGAACCCTCAGATGGGTCCTCCTCAGACTCCTCAGCTAGTAGGAATCTGACCTGACCCGAAGTCCAACAGACAGGTGTCTGAGCAGACGACACGATACTAATCTCCGTTGGGACATAATACCTAGCATCCCAATACTGCCTGATTGACAGCAAAAATTCGACATGTACATATATAGTTACGGAAAAGAACAGATCTCTACAAAACTCTCAGCTCATGTTGACCATCAGATTTCCCTGATATATTAGTCCCCTCTCATCGAGACTAGTCCTCCGTGCTCCAGCTCCACCATGGAACTGTAATCTCACGTAATCGAAGAAACTAGATCTGGACGTCATCCTATTAAAACTCTGCTTCCTCTTCTTCACCCTTTTGTGCAATCCCTTGCTTAGTGTCTTTACCAAACAAATAAAGTACAATACAAAACAATATACAACGAGGTGAGATCACGAACGCCAATACTAACATGGTAGTACAGAGATAACACATACAATATATCATACAGATACATCATACCATAATTACAATCATGTCATCAACATTATTTATCATAACAGATACAATAAATAATAATTATCATCATGCCATTAACATTATTCAAATCACACAATAATTACAATAATGCCATCACATTATTATCATCATTATCATCCAATATTCCTCAATAGTTCAATTGTCATAGCCAATATTCCCCGATTATTATATCATACAAATATAAATACTCAAATTTATGCATGTGCACATAGACTCAATTTCCTACTCCATGGAGCTAATACTCAATTCGAAGAAATTGATCCGAAAGATCTGTCTGTACCAACATGCCTCAGACCACGTGCTACATTTCTCATATGTGTTTGCACATCTAACATATACACGATAGTCTTTACTAGATCTTGATTAAGAATAGTGTCTCGGTCAGGATCATCGGTGTGTTGAATCGGTCTAACCCACGGTACAAAAGAGCAACCAACTGCCCAATGCCAGCAATCCACACCCTGATGCCCCCAAAGTCAACAAGTGACTTACACTACGCATATCACACCCACTCAAGAGGTGTACGTCTCTCCTAGCCCAATAGCCTTATCTAGTCCATCGGACCTTTTCAATGCATGTTCAATGCACCAATGCCAATCACAGGTAAAATTCATCATTTTCTCATACAATATCCATACACTAGTCCATGCATGCAAAATGCACCAATGCCAATCACAGGTAAATTCATCATTTTCTCATACAGTGTCCATACACTAGTCCAACAGTAATCCTACTGTTTATTCAGTCGCGAAATCATATTATCGTGTTTTCATAGTCGCGCAAAACCGTTGTCGCGTTTTCAAAATCGCTCAACATTTCTGTCACATTTTCAAATCGCGTAGCGATTTTCCATCGTTTTCTCAATTACGTAAAAATATTCCATCATTTTTCAATCATGTAGTGATTTTTCAACAATATTTCAATCGCGTAAAAATATTTAAATGCTTTCCAAATTGCGTAGAAATATTTTAACATTTTTCAAATCGCGTAGCTTAAAAATCATGTTTTTAAGTTACATAAATCATTTTTCACCATTTTTCAACTTCGTAAAATATTTCTCAACCTTCAAAAAATTCCATTTCAACCTTTCTCAAAATAATATGACTTCTCACATTATTTTCCACATTTTCTTACTCAAGAAAATCTTTTTTACAATTTATTCCATAAATTCACCATTTCATTGAATTAAATCAATGTTTCTCACTTAAAATTCCCTAACGCGCTCCAAAACCCAAAGGATGAGTTTTACTTTAGTAAATTTTAAATCATCAACGTTTCAAAATAAATTCTCAAATTTAATTCTCTTCCAAAATAATTTGAGGTTCAAACTCTTACAACCTCTATTTTCCTTTCATAATTGAAATTTCTATTTCTCAAGTGATAAAAACACTCTGATTCCCTTTCCAAAATCCTTATACTAAATCAAATTATATTTCCACTTTGAAAATTACTTTGTTTCATAAAATCAAGGCATTTACAAGCCTTCAAAACCGTGGACGTGGCCATTGAAACCATTCTTATATATTTCCTTCTAAATCATCTAAGTTCCATTCATGGTTTTACACAAACAAAACCACTAAAATTCCTCATCAAAACTGTGAAACACTTGGTCTTTGAAGTCAAATCATTTGTTCATTTTCCTTGCTTTTCTAAACATCCAATTTTACCAGTCATGAAAATATTAATTTGTAAACTCCTATTTTGAGGTGTCTTGGCCGAAATTCTCATGGTCTTTGGAACCAAAAATTATTTTCCTTTCCAACAATTTTTATGGCATACATCACATATAATCAACATATTATATTTCAAGCACACTATAAAGCAAATAAAAATCATACTAAGCATATAAGCACAAATAAACCATGCAAAGCACATAAACCACATAAACACCTAAACACCCACAAATAATTACATAACCATGGATATGAATCCTCACATGGATTCACCATCCATCAAATACACAAACCATCTCTCACCACCATGCTTGGTTGGTGAGATGGATCTCCCTCTTACCTCTTGAAGAACCTCTCAAGCTCCTTGTTTTGCTTCTTTTTCCAAGTCCTTCTCCACCAAGAGCTTCTCAAACACAAAACAAAACACAAGTTTATTAGCATATTAAGCTTTAACTAGGGGAACCATGGATCAAACATGGCTTAGAACATGAAAAAAGAGATAAGAAATGAAGTTTTCCATAACTTCACCTTAAGAACCCTAGAACTTTGCTCTTGAAGAAAGTCATTGAAGATGATGGATTTAGAACTTGCTCCAAACTACAAAGTGTCTTAGAATGAGGTATAGATTCAAGAAGTATGGTTGTTTGAAATTAAAGAGTGATAGAAGATGGAGTATGGGTGCTTGGCCGAAACTTCGAGAAGAAGAGAAATGGAGAGAAAGTTTGATAAGCTTAGCTTCTTGAAAATGATCAATAATGACCAAGATAACTAATAATTGGTGTCTTGAAACTTGGCTATGCTCTTAAGCCACCAAAACCATCCCCCCTTTCTTGCACTCCCCTTGAGTGGCCAATCTCACTAGCCATTATTTGAAGCATTCCTAACCATTGATTAGTTCAATGGTTAGGATTAATGTAGATTCTAGGTATAGCCTTTAGATTAGAAGACTTAATCTAGGTCATTGGATCTTTCTCCTTGAAATCCTAGCCATTAGATGTATCTCCAAAGTGAAGGGTCAAGATCACTCCTTCAAACTTTACATCCAATGGTCGTAAATGGTCCTTGTCACTTTACAAGACCAAATCTCCACCCTTGATTAAATCAATGGTGGATCTCTAACACTTTTTAAGACCAAATCTCCACCCTTGATTAAATCAATGGTGGATCTCCAAACCACCAATGTTGACTAAGCAGTATAATATTTATTTTTATCTGCTATTACTCTACGAATAATATTTTTACTGTATTTTTATCGCCTGATAATTAAATACAGTACAAAATACAGTAAAAGAAAGTTTTAAAAACTATTTCCGAATTCAGGTTTAGTAAAATCTCCCGTCTCCGTCTCAACAGTACAAAATTTCTAGCTCCAAAATTTTTTTTACTTTTTCAGGCCCACCTAGGCCCACGTACAACCTCCCTGGGCCCACAAACAGTCCAGAAATATAAAAATTTTATAATTATCCACAAAATCATAAAAATTAGAAAATTCATAAATATCAAATCAGATTATGTAAAATAATTAAGACTTAACAGCAATAATTAAATTACGTAAAATTTTTCCCAGCTCAAAAATTATTATTTTCCTGACACGGAGTAAATCATACCAAACTATCAATTGTACTAACGAAATATTCAAAATAATTTTACAGTACACAGAAATCACTAAACAGTAAAATTCTGTTAACTGTCAAAATTACTGTCAAATAGTTAGAAAATTTAGGGTGTTACAGAAATCATACATTGATACATTATATACACACACACACACACACACACACTCGTCAAGTGTGTTCAGATACATCAACAGTTATAAAAGAAACAGAAGCTTTACATGCCCCAAAATGATTACACATATACAACCCACCAAAAAGACAAAACATCAGGCCCTCAAAAGATTTACAAATAGCCATCAGCGACTACAAACATTATCAGCCCCTAAAACTAATGAGAAGGAACCGTGGTTGGATCCTCCTCAGGGTCTTCCTTGTCAGAGGAAATCCTCATCGGAGTGACTGAATTACGAGTGGGGGCTCGTGTAGAGGATAAGAACGAATCCTCTTGTGAAGTGTAGTAATGATCACCCTAGATATCACGTATGGGAAAGTAAAACTCTAAATATAAGTGTGCATTAAAAATGAAGATAGGCGGAGCATGACGATCCCATGCCAGAGACACAGTCACGCCTCTGTGGTAGATGCAGCGATCCCTACTCATGTTGATGTGCCAGAAGTCCGAACCTCCATGAAATGTCAATCTCACATAACCCAAAAGGCTATGCGGATATGATGCCATCTCCGAATAGATAACTAATCCAAATCAGGCCAAAAGTCAGGGAATTCGTGCACTTCCCCTTCTTCACTAACGTCTTCAGAGAAACACATAAATAAACAGAATAACAAAAATACAGGAAAGGTGTGAGACATCATACATTCAATACCAATTATGGCAGTAAAGAAACAAAATGATGCAAGGCGCCCACATAGCACAACAACAATATTAACAACAATAATAACGAACGATAAAAGAAACAGCAACAGAGTCTCAGATAATAAATAGTTAAACGGTTCAAATAATTATATCATCAGTGAAAGAAATAATTCTACAATCACATAAGTTCAAGCCAAGTAAAGTATGTGACAGATAATGCACATATACAATGTACCAAAATCCTACTCCATGGATGTAACACCCTCCGTAGGGCATCACATTTCCCACTACAAGCTCATAATCTGAAATCATTTCATAAAAGGTTTGAGTTATAAAATATATGTTTTAAAATTTCTTTTCACAGAAACATAAACTTACAGAAATTTATAGGTAATACTGAAAAATAGATTTAAACTAATTAATATACATTACTGACACCAAATAATATTTAACAATTATTTAGGACACATAAAACTTACAGACTCAATTTTAAACAGTAGCAAACCCCATGACGGGTCCTACTTAATAGCACGGTAAAACACTAACAAGAAAACTCAACATACTTATTCCGTATTGTATCCATCTTGATGCATCATATATCTGTTCCTCTTCAAAAACTGCACACCAACCAATCTGGGATGGTCACTCCTTGATGTTGTCACCGAACTCAGAATATTTGCCTCCAGTCAAGTCTAAGAAACTTGTTCCATCTACTTTACAAATTTAACAATACAAGCACAACAAACAATACAGTAAAGAGGTGAGATCCCCTACATCACATACCAATATAACAGCGAGGAAATGACAAACATGCCAACACAGTTCAACATAAAATCTATACAATAACATAAAATCAGTAAATATTTTTATGATATTTGATAAGTAAATAATTCGCTAAACTTGCATCACAATATCAAGCATAATGATAATTCCATAATAATATTACGTAACAACAGTGTAAATGCTGATTATGCATATGCACGATGTATATGTTAACCATCCTTATGCACACTGCAACCAGTTCCTACTCCATGGAGCTAAACACAAACATCAGAGAGAATGATCCAGAAGACCTGTCTGTACCTCAAGCGGCCCCCAACCAACTATTACACAATCAAACGTCGTGTAAATAGTACATAGTTAAATACGTTGTGTAAATGGTACACAGTCAAATACGTCATGTAGTTAGTACACAGTCAAAACGTTGTGCACAACAGGCATTGCCCAGCCAAATATTACACAATCAAATACATCATGTAAATAGTACACAATCAAAACGTCGTGCACAACAGGCATTGTACCAGATAGTCTCTACTAGATCCTTATTAAGAATAGTGTTTGTCGAGATCGCTAGTGTGTTAACCGTTACCACGACCCAGAGGAGCGACCAACTGTCCACATGTGGAATCTACCGCACACTAACGCCTCCAAGTCCACTCAATGAACCACACTACGCCTATCGCACCCGTACTACAGTGTAATTCATCTCATCAGCCAATTGTCAATTTCCACCAAATTGACGTACTTCTCTATGCATATACATGAACCAAAATTACACAAGTAACCTCATTATCAGTATTTCCAAATATAGTACGTCTCTACTCGACAGTACTATTTCTCAACATGTCCGAGTCCACCACTTTGGCCTGATAGTAAAATTACTGTTCCTCTCTGTCGTGTAAATATTTTATCGCATTTTCACAATCGCGTCACCTTTTTCAAACGTTTTCAGATCACGTAAATATTTTTAAACATTTTTAAATCGCGTAGCTCAAAAATCATTATTTTTGAAATGCGTAAGGTTTTTCTACTGTTTTTCACTGTATAAAATATTTCTTGACGTTCTAAATTAAATTTTGAAACTTTCCAAACTAAAAATATTATTGGACCTCATTTTCCATTTTTCTAATAAGAACTACCCTAAGTAATAATTTCTGACATTTTTTCTCAAAATTTGCATTATTCGATTTTAATAAAATCTTCTACTATTACGTTTACTAAAATCCTTTTTAATAAAATACTTTGAGCTCTAAATCACTTTCAAGACTTATTCTCCATTATCATGAATAAAAATCACGTTTATCTAACAAAAACTTTATTCCATAAAATATTTGAATTCTCAAATCGCCTTTAAAAACTCCTTTTTCATTTCAAAATTCACTAAATTGAGTTCTTGTTAATATATCCTTCAAAACTACCCTTAAGAAAATATTTTTGATCTAAAACACCAATTCTTGGCATGTTGGCTGAAAATCAATTTGTTTTCCATAACCAAATATTTATTCATTTCCTATTTCATTTTCCTTTCTAAAAATCTTTAATCCAATTACTTGTTACTTCCTCATCAAAAATCCACACTTAGTAGAATATTTCAAATGATTTGTTCCAAAATCCTCATGGAAACCGTGTACCGCTTAGTTATTAGAAAACAACATAGTTTTCCTTTTCATGTGATTCTTATCATATGCCACATGATTTTCACATATTCATGCTTTCATGCTTGCTATGAAGGTAATAAAATCATATTAAACATCCAATAACAATCTAATCAAAATCATACCATCCCACATATAAATCATACTTAATTATCAAAGTAATAGAATCACTTATAATCAAAAAGCAACATGTGAATTTCATGCATACAATCAACATCATATAGTTATACACAATCAAACACACAAACACCAATAACCACCCAATTCGAATGAATAAATCCTCACATGGATTTTCCACTCACAAACACAAACAAATCCATTCCCTCACCATCACATATGGCCAATGAGGTTAATCTTCCTCTTACCTCTTGGAGAAACCTCCAAAGCTCCTTGCTTTGCTTCTTGTACAAGTCCTTCAACAACACCACAAGATCTTACAAATAAAACATAACATATTAGTACCCAAAGCTTGAATAAGAAAGACCATGGATCAATATATGGTCTTAGAAACTTACCAAAGAAAAGAAAGATGAAAAACACAAATCTTCACCTAAAGGCTCTTAACCTTTGAACTTGAAGATCAAGGTTGAAGATGGATGATTTAGACTAAGGTTTCTTCTACAAAGTATCTTAGAATATTGTAAAGATTCAAGAAGTGGGGTTGGATTAAATTATTAAAGGTAGGAGGGTGGTTTTCTTGTGCTTGGCCGTGAAACACTTTGAGAGAAAATAGAGAATTTTTGGCTTTAGGTTTTGGTTCATGAAAGAGAATGGGAGAAATGAATTAAGAGTAGAATATTTTGTCTCCCAAAAATGCATGGCCGTGAGCCACTTTGAGAGAAGGTAAGAAGATATTTTTGTGTGTAGCTTTCATTGTTTTGATAAGAATGAAAGAAAAGTTGATAGGAAAGATTAAGTGTAGAAATTGTCTTGCATTTTTCCATGCATAGCCGTAGGATATATGTGCAAAGCCACCAAAATTGACTAAGCTTTGCATTAAAAGATGATAGCTTTAAGATGTGATAGAAAATGAAATGAAATGCCTAACACTCAAGTGCATGGCCATGTTGTACATAGGAAAGAAGGTTCAAGACTTGTTAGTCAAGATAGAAACATTTGCACATGGCTTCACATGGTCTCACATGGCCTTGGTCTTCAAGTAGTCATTCTTTAATCAATAGAAAAATCAAGAACATGCTAGAAAAGTATAGATGGCCATGTGACTCCATGAAGTTTTGTTTCTATTTAATTCCTAATTGCACTTAGCTTAGGTAATTAATTCATTTAATTACTTTCAAGCTAACTTAATTATATAATTAACTATCTAATTACAACTTAGCTTAGGTTTTCAACATAAAAGAGTCTTAGAATGATATGTAAGCTATAAAATAAAATTAGATAAAATTTTAGAAGCTTGAAGAATAGTATTTGGTGTGATAGCCGAATGCTTCAAGGTAGGGAGAAATGAAGTTTTTGGCTAAGTTAAGAAGAAAAGAAATGAAGAGGATGACTTAAGTGATAAAAGATGATAGAAATGAAATGGATATCTTACAACTAAAGCTTCTAGCCATAGAGTGCATGCATGTGAGGGAGTTAATGCTTGATCATTCAAGATAGAATTCAAGCACATGGTTAAAGTCATCAAGTGGTCATGCTTGGTCACCTTGATGAATCATAAGCTCTTGAATATCCTAGAAAATTCTACTTAGCCGTAGAACACCATTGAGATAGCTAACCAAATTTTGTTTCATTTAATTAACACTTAAACTTAAATTAACTTAACTAATTCATCTAGTTTAGAAACTAATTAAACTAACCACTTTTGTTGACTTTTCACTAAACAATCCTGATTCAATTGATTAGTCATATTACTATCTTCTAGAATAGGGCGAGTCACCATTCTAGAACATAGTGAGTCAGTGCTTCTACGAGCTTCTAGAAAAAGAATGATAGGATAAGCTTGAAAGAATAAGTAGCCAATTTGAGTTTGCCTTCTAGTTTAAAGACTAATTAATTAAGTCATTTTTGTTGACTTGATGCTATTGGCTAAGAATAATGTCAAGCCACTAATTTTGACTTCTAACAACTAGTAGCACATGGCTAAAGCTTCAAGCATTTATTACTCACAGAATAGAAATTACTGCTCACAAACCAGTAATTATTGTACAATGAGTAATAACTTCACAGTATAAAAAAATTTAGTAACTGTATTCGATTTCGGGTTTAGTAAGATCCCCCATCCTCACATTAACAGTACAAAATTTTCTGGCCCATAAAATTTCTACTTTTTTCGGGCCCACCCCGGGCCCACAGACAGTCCGAAATAATATTAAAATAATCACAATCTCAGAAAAATCCACAAAAATTCTCAAAAATCATAAAAATTATAAAATTCATGGAAGTTGAGTCGGATTACTAAAATTATTTAAGAATCGACCGAAATAAATAAAATACGAATTTTCAAGGTGTTACAATGGAGCTAGACACAAACATCGGAGAGAATGATCAAGGAGACATGCTAGTATCTCATCAGCCTAAAATCAAGTGCTTTCAAAAAATTAGTAATTTGCGCAACAAGGCTTTATACACGACATTCTTCACAAGATCGCAATATAGGACAGCGTCTCGGTTCGGATTGTCGGTGCGTCTGCATCAGCCTATCCCACGGCCCAAAGGAGCTACCAACTATCCATTCGTGAGACACCCACACCCTGACGCCCCCAAGGTCAACAAAATGACCTACACGAGTCTATTCGTACCCGCACTAAGGTGTGATTCAACTCTTAGGCATGCAACCTTACTTCAACAATGCATGTTCATGTATATTTAACAATGATATACTTTTCCATAACATGCCACAATTTGACCAAGTTAAACATCCACAGATTCTTGGTCCCACTCATGGACCCATGACAACGCATCATAAAGTTTACAAATGTGACAATACACTTTTAAGGTTTGTTATGGAATTTCACTTTAATTTAACATTTCTTATGAAATCTTTCTCCATCTTTCTCCAGAGGAATTCTCTTGCAATTCTCATTCAATCTTTTTTTCTATCAATTAGCTAAGTTCTTTACTTAAATTAGATCATAATTACTTAGAAAAATTATTCTAAGGTTCTCCAAGCCTCATAAACACTCTTGTTCTTTTCTTAAGTCTAAAATCACCCTAAGTTGTCAAGTAAATTTCTTTCCTTCATTTTTCCATCTTATGAATCCATAATAACTTTTTAAATCACCTAATCACCTGGGTCTTAGCTTGATGCATGAATTTTAGCCAATATGGCCCTTGAGGCCGTGACCTTCCAAAGACAAGAGTCCAACCAATCTTTCCATCACATTGTTAATTACTTAACACTTAATTACTTAAATTTCAAGGTTACACAAAAATCAAATCTTGAACCTATAAAAGGCCTTAGAGGCCTTGAGCCTCCCAAGGGGTGAGAACCCAAAATTTTCCACACATTAATCCAAGCAATCTCATATAAAATCCATAGCCATCAAGATAGACAATAAAATCAATAGATCCATACAAATCAAAATAACTACAATATCATGAAGAACAACTAACAAAGAGAGCAATCCCACATGGATTCCTCATTAACAACATCAAAAATGTTTCCTCACTACCAAGATAGGTTGAAGAGGATCATCTCCCTCTTACCTATAGAAGACAACACAAGAAAGCAAGCTCCTTTGTTCTTGAATTTTGTCCTCCACTAACACAAAAACCCTTGGACATCCATACTCACAAAAATCACAATCAAAGTTTAGAAAAGGAACCCTTGATCACCTCAGAGATCAAGAATCACGAAAATGAGAAGGAAAAGTGGAAAAGTCATGAACTTTACCTTAAAATCTTAAACTTAAGAGCTTGAATGGAAGAAAACAAAAATGGTGGACTCAAGAGATAGTCACAAAAGAGAAAATGTTCTAGGTGATGAGAAAAGGTAGGAAATAAGGTTGGTTGAGTGAAAAAGCTTGGAGGGCCAAAAATAGTGTATTGACTGTGGGGTTGAGGAGAAAATGGAGAAGAAAGTGAGCTCCTTTTTTAGTATGGCTTCAACAAGAGAAGATGATCTCCAAAGGAAATGTTGTCTCAAGCAAGATGGTTGCTTGAAATCAAGCAAACCATGGAGGGAAAAATGGTGAGGTTGCCGTGGGGGAGAGGAAGAGAGGAAGAGAGAAAACTTTGAGAGAAAAAGATGAAGAGAGAAAAAGTGATTGCTTTTTGTGATTTCAAAATTAGAAGTGAAAATGTGATAAAGTGAAAAACTCATTTTTGGTTCCAAAATGGCCTCATTGCCATGGAGTGTGAGAGGGAGGAGAGAGAAAACAAAGCTTCTTTAGGAAGTTTTGGAGCATTTTTCTAAAAGTTAAACGATGATGTCACATACATGATATCATCTTTGATGATATCATTCAAGTGCTATCTACAAAAGATGATTAACACTCTACTAAAGCTATTATCCAGTGAACAAAGGTTACAATCAATAAAAAAAGTATTTATTGTCCATCAGATAATTTCACGGTATAGCGATTTTATTTATCAGATAAAATCTCGAAAAATGAAAACTACGTAAATTGTGTCCGGTCTCCGGTTTAGTAAGATCCCCTGTCGACATCTTCACAGTCCAAGGTTTTCTAGGCTCAGGGAAAATATTTTATTTTCCTGGCTCCGCTCAGCTCGCACGTAAAATGAGAAATATATTAAAATATGGAGATAAATAAATACCTCTAGAACTCAATTTGACCCTTTAAGCACCATAAATGCAACTATGGTGAAAATGAGAGAAATAGATGGAGATGAGCAAAGAACCCCTACCTCTAGTATGGATGAGATGATCCTCAAGCTTGAACTTGGCTCTTGGAGCTTTGATCTTTGATCTTCTTGCTTCTTCCTCCATTTTCCCTCTTCTCCTTCTCCTTATTCTTCTTTCTCCCTTCTCCCTTTTCTCTCTTTTCTTTCTATTTTCTGGAGAGGTTTTCGTGAGAGGGAGAGAAAATAAGGGGTTGGGACATAGAGGAAATTTAGGGAAAAGTCTAACTTAAGTTTCTATATTGAAACTTATATATACTAAGGACACTTAAATTTAGCTAAATCAAGTTTTTCAGCTTCCAACAACTTTGAAATAAATACTAGGATTCATCAAAATTATTGTTCCACTGATATCTTATTTTTCCATAACTGCTGGGGGTCAATTGGGCTTTAAAAGCATAACCAGTATGCCTAAAAATACCAATCTGACTCTGATTGTTCTCAAACTTTAACTACACCTTAATTAACTTATTTGTGACTTAGAAACAAACTCTCTAGGTTTATTTCCCTCAACTTAGCAATTTATGCTACTATCTGAGTCATTTTAAGCTATTTTTTAACTTTCGGGATGCAACTAAGTGCCTAAATGAACTCAGTTTGCCACAAAACTTAACTGACATGTTATACAAGTATAATAGTACCTTTGAGACCATATACAAGCCTAACATGTTTTCTCGGGATGTTACAGTTGTTCTCCAACCTTGGCTTCTTCTGCTTCCTTTCTGTCCAAAACACGAAACCCTAGCAGCTACTTTCTGAAAATAACCTTAACTCCCTTATGAAAATTAATGCAACAGTATTTATAAGGCTCAAAAAATAGAGTCACATCGCAACATTCAACTACCTACGTCGCGGCGCGTGTTCAAATTAGGTCACCACACCGCGACATTCAATCCCTTGTGCCGCGATGTGCAAAATACGGAGCTCTTTGTCCGAAGCAGGGGATGCAACACGCCGCGACATTGATATGCCCACGCCGTGACATGACAAGCTGATCCTTACACTTGGCTTTCTCTTGCAATACTGGTCCAAATCTTCTAAGTTTCAACTTGATTGGAACCTTTCCTGCCATGGAGAATTCACCAATTCAATAACAATTGCAAATGTACTCGATTTCTCAAAGAATTGGAAATATTTCCTCAAAAATCATAATGGAAGACATCAAGATTGAATTATATCAATATAAAGCTAAAGTCTTCCCTTCAAGCTTAAAAACAAGGACTAAGCAATCAATATAACACAGATATAGAGCACAAATAACTACAATTTGTGGAGTTATCACTTTTCCTCTTCTTTTTTCCCTTTCCTCTCTTCTCTCATTTCTTTCTTTTCTTTTTCCCCTTTCCCCTTTCGTTTCTTCCTTATTTCTTTTCTGTTGCGGTTTGGGGACATGAGGGGAAATAGGAGAAAATGATTTAAGTTTTTATACTGAAACTTATATCTGCTAAGGACACTTGAATTATGCTAATTCAAGTTTTCCAGCTTCCAACAACTTTAGAATAAATACTAGGATTCATTTAAATTATTATTTCACCTTTTCTCTATTTTTCCATATTTGTTGAAGGTCAATCTGGCATTAAAAACTTAACAAGTATGCTTAAAAATGCCAAACGAACTTTGCTTGTTTTCAAATTTTAACTGCACCTTATTTAACTCATTTGTGACTTAGAAACAAGTTATCCATACCTGTTTCCCACAACTTAGAATTTATGCTACTATTTGAGTCATTTTAAGCTACTTTTTAACTTCAGTGTTGTAGCAAAGTGCCTAAACTGACTCAGTTTGTCACAAAATTAGACTGGCATGTTAAGCAAATAATAGGCTACCTCTGTAACTATTTAAAAGCCTAACATGTTATTGAGGGTGTTACATATCTCCCCTCCTTTTTAAAATTTTGTCCTCAAAATTGCTTTTCTCTTGCCACAACTTTAGGCAATCTTACTTTATATAGGACTCCAACTCCCAAAAAGGGTCCTTCGGTGCCAACTTTACCCTTTATTCTGCTATGTTTTTTTTCCTTCTAGGCTAACAAAACATTGTCCGAAGATCTTAGCACATCTTAGTAACCTCTAGATGGATAGTATACTTTCTCTTGTGAGTTTCTGCTAAAATCCCTTCCTTTGATCCTTGACTCTTTTAGAACACAAAGTTTGTCTCTAAACTTTGTCATTCCTTTCTTAGTCATAACAAAATCCTTTTGAGTTTCTTAAAGGATCTGCTCACTCATGTCCCTTAGAGTTTCATTCTCTTCTTGAATTTCTAAGATTTGAGTCCTTAGGTCATTTGCTATGTCCACTTTACTCACTATGAGACTATGTGCCATCATAGTTACTGCTAGACTCGAATTTATGAAGTTCTCAAGAAGTTCACTCTTTTGGACCACCATCGGGGATACATGTAGGACTTTCCTACCTGGTGCATCAATTCTTGCAATAACTTTACCCAGATGATGATACTATAACTCAAAGTCTTGATCCTTTCATCATAACTGAATTCTGCTTAGCATTCCATCCATCATCTCTGCCTCATGTGCATCTTCTTTTGATCAAACAAGTGTTGCAAACTTATATGATCTCTGAACACTTCAAAGTTATTTACTAGTTTAACTCATACCATATGTATAGAGAGTTCTACTTCTCTCTTAGGTGGTACTAGGTTACTTTCCTAGGAAGTACTTCTGGATATCTTCTTATCACAAATATCTTTGTGACGTCCCGTGGCCGATGAAGGCGGGGAATGGTCGTCGGTGCTAAAGAGAAAGCATCAATAAGCGGCTCCTGGTAGGCTTCTAGGCGAAGAGTCACATGAATGAACTGAATACACACTGGAATGAGATGGATTCAGAGACTGTGCAGGTATGAAACTGCATAGTTAAGGATGGCTTAAAGGAATTGATTTGGCGTAGCCATATCAACAAGTGGCAACTTCTTTTCGAGAGCATAGAACATAAGAAGTTCATGGTTAAGCGTGCTTGACCTGGAGCAATTGTAGGATGGGTGACCTCCTGAGAAATTTCCTAGGATGCGTATAAGTGAGGACAAAGCATGCTAAAAAGACTTGTGTTGGTTTGTGAAAATACTCATCAATCCTACAGGCAGTCTCGGGGTGTTATAGATGGTATCAGAGACGGGACCTCTCCTAGTACAGTGTGGTTCGGGGATGAACCAAGCGGAAGTTGGTGGGCATGTGACATTCCAAGGCCGATGAGGGTGGGGAGTGGTCGTCGGTGCTGAAGAGAAAGCATCAATAAGCGACTTTTGGTAGGCTTCTAGGCGAAGGGTCACATGAATGAACTGAATACACACCGCAATGAGAGGGGTTCAGAGACTGTGCAGGTATGAGACTACATAGTTGAGGATGGCTTAAAGGAATTGATTTGGCGTAGCCATATCAACAAGTTGCAACTTGTTTTCCGGAGCCTAGAACATAAGAACTCCATGGTTAAACGTGCTTGACCTGGAGCAATTGTGGGATGGATGACCTCTTGGGAAATTTCCTAGGATGCGTGTGAGTGAGGACAAAGCAAGCTAAAAAGACTCGTGTTGGTTTGTGGAGACACTCATCAATCCTGCAGGTAGTTCTGGGGCATTACAATCGTCCCTAGGGCTTACTCAACTTCTGCATTCAAGGAGAAAAATGAAAACAATTCTTTAAGCCCCTTCTACTAAGAAGTTGTTCACTTGCTCACTCTTAAAACATAGACTCGAAAGAGATAGACACAGAATAATTATTAGATATAAACCTCAATGTCCAATCTGATTAATGCAAAACCATGTCTAGTCTAAAGTCCATGTTATAAGAAGAGATAAACTAATAAGATTCACAAAGGAAATCTTACTTTCTATCTTTTTACAACTGTCCAGATTTATTACGACAGTTATGACTAGCTTTCCTGTTAGTGTAGACAAGGATAAAACATGGGGAAAACTCAAACATAGGTAAATCTAATCTCTTTACATGCTCATATGAAATCAAAGAGTGGGGTACTCTTGAATCATATACTAAAACTTAGAGATCATCTTTAACTATGTCCTTATCTCATATAGGATCGGGAGTCTGAGCCACCTCTTTATTACTCAGAGTATAAACTCTTACTTTAACTTGAACTTTGAGGTTAGGCACTACTCCCTGCCTTTGCATACACTTATTTAAAAGTGCTCTAGTTAGCCATAAGTATAACATACTATTTGGCTAACTCAACTAGGTCTGCCCCCATATGAACTCCCTCATCTATCATACTTTGGTCCCTTTACTTTTTAATGTTGCGGCCATCCACTACTTCTAGGGTGTTGTCACATCTACTAAGATATTGTTTGGCATTGGCATGGAAATTCAATTCCCACCTTCAGTTTGCAGCCCTTCCTAGGATTTGAACTCGTGACCAAGCCTTTTGTTTCCCTTAAAGGAAACGCCTTTCACCAGTTGAGTTGTAGCTCAACTAGTTTTTATCTTGAAGATAACTAGGTCTAGAAGCATACTTCTTATACCTATTATCTTTTCTCTTGCTCTTGTGAAAACCTTGCGACTATTACTCCACTAAGGCTAGCTATATGGACCCGTAACTATTCTCTTTGATTAGCACTATCGGCACCATTTTTCCTTTCTCGATCAATCGAAACTAAGCCTTTCTTTATTTGTTTCAATTAATTGTAACTATGCTAATTGAATAACTCTTATAGTATATTCAATTAACCTTGAACTCTTGCTAAACGAATAGTTCCCTTTATTTACTCGGTTAAATTAATATACCATTTTGTAATGGCCTATTCGAATAGTTCTCCATCTACTCGATCACCTTTGAAAGTATGTCATTCTGAATTACTGCTCGAAAGCTAACATCAAATTTGATTAAGATCAAAATCTTACTTAATAAAATAGTACTCTTAGTTTACCCGATTAAGGCTAGTCTGTCTCTCCAAACTGTGCCAATCGAATAGCTCTATTAGTTTATTCAATTAGCCTTGAAGTCTATGCTATTCGAACTTTGCCTACTTGGTAAACTTTGGCTCACTACTGAGATCTTGCAAATTTGAATAACTGGTGTAATAAAAACCTGATACCATCTATTTTCTTTGAGTTACTGCTCTAGTATGATTCGAAAAGAATATTGCAGGAGGACAAATTGAAAGTTTTCAGAGCAATGACTTTCTTATTCTTTCACTTTTCTACCAATCATTTATTTTACAAGTATCTAATGACACCATAGCTCATGTAGAAAAGGATTGGAAACTCAACTTCACTTATTCATGATTTTACTTCGAGTATCATGAAGAACTCGATACTATCCATCCTTCGTCAACCTTCACAAACAAAGAATGGTGAGTACAGAAAAAACGAATGCCATAGCCCTTTAACTCAAAGTTCTATGGGTTCAAGTTCGATTTTGTAGCTTGCTCTATATGTATTGCCTACTTATTTCAACTTAGCCATTTACAGGTGCACTAACATACCACTTTATTCAGGTCTTGAGAACTCTATCTCATTGACATTTTGTTCACCAAAACTCTACCTCCTTTCTAACATATAGGAGATAACCAAAATTTTCACATCATCTGAGCAAACCTCAACTGTAGAGATTTCATCTATTTTCTTAAGCCACTTTACCTACTCCAAAGGATTAGCCTTTCTAAACCTTGAATGATTTGGGGAGTTTTAGTTTCTTGCTACCACTACTACATACACTGACTGTATTAGTGGTACTAGTTGCTGAGATGAAATTACTTTCATCCCTTCCAAAACTCTGCTTGTGATAGCAGTTTGCTTCCTCCTAGCAGTTGCCATCTCTAAGAACACTTAAGCTATAATTACTAATCCTTCACTAGAAGACTTCCCATTGCTCCTAGCTCGCCTTGGTGAAATAATGGTTCTCTATACACATTACGTGTGACAGTAACCATTAACATTCTAACTTAAAGCTTGTCATGCAATCCTATCAACATATCTTACATATGTGACAAGAAATGCATAACACTTAGTAGAAAAATTTTAAACTTGTTTAAGCCTAGTCAGTCCATACCCAAGCTTACAGGATGAACTGCTCGGATACCATAATGTAACAACCAAATATTAGTATCCTAGTATATCTAACATATACTTGGATAAGTAGTATCTGTCATGCTACTTCTAACTTAATCATCAATTAATCCATAACATTTGAAACAAATAATCTTGGAGAGCCATAACTAAAGTTATACATATAAACTTTATACATACAACTTTTACATTTTCAAAGCAAATATATAAATTAATATATAACCATTTAATTAAAAACATAAAACTAAACTCTTCTAGTTCTTCTGTTATCTTCATCTTCTTATCCTATTGTAGGGTCTTGACTTGTTAACCATGAAACATAACAGGGTGAGAATATAAAATTCTTAGTAAAAACATATATCTCATGGTATTAAAACTAAATATATACAAAGATATATTTCTAAACTAAAACTCATATATGTAACTTAATTATACTTAGGAATTGTATTCTTTGATTTGGCATTAAGCCTACTTATCCTTAGCCTGACCTAGGATATGTTCATCGTTAGCCTGGCATATGATATACTATTCCATAGCTTGGCATAGGAATTCTTATCCACAGCCTAGCGTAGGATATACTGATCCACAGACTGACATAAGATTTCTCATCCACAGTCTAGCATAAGATATACTGATCCACAACCTGACATGGGATTTCTTATCCACAACCTAGCATAAGATATATTGATTTCCACGGCCTGGCATAGGATTTCTCATCCATAGCCTAGCTTAGGATATACTGATCCACAGCCTGTCATTGGATTTTTCAACCACAACCTAACTTAGGATATACTAATCCACAGCCTGGCATAGGATTTATCATCCACAACCTTGCTTAGGATATACTAATCCACAGTCTGGCATAGGATTTCTCATCCACAGCCTAGCATCGGATAACTAATCCTTTCATGAAACATTCTGGTGTCACTACTTTACTAGGCTTACTCGGTAATGTCCATTACTTGGATAACTAATCCTTTCATGAAACACTCCGGTGCCACCACTTTACTAGGCTTACCTGACAATGTTCACTACTTAGATAACTAATCCTTTCATTAAACACCCCGGTGACACCACTTTACTAGGCTTACCAGGTAATGTTCACTACTTAGATAACTAATCCTGTCATGAAACACCCCAGTGTCACCACTTTACTAGGCTTACCCTGTAATGTTCACTACTTGGATAACTAATCACAACTCCACCTTTAGCAAAGTGTTTTTCTCACTTCCTTTGCCAGGTCAAGGGGCTTGTCTATCTCCTTCAATTAGGAATTGTGAAAAACTATGGTTCAACCTTTCTAAATAAAGGAACCAACTCTTGCCAACTAGGTCCTATGGCACTTAAGTATTGCCAACTTAACCCTATGGCATTTAACTCTTGCCATCTAGGTCCTATGGCACTCAACTCTTGCCAACTAGGTCCTATAGCGCTCAACTCTTGCTAACTAAGCCCTATGACACTCAACTCTTGCCAACTAGGTCCTATGGTGCTCAACTCTTACCAACTAGGTTTTATGGCGCTCAACTATTGCCAACTAGGTCCTATGACATTCAATTCTTGCATATTTAACTTAACTTTAACTATTAAATGAGTTACTAGTGTTTTTCTAGGACTCAAATCATCCCAAAACACTTCAAAATCTTGCCTAAAAAGGATGATTTTCAAGATTGCACCAAATGTGCATCATAACTTCTTAAATTATGAAATTTTATGAGTATATAGCTTTCTAGATTTCTCTCATATCTTTCAAATGTCACAAACCTCATCTCATTTAGCTAAGTGTAACCAAAGTTATGCAATATTTTGCAGAAGCCAAAACTGGGCATTCACTGATTTACCCGATTTTGTCCTGACTTTAAAATAAAACTGTGAACAAATTAAAAGTGGTAAAATTCTAAAATTTTACAAGAAAGAAGCTTTACATCTTAGCTTTAAAATGCCACTAGTCTGATGCCAATATGACATCAGAGTGTGAAATTATGCAATATGGTTTATTGGCTACCAGAATGTCTTTTTCTACAGAATCTGCCTTGGATTCAAATAGAAACTGGTACTAATTAGCTTGTTTTGTAATTCTAAAATTTTTACCATATGAAGCCTTATGTCTTAACTTTCAAATGGCACTGGAATCAGGTCGATCCGATATTTATAACTCAAGTTATACATCAGACACTACAAGCTGTCAGGATGTTGTTCTACCTCACGCCTAGACTTAGTTTTACCATGCCTAGACATGGTGCTCTCTGTCTCGCCTGGGTTAAAACCTGACCAACCCACGCCTAGGCATGAAAATACTGCGCCTAAGCATGACCATTCTGTAGAATGCATTTTCTGCATAAACTTGGTCCCAAACCAAGTTTCATCTCAAAGTCTTACTTCTAGATGATTTCTATCATCACTAAGGGTCTCTAAACTTTTATAAATCTCATTTCTTCTGTAACACCCCAATTTTTAGAAAATATTTTGAATGTACTGTTTGATGTTTTTCAAGTTATTGTGTAAATGACCGTTGTGTCTTTATTTTACTATTTCTCGATTTCTGTGTGAAATACAAATACGTTTATACAGGCTCAAATTTTATTTGGTCTTTTTACGTAATTTGTTCCGAGACGGTAAAATAAAAGTTTTTCCGAGCTACTGTATTAATTTTTCTGGAAGATATATAGACAATTAATACTGTCTGTAATTTTATTTGAACTTTTTGAACAGTTAGCTACGTTGTGGGAAAAAATGGGAAAATGACCATTTCGTCTCGAACGTGTTGTTTTTGCTGTTTTTAATTGTTTTCTACTTGATTTCATGTCCGATATTACTGTCTGTGATTTTATATGGACTTTTTGTGTGATTTGCTCCGAGGCAGGAAAATAATATTTTCCGGGCCGGGAAAAATCTTATTTTATTATTTAGAATTGGGGGATCTTACTCAACCCGATTCTAAATGAGACAGTAAATAATCTTTTAATTTTTAGGATTTTACTGTCAAATAAAATAATTTTATAATATTATAATATTATTTTATTAGTCAATATAATAAAATGATAGTGGACCGGAAATGTTTTGCGGGACCCACGTTTAGCTAATACAGTTAACTTAGTAGCTTAATTAAACATCATTAGCAGTAGAACTTTCCAGAACAAGCTGACTCAGCTAGCTGACTAAGCTGGTAATAAATGAACACAGTGATTAGGCTTGTGAGTCATCAAAAATCAACCAATAGGAGACAAGCTTGTTAAGCAAGTTTTAATCCTAACCTTTGATGCAATCCATGGCTTGGATGAAGCCAACCATTTGGCCACCTTGCAAGCATGAAGTCCACGGCCATGTGGAGTTAGGAGACCATTCTTCACTTTGCTTGCATGCAAAATTCTCTCTTCTCTCTCATCAAAAACCCTAGCCACCATTCTTGTTTCTTTTCTTCACCATTTTCGGCCAAGCTTGTATCTTGATCATCCAACCACCCAAAATTCAATCAAGCCAACTTTTCTAAACCTAAACACCATCCTAAGAACATCTCTAGTTGAGAGTTCTTGCAAATTCTTCCATTTGGAGCTTGGAAACCAATCTTGAAAATTTTACCTAGAAGGTGAAATCTCATGCTTTTCTTTTCTCTTCTTTTTCAAAGTTCTAAGCCATGATTTATCCATGGTTTAGGTTCTTTTTCATGGTTAGTAACTTGTAGAATTTCGTTTGAGTTGCTAGGTAACTTGGTGGAGGAAACCGAATACTAGGAGGAGTGAAAGAAAAACCATTTGTCTTCATTTAAGGTAAGAGGAAGACAAATCTTATCACCTATGGATGGTGGTAAGAAGATGGAGTTTTGATTTTGTGATTGTAGAATCCATAAGGATTCATGTTTGTGCTTGTTAGTAGCTTATTTGATGTGGTTGTGTATTTGTTAATAGCTTTCCTATTTGTTGTTTGTAATAATTTGCATGTCTACAAGCTTTAAGTTGCATGTCTACAAGCTTTGATAATATTGCATGTGTTAGAATTGTATGATAAAGTATAGAATTGCATGATAATGTATAGGATGTGAACAACATGTCAAGGAAATGCATGTGTGTTCCAAAGAACACTCCATGATGGCTCACGGCCACTAACAAAAATGGAGAACCAAAATGTTCTCTTAATTTTCTTAAAAGGTGATTTAATTAACCTAGGAGAATTAAGAAGGTTTCAAGTTGTTTGGATCAAGAAAAAAATGAATTTGGAAATCAAATGGCATAACCTTATATTTTCGGCCAACAAGTCTAATTTCAATACTTTGAATTCTAAAATTATTTTCTAAGGTATGATTTAATCAATGTAGACAATACAAGAGACTTAACATGTATTTAGAAGATGAAAAACAATTTAGAAATCAAATGCAAAGTTTTTATCAAATTCGGCCAACATGCCAAATTAGGTATTCATGATTTCTAAAATTAATTCCAAGCTATTTTCAATCAAGAAGAAGCAATACAAGTTAAAGTAAATTTTCTACAATGAGTTTTAAAGAAATAAAGTGGTTAGAACTAAGTTTAAGAGGTTAATACTAATGATTTTTACTGTAAGGAGAAATACAGTAACTTTTGAAAATTTCTAACATATAGCTCATGCTGTATTTTGAAGCATGTTAGTTGTTTTCAAAAGGATTAATTATATGGTTTAAAAATTTAATAAACAGAATTTTTATGGTAAAATTAGGAAACCATTAATATAATTTTCTAAACAAAATACTGTCAATTTTTAGTAAAAACGGACAAATAAGATAGAAAAGATGTCCAAAAGACAGTATACGGTATGAAAAATATTATACGTAGTTTAAAAGTATTATTTATTATTTCTGTTTATTTAAACAGTGATTTTTAAGGAATTCGGTCAAGAAAATGATTTAAAAATCTTACGTGATTGAGAAAACGTATTAAAAATCCTACGCGATTTTGAAAACAGAAAAATATATTTACGCGATTTCAAAACGATTATAAAAACAACGAGATTTTGAAAACGCGATAAAATTTCTACGCGATTGACCGTTACTATATTTTTCGCTGTCGGGAAAATGTGAACCCGTACAGGTTTTCTTTATATATATATTTGTTGCCAATGAGGGCAAGCTTTTGCTGTCGGGAAAATGAGAACCCGTACAGGCTTTCTATTTTTCTGCCATTGAGGGCATAATATTATCTTGAGGGCATTTTTGTAATTTCATATTTTTGGAATTATGTATTGTCTTTATGCTAATTTTTGGTGTTTTGGTTGACGAGACGAATCACATCGTGTTGTCGATGCGATAAACGTAGTGTGGTTCATTGTTCTAATGAACTTGGAGACTTTAGTGTACGGGATCCCACATGTGGACAGTTGGTAGCTCCGCTGGGCCGTGGTAAACTGATAGCACACTAATGGACTCGACACGCACTATATTTAATCGAGGTTTGTAAAGTCTAGTAGTACATTGCCTATAGTGCCACAACGGAAGACCGTGAACTATACTACGTCTGGATGGTGGATTCCCAGTGTCGTAGGCTATTGACGCAACGTGTGACAGCGTAATAGTTGGTTGGGCAGCCGTGGTACTAATAGATTTTGCAAGTCATTCTCTCTGATATCTGTTTGTGTTTAACTCCATGGAGTAGGATTGTGTCTTAGTGTATATGATTATATCTTGGATGTTATTCCATTTTCTCTATTTATCTTTATCTGGTAATTATGGATGTTATTCCATTTTCTCTATTTATCTTTATCTGGTAATTATGGATGTTATTCCATTTTCTCTATTTATCTTTATCTGGTAATTATTATGATGGTGGTCTATTTCTTATTTTATTCTATCTGTGAGATTGTTTTATCTGGGTTTTTATCTGTGTTATATCTGTAATGTTATGTAATGTTCTGATATCTAAGCTTTATTTTATTCCATTATTATTACTGTTATAACTTTTTGTTTTGCATAAACTGTATATATGATATTTGTCGTCTTCTTATTGGCCATGTTTGTGGTGATTTTAGATTGTCTTACCTCTTTATTGTATGTGTTTTCTGTATATTTACTTTATGCGATAAAGAGTTTGAGGAAGAAGAAGAGAAACATCTTCTTGAGGTCTTGTACCCCGAGGAGGAGGAAGATCGCAAATCGACGACCAGTTTTATGATCAAGAACCATCTGATCATCCATATCCATTGGATTGATTAGTTTTGGTATGGCGGTACCCGGATTTTTGGGGTTCGTGACTCTGGAGTTCCATGGTGGATCGCTATCGTGGCACATGAGAGGAGATAGAGACTCGGTGACATATGTGGGACAGATGACTGTGACCTTACGTCATAGGTTTGATGGAGAGCCGATCATGACTACGACAGTGTTTCTACACTTAGAGTTACCCTTATCCATTAGGCGTCATTTTGGTGGTATGACCACGGAACCTAGTGAGATAAGTATCGTATCGACTGCGCGATCACGTTATCGCCGAGAGTCGAGGCATCCAGGATATTTGTCCCCTGATGATCATTTTCATGATGAGAGTGATCCTTCAGAGGAGTGAATATGTTTGATGTTTTTTTGGGCGCGTCTGCGTATGGATGTATATATTGACTCTTTTACGGTTTTTATTTACTGTTTCTGTTTAAATATTTGTAATTGTAGTTGTAAATTATTTGTATAACTTATAACTTAAAACATATGTATATTATGAGCAATGTTGTTCTGTCTAATTTTATGTTTTCCGCAATATTTTATTTTATTAAACTGTCTATCAGGAATTACTTTACGACCCATATTATTATTTGACAAATGTTTTACAACTTGGGTAGATTTTATTTCTATTTCTTTTATTTTCTTTTTTATGTGTGACATCCTCCAAAGGGGTGTTACATCTTCCTTTAGCTCAATCAAACTTTAATTAAAACTAAATCCTTCTCCTTAAAACCCTTATTATCAACTATGTAATCAAAAGGAAGCTATGAGTTCTAAGGCTTCCAAATTACTAACCAAGCATCAAACTATCAACTAACTCACTTCAACTATAGAAGCAAGAGTCAAGCCTCAATCTTCACTAACAATACTAAAACTCATTGTTACTTCATCAAGAAAAACTAAGAATAACATGAAGATGAGAAAGGAAAAGATGAAGTTAAGCTCTCCTACCTCTTGTAGACACTTGATCCTTGAAGCCTTGCTTTTGATCTTGCCTTGAATCCTCTAGCTTGGGTCTTTCTCCATCTCTTCCTCTTCTTTCTTCCCCTTCCTCTTTTCTCTCCTTTCTCTCTTTTCTTTCTTTTCTTTTTCCCCTTTCCCCTTTCATTTCTTCCTTATTTCTTTTCTGTTGGGGTTTGGAAATATGAGGGGAAATAGGAGAAAAGGATTTAAGTTTCTATACTGAAACTTATTTTTGCTAAGGACACTTGAATTATGCTAATTCAAGTTTTTTAGCTTCCAATAACATTAGAATAAATACTAGGATTCATTTAAATTGTTGTTTCACCTTTTTTTTTCATATTTGTTGGAGGTCAATCTGACATTAAAAACACAAACAGTATGCTTAAAAATCCCAAACAAACTGCGATTGTTCTCAAATTTTAATTGCACCTTATTTAACTCATTTGTGACTTAGAAACAAGTTATCCATACCCGTTTCCCTCAACTTAGCAATTTATGCTACTATTTGAGTCATTTAAAGCTACTTTTCAACTTATGTGTTACAGCAAAGTGCCTAAACTGACTTAGTTTGTCACAAAATTGGATTGGCATGTTAAGCAAGTATTAGGATACATCTATAACATTTACAAGCGTTTATTGAGAGTGTTACATTAAAGACTTTGTTTTCTACATATTTTCATGTGGTAATCGATTACATATCCCTTGTAATCGAATACCAAGCTTCTAGAACAGTAAATCATGTTTCTAGGCATCTTGTAATCGATTACATTATGTTTATAATCGATTAAATTATGCTTGTAATGGATCTTATTTGATGTTGGATATCACTTAGGATTAAGTTTTGAGTGATTGGAAGATGGTTTAAATCTAATGAAACAGTAATCTGTATCTGCAGAATATAAGTTCTGTTATGCATGCCACAACGTGGCACATAGTGTGCTGCAATGTGGGGTATTTTTAGGGCTGTATGTCGCGGCGTGGCACTTGGTGTGCCACGACGTGAGCAGCATTCCTATCCAGTACTTTAGCGTGAGAGCTAGGCGCTGCGGTGTGAGACCCTATTTTTCTTAAATTTTTGCTATGTGATGCAATGGAGTCTTTAAAAGGTGTAGTTTCTTCTTTTATACTTCTTAGTGATTGTTGAAACTCTAATAGGAGTATTTAATTAAGTGAGAATTTGATGAATCAAATTAATTTGTAATGCTAATTATATGAGGTAATTAGACATGGTTATATATATAATATAATTGTGATTGTTGAAGGATTTGATCCTCCCATTTATGGATAAACCTTGATAATGTAAGGACTCCCTCCATATTGGTTATCCTAAATGGAGAGTAGTTGAGGTGGATTCCTTACTACTTGAGGTGGTCCTAACTTTGGAATTCAGAGGGAGTTTGAGGTGGTCTTTATCCTCATTACCCGATGGGCAGTTAAGGTTGTAATATCCCGGGATTGCCTGCAAGATTGACAAGTGTCTCCACAAACTAACACGGGTCTTTTTAGCGTGCCTTGTCCTCACTCACATGCATCCTAAGAAACTTTCCAGGAGGTCACCCATCCCATAATTACTCCAGGTTAAGCACGCTTAACCTTGAAGTTCTTATGTTCTAGGCTCCTGAAAAGAAGTTGCAACTTGTTGAAATAGCTACGCCTAATCAATTCTTTTAAGCCATCCTCAACTATGCAGTCCTATACCTGCACAGTCTCTGAATCCCTCTCATTCTGGTGCGTATTCAGTTCATTCATGGGACCCTTCGCCTAGAAGCCTGTCAGGAGCCGCTTATTGATGCTTTCACTTTAGCACCGGTGACCACTCCCTGCCCTCGTCGGCCCCTGGACGCCACATGCCTACCAATTTCCGCTTAGTTCGTCCCCGAACCAACAGTACTGAGAGAGGCCCCCGTCTCTGATACCATCTGTAATATCCCGGGACTGCCTGCAGGATTGACAAGTGTCTTCACAAACCAACATGGGTCTTTTCAGCGTGCTTTGTCCTCACTCACATGCATCCTAGGAAACTTCCCAGGAGGTCACCTATCCCATAATTGCTCCAAGTTAAGCACGCTTAACCATGAAGTTCTTATGTTCTAAGCTCTCGAAAAGAAGTTACAACTTATTGATATGGCTACGCCTAATCAATTCCTTTAAGCCATCCTCAACTATGCAGTCCCATACCTGTACAGTCTCTGAATCCCTCTCATTCTGATGGGTATTCAGTTCATTCATGGGACCCTTCGCCTAGAAGCCTGTCAGGAGCCGCTTATTGATGCTTTCACTTTAACACCGGTGACCATTCCCCTCCCTCGTCGGCCCTAGGACGCCACATGCATATATAACTATATATGTAGACATATATATATATATATATATATATATATATTCAATATATAACTAGGAAATCCAAAAAAAAACAGCCCCTCTACTTCAATAAAAATGTGATTATATATATATATATATATATATATATATATATATATATATATATATGTTTTACAACCTTAACCAATAGCTTACATGACCAAATTCAATTATTTCTTACTTTATACCGTGGAACAACCAAAGATGTTGCAACTATTTATCATAGATTTTCTTCTACATTTTGTACAAGAAGGCATATATCCATAAATAAATATGCATAATATACATATATACAGGGGCAGCAAACAAAACACAAATGATCCTAAACCAACCATGTTATTTTCTGCATTTTTATTTACTTTTTAATATGTATTTTTATTTTTTTCCATTTTATTTTTTGCACTTTATTTTTCTACATTTTCTTTTTTTTATTTTTATTTTATTTTTGGGTGGTGGTTTATACCACATCCTACTTAATATTTAACGGCGGTGTATACCACCTACTTGTATATTATTTTTATTTTATGTCACTTATTTATGCTTAATCGGTATCGTGATTCAAATTCTGGTCGTTTGGTTAAAATTAATCCAAGTAACTTATATATTGATTTATTTGAATCACAAACACACACAATTAACACAATGGCTGAATTTGAAGGTGCACATATTGAACATGATAATCAAACACAACGAGCTAAAAATGAAAGTATACATGATGAACAAGGAAATCAACCATTGCGAACTATGCGTGCATATTTGCAACCACCTCGAAATTCTAGTCCATCATGTTTTATCTTTCCACTTACTGCTAATAATTTTAGATTTAAGCCGGGTATGATTTCTTTACTTCCTAATTTTCATGGTTTAGAAAATGAAAGCTCATATTTACATCTAAAAAAATTTGAAGAAGTCTGTATTGCTTTCAATGATCAAAATTGCAGTGAAGAGATTGTCAAGCTTAAATTGTTTCCTTTTTCTTTGAAAGATAAAGCAAAAACTTGGCTTAACGCTTTGAAACCAAGATCAATTGGCACATGGCGAGAAATGCAAAGTGAGTTTTTAAAGAAATTTTTTCCAACACATAAAACCAATACTTTGAAAAGACAAATCCAAAATTTTTCCCAAAATTTAAATGAAGCGTATTTTCAAAGTTGGGAACGTTTTAAAGATTTGTTAAATTCATGCCCACATCATGGTTTGAAAAAAGGCGAACTATAAGCTTCTTTTATGAAGGTTTAACACCTGAAACTAAACAATTTGTGGAAACGATGTGTAATGGCGAGTTTCTTGATAAAGAACCCGAAGAAGCTTTAGATTATTTAAACCATTTAGCTGAAAATTCTCAATCTTGGCATGGTACTAATCTTTCTGAAAATTCAATTAGATATAACCTTGCAAATGCAGGAAAAGGAAAATACCATCTTAGTCAAGAAGAAGATCTAAATGCAAAGTATGCTAGTTTGGCTAGAAAGATTGAATCCATGGAATTAGGCAAAGTAAAAGAAGTCAAATCTGTTCAAAATGAAGAAATTTGTAGCATTTGTGATGAATTAGGACACTCGACAAATGAATGTCCTAATATTCCTGTTTTTAAAGAAGTTGTGCATGAGCAAGTAAATGCAATGAACAATTTTAAAAAGTCATTCACCTCTTCTTTTTCAAATTCTTACAATCCAGGATGGAGAAATCACCCGAACTTCAGTTGGAGGAATAATAATCAAGCACAATTTATGCAACCACCGCCTCCTCAGGAGCAACAAGATTCTCAAAATTCTCAAGGATATGCACCTTATGTCCCACCATATAGGAAAAACCTTGAAGGAACATTGAGTGCATTCATAGAAAAGCAAGAGGCCATCAATAAATAAAACACTCAAACTATGATTGACATAAAAGACACTCTTTCCAAACTTACTTCTGCACTCACCATTCACGAGAAAGGAAAATTTCCTTCTCAACCTCAACCGAATCCCAAAGGTCAACATAGTCTAAATGAGGGTAGTTCAGAAAACCAACAAATAAATCAAGTCAATTCTGTGATAACTCTTAGGAGTGGGAAAGTTGTTGAAAAAGAAATTTCTGAACCTTGTGAGAAAGATGGTGAATCAATTCCCCAAGATAAGGAAGAGGTTGATATGTCATCTGGCCAAAATGAAACCAAACTCTCGTCTCCTCCACTTCCATTTCCTCAAGCATTAAGCAAACCAAAGAAATTGGACCACCAAACTGAAATTTTTGAAATTCTTAAACAAGTGAAGGTCAGTATTCCGTTGTTAGATACTATCAAACATTTTCCTTCTTATGCCAAATTTTTGAAGGACTTATGCACTGTTAAAAAAAAATTAAATGTGAAAAAGAAAGCCTTTTTGACCGAGCAGGTAAGTTCCATTATTCAAAGCAATAATGTTTTGAAACATAAAGACCCTGGTTGTCCTATAGTTTCATGCATTATTGGAGAACATATAATTGAACAAGCTTTACTTGATCTTGGTGCTAGTGTTAATTTGCTTCCATATTCAGTTTATCAACAACTCAATCTAGATGAGTTAAAACCAACTTCTGTAACTCTTCTACTTGCTGATAGATCAATTAAAATTCCAAAAGGAATAGTGGAAGATGTGTTGGTACAAGTTCATAAATTCATTTATCCTGTGGATTTTATTATCTTGGAAACTGAACCTATGATTAATTGTTCCAAGTCAATTCTTATTATTTTAGGTCGTCCATTTTTAGCAACATCCAATGCTTTGATAAATTGTAGAAATGGATTGATGAAGTTAACATTTGGAAACATGACACTTGAGCTTAATGTTTTCAACTTATGCAAGCAACCACATGAAGTCAATGATGAAAATGAGGAAGCTGACGGGATTGAGACCATTGTAGATGATCATCTTCTAAAAGGGAGTTCTTCTGACCCATTAGAAGTTTGTTTAATTAATTCATTTGATTCAGATATGCAAGTAGATGGTGATATTTCTGAAATGTGCTCTTTGCTTGATTGTACACAAGCAATGGAATACAAAGGATGGAAGCCAAGATTTGAAGAGTCACAACCCATGAATGATAATATTCATGAAGAAGTACCCACACTGGAACTAAAGCCATTACCTTCTGGGTTGAAGTACACATTTTTGGGAGAAGACCAAAGCTTTCCAGTAGTAATTTCATCAATCAATCCTCTTGAAGAACAAGAAGGTATGTTGATAGAAGTACTTAAAAGGCATAAAAGTGCAATTGGATGGACATTAACAGATATAAAAGGCATTAATCCATTAATTTGTACACATAGAATACATTTAGAGGATAATGCTAAAACATCACAACAACCTCAAAGAAGATTAAATCCACATATGAAAGAGGTAGTTAGGGCTGAAGTTCTTAAATTACTTGATGTTGGAATTATTTACCCTATTTCCGATAGCCGGATGGGTAAGCCCTACACAAGTTGTGCCTAAGAAATCTGGAATAACGGTGGTTGAAAATGAAAAAGGTGAGTTAATACCTATGCGAGTTTCATCTAGTTGGCGTATGTGTATTGATTTTAGAAAGTTGAATGCAGCCACTAGGAAAGATCATTTCCCCTTACCATTTCTTGATCAAATTCTAGAAAGAGTAGCAGGACATCCATACTATTGTTTTCTTGATGGTTATTCGGGGTATAATCAAATACCAATTGCATTAGAGGATCAAGAAAAGACTACTTTTACGTGCCCCTTTGGCACTTTTGCATATAGACGAATGCCTTTCGGTCTTTGTAATGCTCCGGTAACTTTTCAAAGATGCATGCTAAGTATTTTTAGTGATATGATTGAGCATTATTTAGAGGTTTTCATGGATGATCTGACAGTTTTTGGAAATTCTTTTGAAAATTGTCTTGATAATTTGGATAAAGTTCTTAAAAGATGTGAAGAAAAAGGATTTGTTTTAAACTGGGAAAAATGTCATTATATTGTTACTTCAGGAATCGTGTTAGGTCATGTGATATCTTCTGAAGGAATTGAAGTTGATAAGGCCAAAGTTGAATTAATTGCTCATTTGCCTTCCCCAAAAACAGTCAGAGAAGTTCGTTCCTTTTTAGGACATGCAAGATTTTATCGAAGATTCATTAAGGACATTAGTGTCATATCTAGACCATTATGCAATCTTCTGACAAAAGATGCACTATTTGATTGGACTCAAGAATGCCAAAAATCTTTTGAAAAATTAATTAGTCTTCTAACATTGGCTCCTATCATGCAATCCCCTGACTGGTCTTTGCCTTTTGAATTAATGTGTGATGCAAGTGATTTTGCTGTTGGCGCTGTTTTAGGCCAAAGAAAGGAAGGTAAGCCTCATGTGATTTGTTACACGCAAGTAGAACTTTAAATAGTGCACAAATGAATTACACCACTACTGAAAAAGAACTACTTGCTGTAATTTTTGCATTGGACAAATTTCGAGCTCATTTAATTGGTTCTTCTCTTGTTGTTTTCACTTGATCATCTTCTTTGTTATATATTTAATGTCTAAGCAGGATGCCAAACCTAGGTTGATACGGTGGATCTTGTTGCTTCAAGAATTCAACATCACAATAAAAGATAAGAAAGGAGCTGAAAATGTTGTCGCAGATCATTTGTCCAGACTTACAACAGGCTCATCTTTTGATAGCACACCTATCAATGATTCTTTTCCCGATGAGTTTTTATTTTATTTTCAATTCTATGCCTTGGTTTGCGCATATAGTCAATTTTCTCGTAACAAGAAAGATGCCGCCTCAATGGTCATATCAAGACAGAAAAAAGTTTTTGACTGAGGTGAAAAATTTTTATTGGGATGATCCATATTTGTTCAAATATTCTCCTGATCAAATCTTTCGGAGATGTGTACCCGACAATGAGGTAGGTAGTGTCATTAAATTTAGTCACTCAGAAGCATGTGGAGGTCATTTTTCTTCAAAGAAAACAGCTGCGAAAATCTTGCAGTGTGGATTTTATTGGCCCACTTTATTTAAAGACAGTCATACCTTTTGCAAAAGTTGCGAAAATTGTCAAAAATTAGGGTCCATTTCTAAAAGAAATATGATGCCTCTGAACCCTATCCTTGTCATTGAAATTTTTGATTGTTGGGAATTGATTTCATGGGTCAATTTCCATCCTCATTTGGATATTTGTATATTACTGTTGCGAGTTGATTATGTCTCAAAATGGATTGAGGCAATTCCATGTCGACAAAATGATCATAAAACTGTTCTCAAATTTTTAAAAGAAAATGTCTTAAGTCGATTTGAAATCCCTCGAGCTATCATCAGTGATGGGGGAACACATTTTTGTAATAAACCATTTGAATCTTTAATAAAGAAATATGGTATTACCCATAAAGTTGCTACCCTTTACCACCCTCAGTCAAGTGGACAAGTAGAATTAGCAAATAGGGAAATTAAACAAATTTTAGAAAAAACAGTTAACCCAAATCGTAAAGATTGGTCTTTAAGACTAAACGATGCACTTTGGGCTTACCGTACTGCTTTTAAAACATCTTTAGGTATGTCACCCTATCGGTTAGTCTATGAAAAACCTTGTCACTTGCTTGTAGAACTGGAGCATAAAGCATTCTGGGCCATTAAAGCTTTCAATTTAAATCTTGATGATGCTTGCAAGTTACGTAAATTGCAAATAAATGAACTTGAGGAATTGAGAAATGATGCATATGAAAACTCAAAAATTTATAAAGAAAGAACAAAAGCTTTTCATGACAAATCTATTTTGAGGAAATCTTTTGAAATTGGTCAAAAAGTTCTGCTTTACAATTCTCGTCTTCACCTATTCCCTGGAAAATTGAGATCTAGGTGGACTAGTCCTTTTATTGTCAAACATGTATATCCTTATGGGGCCATAGACATTGAGAATCCTAGGAATGGTAATGTGTCTAAGGTCAATGGACAAAGACTTAAACTATTTCTAGAAAATCAAGCTGCTGAGGTAGAATTCATTTCCCTTTCTGATCCTTGTTATGTGAAAAATTTACTCTAATTTTGTAGCTTTATTTTGTTTTGTAGCTCTTTAGCTCCCCGGTAAAATGGCGGATGACGGTACTCATGACTCTCAAGTCGGTTTGCTCTCTTTCAGTTTCCCAAAATAACTGATTTCTTCTTCTTCAAAATGGATATCATTCTCTCAAACCTGAGAAAACATTTTCCTTCTCTTCCTCAAAATGTTCTAACAAAAATTTACAAGGCTAGATGTGAAAGATTGAGATTGTTAATGCACAAAGGTATACCAGAAGATGTACGTTGGACAATCGAAGCAAAGGTCCGATTAGCAGGTGAGTCTTCAATCTCATTTGACTCATACATGCCAGGTCTTGGTAGAAGTTCATATTCTAAAAGGAGAAGAGCAAAAAGATTACAAGTATGTCACATATGTGGACGATGGAATTGTAACAAGCGATGTCGTTCTTTGGGGATGGTTTCCAAAAATAGAGAAGATAAAATTTTCTTCATTAAGAATGGACTGAGTAAAGAGTCATTAGATGATATCTTATTGACTCTTGACACGCATTCTTGTGGTTTGGTGCATCGTGAACTTCTTAATTTGTGGAATCTCTTCAAGGATGAACAAAAGCAATACAGTCTTAGGAATCTGACTCTAAAAGACCCTGTTTGCCAATTTATAAGAAAATTGGATGGGAAGCTTATCCTCGACTCATAGAAGGCGTTTAAGTCGTTTCTGGACGTGAAACCAGAGGCAAATGTGAGCCACATCCACAACAACATGTACATATTTTCTTCTTCTTCTTCTTCTTCTTCTTCTTCTTCTTCTTCTTCTTCTTCTTCTTCTTCTTCTTCTTCTTCTTCTTCTTCTTCTTCTTCTTCATGTTTAAAAAAAAAAAAAAAAAAAAAATCAAAAAAAAAAAAAAAAAGAAAAAAAAAAAAAAAAAAAAAAAAAAAAAAAAAAAAAAAAGTATGTATACATCTTGGGTTTGGCTTTGGTAACACACAACGTGAATGGGGAAATGCATGCATCCTGATCCAGCCTTCTTAATTGAAAAACAAAGAAGGTAGATTGTATCCCACATGTGAGGCAGCCAGTCGTATTATGGCCACTTGTCCCTTTTGGGAGTCCTATGTTGCGCTGGTCTTGAATGGGTCTAATACTGGTCAACAATGCTTTGGCACAAAGCCGAAAGAGCAGACTACCTCCATCCCAATCTCAAGTGAGTATACACCCATCTTTCATCAGGTTTCTAACAATTTAAAAAAAAATAGAGGGCGAAACTACAGTTGTACTTGGTCTTTAATTAGATTAGGAGCCCCGGGCGGATGCCCGTCCTGTCATAGACTCAGGAGGAGACCTTCACACACCAGTATGTAAATAAAGTTCGTGTGCCATGCTCTGTAGAGAGCCGTGTGCTACATTCCTAGTTCTTGGAACCAAGGCTCTGTAGCGCTGATGGACAGAAAGAAGTGTCCCGTCTTTACAGTGAACGGAAACTGTTATCTGAGCTGTATACTTACTTTAATTAGTAGGTCTCTATGGCGAGTTCTGACTGGCTGCGGTCAGGTACCATCTTCTTAGAATACAGGCCTTTAATTAGGTTTGCAGGAAGATAGAGGGCTGTTCTTCCGTAAGCAGGACGGAAAGGATTCAAAGGTTCTTGTTGTCGGTTCGGCAATCCTTGTGGAATTCATATGTTGCACTGGTGACACGCAACTCAAATACATGCCACTACTGCATTCATGACACGCAGTATAAAGATACGCCATGAAAACTGCTTACATACAGGTATGTCTTCGTTTATTATTATATTTCTTTTATCTTTGTATGATTTTGTTGTATTTTGATTTTTGAATGAGACGATCCTTTGAGCAGGGTCCTTCAGGGGTTTCTAGACTTCTTTACCTTGATGGTTTTCTTGAAGTTAAAAAAAAATAAAAAAAATCAAATAGTGAAAAAAAAAGAAAAAGAAAAAGAAAAGATTTTGTTTTTTATTTTCAAACTTTTCTAACAACAGCCAACCTACCCATATAGGTGCTATGATTATTTTTTCCCTTCTTTTCCCTATTTAAACACTTCATTCTCTTCACTTTCCTCCAACTCATAATCATTCAGAGGGAAGGTGAAATTATAGGACCTCATGTTCGTAACATTAAAAATGTCTGTGTTTTTTGTGGGTCAAGTTATGGGAAGGGTTTAGAGTTTGTAAGTGTAGCAAGCGCTCTTGGTCGAACACTTGCTGCAAGGAATATTCATGTTGTATATGGGGGTGGTTGTCGTGGGTTAATGGGGGCTGTATCACTCTCTGCATTTCTAGGAGGCAGTCAGGTTTTAGGTGTCATTCCTAAACCTTTAACTCAAAATAACATCACTGGCAAGACAGTTGGAGAAGAAATTCAGGTATCATCTATGCATGGCCGAATGAAAACAATGCTTGACAACTCTGATGCATTCATTGCCTTACCAGGTGGTTTTGGTACTTTGGAAGAAATTTTTCAAATTGTCTCTTGGGCCCAACTGAACATCCACCATAAACCCATTGGTTTGTTAAATGTTAATAATTTCTTTGATCTTTTGTTATTTTTTCTTGATAAAGCTATGGAACAGAAATTTATCACTCATTCGGCAAGAAAACTTCTTATCTCTGCCTCCACTATTGATGAGCTCATTGATAAATTAGAAGCTTTTGAGTATGAACCTAATAAAGTCCTAGCTCAGATAAATTGGTCATTAGGAAGCAATGAGGGAAGCAGCAAGAAAAAAAGTCAGATCTGACACTTCATCTTTAATGGGTTTGATTTTATTTATCGTCATTCATTTCTGGTTTAAATTTGTGTCAGATTTCTCCAATGAACAGTAATATCTTTTATCCTTTACTCATCTATATTTTAACATTGCGGACAATGTTGTAATCTGGTTGGGGGGAAGGATAAGGATAGTTAAAAAAAAAAAAGTAGGGAAGTATGATATGATTTTCATGAACTTGCTAAACCAATGAATATTGGCGAGTAAGGAGTAATTTTACTCTGAGACGCATTTTAGTTGAAGAAAGTATGTTTAGTGAGATGACCATGTCAGAAACCTACAACAAAACCAATTAAGGATGGCAGAGTAAGGAGTAAATTTTGCCCTTAAGGTAATTTTACTTTTGAGACGCATCATAGTTGAGAAAAAAAAAACATTTTAGAAGTAGCAAAAAGCATATCTTGGGTCATAGCATAAATTTTCTTCTTTCTTATAAATCGCATGCTTGGATATGAATGTTGAATTGATGGATTGAGAATGATAGAAATATGCCTTGTGAGATTTTGAGCCTATTGATGAATGGATTGAACATTTGTACCATTCTCTTCTTTCTTGTGTGATTTTCACCTGTGAAAATGTTACTCTAGAACTTGCTTTGATTCTTTTTGAGGTTATATTTTCACATGCATACATAAATATGATTGAGGCATTTTAAAATAGCTACTTTGACCAAATAGCCATCCTTGTATACTTTTTTTTTTCTTGTGTAACCCATTTGAGCTTATTTGGCTAGTTCTTGTTTTTAGCTTATTACGTGCCTTTAAAATTTATGCTATGACCCAAGATATGCTTTTTGCTACTTCTAAAATGGTTTTTTTTCTCTCAACTATGATGTGTCTCAAAAGTAAAATTACCTTAAGGGCAAAATTTACTCCTTACTCTGCCATCCTTAATTGGTTTTGTTGTAGGTTTCTGACAGTCATCTCACTAAACATACTTTCTTCAACTAAAATGCGTCTCAGGAGTAAAATTACTCCTTACTCTGCCAATATTCATTGGTTTAGCAAGTTCATGAAAATCATATCATACTTCCCTACTTTTTTTTTTTTATCCTTATCCTTCCCCCAACTGATCACAACATTGTCCGCAATGTTAAAATATAGATGAGTAAAGGATAAAAGATATTACCTGCTGGAGAAATCTGACACAAATTTAAACCAGAAACAAATGACGATAAATAAAATCAAACCCATTAAAGATGAAGTGTCAGATCTGGCTTTTTTTTCTTGCTGCTTCCCTCACTGCTTCCTGATGACCAATTTATCTGAGCTAAGACTTTATTAGGTTCATACTCGAAAGATTCTACTTTATCAATGAGCTCATCAATAGTGGAGGCAGAGATAAGAAGTTTTCTTGCCGAAGGAGTGATAAATTTCTGTTCCACAACTTTATCAAGAAAAAATAACAAAAGATCAAAGAAATTATTAACATTTAACAAACCAATGGGTTTATGGTGGATGTTCAGTTGGGCCCAAGAGACAATTTGAAAAATTTCTTCCAAAGTACCAAAACCACCTGGTAAGGCAATGAATGCATCAGAGTTGTCAAGCATTGTTTTCATTCGGCCATGCATAGATGATACCTAAATTTCTTCTCCAACTGTCTTGCCAGTGATGTTATTTTGAGTTAAAAGTTTAGGAATGACACCTAAAACCTGACTGCCTCCTAGAAATGCAGAGAGTGATACAAATTTCCCATTAACCCACGACAACCACCCCCATATACAACATGAATATTCCTTGCAGCAAAGTGTTGTTCACCAAGAGCGCTTGCTACACTTATAAACTCTAAACCCTTCCCATAACTTGACCCACAAAAAACACAGACATTTTTAATGTTACGAACAGAGGTCCCATAATTTCACCTTCCTCCGAATGATTATGAGTTGGAGGAAAGTGAAGAGAATGAAGTGTTTACATAGGGAAAAGAAGGGAAAAAATAATCATAGCACCTATATGGGTAGGTTGGCTGTTGTTAGAAAAGTTTGAAAATAAAAAACAAAATCTTTTTTTTTTCTTTTTTTTTTTCACTATTTGATTTTTTTTTTTTTTTTTTTAACTTCAAGAAAACCATCAGGGTAAAGAAGTCTAGAAACCCCTGAAGGACCCTGCTCAAAGGATCGTCTCATCCAAAAATCAAAATACAACAAAATCATACAAAGATAAAAGAAATATAATAATAAACGAAGACATACCGTATGTACGCTTTTCATGGCGTATCTTTATACTTTAGTGTCATGAATGCAAAGAGTGGCATGTATTTGAGTTGCGTGTCACCGAAGTGCAACATATGAATTCCACAAGGATTGCCGAACCGACAACAAGAACCTTTGAATCCTTTCCGTCCCGCTTACGGAAGAACAACCCTCTATCTTCCCGCAAACCTAATTAAAGGCCTCGTATTCTAAGAAGATGATACCCGACCGCACACAACTTGTTTCCGGTCGAAACTCGCCATAGAGACCTACTAATTAAAGTAAGTATACAGCTCGTATAACGCTTTCTTCACCGTAAAGACGGGACGCTTCTTTCGTCCATCGGCGCTACTGAGCCTTGGTTCCAAGAACTGGGAATGTAGCACACGGCTCTCTACGAGCATGGCACACGAACTTTATTTACATACCGGCGTGTAAAGGTCTCCTCCCGAGTCTATGACAGATGGGCATCCGCCCGGGCTCCTAATCTAATTAAAGACCAAGTACAACCGTAGTTTCGCCTCTATTTTTTTTTTTTTTTAAGTTGTTAGAAACCCGATGAAAGATGGGTGTATACTCACTTGAGATTGGGATGGAGGTAGTTCTGCTTTTTCTGGCTTTGTGCCAAAGCATTGTTGACCAAGATTAGACCCATTCAAGACCAACGCAACATAGGGCTCCCAAAAGGGACAAGTGGCCATAATACGACCGGCTGCCTCACATGTGGGATACAATCTACCTTCTTTGTTTTTCAATTAAGAAGGCTGGATCAGGATGCATGCATTTTCCCATTCACATTGTGTGTTACCAAAGCCAAACCCAAGATGTATACATACTTTTTCTTTTTTTTTTCTTTTTTTTCTTTCTTTTTTTTTTGATTTTTTTTCTCTTTTTTTTTTTTAAACATGAAGAAGAAGAAGAAGAAGAAGAAGAAGAAGAAGAAGAAGAAGAAGAAGAAGAAGAAAATATGTACATGTTGTTGTGGATGTGGCTCACATCTGCCTCTGGTTTCACGTCCAGAAACGACTTAAACGCCTTCTATGAGTCGAGGATAAGCTTCCCATCCAATTTTCTTATAAATTGGCAAACAGGGTCTTTTAGAGTCAGATTCCCAAGACTGTATTGCTTTTGTTCATCCTTGAAGAGATTCCACAAATTAAGAAGTTCACGATGCACCAAACCACAAGAATGCATATCAAGAGTCAATAAGATATCATCTAATGACTCTTTACTCAGTCCATTCTTAATGAAGAAAATTTTATCTTCTCTGTTTTTGGAAACCATCCCCAAAGAACGACATCGCTTGTTACAATTCCATCGTCCACATATGTGACAGACTTGTAATCTTTTTGCTCTTCTCCTTTTAGAATATGAACTTCTACCAAGACCTGGCATGTATGAGTCAAATGAGATTGAAGACTCACCTGCTAATCGGACCTTTGCTTCGATTATCCAATGTACATCTTCTGGTATACCTTTGTGCATTAACAATCTCAATCTTTCACATCTAGCCTTGTAAATTTTTGTTAGAACATTTTGAGGAAGAGAAGGAAAATGTTTTCTCAGGTTTGAGAGAATGATATCCATTTTGAAGAAGAAGAAATCAGTTATTTTGGGAAACTGAAAGAGAGCAAACCGACTTGAGAGTCACGGAGTACCTCCATCTGCCATTTTACCAGGGAGCTAAAGAGCTACAAAACAAAATAAAGCTACAAAATTAGAGTAAATTTTTCACATAACAAGGATCAGAAAGGGAAATGAATTCTATCTCAGCAGCTTGATTTTCTAGAAATGGTTTAAGTCTTTGTCCATTGACCTTAGACACATTACCATTCCTAGGATTCTCAATGTCTATGGCCCCATAAGGATATACATGTTTGACAATAAAAGGACTAGTCCACCTAGATCTCAATTTTCCAAGGAATAGGTGAAGACGAGAATTATAAAGCAGAACTTTTTGACCAATTTCAAAAGATTTCCTCAAAATAGATTTGTCATGAAAAGCTTTTGTTCTTTCTTTATAAATTTTTGAGTTTTCATATGCATCATTTCTCAATTCCTCAAGTTCATTTATTTGCAATTTACGTAACTTGCAAGCATCATCAAGATTTAAATTGAAAGCTTTAATGGCCCGAAATGCTTTATGCTCCAGCTTCTACAGGCAAGTGACAAGGTTTTCCATAGACTAACCGATAGGGTGACATACCTAAAGATGTTTTAAAAGCAGTACGGTAAGCCCAAAGTGCATCGTTTAGTCTTAAAGACCAATCTTTACGATTTTGGTTAACTGTTTTTTCTAAAATTTGTTTAATTTCCCTATTTGCTAATTCTACTTGTCCACTTGTCTGAGGGTGGTAAGGGGTAGCAACTTTATGGGTAATACCATATTTCTTTATTAAAGATTCAAATGGTTTATTACAAAAATGTGTTCCCCCATCACTGATGATAGCTCGAGGGATTCCAAATCGACTTAAGACATTTTCTTTTAAAAATTTGAGAACAGGTTTATGATCATTTTGTCGACATGGAATTTCCTCAATCCATTTTGAGACATAATCAACTGTAACCAGAATATACAAATATCCAAATGAGGATGGAAATTGACCCATGAAATCAATTCCCCAACAATCAAAAATTTCAATGACAAGGATAGGGTTCAGAGGCATCATATTTCTTTTAGAAATGGACCCTAATTTTTGACAATTTTCGCAACTTTTGCAAAAGGTATGGTTGTCTTTAAATAAAGTGGGCCAATAAAATCCACATTGCAAGATTTTCGCAGCTGTTTTCTTCGAAGAAAAATGACCTCCACATGCTTATGAGTGACTAAATTTAATGACACTACCTACCTCATTGTCAGGTACACATCTCCGAAAGATTTGATCAGGAGAATATTTGAACAAATATGGGTTATCCCAATAAAAATTTTCACCTCAGTCAAAAACTTTTTTCTGTCTTGATATGACCATTGAGGCGGCATCTTTCTTGTTACGAGAAAATTGACTATATGCGCAAAACCAAGGCATAGAATTGACATAAAATAAAACTCATCGGAAAAGAATCATTGATAGGTGTGCTATCAAAAGATGAGCCTGTTGTAAGTCCGGACAAATGATCTGCGACAACATTTTCAGCTCCTTTCTTATCTTTTATTGTGATGTTGAATTCTTGAAGCAACAAGATCCACCGTATCAACCTAGGTTTGGCATCCCGCTTAGACATTAAATATCTAACAACAAAGATGATCAAGTGAAAACAATAGTAGAAGAACCAATTAAATGAGCTCGAAATTTGTCCAATGCAAAAATTACAGCAAGTAGTTCTTTTTCAGTAGTGGTGTAATTCATTTGTGCACTATTTAAAGTTCTACTTGCGTAACAAGTCACATGAGGCTTACCTTCCTTTCTTTGGCCTAAAACAAATACTAACAAAGAAAATCACTTGCATCACACATTAATTCAAAAGGCAAAGACTAGTCAGGGGATTGCATGATAGGAGCCAATGTTAGAAGACTAATTAATTTTTTAAAAGATTTTTGGCATTCTTGAGTCCAATCAAATAGTGCATCTTTTGTCAGAAGATTGCATAATGGTCTAGATATGACACTAATGTCCTTAATGAATCTTCGATAAAATCTTGCATGTCCTAAAAAGGAACGAACTTCTCTGACTGTTTTTGGGGAAGGCAAATGAGCAATTAATTCAACTTTGGCCTTATCAACTTCAATTCCTTCAGAAGATATCACATGACCTAACACGATTCCTGAAGTAACCATATAATGACATTTTTCCCAGTTTAAAACAAATCATTTTTCTTCACATTTTTTAAGAACTTTATCCAAATTATCAAGACAATTTTCAAAAGAATTTCCAAAAACTGTCAGATCATCCATGAAAACCTCTAAATAATGCTCAATCATATCACTAAAAATACTTAGCATGCATCTTTGAAAAGTTGTCGGAGCATTACAAAGACCGAAAGGCATTCGTCTATATGCAAAAGTGCCAAAGGGGCACGTAAAAGTAGTCTTTTCTTGATCCTCTAATGCAATTGATATTTGATTATACCCCGAATAACCATCAAGAACACAATAGTATGGATGTCCTGCTACTCTTTCTAGAATTTGATCAAGAAATGGTAAGGGGAAATGATCTTTCCTAGTGGCTGCATTCAACTTTCTAAAATCAATACACATACGCCAACTAGATGAAACTCGCGTAGATATTAACTCACCTTTTTCATTTTCAACCACTGTTATTCCAGATTTCTTAGGCACAACTTGTGTAGGGCTTACCCACTGGCTATCGGAAATAGGGTAAATAATTCCAACATCAAGTAATTTAAGAACTTCAGCCCTAACTACCTCTTTCATATGTGGATTTAATCTTCTTTGAGGTTATTGTAATGTTTTAGCATTATCCTCTAAATGTATTCTATGTGTATAAATTAATGGATTAATGCCTTTTATATCTGTTAATGTCCATCCAATTGCACTTTTATGCCTTTTAAGTACTTCTATCAACATACCTTCTTGTTCTTCAGTAAGGATTGATGAAATTACTACTGGAAAGCTTTGGTCTTCTCCCAAAAATATGTACTTCAACCCAGAAGGTAATGGCTTTAGCTCCAGTGTGGGTACTTCTTCATGAATATTATCATTCATGGGTTGTAACTCTTCAAATCTTGGCTTCCATCCTTTGTATTCCATTGCTTGTGTACAATCAAGCAAAGAGCATATTTTAGAAATATCACCATCTACTTGCATATCTGAATCAAATGAATTAATTAAACAAACTTCTAATGGGTCAGAAGAACTCCCTTTTAGAAGATGATCATCTACAATGGTCTCAATCCCGTCAGCTTCCTCATTTTCATCATTGACTTCATGTGGTTGCTTGCATAAGTTGAAAACATTAAGCTCAAGTGTCATGTTTCCAAATGTTAACTTCATCAATCCATTTCTACAATTTATCAAAGCATTGGATGTTGCTAAAAATGGACGACCTAAAATAATAGGAATTGACTTGGAACAATTAATCATAGGTTCAGTTTCCAAGACAATAAAATCCACAGGATAAATGAATTTATCAACTTGTACCAACACATCTTCCACTATTCCTTTTGGAATTTTAATTGATCTATCAGCAAGTAGAAGAGTTACAGAAGTTGGTTTTAACTCACCTAGATTGAGTTGTTGATAAACTGAATATGGAAGCAAATTAACACTAGCACCAAGATCAAGTAAAGCTTGTTCAATTATATGTTCTCCAATAATGCATGAAACCGTAGGACAACCAGGGTCTTTATGTTTCAAAACATTATTGCTTTGAATAATGGAACTTACCTGCTCGGTCAAAAAGGCTTTCTTTTTCACATTTAATTTTCTTTTAACAGTGCATAAGTCCTTCAAAAATTTGGCATAAGAAGGAAAGTGTTTGATAGTATCTAACAACGGAATATTGACCTTCACTTGTTTAAGAATTTCAAAAATTTCAGTTTGGTGGTCCAATTTCTTTGGTTTGCTTAATGCTTGAGGAAATGGAAGTGGAGGAGACGAGAGTTTGGTTTCATTTTGGCCGATGACATATCAACCTCTTCCTTATCTTGGGAATTGATTCACCATCTTTCTCACAAGGTTCAGAAATTTCTTTTTCAACAACTTTCCCACTCCTAAGAGTTATCACAGAATTGACTTGATTTATTTGTTGGTTTTCTGAACTACCCTCATTTAGACTATGTTGACCTTTGGGATTCGGTTGAGGTTGAGAAGGAAATTTTCCTTTCTCGTGAATGGTGAGTGCAAAAGTAAGTTTGGAAAGAGTGTCTTTTATGTCAATCATGGTTTGAGTGTTTTGTTTATTGATGGCCTCTTGCTTTTCTATGAATGCACTCAATGTTCCTTCAAGGTTTTTCCTATATGGTGGGACATAAGGTGCATATCCTTGAGAATTTTGAGAATCTTGTTGCTCCTGAGGAGGCGGTGGTTCCATAAATTGTGCTTGATTATTATTCCTCCAACTGAAGTTCAGGTGATTTCTCCATCCTGGATTGTAAGAATTTGAAAAAGAAGAGGTGAATGGCTTTTTAAAATTGTTCATTGCATTTACTTGCTCATGCACAACTTCTTTAAAAACAAGAATATTAGGACATTCATTTGTCGAGTGTCCTAATTCATCACAAATGCTACAAATTTCTTCATTTTGAACAGATTTGACTTCTTTTACTTTGCCTAATTCCATGGATTCAATCTTTCTAGCCAAACTAGCATACTTTGCATTTAGATCTTCTTCTTGACTAAGATGGTATTTTCCTTTTCCTGCATTTGCAAGGTTATATCTAATTGAATTTTCAGAAAAATTAGTACCATGCCAAGATTGAGAATTTTCAGCCAAATGATTTAAATAATCTAAAGCTTCTTCGGGTTCTTTATCAAGAAACTCGCCATTACACATCGTTTCCACAAATTGTTTAGTTTCAGGTGTTAAACCTTCATAAAAGAAGCTTATAGTTCGCCATTTTTCAAAACCATGATGTGGGCAAGAATTTAACAAATCTTTAAAACGTTCTCAACTTTGAAAATACGCTTCATTTGAATTTTGGAAAAAATTTTGGATTTGTCTTTTCAAAGCATTGGTTTTATGTGTTGGAAAAAATTTCTTTAAAAAGTCACTTTGCATTTCTTGCCATGTGCCAATTGATCTTGGTTTCAAAGCGTTAAGCCAAGTTTTTGCTTTATCTTTCAAAGAAAAAGGAAACAATTTAAGCTTGACAATCTCTTCACTGCAATTTTGATCATTGAAAGCAATACAGACTTCCTCAAATTCTTTTAGATGTAAATATGGGCTTTCATTTTCTAAACCATGAAAATTAGGAAGTAAAGAAATCATACCCGGCTTAAATCTAAAATTATTAGCAGTAAGTGGATAGATAAAACATGATGGACTAGAATTTCGAGGTGGTTGCAAATATGCACGCATAGTTCGCAATGGTTGATTTCCTTGTTCATCATGTATACTTTCATTTTCAACTCGTTGTGTGATTATCATGTTCAATATGTGCACCTTCAAATTCAGTCATTGTGTTAATTGTGTGTGTTTGTGATTCAAATAAATCAATATATAAGTTACTTGGATTAATTTTAACCAAACAACCAGAATTTGAATCACGATACCAGTTAAGCATAAATAAGTGACATAAAATAAAAATAATATACAAGTAGGCGGTATACACCGGCCGTTAAATATTAAGTAGGATGTGGTATAAACCAGCCACCCAAAAATAAAAATAAAAATAAAAATACAGAAAATAAAGTGCTAAAAATAAAATAAAAAATAATAAAAATACGTAAATAAAAATGCGAAAAATAAAGTACGAAAATAAAGTGCAAAAAGTAAATTTAAATATGAAAACCTGAGAGTGGCAAAGCCCCATAGAGCGTGAAAAGAAGAGAAGAAGAAATATTATTTCATTAAGTTAGAGGACAGAAAATAAATGATAGAATTTAAAAGTTAGAGAATGAGAAAATAAATGACATTAAATTTAAAAGTTAGATTGCAGAAAATAAATATGAAATTTAAAAGTTAGATTACGAGAAAATAAATGACAATTTAAAATTTAGATTGCAAAAAAATAAATGATAAAATTTAAAAGTTAGATTGTTAGTAAGCGAGAAAGCGTAAATAATAATAATAATAATAATAAGCAGAAAATGTAAATAAATAAAAAAAAAAAAAAAACTGAAAATAAAATAAAAAAATAAAAAACGTAAATAAATGACAAAAATATAAAAGTTAGTTAATAAGTTAGTAAGTAGTAAGTTAATTAGTAAGTTAGTTAGTAAATTAGAAATTGAAAAGTGTAGAGGAAGAATATACCTGTTGGTGAAATTTTCTTACGAGAAGGAACCTTAATATATTAGAACTTCAAATCAAGTTCAAAGAATCGCGCCAAAAACTTGATGGGATATAATTATATAGTTTCAAACCCAAGTGTAGGTTGTCTTAAGTAATAAATTCTCGAGTCCGAGGTCGATCCACAGGAATTGATGAAGGAAAACTAATTAATTGAGGTAAAGAAAAGATGTGTCACAAAATTAAAGATGATATGAGTTGTTCACAAAGGAAAAGGATTTGCTTGGGTTAGGAGATCCACTCTTAGTAATAAATTAAAGATAAGATTATTTCGTTTTATAACTCAATTGAAATCATGCATAATGAAGATTCCAATCGGAAGATTTAACATTCAAAGTTCAATTATGTAATCATATAATGGTTCCAATAACTATCTACCAATACTTGTAAATCATCAAAAGCATCCACTGTGCCAATCCTATTGTCTACAATGGATCAAGATATTCATTATACAAGAAAAGTTTCTAAATTAATTGGAAACAACATACAACTCATATAAAGATCACATAAAAATATATCATTTAAAGCACAAGAAAGAAATTAATCTAACCTTAACTTATTACCAAGAGCTTCACCTTTTCACCCAAGCAAGATGAAAATTTAGTTACTCATAGACAAGAAGAAAGAAAGAGAGAAGAAGAGAAAGATGAACATAACTTCACTTAAGAACAAGAGAAAATTACAACAAAGGAAGCAATCAACATACAAATATTAAAGTAAAATCTAGACTAACACTAAGCTAACACCCTCAAATGATCAGCCATTGCCTCTTTTTATAGAATTAGAAGAGTACAAATAGCCAAAAGAGATGATGGATGATGAGAACAAAATGATAAAAGAGATAAATGGTGGGTGGATTCTTGTCTCCGAAATGTTTCCCTTCTGAACTCATGGCATGCATCATTTTTGAGTCATGTGATCTTCATGAAAGTTCTAGCACATTGTCTCAGCTTTCCAGAGACACCAAGTTTAGCTAAATCCAATAACCACATCCCAAGATATGGCCCAATTACTGCTCATGGGTCAGGCCCAACGTCAGCACCTCTGTTCTGACTTCTAAGCCCAATATCACCATCAAGGAATCCGAACTAGCTTTTGTGTTCTTCATGAAAGTTGTAGATATGGGTCTGAACCTTCCACTGTCAAAATTTCAGAATTATTGAACTCCAATAGCCCGAGATATAGCCTAATGAGTGCATAAAGGTCAAGCTGTCAGGTTCAAAACACTAGATTTTGCTTCAACTCCAATTTGAGTTATCCAAACATGTGTTTCTGGTCTTGAGGCCTTCATGAAAGTTGTAGAAATTTATCTTAGCTTAAAAACAAGACCAAAATCACATCCATCGGATATTTGTAACTCAAATTATAGCCAGTTTACTAAAAAAGCCTAGTAAGAAGGTTATACAATGAATGAAATATATTGCTATTAATGTGGTTCTTGCTATCAAGTGAATAGTTATTAGAGAATTATTTTAACTTTCCAACAAGACCAGAATCACATTAATCAGATAATTACAACTCAAGTTGTGGCCACTTTACTTAAGAATGCAATCACCCAAATTAATGATAATTCAAGCAATAATTTTTTCAATGATCCAATTAAGGTTAATTTCATAAAATGTGACAAAAATCAACTTAATTAAGCCAAATTGAACCTTAAGAAGCCTAGTTAGAGGATTATAAAATGCATAAAATACATTGTAAGTAGGGAAGTATGATATGATTTTCATGAACTTGCTAAACCAATGAATATTGGCAGAGTAAGGAGTAGTTTTACTCCTGAGACGCATTTTTGTTGAAGAAAGTATGTTTAGTGAGATGAATGTCAGAAACCTACAACAAAACCAATTAAGGATGGCAGAGTAAGGAGTAAATTTTGCCCTTAAGGTAATTTTACTTTTGAGACGCATCATAGTTGAGAAAAAAAAATCATTTTAGAAGTAGCAAAAAGCATATCTTGGGTCATAGTATAAATTTTCTTCTTTCTTATAAATCACATGCCTGGATATGAATGTTGAATTGATGGATTGAGAATGATAGAAATATGCCTTGTGAGATTTTGAGCCTATTGATGAATGGATTGAACATTTGTACCATTCTCTTCTTTCTTGTGTGATTTTCACCTGTGAAAATGTTACTCTAGAACTTGCTTTGATTCTTTTTGAGGTTACATTTTCACGTGCATACATAAATATGATTGAAGCATTTTAAAATAACTACTTTGACCAAATAGCCATCCTTGTATATTTTTCCTTGTGTAACCCATTTGAGCTTATTTGGCTAGTTCTTGTTTTTAGCTTATTACGTACCTTTAAAAAAAAAGAAAAAAAAGAAAAAAAAGGAACATGTTTTTACCTGACCTTAGGGAATAAGAGAGCATTGACTTTGTTCTTAAACAAGTGTGGGGGTGTGTGTGTGTAAAAAAAAAAAAAGCGAAAAAGTAAAAAAAAATGAAAAAAAAAAAAAAAAAAAAAAAGAAAGAAAGAAAGAGTGATTATCCGATACACTATGTGACATATCCATATCTAGAATAAAGATGGATGCTTGGAAACAACAGGAAGAGAAGGAGAAGGTTTATGCCTAACAATGAATTCAACTCATTAATTTGGGATTAATCTTCAACAAAACATTAGTCAAATATTGGTCATTGTCCTTATTGATGAATGTTCTCAAATATCTTTTCCACTCTAACTATACCATAATGCTCTTTTATTCTCTTTGGTATTTATCTTCTTATGTCCATATTATCCCTCCTTCTTTACCTTGACCCCGTTACAACCTTAAATAAAGTCCTCTTGATTTTTGTGTGCATGTGTTCTGAGTAGTGGAGAAGTAGAAGATAAGCAAGCTTATGGTAGTGTAATTTTTCATGGGTTGAATTGAGTGAAATACTTACCTTTTTAATGCTTGAAAGATTAAGAGAGAATCTTGAGAGGATCTATCATTCTTGATTCGTTCTTTTTAACTGAAGTTTCCTTGCTTGTTGGTTTGAGATGTGAAGAAATATTACCTAAAAAAAAATGCTTTGTTCCCTTGAATGATTGGTTGCTCTTCTTGTTTCATTAAATCTTTTAGAATTTTTAGCTTTTGAGTCTGTGTCATTTTTTTTCTTTGTTCCTTAGTTTTTTTTGTTCTTATGTGTTTTGCTCGGGAGTGCAAAAGTTTAATGTGGGAGAATTTGATAACAATGTATTTTATGCATTTTATAATCCTCTAACTAGGCTTATTAAGGTTCAATTTGGCTTAATTAAGTTGATTTTTGTCACATTTTATGAAATTAAGCTTAATTGGATCATTGAAGAAATTATTGCTTGAATTATCATTAATTTGGGTGATTGCATTCTTAAGTAAAGTGGCCACAACTTGAGTTGTAATTATCTGATTAATGTGATTCTGGTCTTGTTGGAAAGTTAAGATAATTCTCTAATAACTATTCACTTGATAGCAAGAACCACATTAATAGCAATATATTTCATTCATTGTATAACCTTCTTACTTGGCTTTTTCAGTAAAGTGGCTATAATTTGAGTTACAAATATCCGATGGATGTGATTTTGGTCTTGTTTTTAAGCTAAGATAAATTTCTACAACTTTCATGAAGGCCTCAAGACCAGAAACACATGTTTGGATAACTCAAATTGGAGTTGAAGCAAAATCTAGTGTTTTGAACCTGACAGCTTGACCTTTATGCACTCATTAGGCTATATCTTGGGCTATTGGAGTTCAATAATTCTGAAATTTTAACAGTAGAAGGTTAAGACTCATATCTACAACTTTCATGAAGAACACAAAAGCTAGTTCGGACTCCTTGAAGGTGATATTGGGCTTAGAAGTCAGAACAGAGGTGCTGACATTGGGCCTGACCCATGAGCAGTAATTGGGCCATATCTTGGGCTGTGGTTATTGGATTTGGCTAAACTTGGTGTCTCTGGAAAGCTGAGACAATGTGCTAGAACTTTCATGAAGACCACTTGACTCAAAAATGACGCATGCCATGAGTTCAGAAGGGAAACATTTCGGAGACAAGAATCCACCCACCATTCATCTCTTTTATCATTTTGTTCTCATCATCCATCATCTCTTTTGGCTATTTGTACTCTTCTAATTCTATAAAAAGAGGCAATGGCTGATCATTTGAGGGTGTTAGCTTAGTGTTAGTCTAGATTTTACTTTAATATTTGTATGTATATTGCTTCCTTTGTTGTAATTTTCTCTTGTTCTTAAGTGAAGTTATGTTCATCTTTCTCTTCTTCTCTCTTTCTTTCTTCTTGTCTATGAGTAACTAAATTTTCATCTTGCTTGGGTGAAAAGGTGAAGCTCTTGGTAATAAGTTAAGGTTAGATTAATTTCTTTCTTGTGCTTTAAATGATATATTTTTATGTGATCTTTATATGAGTTGTATGTTGTTTCCAATTAATTTAGAAACTTTTCTTGTACAATGAATATCTTGATCCATTGTAGACAATAGGATTGGCACAGTGGATGCTTTTGACGATTTACAAGTATTAGTAGATAGTTATTGGAACCATTATATGATTACATAATTGAACTTTGAATATTAAATCTTCCGATTGGAATCTTCATTATGCATGATTTCAATTGAGTTATAAAACGAAATAATCTTATCTTTAATTTATTACCAAGAGTGGATCTCCTAACCCAAGCAAATCATTTTCCTTTGTGAACAACTCATATCATCTTTAATTTTGTGACACATCTTTTTTTTACCTCAATTAATTAGTTTTCCTTCATTAATTCCCTGTGGATCGACCTCGGACTCCCGAGAATTTATTACTTAAGACAACCTACACTTGGGTTTGAAACTATATAATTATATCCCATCACATATATATAGAGCCTTGATAAAGTAAAAGAACAAGACATTTTACGCATCTGACAACTTGCTCATTTCTATAAATCTATTTGATATATCTGAGATTACAAATTATACAAAGGTTTAATCATAATAATTTAAGTTACAGAACCATCAATATAAGTACAAAGTTAAAATACATAATTACATCATCAATCTAAATAAGTCTTCCTCCTTTTGCTCTACACTTGCTTGAATCCTCCTCTGGATTTATCATGAAAAACATAAAATATATGGGGTGAAAATTAATAATTCTCAATAGTAAAACTATAAATCGTGATGTCATGGTAAATACAGCGGCTTTAGGGTAAAACACAAATTGTACCTAATCATTTGGAAAGGTGGCGTGAGCCAAAACTCAGTTCTTTCCCATCTCAAAGCAGACAGTTCATTTAATTACAAAATAATTCATTATGTCATAACAATTAATTCAAACAACATATACCTTAAACACTTATCATCATTTTAAGAACAACACTTAACTCATTTTAAATACTAATCTCAACCTTTTCTAACCAGCTTTTATCCTTAATTCTTCACATTTAATAAAAATAAGACAATTGTCCATACAATTATTAACTTTTATGCAATGAATGATAATGTATGATTATGCCTAATGAGAGTCCTAAAGTATGCTCACGTAATGATTCTTTGAAAAGATTTTGTTTTAGAAAATTCATGTTATTTGATTATTTCCAAGAAGCCCTTTTGTTACCGGAAGCCCTTTTGTTCCTTGTATTGTTTTCTGGATAGACAGGACATCTTTTTGTTCCTTGCACTACCAAACATTTTTAACTCACTTGGAGCTCTTTTGTCTAAGGATAAATTTACAATACATGGAAACATCAAATAACAAGTTTGAAAACAAAACATGCATAATATTAAAAACCTTTCCTTCTTTTACATTGTACATAATCATACTTTTTCTTATGTAATAGGGAAGCAATTACCATAATCATTAAATTTTCTCTTTATACATTATCATACATGCTTGTAGAGAGGGACTCATTCACCCTCATCTACCTTTACCATTTCTTTATATTACTTCTCAACATTATGTCTTTCATCCTCATTCATACCATTCAAGGTATATACAACATCCATACTCAACCCAAACATATTTCAAATATCATCTCTATGAGCACTGACTAATCAAATACAATCTCAAGTCAAATTACTATCTCTATCTTGAAAAATAGAAGAGCAAACACTCATGCTCATACTAAATACCAAATAGTTCAACTTTATTCTCAAATATTCCAAATGCATCATGACTACAATTCTGGAATTCTATCAATGCTCAACTTTGACACAAAGTGTCCATTCATAAATTTAATCATTAATAATAATAAAATCATTTGAAATCGTATCAAATATTGTACTTGAATAACTAACATTATTATTTAACCAATCATATTTTCAATACAACTAAACATGCTATTATCTATTCAATTTAATAAATCTATTCTCTAATTATCAAATATTATGCTATACGAATAGTATAGTATAGTATATATATATTTTTTAGACTTTTCATCTTTGCTAAGCCATGTTCATATTGCCAAGCTATTGAGAGTATAGTATAGTATATATATATATTTTGCAGCTTTTCATGCTGCTAAGCCATGTTCATATTGCCAAGCTATTGAATAGCTTGGCAATATGAACATGGCTTAGCAGCATGAAAAGCTGCAAAATATATATATACTATACTAGAATAGCTTGGCAATATGAACATGGCTTAGCAGCATGAAAAGCTGCAAAATATATATATACTATACTAGACTATTCGTATAGCATAATATTTGATAATTAGAGAATAGATTTATTAAATTGAATAGATAAAGCATGTTTAGTTGTATTGAAAATATGATTCGTTAAATAATAATGTTAGTTATTCTAGTACAATATTTGATACGATTTCAAATGATTTTATTATTATTAATGATTAAATTTATGAATGGACACTTTGTGTCAAAGTTGAGCATTAATAGAATTCCAGAATTGTAGTCATGATGCATTTGGAATATTTGAGAATAAAGTTGAACTATTTGGTATTTAGTATGAGCATGAGTGTTTGTTCTTATATTTTTCAAGATAGAGATAGTAATTTGACTTGAGATTGTATTTGATTAGTCAGTGCTCATAGAGATGATATTTGAAATGTGTTTGGGTTGAGTATGGATGTTGTATATACCTTGAATGGTATGAATGAGGATGAAAGACATAATGTTGAGAAGTAATATAAAGAAATGGTAAAGGTAGATAAGAGTGAATGAGTCCCTCTCTACAAGCATGTATGATAATGTATAAAGAGAAAATTTAATGATTATGGTAATTGCTTCCCTATTACATAAGAAAAAGTATGATTATGTACAATGTAAAAGAAGGAAAGGTTTTTAAATTTTGCATGTTTTGTTTTCAAACTTGTTATTTGATGTTTCCATGTATTGTAAATTTATGCTTGGACAAAAGGGCTCCAAGTGACTTAAAAATATTTGGTAGTGCAAGGAACAAAAAGGCGCCTTGCCTACCTAGAAAACAATACAAGGAACAAAAAGGCTTCTTGGAACAAAAGGGCTTCTTGGAAATAATCAAATAACATGAATTTTCTAAAATAAAATATTTTCAAAGAATCATTACGTGATTATACTTTAGGACTCTCATTAGGCATAATCATACATTATCATTCATTGCATAAAAATTGATAATTGCATGGGCAATTGTCTTATTTTTATTAAATGTGAAGAATTAAGGATAAAAGCTGGTTAGAAAAGGTTGAGATTAGTATTTAAAATGAGGTAAGTGTTGTTCTTAAAATGATGATAAGTGTTTAAGGTATATGTTGTTTGAATTAATTGTTATGACATAATGAATTATTTTGTAATTAAATGAACTGTCTGCTTTGAAAAGGGAAAGGACTGAGTTTTGGCTCACGCCACCTTTCCAAATGATTAGGTACAATTTGTGTTTTACGCTAAAGCAGTTGGATTTACCATGATGTCACGATTTAAAGTTTTATTACTGAGAATTATTAATTCTCACCCCATATATTTTATGTTTTCCATGATAAATCCAGAGGTGGAATCAAGCAAAGCATAGAGCAAAAGGAGGAAGACTTATTTAGATTGATGATGTAATTATGTATTTTAACTTTGTATTTATATTGATGGTTCTGTAACTTAAATTATTATGATTAAACCTTTGTATAATTTGTAATCTCAGACATATCAAATAGATTTCTAGAAATGAGCAAGTTGTCAGATGCATAAAATGTCTTGTTCTTTTACTTTATCAAGGCTCTATATATATGTATGCATTATATTTATTATACAGATTATGATTATGTTTTAAGTTTTACGTTTCAAATCTAGAAGTGGCATGTAACATCCCGAAAAATATCTGTTTAAGTATAAATGATCATTTTATATTATTTTTGATTTTTAAGAATTTTTTTGGAATTTTTCGGAAACGACGAATATTTTAATATATTCCTCGTTTTGCGTGCACACTGAGCTGAGAATTGCTGAGGTCAGTATAACGCTCCGAAAATTAATTATTTCACCACCAATAGCCATTTCCTAATATTTGTGATTTATGTGAGTTTTTCTGAAATTTTTCGGAAACGATGAATATTTTAATATATTTCTCGTTTTGCGTGAAACTTGAGCAGTATCGGGAAAACGACTGTAATGCTTCAAAAATTGGAAAATTTTATGACGAATAGTCGTTTTATAATATTTGCAATTTTTGAGAATTTTCTGAGAATTTTCTGGAAACGTCGAATATTTTAGTATATTCCTCATTTTGCGTGCGCGCTGAGCAGAATTGGAGAAATGCGATGTTTCTTCCGCGAACCTTGGACTATGGATATGTCGACGGGGGATCTTACTAAACCCGAGACTTGACATAGTTTACGAGATTTCATAATTTTCGAGAAATCTTAACTGATAAAATAAATCAATACAGCGAAAAATTCATCTGTCAGATTAATTAAATACTGACTTCTGTCAACTGTAACTATTACCCATTGGATAATAGTGTGTAATAAAAATCTTATCATATTATCCAAATGAAATCCACTTTATGTCTAATCAATCTACTTTAATTCAAATTTAATGATAAATTAATAAAAGCTTCTTTGAGAAGCTTTGACCAAACATTTGACCCAAATACCCTTAGCTTCCCTTGGAAGCCAATTTCCCTCTCTCTTCTCTCTCTCTTTGCATGGCTGGTTGCAGCCCATGTAAGCCAAATAATTGCATTTCATTTAGTTAATTTTACTACACTTTAATCATAATTATCAAAACACTTTCTCTCACTACCATTTCTTCTTCTTCTCCATTTTTCTTCTCCTCCTTCTCTCTACAAGGCCATTCGGCCAGCAGCCTCTCCACCACCCTATCCATCACAAAAATTCAAACTAATTACATTTCCTAACTCCTCTTACCATTCTAAGCACCTTTTCTTCTTGGAGTTTCTTGAGATTCCTTCATTTTCACCATCTTCTTCAAGCTCCAAGCATTGAGCTTTTTGGGTAAGATTCAAGACCACTCTTCCTCTCCTCTCATTTTCGTGATTATGGTCTCTTTAATGACCATCCATAACTTATTTTTCAAGCCTTAGTATTGATTCTAACAAAGTCACCATTTTTAGGGTTCTTGAAGCTCAAATCCGAAATTCAAAGGAGGTTCTTGGTATTCTTCTTTTGTTTTCTTCACTTGGGTAAGAGGAAGACACTCCTCCTCAACCTCTCTTAGCATCTAGGAACCTTGATTGTGTTGGTTGTGGAAAAACCCTAATGAGGGTTATTCTTTGATTATGTGATTAGTATGCTTATGTGTTGATTTTATTTGATTTATGCCATTGAATTGATTTGTTGTATATAATGGAATATTGGATTGGTTTGAATGGTTTGAAATGGACAAAAATTAATTGAACACCCTTCTTGGAGTGCCACGGTTTTGGGGTGGAAAAATTGGATAAATTGTGGTTAATGTGTAACAAGCATAAGATTAGGATTAATCAAGTAACAAGATGGAATGTAGTGGAGGAAAAATTTGGAATTGAATTCTATGTGATGGCTACAGTTTTGAGGCCAAGAATTAGGGTTCTTAGTGACCTAATTTAACAAGTGAACAACTTAAATGAATTAAGGGAATGACATGTAGTAAGATGACTTGAAAGGTTTGGAAATTGTAACCATTGGGAGGCCACGGCCTCTAAGGTAGTTTTGAGTGTAAGTATGTAACTTTGGTAATTTGGAAGCAAAAGTAATTAGGTAATTAGAGACCTATGTAATGAGATGAACAATTAGTGAATTAGAAGAATTAAACATAACCAAGACTCCATAAATTTTAAAGGACTAAGAGTGAAACTATCACAAGACTTAAGGTAAATCTAAGTGAGTGAAGAACATGAGAGTGTGAGGCCTAAGAGCTTGAATAAAAATGCAAGTTATAGGAAATTGAATTGCTTTGAGATATTACATTGATCATAAGAATTGATTTTGAACATGAACCTTGAAAAGGAAACAAACCCTAAGTTAGGATCCATAATGAATCTAATGGCGCATTAATTGACTTGATCTCTATATTGTGATGCTATGGGTCCATGTGAGAGACCATTTTGATATTGATGCTTATATTGGCCTGTTGTGGCATATTATGAAATTGTGGATCATACGTGTTCATGCATAGTGTCATATGCATTGTGATTGTCCATGTGGACTGTTGTAAGGCCAAGTTGCCTAGGAGATTGAACACACCTTAGTGCGGGTGCGAGTAGACAAGTGTGGGTCTTGTTACGACATTGGGGGCGTCGGGGTGCGGGCCCTCCACAATGGGTAGTTGGTAGCTCCTCTGCCTGTGGGGCAAACCGATGCAAACGCACCGACGATCTGGACTTGACACTGTCCTATATCGTGATCTAGTGTAGAATGTCTGTACAATGCCATGATTGTGCACGAGAACATTTATTGATAGCACTGGCCTCGGCAGTCGAGTTACAAACATGTCTCCTGATCTTTCTCTCTGACTGTTTGAGTCTAGCTCCATGGAGTAGGAATTTGGGAAAGCATGCATGTGAGTCATATTATACATTGTCATTGTTAATACTTATTTTTCATGACTATGACCGATTTGATTATTACTGAGATGACTATCTGCCTGGAATTGTTTATTTGCTTACTGTTGGAATTGCTGCTTATTAGTTGAATATGATATTCTGAATTGCTATTTGGGCGCGTGGTGCCGTACTGTTTCTAGCTGCTATGATTGGTAATGATGGTAGGATGTCTTACCTCTTTCTGCATTTCCATTATGTGGTATTTGTGTATGTATGTTGTGCTCACTGAAGACGACAGCAACGAGTTAGAAATCCCTGACTTCCCTGGCTTCTGGCCCGAACGAGATTAGCTTCTACCGAGACGATGGCGGCACGTATGCGCGGATTTTTAGGTGATGTGCGTCTGACCTTCCTCGGAGGGCCAGAGTGCTGGCACATCAACTTTAATTCCAAACACTGCGTCTACATGGGAGATGTGTCGATAGCCTTAGCCTGGAGGCGTCATGAAGCACCTGTCCTCACCTGCCACATCAGCCTACGATTGGAGTTTTACTTGCCCATCCGTGAGATGTGGGGCGATCGTTACTACACCCCACGGGAGGACTCCTTTGATTCCACCGCTCGGGCTCCGTCCCGTGCTTCTGTGGTTCCGATGGAGGTTTCCTCGGAAGAGGAAGATCCCGCTGAGGATCCAGACACGGTTCCTCCTCATCTGAGGGATTGATTTTACTGGTGGCTACTGATGGCTGCCAGTGTTTTTATTTTGGGGGTCTGATGTATTACTTTTGGTGGGCTGTATGTTTTGTATATGCATGATGGTTATATATGCATGATTTCCTTGGGGCAGGTATAGTTTTTGCTTTTTTGGAGGTATTTAGGCTTGTATCTAAATTACAGTTATGTTTAAATGTTGATATATATATGAACGCACGTTATTCAGGTGGAAAGTCTGTTGATTATTTTATTCCTTACTTTTCTTCTGCCTTTTGTATTATTACAAAAAAAAAATATCCCGCTATTTTCTCATGCATTACGGCATTAAACGAGTTAACTTTGATTAAATGAACCGAGTCTTAGTTTGTTTGATTATTTAATTTTTGCATTTTACTTTATTTGACAATGTGATGTTCCCTCCCAAAAAGGGACGTTACATGGCTTACTTAATCCGATTTACTTAGCATATTTAGGTATGCTATAGTATATATGATTAGTGTAACACCCTCCATAGGGCATCACATTTTTAAAGAAAACTTAAAATCTGAAAATCATTTTTATAAATGTTTTGAGTTCTAAAAGATGAATTTTTAACTTTCTTTTCATGGAAACATAAACTTACCAAAAATTTTAAGAAAACAGAAATTAAATTGAATTGATTAATACACATATTATATATACCACAAAATATTCAATAAAGAAATAAAACATATAACTTATAGACTCAGAGAAACAGTAGCAAACCCAATGACAGTTACTACTAATAACACGGTAACAATACTAACGAGAAAAACCTAACATAAATGCCTCGTTTCTCCACCAACTGCATCTTGTTGAAACTTGGAAGATCACTCCTCGACGCCGTCACTATCTTCAGAATTTTGCCTCCAATGGGTCTAAGAAATTTGCTTCGTCTACTATACGAATTTAAATAAAACAAACGCAACAAAACAATACAGTAAAGAGGTGAAATCCCCTTTCACCAATACCAGTACGGTAGCAAAGAATAATACGAATGACAAAGTCATTCCATACACACAGATATCACAATTATAATCATGTTATCAATTTACAAATAATTCTAATAAACACATGTTATAATAAAATGAACAACAATAACATTACCATGATAGATATAACAATTGATACAATAAACTACATAATCACATCATGCATATTAACTCACATCAACACATCATATATAATATCTTAACATTGAATATAAATAACCACAACATGTAATGGTACAGATAGATAAAATGGTACAGATAATAACATTAAAATGTATAACACATAAGTATATGGAATGTGACTCAACCCTACTCCATGGAGCTAAAAATACAGACATCAGAAAAAACGACCCGCAAAATCTATTAGTACCATCGACCGCCCAATAACTATTATGCTGTCTCGCGTTGCGTCTATAGCCCACTGTAAAAAAAAAAAGATGTAGTGGTGTAGCACACTGTCATACATCGTGTCACTACAGGCTTGCACTAATAGACTTCACAAGATCTTGATTAAGTATAGTGCGTGTCGAGTCCATTAGTGTGTTACTAGTTACCAAGGCCCAAAGGAGCGACCAACTGTCCACAAATGGAATAATCTGCACACTAATGTCTCCAAGTTCATTCAAGTTGAATCACACTACGCTTATCACACCGACAACACGATGTTATTCATCTCATCAATCAATCCACCAATTATCAACCAAATTGGCACAACGCAATGCATGATAAAAAAATTACGAATATGCCCTCACTGGCAAAAATTCCAAATATGCCCTCATTGACAAAAATTACTAATATGCCCTCACTGGTAAAAATTCCAAATATGCCCTCATTGGCAAAAATTATGAATATGCCCTCACTGGCAAATCGCACATATATACAGTATGTCCCACCTGACAGTACTGTTCCACAATCTGTCCGGGTCCACCACTTTGGCCCGATAGTAAAAACTTACTGTTTTCATCAATCGCGTAGAAATTTTATCGCGTTTTCAAAATCTCGTTGCTTTTACAAATGTTTTTAAATTGCGTAAATATATTTTACTGTTTTTAAAATCGCGTATTATTTTTCAAACGTTTTCTCAATCACGTAAGATTTTTAAATCATTTTCTTGTCCGAATTCCTTAAAAATCACTATTCAAATAAACAAAAATAATATTTAATACGTTTGAACTACGTAGAATATTTTTCATACCGTATATAATATAATAGATATCTTTTCTATCTTATTTGTCTGTTTTTAACAAAACTTAACAGTATTTTGTTTAGGAAATTTATAACAATGGTTTTCTAAGTTTTCTGTTAAAATTCCTTTTATTTATATTATAACCAATTAATTATACTTTTGAAAACTACTAATGTGCTTCAAAATATAAAAATGAGCTCTACATTAGAAATTTTACAAAAGCTACTGTATTTTCTTTTAAATGGTAAAACTCTTAGATTTAGTTCCTTAAACTTAATTTAATCATTTTTATTCCTTGAAATTCATTGTAATAAAATTCTTTTGGCATTATTACCTAACCTTGGTTGAAAATAATTTTAGAAACCAAAATATTTAAATTTGGCATGTTGGCCGAATTCCACAAAAATTGTCATTTGATCTTTAAATTCATTTTCCTTGCTTTAAATTGATTTGTATCTTGTCAATTTACCTAAGTCAATTAAATTGCTCTTTTAGAAAATTGTTGAGAACATTTTGGTTCCCTTTTTGTGTTGAGGTTGTGAGCCTTGGATTTGTGTTCTTTGGAACACTCATACAAACCTTACATGCTATTCACATTTTATAATGATTATCATGCATCTATGAACACATACCATATATTAAAGCAATCACAAAACACATACAAAATATCAAAGCAATCATAAAACACATACTATATATTTTAAAACTATAGACATGCTTGCACACAAAATCAAACACAATTAGGAAAAACAATAAACAACCAAGTGAATGAATCCTTATGGATTCTTCACTACAAACACATTCATTTCTCACCACCAACACATGGCTGATGAGGGTAATTTCCCTCTTACCTCTTGAAGAACCTCCAAAGTTCCTTGTATGTTCTCCTGCTGTCTTCTTCAAGATGAACTTCAACCACCAAGTGCTTCTTGAAAAACAAAGAAAACATGAAATATTAATACCTAAGGCTTGAATAAGAAAACCATGGATCAATATATGGTTTAGAAGGAAAGAATGAAATCAATAGTGAAGATTTCATAAACTTCACCTTAAAACTCCAAACCTTGAGCTTGAAGAACGAAAATGAAGATGGATGGTTTAGGAAAAATCTCCAACATGAAAGTTCCTTAGAATTGCATGGGGATTCGAGATCTAAGGTTATTTAGAATTATTGAAGCTTGGAAGGTGACTTTTGTGGGGTTGGCCGTGAGCTTGGGAAAGGAAGAGATATGAGCTTTTGTGGTCTTTGCTTGATAGGAAGATGAAGATGGAGAAATCTTGAGAAATTCATAACATGAAAGTGTCTTGGATTGATGAGAGGATTCAAGAAATGATGAGAGGATTCAAGAAATGATATTGGTAGGAATTATAGAAATTTGGAGAAGGTTTCTTTGTGCTTGGCCGAAATCATGGGGGAGAGAAAAGGAGAGAGTTTTGGTTGCTTATTCTTGGTTCTTCGGGGAAAAGGATGTGTAAGAGAGCAAATGAGATGAATGGATGAAGGTTGTCTTCCACTTTGGGAGCTTTGGCCATGGAAGACCATAGGAGAGAAAGGGGTGAGAGTTTCTTGCCAAAGTTGCAAATGAGTCTAAGCCCTCCTATTTATAGATTTCATGAAAAAGATGTAGGCTCAAGATATTTTTCGGTATACTATAAGCAATGAACAATAATTACTGCTTATAAGGTCAGTATCTATTGTCTAATGGGTAATAAAATATACTTAGATTTTTCTCTTATTTTAGCTGGGTAGCAATTATTGCTGATCATTTTCTACTTATTACCCTTGATGAGTCACAGAGCGAGTCATCAAAGAGAAACTTCTAGAATATGTGACTAACTACGATGAGTCAATATGATGAGTCAGTGTAGATATTTTCTAAAACAAGTGAGTCAGCACGGCAAGTCACAATGCTGAGTCACTGGCTGAGTCAGCATGACTAGTCACAGCGTTGAGTCACTGGCTGAGTCAGCATGACGAGTCATCAGCTGAGTCATAGCACTGAGTCAGCATGGTGAGTCGTCAGGGAAGCTTCTGGAATAGGTGACTCACTTCGGTGAGTCACATGTGCTGAGGTGTCATGCCATGTGTCGCGCTTCCATTGGTCCTTAGCGATGAGTCACAGCCACCAACTTTGACCAGCTCCTCATTGGTCCACATGTAAAGCATTCGATGACTAGGCGCGCTGACGATGCATCTTCTAGAACAGTCTGGAACATGTGAGTCACTAGGCTAGTCACCTAGGTGAGTCACCAACGATGAGTCATCATCAAGAACATTCTAGAGTGAGTGACTAGGCTCGTGTCTAGAATCATCCACTATATATTTTTCAAGAAAAATATCTTCCAATGAATAATAAAACATACCCCGATTTTATTTGTCAGATAAAATAGCAGGAAAAATAAAACTTCAAAAATTGTTTCCAATTTCGGGTTTAGTAAGTTCCCCTGGCTCCGAATCAACAGTACAAAGCTTTCTAACTAATAAAAATTTTTATTTTTCTGGGCCCGCCTCGGGCCCACATACAACCCAAAATATCAGAAATATATTAAATATTCAAAATATATCAAAATATTAAAAATATAATATAATATTCAAAATATCTCAAAATATCTCAAAATATCTCAAAATATCCTAAAATATCTTAAAAATATCTTAAAATATCTAAATATAATAAAATATTCAAAATATATTAAAATATCTAAAATATATTAAAATATTCAAAATATCCAAAATATCACAAAAATTCACAAAAATCATATTAATTGTGAAACTCATGAAAATCAAATCAGATTAGTAAAAATAATTAAGGATTGAGAGAAAGAAATAAAATACGAAGGCTTATATATATACCGCCCAAAATAATATTAAAATAATAAAAAACGTAAAAACTCCCAAAAATTCCTAAAAATCACATAAATCATAAAATTCACAGAAGTCGAGTCAGATTATTCAAAATAATTCAGAATCGACCAAAACAAATAAAATACTAATTTTTGGGATGTTACAATTAGGGTGTTACAGAGGTGGTCTTTATCCTTATTTCCCAGAGTTATTGAAGACCGCGTATAAACTTCATTACCTTGAGAGAAGACTGCTAGAACTTGGTTTCAGTACTTGTTCTAGACTAAGGATGGACTTCCTTCATTTTGTTCAAGGTTCATGCATAACATGACATCACCATGGACTTGGTATCATAACATTCTCATTACATACTTAGGATATTGTATAGATATAAACATTAGATATAATTTGGCATAACATGGTGATTGTATGGGCGGTTGCTATCATGACATTGCAATTGTATAGGCGATTACGTATCTCTGAGATGGAGATATTGTTTGCTTCTGTGATTGAAGTATTGATAACATAATTGTAAATATTTTCTTGAATGTATATATATATTGGTATTAGGATACTTCTACTAAGATATGTGATTTCACACACCGATTGTGTTGCCATATAAATCCAAGTAGAGTTCTTTAAAAGGAAAGTAGAAGATGTATGAAGATTAGTATAGTTTATAGGCTTTATGTTGACAAAGCTTGTATTTTTATATTATACTAAATCTTTTTGCTATGAAAGTTTATGTATTACAATATGCCTATTGAGGTAATGATGTATATATATAACTTTTGTTATCACGGCTCTCCATAATTATTTGTATAAATGTTATGGGTTTAGTTTGAAGTAGCATGGCTAGTATTGGTTATTCTTATATATGTCAGACATATCGGAATAACAATATTAGGGTATTACAGATATAACCTCGAGTATGAGAGTATCCTGAATGAATGAATGAAAGAACTGGATATAAACTCGAGCAGGAGAGTATCCGAATGAGAATGAGATATAACCTCAAGCATAAGAATATCCCAAACAAAATAGTATATGATGATTTAGTGCTTGATGGATTTAAGATATGATGAAATGCATGAATTATATTGGATATCAAAAGATAATGAATAGGCATTTGTGATTTATATTGAGATATGACACATGATATGATTTGTTAACTTATGTTTTATTATAAAGATGAATACTTATGATAAATATTTTAAATACCTAGTAATGATAATTAATTTGAATTGGATAAGGAAATGGATTTGATACTGTATGATTTATTGGATAATATAAATGTTTTCATAAAGGATAATAATTGAACCTCTGTTTCGGGAAGAGAGACGACCAGTTTTGGCCATTTTCCACCTCTCTAACTTATAAATATACATGTATATTGATTTATAAACAAAGAATGGATTTTTCCCTCGAAACAGTTGGAAATATTACGATGGCACGCTTTTATAAACTATTGAAAATTCTTTGAATTCTCACCCTAGTATGTTGTATTTTGTATTATTTCCAGGTACCTTGAAAGTACAAGCAAGGAGAAGTGAAATTTTGAGATATGCACAAAGGATTTAGCGGTGGATACTAGAGAAGTTTTGTGTAGACTTTTGTGTAGGTTTTGCCATGGAGGCATATGTTGTAATAGTATGATTACAATTAATGAATTTATATAAAGATCTTTTCGATTTATGTGTATTATTGTACTTGAATCAGGCTCATATTTTCATATATGTTATATTAATTTTCTAAAAAATTATCATTAGTATGATGGTGACATCACTAATGCTAGCTACGAAGACATGATCCTGGGCATGTCATTAGTACTAATATTAGGTTGTTACATTTTGGTATTAGAGCAGTTCATCCTGTTGAGCCAAGGTATAAACTAGCTATGTTTTTAAGTATTTGTCTTATCCCAGTGATGAGATGCATAGGTAGAATTGCATAACATCCTTGAGTTTGTATATTTATGGTTAATTGTCACATTGTTATATAGTATTGAGCTTGATCAACTCAATATATATTGTGCTGTGTGTGCAGGAAACTATGACATCGACCAGGCATACCCGAGGTGATAGAGCCTCTGTTAATAATAGAAATAGCACACCAGACATGTTTGAAACCATCAGAGATATAGCGGCTGCAATAAGAGAACAAGCAATTATGACAAATAGAATTTTGGAAGAGATAAGAGCTAATGCACACAAAGCACCGGCGAATAATGAAGCTGTGATGGAGAATCCAAATTTCCATGATTTGTTCGAATTTAGAAAAGCTGACCCTTCATCATTCCAAGGTGGATATGACCTATTAAAATTGGAGAGATGGTTGAGAAAATTGGAAAATATTTTTGTTGTAATAAGATGTAGAGATGATCAAAAGGTGTTGTTTGCTTCTTATATGCTGAGGGCAGAATCTAAATATTAGTGGAATGATGTGAGAAGAATAAAGCAAACAACTGGTATTCAGGTGACTTGGGAAGTGTTCAGGATGACCTTTTTGGATAAATATTTTTCGAGGAACTTATAAGAAGCAAAATAGTTAACATTTTTAAAATTGGAGCAGGGGAATATGATAGTGGGACAATATGTGGCGAAGTTTGAAGAATTATCAAAGTTTCCTTCTTACTTCCGATATAATCCGAATGAGAACTGGAAGTGTATTAAGTTTGAAGATGGATTGAAAGATGAAATAAAGAGAATGGTAGACCTTTGGTGATCAGGGACTTCCATACCTTAGTAGAAAGATGTAGAATCATGAAGTCTAAAAGTTCAAGGTCACAACAAGAATATTATGAAAAAGAAAGAGTTGAAGATAGGTTTGAGAGAAATACATCACCATTTGAAGATTAGCAAGAAGAAGAAAAACAAATTCAAACAAGGGATCGAGGGCCACAATGTATGAAATGTGGTGGATACCATGGATATAGAGTTTGTATGATAGATCAAAATGAATATTTTACTTGTGGCAAGAAGGGACATTATGCTAGACAATGTCCCCAACAGTAAGAGGTGAAGACCCTCAGATCTAAGAATACAGGGAAAGTGTACACCTTGAAAGGTAAACATGCAGCTCAGTCATCTGATTCAGAACAAGATGATATTGAAGAGGATGTCTCTCAATATGAGTATCTACAAGACAAAAGAAAGTAAGTTCAAGTAGAAACTTGAAGATCGAAGTGTGCAAAGTGCAGAAAATGTCATGACAGTGAAACTTGTATGAAGAATCAAATTATATGTTATATTTGTGGTGAATTTGGGCATTGTGCCAAGAATTGCCCCTAGGGGCAGAGAGTGAAATTTGATAGAACTGTATGTTACACCTTTGGTGAACTAGGACATTATGCTAAGGTTTGCCCTTTAGAATTAGGAGTAGGGCCTAATTCTAGATCATAAACTAAGAAGATGAATGCTTTGTATGGAGCTTGAAATTAGATATTTGGTTATGATGAATTAATGTATTTATTTTGTTAAAAAGTACAAGATAAGAAAAAATTTGATAGAATTTGTAGAATGTGATAAATGAAGTAGGACTGTACACTTGTTGTATATATGAAACTATGATGCCTCTTGATTATATTTGATTTGATGCTCAATTGATGTTTGGATGTCATTGATATGTTCCACTTGTGTAAACTTATGGAATGTGATGAATAGAACCAAGTTGTACACTTGTTAAGTATTAAAGATTATATTGCTCCTTGATTATTCAAGTTGAGCTAAAATGTGACATATATTGCTCCATTCATCCTTTAAGGTTGAGCTAGAATAGTAATTTGTGTTTAATCTTGAATATACTCCGAGTAGGGAGTAATATTGAATGTATTCCGGGTAGGGAGTAATTTACAATAAACTCCGAGTATAAAGTATTCTTGAAACTTGAGAGATAAGTAAGTATTTTGAATAATGAATAAGTAAATATTTGAATATGTAACGCCCCTTTTTGGAGAGGGAACATCACATTATTAAACATAAATGAAAATGCAGAAAATAATTTTTTTTCTTTTTAAATTAAGACCCGGTTCATTTAGTATAAGGTTAACTTGTTCGATGCTTTAATACGTGAGTAAAATGGTGGTATATATATATATTCTTTGTTAATTAATAAATAAAACTAAGTGACGAAGCTGGAATGGTAGTAAAGAGTAAGACAGAAAATAAACTTCACATCTGAATGACATGCACATATACATATATATTTAAATATTAATTGTACTTTAGATACAAGCCTGGAAATTTCCAAAAAGCAAAACTATACCTGCCTATGGATTTTTCATACACATCCCCCAGAATATCAAAATATACAGCCCACCAAAAATAATACATCAGCCCCCAAAATAAAAGCTTGGCAGCCATCAGCAGCTACCAGTAAAATTAGTCCCTCAGAGGAGGAGGGACCGTATCAGGGTCCTCAGCAGGATCCTCCGCGTCCGAGAGAACCTCCATCGGAACCACGGAACCACGGGCAGGAGCCCGAGCGGTGGAATCGAAAGAGTCCTCCTGCGGGGTGTAGTAACGATCACCCCACATCTCACGGATGGGCAAGTAGAACTCCAGTCGCAGGCTGACATAGCAGGTAAAAATAGGCGTCTCATGACATCTCCAGGCTAGAGAAATCGACACGTCTCCCAGATAGACGCAACGATCGGAACTCAAGTTAATGTGCCAACACTCTGGCCCTCCGAGGAAGGTCAGACGCACATCACCTAGAAATCCATGCATGTGTGCCTCCATCGTCCTCTGTAGATGCTAGTCTCGATCTAGCCAGAAGCCGGGGAAATCAGGGGCTTCAACCTCCTTGCCATCGTCTTCAGTAGATACCATATACACACAAGCAACAAATAATAGGAATACAAGAAAGAGGTAAGACATCCTACCATCATTACCAATTATAGCAGCTAGAAACAAAACGGCGCAACATGCCCAAATAGCAATTTAGAACAGTATTTCCAAATAATAAGCAGTAGGTCTGATAGTAAGCAATTAAATAGTTCTAGGCAGGCATTCATTGCAATAATAATCAGGCAATTCACAGTTGCAGAAGGTAATAATTTACGATGACAGGTTATATCATGATGCTCATGCATACTTTCCCAAATTCCTACTTCCTGGAGCTAGACACAAACAGTCGGAGAGAAAGATCAGGAGACATATCTGTAACTCGGCTGCCGCGGCCAAAGTGCTAAAATCAATAATTCTCACGTGCACATCTAGGCATTGTACAGACATTCCACGCTCGATCACGATATAGGACAGTGTCTCGGTCTGGATCGTCAGTGCATTTGCATCGGTTTGCCCCACGGGTAGGAGAGCTACCAACTGCCCATTGTGGAGGACTCGCACCTCGACGCCCCCAAGGTCAAACACGACCTACACTAGTCTACTCGCACCCGCACTAAGGTGTGTTCAATCTCCTAGGCAACTTGGCCTTACAACAGTCCACAGGACATTCACAATGCATAAGACTCTATGCATAAATATGTATGATCATCAATTTCATACAATTCCATAATATGCCATAATTGGCCAAGAGAGCATCAATATACAAATGGTCACTCATATGGACCCACAATATCATAATATTGAGATAAAGCCAAATGGTACATTCTTAGATCCATTATGAATCCTAACTTAAATTTTGTCTTTCCTACAAGGTCCATTTCCAATTAAACTCTTATGATTAATTTAGTCTTCGCATTGTAATCCATTCTTTTACAATTAGTAAATCATTCTAAGCTCTTAAAGACTCACACTCTCTTGTTCTTGCTCTCTTGAATTTACCCTAAGTCTTATGAAAGTTTCACTCATGGTTCCTTTAAAATTTATGAAATATCTAATCATATTGAATTCTTCCAATTTATTGATTACCTATCTCCTTACATGGATTTTTAACTACTTAATTACCTAAGCTTCTAAGTTACTAAAGTTGCATAATTAAGCCTCAAAAGGCCTTAGAGGCCGTGGCCTCTCAAGGAATTCAATTCCCAAATTTTGTCAAGTCATCACAATACATGTTATACTCTTAATTCATTTTATTGTTCACTTGTTAAATTAGTTCACCAAGAACCCCAATTTGGGCTCAAAACCGTAGCCTCTCCTAGAGGCACTCTCCATTATTTTTTTTCTTCAATTTCCAAGCCATTCAATCCAATCCAATAATTCAAAATACATAACCAATCAATCCAATGTCACAAACATCATAAATTAAGCATGTAAACAATTAATCCATCAATTTAAAGAAAAACCCTCATTAGGGTTTTCTCACAAACAACACAACCAAGGTTCCTAGATGCTAATAGAGGTTGAGGAGGAGTGTCTTCCTCTCACACAAGTGAAGAAATCAAGAGAAACCTCCAAGAATTCCCTTGTAATTTCGAATTGGTGCCACCCAAAACCCTAGAAAATTCAACTTGGTTAGAATAGCATAAGGACTTGAAAAATGGAGTGTAGGTGGTCACAAAAACACCCTTGAAACCGAAAATGAAGAGAAGAGAAGATAAGTCTTGAAGCTTACCCAAAAACCCTAACTTTGAAGCTTGAAGGAGGTGATGAAAATGGTGGAATTTCAAGATGCTCCAAGCAAGAAAGATGTTTAGGAGAGGGAGAGGATTAAGAAAATGTGGTTGGTTAGAATTTTTGTGAAGATTGAGTGGGAGAGAGAGAGGGCTGCCGTGAGCTTCTCCTAGAGAGAAGGAGGAGAAAACTAAAATGAAGAAGAAGAAGAAAGGTAGAGAGAGAAAGTGCTTTGGTGAATTTTGGAAATTAATGTAGTATATTTGATTAAATGAAACAAAGCATTTTCCTTCCCCAAAGTGGGCAGCTGCCATGCATAGAGAGAGGGAAGAGAGAGTGTTTTGGCTTCCCTTGGAAGTTAAGGGCTTCTTGGTCATTGTTTGGTCAAAGCTTCTCAAAGAAGTTTTGATTATTTTATATTAAATTTGAATTAAAGTGAGTTGATTAGACATAAAGTAGATTGCATTAGGATAATGTGATAGAATTTTTATTACATGCTATTATCCAATGGATAATAGTTACATTGATAAATCGCATTTAATTAATCCGACGATAAATTTCGCCTTGATAATATTTTATTTTAGCTGTTAAAATTTCTCAAAAAACGTGAAACCCCGTAAACTATGTCCAGCCTTGGGTTTAGTAAGATCCCCCGTCGACGTGTCCATAGTTCCAAGTTCATGGAGAAAACATCGCGTTTCTCTAGTTCCGTTTAGTGCTCACGCAAAATAAGGAATATATTAAAATATTCAATGTTTTCGGAAAAATCCCAGAAAATTCTCAAAAATTAAAAATATTGTAAAACGACTATTCGTATAATCATTTCCCAATTTTTGAAGTATTACAGTTGTTTTCCCGACTCTGCTCAATATGCACGCAACACGAGGAATATATTAAAATATTCGTCGTTCCCGAAAAATTTCGAAAGAATTCACATAAATCACAAATATTAGAAAATGACTATTCGTAATAAAATAAATAATTTCCGGGGTGTTACACTAACCTTAGTAGGTCTCAGCTCAGTGTGCATGCAAAACGAGAAATATATTAAAATATTCATCATTTCCAAAAAATTTCAGAAAAATTCTTAAAAATAAAAAATATTATAAAATAATTATTTATAATTAAACAGATACTTTTCGGGATGTTACAACACTCCCCAACTAAAAAGGAATTTCGTCCTCGAAATTTACGTACCTTAGAAAAGATATGGGTGTTGCTCTTTCATTTTGTCCTCCAGTTCCCAAGTCGCATCACCAGTCGTTTCATTCCAGATAACCTTTACTAATGGGATCTCCTTTCCTCTAAGTTTCTTTATCCGTCGATCCTCGATTCTCACAGGAGGCGCCTCATAGGTCAAGTTCTCTTTTAACTGTACTGTGTCCGGTGCTATGACATGACTTGGGTCAGGTAAATATTTACGCAGTTGTGACACATGGAAGACATTGTGTATGTTGGAAAGGAAAGGGGGTAAGGCTATCTGGTAAGCTACTGGACCTATCCGGCGAAGAATTTGGTAAGGTCCAAGAAATTTTGGAGTGAGTTTTCTAGATTTCAAAGCCTGACTAACCCCAGTCGTGGGTGTGACTTTCAAGAATACGTGCTCACCTTCCTCAAACTTAAGAGTGTAACATCCCGAAAATTTATAATTTTAGAATAAATGATCATTTTACAATATTTGGGATTTTTAGGAATTTTTTTGGATTTTTCGGAGAACGCGAAATATTTTAAGATTATTCCTCGTTTTACGTGCACATTGGGCAGAAATGGAAAAACGACGGTAGCGCTCCCAAAGTTGGAAAATTTTATTACAAACAGTCATTTTCTAATGTTTATGATTTATGTGAATTCTTTCAGAATTTTTCGAAAACGATAAATATTTTAATATATTCCTCGTATTGCGTGCATATTGAGCAGAGTCGGGAAAATGAAATATTTTTCCCGAGAACCTTGGACTATGAAAACGTTGACGGGGGATCTTACTAAACCCGTGGTTAGACACAGTTTACAAGGTTTCACTTCCCTCGAGATATTTTAACAGATGGAATAATAAAATAATGCGAAGAATTAATCTGTCAGATTTGTTAATGCTGACTTCTGCTAACTATAATTATTGTCCAATAAATAATAACATGTAATAAAAATCTTATCACACTCTTCAAAAATTTACCTTGTGTCAAGCTCCTTTAGCCCTATTTTCAAAATAAAAATAGAGTTAATTAAAAGCCCATTGTAGGAAGCTTCCAAGAAGTTTCCTTGTGGACACATTTTCTCTCTCTTCCCTCCTCACCCTTCTACACGACTGAGGCCCCTTTTTGGGAGCCAATAATCATATTTTCTTCTTCTTCTCTTCTCCTTCCTCTCCACCGTACACACCCTCTCATTGGAGATTATCTCCATTATTTGCTACAACTAAACTCATATCTAGCTTTCTTCCATCATTTCAAAACCATTTTCCTTGTGGCCATCCTTGGTTCTTCTTCTTCTTCCTCCATTTTTTACCATTGAAGCTAAAGCTTTGAGCTTGGAGGTAAAGTCTTAACCTTTCTTTCACTTTCTTCTCATTTTCGTTTCTCTTGGTCACCTATGTGATCAAGAACTCATTTTTTCATGGTTTGAGTGGACATTATGGAAATCACTCACATTGGTGTTCTTCTTGAAGGGAAAACGAAAATCTAAGGCAAGAAGAGGTAACACCTTGTGTTGTCTTCCAAATAGGTAAGAGGGAGATGATCCTCTTCAACCAATCTTGGTAGTAAGGGAATGTCTTGTATGTGAGTTGTTGTTGATTTTTGAATCCATATATAAAGTTCTCTCATTTTTATGTTGCTCTTCATGATAGTGCATTTTGTTTGGGTTTGTATGATTTATTGATGCCTCTTGCATGATTTGAAGGTATATTTGAATGACTTGTTGATTAAATATGATAATGATTGGTTTGGTTTGAGTTAGAGGACCTGGAGAACACTGTTTTCTGCAAGATTACACGTGGTAATCGATTACACGAGGCTTGTAATCGATTACCAGGCTCTTAAGGGTACGAAATCGTGATTCTGGAACTCTGGTAATCGATTACATCTTGCGTGTAATCGATTACAGAGATTTTGTCTAGCTTGTAATCGATTACAAGAATGGTGTAATCGATTGCCAAGCCTATGATCTTATGAAATGGTGCTTCTGGGAATCACGTAATCGATTACAACTTATGGGTAATCAATTACGGGGGTTCTGTCCAATTGGTAATCGATTACCACGGCTGTGTAATCGATTACCAGGGCCTTGAAGTTACGAAACGTGATTCTGGGAATCATGTAATCGATTACAATGAGATTGTAATCGATTACAGGGATTGTTTATTGTAATCGATTACCAGGGTGATGTAATCGATTACAAGACCCAAAAATGAGATTTTTGAGCTGGAAATGATTGAGATTATGATTCTTTGTCCTCTGTAACTCAAACATAACCTAAAAACTCTGGATTCAAGGATTTTACTTTACTTAAATGTGATAGGAATATGTATTCATACCGATAGAGAAGAAATGAATTTGAAAATGGAATTCTTGGATCCATGACATGGAAATTGTGGTACGTGTGTGATAAGGAACATATATTGATGCTTATATTGGCCTATTGTGGCATGTTATGTAATGGTATGAGATCGTGAATCATACATGTCCATGCATAGTGTCATATGCATTGTGAATGTCCTTGTGGACTGTTGTAAGGCCAAGTTACTTAGGAGATTGAACACACCTTAGTGCGGGTGCGAGTAGACAAGTGTGGGTTATGTAATGACCTTGGGGGCGTCGGGGTGCGGGTCCCTCACATGGACAGTTTAGAGCTCCTCTGTACTGTGGGGCAAACCGATGCAAACACACCGACGATCCGGACTTGACACTGTCCTATATCGTGATCTAGTGTAGAATGTAACACCCCAAAATTTCCAATCTCTTAAACAGTAATTTTGACAGTTAACAGAATTTCATTGTTTAGTGATTTCTGAGCGCTGTAAAATTAATTTGATTATTCCGTCAGCGTATTTGATCATTTTGAGTGATTTACTCCGCGTCAGGAAAATAAAAATTTTTGGGCCGGGAAAAACCTTACGTAATTTAATTTTTACCGTTAGGTAATTATTTTACGTAATCTGATTTTATATTTGTGCATTTTATAATTTTTGTGATTTTTGTGGATAATTATGAAATTTTTTTACTGTTTGTGGGCCCCAGGGGTGTATGTGGGCCCAGATGGCCATACGTGGGCCCAGGTGGGTCCCACAAAGTGAAAAATTTTTCTACGCATAGAAAAATTTGTACTGTTTAGACGGAGATAGGGGATCTTACTAAACCTGAATCCGGAAACAGTTTTTAAAAATTTTATTGTACTGTGTTTTGTACTGTATTTAATTATCGGATGATAAAAATACAGTAAAAATATTATTTGAAGGATACAAGAATAAATATTACACTGCGTAGTCAACAAAGAGAGCTTGACTTGATTTATACCCTTGGATGAGAATACTTAGTTTGAATATTAACCATTGATTTAATCAAAGGTTAAGAAACAAACTTAATAAAGAAGCCTTGGATAATAACCATTGATTTAATCAATGGTGTGAGAATAAGCTTAGTTAGGAAGGCTTTGATATCAACCATAGATGCAATCAAAGGTGTAGAATTGGTCTTGAAAAATGACAAAGACCATTTATAACCATTGGATTTAGATTAAATCAAGGGTGGAGATTTAATCTTAAAAAGTAACAAAGACCATTTATGACCATTGGATGAAGAATCAATCAATGGTGGAGATTTGGTCTTCTAAAGTAGCAAAGACTAATTAGAACCCTTGGATTTAAAGTTTGAAGAAGCAATCTTTACCATTAATTTTGGAGACACATCTAAGGGCTAGAATTTAAAGGAGAAAGATCCAATGGCCTAGATTAAGTCTTCTAACCTACCTAAATCTACCTAAATCCTAACCATTGAATTAATCAATGGCTAGAAATGCTCTAGATAGTGACTTGAAAAGATGACAACATGATTTAATGCATGCAAGGAGGGGGACGGTTTTGGCTTGTTAGAAGACAAAGAAAAAAAAATTCAAATGCATTAATTTGGTGCTTTATGTCATTGTTAGAAGTCTTGATCAATGTTTCATGCATTATCACCTTTCTTTCAATTTTTCCATCACACTCCACGGCTATGCATCAATTTTGGAAGACACAAAATAATACTTGGTCATCTTCTAACCATAATTGAAGACTCTAGTCAATTATGCTTCATGGTTGCCTTGTTTTCTTCCTTAGGAAATTTCTTGGAAGGGGACTAAAATTAATTCATTTCCTATCATTCTTTTCTCTCTTCACTCTACGGCAATGCATAGGAGGAAGGGGCCAAAAAGCATTTCATTCATTTGCTATCATAATTCATCTTTGTTTCCTCCAAAAAGCCTAAGACTTCATTGAACATTTTCTCTCCATCCTTCTATGAGCTATTTTCGGCCAAGCTCTCCAAGAAACACCTTCCATCATTTTTAATTTCATCCAACCTTATTTCTTGAATCCTTACATCATTCTAAGAACATCTCTAGTTATGAGTTTTTCCAAAATCATTCATCTTGATCTTCAAATTCAAGCTTCAAGTTTCTATCAAAAATAAAAAATTTCATCTTTGTTCTTCAAAATACACCATTCGGTCATACTACCTAAAATCACCATCCAAGCTCTTTTAATTTCATCCAACCTTAGATCTTGAATCTCCATGATATTCTAAGCAACTTTCATGTTGAAGACTTCTTCTAAATCATTCATCTTCAAGGAGTTTCTTCAAGACCAAAGTTATTGGGTTTTTGAGGTGAAGTATAAGGAAACTTCATTTTCTCCTCTCTTTTTCATGATCTAAACCATGTTTGATCCATGGTTCCTCTTAATCAAGCTTGATATGTTAATTAACTTGTGTTTTATTTTGTATTTGAGAAGCCCTTGGTGGTGAAGGACTTGGAAAAAGAAGCAAATCAAGAAGTTTTTGAGGATCTTCAAGAGGTAAGAGGGAGATCCATCTCACCAACCAAGCATGGTGGTAAGAGATGGTATTTTATTTGATGGATGTGGAATCCATGTGAGGATTCATATCCATGGTCATGTAATTAATTTGTGGGTGTTTATAAGCTTTGATTAATTTTCTATGCTTGATATGCTTTGCATGATTTTATAGCTTTGATGATATGCTTGATATGCTATACATGCTTTTATGGCTTTTATGGTATGCTTATATTATTTATGATGAAATATATATGTATATGCCATAACTTGATGGTGGAAAGGAAATTGATTTTTGGCTCCAATAGCCAAGGAAGAGCTACGGTTTTGATGCCCTTGATTAGGGTTCATGTTAAAATTTTTCAAGAACAAAAGAATTGATTTTTGAGTACTTAGAACATGGTGGATTTAGAACAAGACACCTCAAAATAGGTGTTCACAAAATTAATATTTTCTTGAATGATGAAAATGGATGTTTAGAAAAGTAAGGAAAATAAACAAAGAATTTATTTTTCAAAGAGTACATGAATACGATTTTAGAAGGATTTTTATTGATTTATTTTGTGTAAAAAGTTTCTAAGTGTTTTACTAAACATGAGATTTAAATGAAAATAACAATGATAATTTTAAGGATTTGCAAAGAAAGTGAAAAAGGATTTGTAAGGAAAGTAAAAATGAATTTGAACAAATGAGTTTGATTTTTATGACCATCGGTATTTTGGTTTTGAAAACAAAGAATTTTTAATGGTTTTGTTTGTGTAAAACCATATCAATTTAGAAGAAAAATATTTAATGGCTTCAATGACAAAAGACTCTACGATTTTTGGAGGTTGGAATAATTTTGATTTTATGAAACAAAGTAATTTTAAAGTGGAAACAAAATGTTTGAACAAAATGTTTTAGTATAAGGATTTTAGAAAGGGAATCAAAGTATTTTATCACTTGAGAAATGAACTTTCATATGAAAATGAAAAAGAAAAGTTGCAAGGGTTTGAATCTTAATTTGTTTTGAAGAGAATTGATTTTAGAATTGATTTGGGAAAAATGGAGAATATAATGGTGTTTTGAAAATTTACTAACGTATAACTTATTTTCATGTTTTGAAATACGTTAGAAAATGTTAAGTTTTGAAACGTTGATTTACATCAATGGAAAAGTGATTTTTGTGAATTATATTTTGAAAAAGAATTTCTTGAGTAAGAAAATATATTAAATGAAGTATAAAGTTATATTATTTTGAGAAAAGTTAAAAAGGAATTTTTAAAGGTCAAGAAATATTTTCTGTAATGAAATTGTGGTGAAAAATTATTTACGTATCTTAAAAACATAATTTTAAAGTACGTGATTTGATATACAGTAAAATATTTCTAAGTGTTTGGAAATACAGTAAAATATTCCTATGTGATTTTAAATACGTTGAAATATTTCCACGCGATTTGAATTACGTTTAAATATTTTACGTAATCTAAATTACTATTGAAAAATTACTACGTGATGGAAAAGTGATAGATTATTTTTACGTGATTGAGAAAATGACGGAAAATCGTTATGTGATTTTAAAAGTGTTTTAAATATTTTGAGAATGATGAAAAATGATTTACGTAACGTAAAAGAATGATTTTTAAGTTACGCGATTTTGAAACAATGGAAAAATACTATGCGATTTGAGAAACGTATGTTTTTATGCGATTTGAGAAACGTATGTTTTTACGTGATTGAGAAAACGTTGAAAAATTTGTACGTGGTTTAAAAGTGCAACAGAAGAGTTGCGGTATTTTGAAAACGTAACAGAAATATTACGAAATTTTGTAAACGTAACAGTAATGTTACGGTATTGTAAAAACGTAATAAAAACGTTTTGGAATTTTAAAAACGTAACAAAAGTGTTACGGTATTGTGAAAATATAAAAGAAGTGTTATGGTATTGTGAAGACATAACAGAAAAGTTTTTGGATTGTGAAAACGTAACAGAAATGTTACGAGATTGTGAAAATACGGTAAAAGTGTTTTACAACTATGAAAACGTGATAACATGATTTTCGCTGTTGAAAGTACAGTATGATTACTGTTGAACCAGTGTCCATACACTGTTTGTGAGAAAATGACATATTTGTCTATAATTGGATTTGGTGCATTATACATGCATTGGAATGGTCCGATGAGGACTGGATATGGCTGATTGCCTAGGAGAAACACACCTCTTGAGTGGGTGCGATATGCGTAGTGTAGGTCACTTGTTGACCTTGGGGGCATCGGGGTGCGGGTTACCTACACGGGTGGTTGGTTGCGCTTCTTCCCATAGGTTAGACCGATGCAACACACCGATGATCCTGACCGAGACACTATTCTTAATCAAGATCTGATAAAGACTGTCGTGTATGTGCTAGATGTGCAAAAATTGAAATGAGAATTAAAGCACGTGGTCTGAGGCACGTGGTACCGGCAGGTCTTTTTGATCATTTCTCCGACCTGAGTTTAGCTCCATGGAGTAGGAAATCGAGTCTTGTGTACATGCATAATCTGAACACTTATATCTGTATAATATATTAATTGAGGAATATTGGCTATGACAACTGTTTTGAATACTTGGATTGATATATCATTGGATGATGATAGTTGATTAATATTGAATATATTATTGGAAGTTTGATATGATATCCCTGTATGATATTGCTGCTTGTGTTATCTCTGTGCTGCCATGCTGGTATTGGCGTAGGTGATCTCACCTCTTTGTTATGTTGTTTGCTGTGTCTGTACTGTTAAAATCAAATGATAGAATGATCGAGTTGTCTTAGACATAACGGGCGATGGATACTCAGAGATTGATGAAAATATTGAAGAGTGGCTGTCTCAAGTTCGAAGGTGTTCTGAGTAGACAAGGAGTAGAGTTCTGATGCAACAAGCTGGATACAAGATAAGGAATGAGTATGTTAAGTTTTATCGTTAGTGTTATACCGTGCTATTTAGTAGGACCCGTCATGGGGTTTGCTACTGTTAAAAAAAGAAGAGTCTGTTAGTTTTATATTTCTCTTCACATTGTTAAATATTAATTGGTGTCAATGATTGTATATGAATTAGTTTCCATATGTTTTTTTTTGTATTACATATAAATTACAGTAAGTTTATGTTTCAGCAAGAAAGAAATTTTTAAACCCACATTTTTAACTCAAACCTTTTATGAAAACATTTTCAGATTATGAGTCGGAAGTCAGACATGTGATACCATAGGGAGGGTGTTACATAGAATGTCTGTACAATGCCATGATTGCGCACGAGAAAATTTATTGATAGCACTGGCCTCGACAGCCGAGTTACAGGCATGTCTCTTGATCTTTCTCTCCGCTTGTTTGAGTCTAGCTCCATCGAGTAGGAACTGGGAAAGCATGCATTGTGCATCGTTCATTACTAGTCTTATAAACTGTTGAGCATGAATACCTGTAAATGATTATCTGATTATTGTGCTGATTTCTGAAAATACTATTGTAATTTGCCTGCTATTGCTTACTGTTGTTCTACTTTTACTATAAATATCACTGTTGTTATTGACTCTGATTATTGCTTAGAATTGAATTGCTTTTGTTATAATTTCTGCTGTTGTTATTGATAAAAATATGAATTATATTGCTCGGTGGGCGCTTTGCGCCGTGTTATTTTCTTGCTGCCAATAGTGGTAATGAAAGACGGGTGTCTCACCTCTTTCCTATATTTCTGTATTGCTGTTTTATATTCATATTTGATAAAAGATCGTGAAGAAGATGATGAGGAATCACACCTTGCCGATGGGGTTGGGAACCTGGACAAGATTTCTTCTATTTCGTAGGAGTGCAGCTGCGAGGAGGCATTGATGCCTGTTGTGCCAACTGGGACACTGAGTGTCACATGCATATGGAGTTGCGGCTTTGTCTGCTGGTAGTACCCATCCCTGGGTTATTACTTCTCCCCTTTTACGTGTTTTATTCCCACTGTATTTTATTTGACTCTGTAATTATTACATTCTATGTTATCAGTGCTTTGTGTAAATTGACTATAAAATATATAAGGAAATGATTCTATGTTGTGGTTGTATTACGGGTTGAATATATTTATATTTCATTCGAGGCTCGTATTTTCTACTTATGCATATTGTCAAATATATATATATATAGACTCCTGAGAATTTGAATGACTGTTATCATGATCGTGATACACTTGGATTTAGTAACTGTGGTGTAATGACGATTGTGCCACGGTTGTTAGATCTTGGTGCGTTACATTAGGTGGTATCAGAGTAGGTCATCCTGTTGAGCCGGGGTATGGACTTGCTATGTTTAGTCATATTAGAATTTGGTCTGTTGTGCACTTCTTTGTCTCTTGATTGAGATGATGGGAAAGGAATGCATGGCTTGTCGTAGGTTGAATGTTGATGGCTACTGTTATACAGTTGCATGATATTGAGGATTGGCCTACTCAATATGTAATGTTCTGTGTGTATAGGAAACTATGACTTCACCTAGGCGTACTATGTTAGGAAAATAGGATTTCTTTTGTAAGGAGATCAAAAGGTTTTGGAAAGCTGATCTTCTGGAGAAAGAAATAGTTGGTGTAAACTAGATTCGAGAAGCAGTTTGGAAGTTGACGGCTTACGAGGGATTATGCGGTGGAAGCAGAATGAAGAAGTTCGAGCTGGGGGTTGTTAGGATGTATGGAATTGAAATTGTCTTGTTTGAATTGTATGACTCTTTTTATTTGGTTTTCATAGGGAGATAACATTGTTTGAAGTAATTTTTGTTTGTTGTAATTATGTCCGTCTTCAGAGAGATTCAATGGCTCGCAGTAGACATGTAAGGGCGGTGGCTCGTGATAGACGTATAAATGTGAGCGCAGGACAAGACAATAGGAGTATGACTGCGACTACAGAAGAAAGGAAAATGATAGCTGAGGTGATAACTCGCCAGGATCAGAGGGCCACGCAACAACGAGAATTGGAAGTTGAGGTTCAGAATCTGTCGGAAGAAAGTCGGCGTTGGGGCAAACTTGGACTACCTAGATTCCAAAAGAGGAATAATAGAAAAGTTAACCAGTTTAAGCGGAAACCATACGCACGGGTATCAGGGAAACAACAACAACAACCAACTCCTGGACAAAGTACTAGTGGGGGTATATCCAGTCAGATCCCGACATCCTCGCCAAGATGTATGAAATGCGGAAAGGAACACTTCACGAGGGAGTGTAAGATCAAAGGGATAATCTGTTTTAGATGTGGAAAGCCTGGACACGTCTCCCGCAACTGCGACCAAGCAAAGGCAAATTCTTCAGTCAATGTTGTAAGGGCTGTAGAACCACAAGCAGAAGCCAGAACATATACCCTGGGAGGTGCTGAGACTTCTAATTTTGGAGATCTAAACAAGGGAAGTTACGCCTCAAATGATGATCCCATAATCGTGTTGTATAATTCTGGGGGTAACCCCTCCTTTTACAATTTGTGACTGTATGGATCACTTGGATTCATCCTTATCTTTATTATCTTCGGCTTAGATGTTTCCATTTCTGTTACTAAGACTTGTCGTTGACACCTAAGTTATGTAACCTATCCTATTTCTATTAAAGATCGAGTCTTTTGTTGACCTATCTTGCTTACCTCGAATCATATCTATTCGAGTTCATGATTTTAGAAATTGATTGGTAGTTTTCTGATTATTGTCAGCTAGGTCGTTCCGATAAAAACCTTAGAGATTTTTGGAACTAAGACTTTTAAACTCGTAACGGCCAACATGGTCTAAACCTCATAAAAGAAAGAAGCCTGAGGGTACATGTGATGTTCTCCGTAGAGGACCAAGAGTAAAGGGAATATAAATGCCACTTTAATAGCCAAAGAGTTCCACATGTTGAGCTAAGATGCTGTCGGTTAAGGAGAAGAATAAAAATTTCTCGGTGATGCAAGGACTATCACTAGTTGAACAAGATTATGATCAAAGATAAGTATTCTCGGAGGAAGGTAAATGATTTAATGGATCAACGAGAAGGAAATCATGGCTCTCTCCAAGATAGATGTATATCCTGGTCACCGATGGATTCGTAGAAATAGAGAATGTCCCCAAGATAATTTTTCGAGTGTGCTTTCGACATTATGGGTATCCCGTGATGTCAACTGGAGTGACAAACACTCATGTTGTATTCTTGGACAACATGAATTGTATTTTCTATCCTTACCTTGAACGGAATTGTCGTTGTCATTAATGATGACATCCTGACCTATTCTCGAAGATGTGGGGAGATACGTTGGACATCTCGATGTAGTTTTCCTAACTTTAAAGAAGGGGGAGTAAGTGCCAAAGTATCAGAGTACGGATTCTCGTTTAAGGAGGTTCCATTTTGGATCATGAAATTGCAAATGGAGGAATTGTGTGGATTCACAAAAAGGTAGAAGCAGTTCTTCAAAAAGGAAGGATCGGAACCCGTGAGGGAGGTTCAAAGCTGGTGGAATTAGTTAGTTTTTATCAAAGGAGTATCGACAGATTCTCGAAGATAGTAGAACAACTTGCTCCGATTACAAAAGGAGAATCAAAACTTTTACGGACTGTCACAGGCGGAGAAAGTTTTTCAAAGATTGAGGAAATATTCCGATCTCGATACTGCCCGATCCCAGTGAAACATTCGAAGTGTTTTTGGGATGCTTCACATCAAGGTTTAGGATGTATGTTCATACAAAGTTGAGAAGTTATAACTTATGCCTCAAGGTTGTTGAAGGTGCGTTGGGAATTACCGACTCACGGACTGGTGTTAGCAGCGGTTATATCGGCTCTAAGAATATAGAGACACATTCTATATGGAGCAATATTCAATGCCTTTCGCTGTCACAAGAACCTGAAGTATTTATCCGATGGGAAGGAACCAAACATGAGGCCGAGAAGTGACTAAAGATTTTGAAGGGACATGATCTCTAACTTTAGAGTCATCTTGGAAAAGAAAACGCCATGGCGAACGCTTTGAACCGAAAACTGCCTAATACCTTCATTATGATGGTCGAGAAGAAGGAATTAGTAGAGAAATTCGAGGATAGGTGGCTGCCATTAGAAATGACACTGGATGAGGTATGTCTAGATATAGTCGCTATTTCGAATGATCTATTGGGAAGGATTCAAGAGAAGTAGAATAGTGACCAATTTCTACAAGACAAGAAGAGGCTATTAAGACGAAGCATGGTGTCGGAATGCGAGGAAGGAACTTGATGGAATCTTAATGTTCATAGGTGAAGGTTGCAATACCAGATGATTTAGAACTTAAGGAGTTCATTCCCAATGAAACTCACGAGAGTAAACCGAGTTTACATGCCGGAGCGATCAAGGTATATCAAAATCTAAAACAGAAGTAATGGTAACAAGGGATGAAGAAGGGCGTTGCTAAATGTGTGTAATCTTATTTAAGTTGCCAGCAAACTCACTCTTAAATTCTACGGACTATCCTAAATTCTTTTTCGGACTGGTTCAGTATTCATAACTAATCTTTGCTATCCTTTCTTTTTAAATCTTCATGATATCTTCCGTATGTCATGATCACGAAAGTATATCCTTGGACCCATCCATGTTATAGAACAGGACACAGTACGATTGAAAGAGAGTTTGACCCATGGGATGCTTCCTGTAAGATCGAGAATAGAATAGCAAAGCAACATGGAGGCAGGGAGATCACATTAGTAAGGGTGATTAGAATTGATGTGATTAGGAGCGCGACATGGAGGTTAGAAGATAAGGTGAAGAAACAACATCGATATTTATCCTAAGGAATGAAAATTTCGAGGATGAAATTTCTATTTGTTGGGGAGTGTTGTAACATCCCGAAAATTTATAATTTTAGAATAAATGATCATTTTACAATATTTGGGATTTTTAGGAATTTTTCTGAATTTTTCAGAGAACGCAGAATATTTTAAGATTATTCCTCGTTTTACGTGCACATTGGGCAGAAATGGCAAAACGACGGTAGCGCTCCCAAAGTTGGAAAATTTTATTACGAATAGTCATTTTCTAATGTTTATGATTTATGTGAATTCTTTCAGAATTTTTTCGGAAATGATGAATATTTTAATATATTTCTCGTATTGCGTGCATATTGAGCAGAGTCGGGAAAATGAAATATTTTTCCCGAGAACCTTGGACTATGGAAACGTTGACGGGGGATCTTACTAAACCCGAAGCCGGACACAGTTTACAAGGTTTCACGTCCCTCGAGATATTTAACAGATGGAATAATAAAACAATGCAAAGAATTAATCTGTCAGATTTGTTAATGCTGACTTCTGCCAACTATAATTATTGTCCAATAAATAATAACATGTAATAAAAATTTTATCACACTCTTCAAAAATCTACCTTGTGTCAAGTTCCTTTAGCCCTATTTTCAAAATAAAAATAGAGTTAATTAAAAGCCTATTGTAGGAAGCTTCCAAGAAGTTTCCTTGTGGACACATTTTCTCTCTCTTCCCTCCTCACCCTTCTACACGGTTGAGGCCCCTTTTTGGGAGCCAATAATCACATTTTCTTCTTCTTCTCTTCTCCTTCCTCTCCACCGTACACACCCTCTCATTGGAGATTATCTCCATTGTTTGCTACAACTAAACTCATATCTAGCTTTCTTCCATCATTTCAAGACCATTTTCCTTGTGGCCATCCTTGGTTCTTCTTCTTCTTCCTCCATTTTTCACCATTGAAGCTAAAGCTTTGAGCTTGGAGGTAAAGTCTTAACCTTTCTTTCACTTTCTTCTCATTTTCGTTTTTCTTGGTCACCTATGTGATCAAGAACTCATTTTTTCATGGTTTGAGTGGACATTATGGAAATCACTCACATTGGTGTTCTTCTTGAAGGGAAAATGAAAATCTAAGGCAAGAAGAGGTAACACCTTGTGTTGTCTTCCAAATAGGTAAGAGGAAGATGATCCTCTTCAACCAATCTTGGTAGTAAGGGAATGTCTTGTATGTGAGTTGTTGTTGATTTTTGAATCCATGTATAAAGTTCTCTCATTTTTATGTTGTTCTTCATGATAGTGCATTTTGTTTGGGTTTGTATGATTTATTGATGCCTCTTGCATGATTTGAAGGTATATTTGAGTGACTTGTTGATTAAATATGATAATGATTGGTTTGGTTTGAGTTAGAGGACCTGGAGAACTCTGTTTTCTGCAAGATTACGCATGGTAATCGATTACACGAGGCTTGTAATTGATTACCAGGCTCTTAAGGGTATGAAATCGTGATTCTAGAACTCTGGTAATCGATTACATCTTGCGTATAATCGATTACCGAGATTCTGTCTAACTTGTAATCGATTACAAGAATGGTGTAATCGATTACCAAGCCTATGATCTTATGAAATGGTGCTTTTGGGGTCACATAATCGATTACAACTTGTGGGTAATCGATTACGGGGGTTTTGTCCAATTGGTAATCGATTACCACGGCTGTGTAATCGATTACCAGGGCCTTGAAGTTACGAAACATGATTCTGGGAATCATGTAATCGATTACAATGAGATTGTAATCGATTACGAGGATCTGTTTATTTGTAATCGATTACCATGGTGATGTAATCGATTACCAAGACCCAAAAATGAGATTTTTGAGCTGGAAATGATTGAGATTATGGTTCTTTGTCCTCTGTAACTCAAACCTAACTTAAAAACTCTGGATTCAAGGATTTTACTTTACTTAAATGTGATAGGAATATGTATTCATACCGATAGAGGAGAAATGATTTTGAAAATGGATTTCTTGGATCCATGACATGGAAATTGTGGTACGTGTGTGATAAGGAACATATATTGATGCTTATATTGGCCTATTGTGGCATGTTATGTAATGTATGAGATCGTGAATCATACATGTCCATGCATAGTATCATATGCATTGTGAATGTCCTTGTGGACTGTTGTAAGGCCAAGTTGCCTAGGAGATTGAACACACCTTAGTGCGGGTGCGAGTAGACAAGTGTGGGTTATGTGATGACCTTGGGGGCGTCGGGGTGCGGGTCCCTCACATGGACAGTTTAGAGCTCCTCTGTACCATGGGGCAAACTGATGCAAACACACCGACGATCCGGACTTGACACTATCCTATATCGTGATCTAGTGTAAAATGTCTGTACAATGCCATGATTGCGCACGAGAAAATTTATTGATAGCACTGGCCTCGACAGCCGAGTTACAGACATGTCTCCTGATCTTTCTCTCCGCTTGTTTGAGTCTAGCTCCATGGAGTAGGAACTGGGAAAGCATGCATTGTGCATCGTTCATTACTAGTCTTATAAACTGTTGAGCATGAATACCTATAAATGATTATCTGATTGTTGTGCTGATTTTTGGAAATACTATTGTAATCTGCCTGCTATTGCTTACTGTTGTTCTACCTTTACTATAAATATCACTGTTGTTATTGACTTTGATTATTGCTTAGAATTGAATTGCTGTTGTTATAATTTCCGCTGTTGTTATTGATAAATATATGAACTGTATTGCTCGGTGGGCGCTTTGCGCTGTGCTATTTTCTTGCTGCCAATAGTGGTAATGAAAGACGGGTGTCTCACCTCTTTCCTATATTTCTGTATTGCTGTTTTATATTCATATTTGATAAAAAATCGTGAAGAAGATGATGAGGAATCACACCTTGCCAATGGGGTTGGGAACCTGGACAAGATTTCTTCGATTTCGTAGGAGTGCAGCTACGAGGAGGCATTGATGCCTGTTGTGCCATCTGGGACACTGAGTGTCACATGCATATGGGGTTGCGGCTTTATCTGCTGGTAGTACCCATCCCTGGGTTATTACTTCTCCCCTTTTACGTGTTTTATTCCCGTTGTATTTTATTTGACTCTGTAATTATTACATTCTATGTTATCAGTGCTTTGTGTAAATTGACTATAAAATATATAAGGAAATGATTCTATGTTGTGGTTGTATTACGGGTCGAATATATTTATATTTCATTCGAGGCTCGTATTTTCTACTTATGCATATTGTCAAATATATATATATATATATATATATATATATATATATAGACTCCTGAGAATTTGAATGACTGTTATCATGACTGTGACACACTTGGATTTAGTAACTGTGGTGTAATGACGATTGTGCTGCGGTTGTTAGATCTTTGTGTGTTACAAAGAGGCTTTCTCCTCTTATCCGCATAACTCTTCTGCCGGCTCTGAGCAGTTCTCATCTTCTCTTGAATCATTTTGACCTTCTCAGTTGTCTGCTGAATGATATCTGGTCCAATCATAAGACGCTCATCGTCTTGGTACCAAGACAATGGTGTCTCACACCGTCGTCCATACAGAGCTTCATAGGGTGCCATCCCTATACTTGAATGGTAACTGTTGTTGTAGGTGAATTCTATCAGTGGTAGAACTTTATCCCAACATCCAGTATGTTCCATAGTACAAGCTCTAAGCAAATTTTCTAAAGATTGGATCGTTCTTTCCGATTGACCATCGGTTTGTGGGTGGTACTCCGAACTCAGACATAACTTTGTTCCCAATGATGCCTATAGATTCTGCCAAAATTTTGAAGTAAACCTCGGATCCTTATCCGAAACAATACTCGTAGGCACACCATGTAGCCTAACGATCTCTCCAATATACAGCTGGGTCAGCTTCTCCATACTATACCTTAGGTTGATCGGGAGAAAATGAGTTGACTTTATGAGTCGATCCACTATTACCCAAATCGAGTCGTGTCCTTTCTTTGTCCTTGGCAAACCCACAACAAAATCCATTGCAATGTTGTCCCATTTCCATTCAAGAATAGACAATGGTTGCAGTAATCTTATAGGTCTTTGATGTTCCACCTCAGCTTTTTGACAAACTAGACAAGTCGATACGCATCTAGTGACATCGCTCTTCATCCCATGCCACCAGAATAACTTCTTCAAGTCTCGGTACATCTTTGTTATGCCCGGGTGCATATTCAGCATGCTGGTGTGAGCATGATCCACAATATATCGTCTAAGCCCTTGGTCACGGGGAATATAAACTCTACCCTGGAATCTCAGAATTCTATCCGTTCCTTCCTCAAATTCCGTTTCTTTACCTTGCCTTATCAGTTCTCTCGCTTCTTGCAAGAATTCATCGACCTTCTGTTTTTCCCGTATGTCATCCATTAGTTCATTTGAAATGGTGACCATGTTCATACAAATCTTTCCGGGTTCCAACTTAACAAATGACCAAACATCTTTAAACTGTTCTATGAGGTCTCTTTCCTTAATCATCAGGGCAGAAACACTGATGGTCTTTCTACTCAAGGCATTTGCCACGACATTCGCTTTGCCAGGGTGATACAACAGCTGAAAATCATAGTCCTTCAGGAATTCTAGCCATCTTCGTTGCCTCATGTTCATCTCTTTCTGATCATACAAATATTTCAGGCTTTTGTGATCATTGAAGATGTTGAATGTTGCTCCATAGAGGAAATGTCTCCATATCTTCATAGCAAAAACCATAGCTTCTAGTTCCAAATCATGAGTCAGGTAGTTCTTTTCATGCACTCGCAACTGTCGCGAAGCATAAGCCACCACTCTTTTATGTGGCATAAGAACAGACCCCAATCCTTGGTATGAAGCGTCACAGTACACCTCGAATGGCTCATTCGAATCAGGTAGCACCAATACTAGTGAGGTGGTTAACCGGTTCTTCAACTCTTGGAAACTTTGCTCGCAGCTATCGGTCCATTCAAAGACTTGGTTCTTCTTTGTTAATTGAGTGAGCGGTCCAGCAATTTTGGAAAACCCTTCTATGAACCTTCTATAATATCCAGCCAAACCCACGAAGCTACGAATCTCTGTTACTGACTTCGGCCATTCCCATTGTAACACTGCCTCCACTTTTGATGGATCCACGGCGATCCCTTCCTTTGAGATCACATGGCCTAAAAACTTAACTTCATCTAACCAAAACTCACACTTCGACAGCTTGGCGTACAATTCTTTCTCCTTCAAAATATGGAAAACTATGCTGAGATGTTCAGGATGATCCTCCCTATTTGGGGAATATATCAAGATATCGTCAATGAAGACGACAACAAACTTGTCCAAGTACGGACGAAAGATTCTGTTCATGTAGTCCATGAAGATAGCAGGTGCGTTCGTTACACCAAACGACATCACAAAGTATTCGTACTGACCGTATCGGGTACGAAAAACAGTCTTGGGTATATCCTCTATTTTCACTCTTATCTGATGGTACCCAGATCTCAGATCGATCTTCAAAAATACCGCTGCTCCCTTCAGTTGGTCCATCAAATCGTCGATGCTTGGGAGTGGATACTTGTTCTTGATCGTCAGCTTGTTCAACTGCCTGTAGTCCACACATAATCTCGAGGTACCGTCCTTTTTCCGAACTAATAACACTGGCACTCCCCAGGGTGATACACTCGGCCTGACGAACTGTTTCTCCAAAAGCTCCTCTAGTTGTTTCTTAAGTTTTTCTAATTTTGTTGGTGACATCCGGTAAGGTGCTATAGACACGGGACCAGCTCCCCGTACAAGGTCAATAGCAAACTCTATCTCACGCGTCGGTGGTAAACTAGGTACATCTTCTGGAAAGACTTCAGGAAACTCCTTCACTACTAGAATAGTACTCAGATCAGCCTCACTCTCGATTTTCAAAGAAGATAGCAACATGTATCCTTAAGCTCCTTCTTTCAAGAAAGCCCGCACTTGGTTGGCCGTCAAGTATCTAGAATCTTCATCCATGGGAAAGACTATGGTTTTCCTAGAGCAATCTAACAGAACATGGTTGGAAGACAACCAGTCCATCCCTAAGATTATATCTAGTTGTGAGAGAGGTAAACAGATCAAATCGACAAAAAAGATTCGACCTTCAACAATTAGGGGACACTTCAAATAGACTTTGGTAGTAACTACCGGTTTGTCAGTAGGGGTTGAGACAGTCAAATCAAAGGGTAGTTCAAACACAAGTAAGCCAAGTTGTAGCACACAGTCATAGGATATGAAAGAATGGGTTGCCCTAGAGTCGTACAGTACTTTTAAAAGATTACCTTCTATGGTGCCTTCTCCTTGAATCAGGTCTTTGGATTCGGAGGCTTCAGCTCCGCTCATGGTGTAGACTCGACCTCCGGCTTGCGGTTTCTTGGCTTGAGTTGCATTGATTGAAGGTTCAGTTTTTGCTTAGTTGTAATCTCTAGACATATGGCCCGGTTTGCCACATCTGAAGCAGATAAATCCCTTGATCGTGCAGTCTCTCGTGTGATGGTCTTTTCCACACTTTAGGCATGTAGAAAGATATGCCACAATTTGACCAGTCTGGTTCCTAGTAGAACCTCCACCAGAACTTCCACCAATTTGTTGCTGACCTCCCGCTGGTCGGGAATAGGGTTTCTCTTGGAAGCAGATTGAACTATTGCCTCCACCTCTTTGGAACCTCGCAGGCCCAAAGTTCTTGCTCCTCGAGTCTCTAGCTTGTTCCAAGGCCTCAACTTGACAGCACGTGTCCAACAGTTCTGAGAATACTTTAATTTTTAGAGTGATTACAGCCTTCTTCACTTCGTACCTCAACCCTTCAGTGAACTTCCAACACTTCTAAGCTTCATCTGTTTGATGCTGATAATGCATTGAGAACTTCTCCAAGTTCTCAAACTTAGCCGCATACTCACTGATGGTCATGCCTCCTTGTCTCAGGTTGAGGAATTCCATCTCCTTTGCATGTCTTGCACTGGTAGGGAAGTACTTATCCAAGAATTTGTCCTTGAACAAGTCCCATGTGATGTCGCGCCCTTCGGCCTCCAGTGCCCTCTGGGCTCCGTTCCACCAGTCTTCGGCATTGCCAACAAGCATAAAGGTAGCGTAATTCACCTTCTTATCTTCGGCACAGTTCATGCCACGGAAAACCTTCTTGAGTTCCTTGATCCACAAACTAGACTTGTCTGGATCAAATTCTCCCTTGAATTGTGGAGGGTTGTGGCGACGAAATTCTGCTAAGTTTTGTGCATTTGCAGTTGCCTCAAGTTGTTGGGTAGCTCTCTCTTGTTGTTGAGCAGCATGCTTATTTTGCTGCTCGATGACTTCCGCCATCCGCTGCATCACTTCTACAGCAGCTGCCATTTCTCCGCATCCCGCCATCTTATTTCCTCTAGAATCTGACTAACTGAAAAACACAAGGAAGGTCAGAGAGATTCATTCAAAACACCAATCACAGAGATTTACACAGCACAAACAAGACAGACTCACACACAAGACCCAAAGTAACACAAACCGGGGCTCTGATACCAACTTAATGTAACGCCCTTTTTTGGAGAGAGAACATCACATTATTAAACATAAATGAAAATGCGAAAAATAAAATTTTTTTCTTTTTAAATTAAGACTCAGTTCATTTAGTTTAAAGTTAACTTGTTCGATGCTTTAATACGTGAGTAAAATAGTGGTATATATATATATATATATATATATATATATATATATATATATATTTGTTAATTAATAAATAAAACTAAGTGACGAAGCTGGAATGGCAGTAAAGAGTAAGATAGAAAATAAACTTCACATCTGAATGACATGCACATATACATATATATTTAAATATTAACTGTACTTTAGATACAAGCCTGGAAATTTTCAAAAAGCAAAACTATACCTGCCTATGGATTTTATATACATATCCCCCAGAATATCAAAATATACAGCCCACCAAAAATAATACATCAGGCCCCCAAAATAAAACGCTGCCATCCATCAGCAGCTACCAGTAAAATCAGTCCCTCAAAGGAGGAGGGACCGTATCAGGGTCCTCAGCAGGATCCTTCTCATCTGAGGGAACCTCCATCAGAACCACGGAACCACGGGCAGGAGCCCGAGCGGTGGAATCGAAAGAGTCCTCTAGCGGGGTGTAGTAACGATCACCCCACATCTCACGGATGGGCAAGTAGAACTCCAGTTGCAGGCTGACATAGCAGGTAAAAATAGGCGTCTCATGACGTCTCCAGGCTAGAGAAATCGACACGTCCCCCAGATAGACGCAGCGATCGGAACTCAAGTTGATGTGCCAACACTCTAGCCCTCCGAGGAAGGTCAGACACACATCGCCTAGAAATCCGCACATGCGTGCCTCCATTGGCCTCTATAGATGCTAGTCTCAATCTGGCCAGAAGTTGGGGAAATCAGGGGCTTCAACCTCTTTGCCTTCGTCTTCGGTAGATACCGTATACACACAAGCAGCAAATAATAGGAATACAAGAAAGAGGTAAGACATCCTACCATCATTACTAATTATAGCAGCCAGAACAAAACGGCGCAACACGCCCAAATAGTAATTTAGAACAGCATTTCCAAATAATAAGCAGTAAGTCTGACAGTAAGCAATTAAACAGTTCCAGGCAGGCATTAATTGCAATAATAATCAGGCAATTCACACTTGCAGAAGGTAATAATTTACGATGACAAGTTATATCATGATGCTCATGCATACTTTGCCAAATTCCTACTCCATGGAGCTAGACACAAACAGTCAAAGAGAAAGATCAGGAGACATGTCTGTAACTTGGCTGCCGCGGCCAAAGTGCTAAAATCAATAATTCTCACATGCACATCCAGGCATTGTACAGACATTCCACGCTCGATCACGATATAGGACAGTGTCTCGGTCCGGATCATCAGTGCGTTTGCATTAGTTTGCCCCACAAGTAGGAGAGCTACCAACTGCCCATTGTGGAGGACCCGCACCTCGATGCCCCCAAGGTCAAACACGACCTACACTAGTCTACTCGCACCCGCACTAAGGTGTGTTCAATCTCCTAGGCAACTTGGCCTTACAACAGTCCACAGGACATTCACAATGCATAAGACTCTATGCATAAACATGTATGATCATCAATTTCATACAATTCCATAATATGCCACAATTGGCCAAGAGAGCATCAATATACAAATGGTCACTCATATGGACCCACAATATCATAATATTGAGATAAAGCCAAATGGTACATTCTTAGATCCATTATGAATCCTAACTTAAATTTTGTCTTTCCTACAAGGTCCATTTCCAATTATACTCTTATGATTAATTTAGTCTTCGCATTGTAATCCATTCTTTTACAATTAGTAAATCATTCTAAGCTCTTAAAGACTCACACTCTCTTGTTCTTGCTCTCTTGAATTTACCCTAAGTCTTATGAAAGTTTCACTCATAGTTCCTTTAAAATTTATGAAATATCTAATCATATTGAAATTTTCCAATTTATTGATTACCTATCTCCTTACATGGATGTTTAACTACTTAATTACCTAAGCTTCTAAGTTACTAAAGTTGCATAATTAAGCCTCAAAAGGCCTTAGAGGCCGTAGCCTCTCAAGGAATTCAATTCCCAAATTTTGTCAAGTCATCACAATACATGTTATACTCTTAATTCATTTTATTGTTCACTTGTTAAATTAGTTCACCAAGAACCCCAATTTGGGCTCAAAACCGTAGCCTCTCCTAGAGGCACTCTCCATGATTTTTTTTCTTCAATTTTCAAGCCATTCAATCCAATCCAATCCAATAAGTCAAAATACATAACCAATCAATCCAATGTCACAAACATCATAAATTAAGCATGTAAACAATTAATCCATCAATTTAAAGAAAAACCCTCATTAGGGTTTTCTCACAAACAACACAACCAAGGTTCCTAGATGCTAATAGAGGTTGAGGAGGAGTGTCTTCCTCTCACACAAGTGAAGAAATCAAGAGAAACCTCCAAGAATTCCCTTGTAATTTAGGATTGGTGCCACCCAAAACCCTAGAAAATTCAACTTGGTTAGAATAGCATAAGGACTTGAAAAATGGAGTGTAGGTGATCACAAAAACACCCTTGAAACCGAAAATGAAGAGAAGAGAAGATGAGTCTTGAAGCTTACCCAAAAACCCTAACTTTGAAGCTTGAACGAGGTCCAAGCAAGAAAGATGTTTAGGAGAGGGAGAGGATTAAGAAAATGTGGTTAGTTGGAATTTTTGTGAAGATTGAGTGGGAGAGAGAGAGGGCTACCGTGAGCTTCTCCTAGAGAGAAGGAGGAGAAAACTAAAATGAAGAAGAAGAAAGGTAGAGAGAGAAAGTGCTTTGGTGAATTTTGGAAATTAATGTAGTATATTTGATTAAATGAAACAAAGCATTTTCCTTCCCCAAAGTGGGCAGCTGCCGTGCATAGAGAGAGGGAAGAGAGAGTGTTTTGGCTTCCCTTATAAGCTAAGGGCTTCTTGGTCATTGTTTGGTCAAAGCTTCTCAAAGAAGCTTTGATTATTTTACATTAAATTTGAATTAAAGTGAGTTGATTAGACATAAAGTAGATTGCATTAGGATAATGTGATAGGATTTTTATTACATGTTATTATCCAATGGATAATAGTTACAGTTGACAGAAGTCAGTATTTAATTAATCTGATGGATAAATTTCGCGCAGTATTATTTTATTTTATCTGTTAAAATTTCTCGAAAAATGTGGAACCCCGTAAACTGTGTCCAGCCTCGGGTTTAGTAAGATCCCCCGTCGACGTGTCCATAGTTCCAGGTTCACGGAGAAAACATCGCTTTTCTCCAGTTCCGTTCAGTGCGCACGCAAAACGAGAAATATATTAAAATATTCGACGTTTCCGGAAAAATTCCAGAAAATTCTAAAAAATTCCAAATATTGCAAAACGACTATTCGTCTAATCATTTCCCAATTTTTGAAGTATTACAGTCGTTTTTCCGACTCTGCTCAATATGCACGCAACACGAGGAATATATTAAAATATTCATTGTTCCCGAAAAATTCTGAAAGAATTTACATAAATCACAAATATTAGAAAATGCTATTCGTAATAAAATAAATAATTTCTGGGGTGTTACATTGACCTCAGTAGGTCTCAGCTCAGTGTGCACGTAAAACGAAAAATATATTAAAATATTCGTCATTTCTGAAAAAATTCCTAAAAATCAAGAATATAATAAAATGATTATTTATAATTAAACAGATACTTTTCGGGATGTTACAGAATAAGCACTGAAATGAAATTGAATTTGTATGTTATACGATGACAAGAACATATGGAATTGTTAAGAATTGCCTATAGTGAGTGATCAAATTTTGAGGACAAAATTTTTAAAAGGAAGGCAGCCGCTATTTGTAACATCCTCGCTGACTTAATAAATTCTTATTAGTGTTATAGAAACTTAATAATGTGGGTATAAGTTACCTGTTAAATTTGGTAATCTTTGGGATAAGATTGAGCGCTATTTTATAACACAGAAAGTGAATAATAGCTCATATTTTGAGATAAATAGCTTAAATAAAGGAAATAAATATGGGAAAATGTGTTCCCAGCATAAAGGTATTTGGTATGAGCTATAGTAAATTATGGAGGACCAAATGGATTAGTTGGGTATTTTTAATAATGCTAAGAAAGTGTTAAAAGGTTAAATTAAATAGTTAGGAAGCTCGAAAATTATGAAACTATTTGGAAATGATAAGTGGAATATAAAGAATATTTTGGTATGGAAAATAAGTTAAGGCATGTATATTTACCTACCTTACAAGTTCAATTTAATTTAAGAAAAATAGTTGGTGAATAGTAGTGTATGGAGAATTATGGAAATTTGAATATAATAATTTAGTTGAGACCTATGATTTTCTGGAACACTTATGGAAGTTAGAAAATCTAATTTTGGAGGATTAAAGAATTCCTAAGAGATATAGAAGTTTCAGATGGAATCCCATCTTTACTTAAGTCGGCAGAGGAGAAAAAAATAAAAGAAAGAAAATAGAGAGAGAAGTGAGAATGAAACAGAGAAGAAAGAAATAGAGAAAGAGAGAAGGAAAATAGAAACGAGAGGAAGAAGAAGCAAAAAAACGAAGGAGAAAGAAGAAAAGAAGAAAGGAAGAGAAGGAAAGCAAGGAGAAAAGAGGAAGAATCAAGCTTCAAGGAGAGAAAGAAAGAATATGAGAAAAATGAGAGCTTCAAATAGCTTAAGGAAAAAGGTAGGGGGAAATGTTTTCTTTTACTATTTTCATGATTATAAGTTATTTGTATGAATTTGAAAGTGATTTTGTATCGATTTCCTTGATTTTGAATGAATGATTTGAGGATTTAAGAATTTGATTCTTTGATTTATGAGTTTTAGGGTTTGAAAAAGGGATTTCATATCCCCATTGGAATTTGGTGTCTTATAAATGATTTGGATGCATATCTGTGAAGATTTGATGTTGCTGATGATTTGTATAGGTTTGATTTAGGTTGGGATGGCTTTAAAGACTATTTTTTTTTGCATATTTTTGCGTGGTAATCGATTACATAGCCCCTATAATCGATTACCAAGCTTCTGGAATGGTAAATCATGTTTCTGGGCAGCTTGTAATCGATCACATTATGTTTATAATCGATTACATTATGCTTGTAAATTTAGCTTATAATTGATTACATGGGTTTTGTTAAGCTAGTAATCGATTACGAGGGTCATGTAATCGATTACCAAACCTCTAAAATGAGTATTTTGATTTGAAAATGATAAAAACAGAGTTCTTTACTCCATGGAACCTAAATACAGACCTGAAATCTTAAATTAGGTGATTGAATTCACTAAATTATGGAAGGAATATGCATCCAAACCATTTGTGAAATGAATTGTATAATGAGTATGAATTGAATGAAGTATGAAGAATTGAATTATTTATGATACGAGTCTTTGTATGTATTTTGTATGGAATGAGATAATTAAGAAGGATTGAATGTATGAATAACATTGAAAAGCATATTAATATATGCATATTGAAGAATAGTATTGGTAATTATGATAATGAAAAGTATAAGAATTTAAGTATGATGAATTTGATGAACAAGAAAATGAATATGAGAACTAGATACAAACTCAAGTAGGGAAGTATCTAGAGAATGGAATGGGATATAATCTCAGGTAGAAGAGTGTCCCAAATGAATGAGAATGGAATGAGATATAACCTCGAGTATGAGAGTATCCCGAGTGAATGAGAATGAGAATGGAATGGTATTGTGAGGACGAATATTTCCTTACTTACCATGTATATGGAAATTGGATATAAACTCGAGTAGGAGAATATCTAGAACAAAATGAGATGGGATATAAACTCGAGTATGATAGTATCCCGAAATGAATAGAAGGGAATAGTATTGTGAGGATGGACATTCCCTTACTTACTATATTAATATGAATATGAAAGAATGGGATATAACCTCGAGTATGAGAGTATCCTGAATGAATGAATGAAAGAACTGGATATAAACTCGAGTAGGAGAGTATCCAGATGAGAATGAGATATAACCTCGAGCATGAGAATATCCCAAACAAAATGGTATATGATGATTTAGTAAGATATGATGAAATGTATGAATTATATTGGATATCCAAAGATAATGAATAGGCATTTGTGATTTATATTCAGATATTGTAACACCCCGAAAATTCATTTATTTGATTTTTATGATTTTTATGATTTTTATAATTTTTGTGATTTTTGTAAATTATTTAATTTATTTTGATTATTTTAATATTATTTTTGGACTTTATATGTGTTTGAGGCGGTGCCGAAAAAATAAAATAAAAATTAGGGTTCAAAAAATTTTGACTATTAACGCGGGGCCGAGGGAGCTTGCTAAACCCAAAATCGGAAACAGATTTTGAATTTTTCTTTTTTTGAGATTTTATCTGAAAGATAAAATCTAGTTGCATTCCATTATCCATTGGATAATAAACACTGATTTTGCTAGCAATAACCTTTGTCCGTTGGTTAATATCTACCGATAAAGATCTAGTTAGATGATTAGTCATAAACCTAGTCATTATCTTTTATGACTCACTTGGTTTGAACCAATGAGAAGAAAGCTTACAAGTTAAGTTTGATATAAGTCAAGTTTGGTGTCCATGACTCAAAGTTGTGAACCAATGATAAGTTAGCTTCCAAAGCAAGTTGTAGAAGGCAAATTGGTATTTAAGCTTGAAAAGAAACTTGGAGGAGAAGTTCAAATTAGTTACTTAATCTCTTAAGTACCAAAAATTCTCTCATTTTCTCTCCTTAGCAATTTTCAATCAACACCCCAAATTTTCTCTCCAAACTTGTTCAATTCAAATCAACCTTGTATCTTGAATCTAAACATCATTTGAAGACACTTTCATGTTGTAATCTTCTTCAAATTCATCCATCTTCAATCACTTTTTCCAAGCTTAAGTTTGAAGGTTTTTAGGTGAAGTTCTTGATCTTCACTTCTAATTTTATTTCAAAGTTCTAGACCATAATCTTGATCCATGGTCATCTTATTTCAAGCCTTAGATTTTAATAATTGAATGTTTATTTGTTTTAAGGATCTCTTGGTGGTAGAAGTTTTCCAAGGAGGCAACCAAGGAGCTTTGTGATCATCATCTAAGGTAAGAGAGAGATTAACCTCATCGACCAACTTAGTGGTGAGAGATGAAATTTGTGTTTGTGAGTGAAAAATCCATGTGAGGATTTATTCACTCAATTGTGTAAATTTAATGATTTATGCTTGTTTGGTTATGTGTGATTATGGTTTATGCTTGTTTAGTTATATGTGATTATATGGCTTTGATAGTATGTATGAAATTGCTATGGTAGGAATTGATGATTGGAATGTTTGACATGCTTTGATATCATGTGGGAATGGTAAAATTTTGGTCTCAATGACCATATATGGCTTATGGCCATCTAGCCAAAAATGGGTATCCAAGGCAAAGATAGTTTATTAATTTTGAATGTAGATGATTAGGTGACAAGAATATGATTTAAGGATTTACAAGTTGAAAAAGGAGATGAACAAAATTTTATCATTAGAAAAGAATTGATTTTCGGCTATAATAATGGAAATAAGTTGAAAGATGGTTTGAAATTTAAAGTATTTCATTTAAGAGAGTTTTTAGTAAAGGCAATGGAAAAAGATTTTTGAAATGTTTTGATTAAATAAAATATAATGTAGATTTTGTGAAAAATGTTAGAAAATATCACTTAGAGGAGATTTGTTAAGAAAACATTGGAATTAAGGTCCATATTTTAAACATGAAAAGTTTCAAAATTAAGCTTAGAGTGTCAAGAAACATTTTACACGATTGAAAAATATTGATAAAACCTTACGCGATTTAAAAATGTGGATTTTTGAGTTACGCAATTTAAAAATGTGGATTTTTGGGTTACGCAATTAAGAAAATATTTAAAAAAATTTACGCAATTGAAAATGACATAAAAATGCTACGCGATTTCGGAAACATAACAAAAATGTTACGCAATTGTGAAAACGTGATAAAATGTTTCACGATTGAGAAAAACAACAATTTGCTGTTGAGCTGAGGTACTGGACCCGAAGGCGTCAATAGACAGTTTAGCCCAGTGATGACTTATTTTCGTAGAAAACCATGTTGTTGATAATTATTGATTCATTGAGTTATTTGATCATACATTGTGAAAATTGTGGGGACTTTGTTTGTTAAGGCTGTATGCCTAGGAGATTGAATTTACACCTTAGTGCGGGTGCAATTTGCATAGTGAAGGTCAATGACTAATCTTGGGGATGGCAGGGTGCAGAATGTCACAAGTGGCCAGTTAGTAGCTCTACTGTGCCATGGTAACTGATGCAAACACATCAACGATCTCGATGAGACACTATGCCTATTCGTGATATGATGTAGAATGTTTTGTATAAGCCACGATGCATACACTGAGAAAGTTGTAGCACTTGATTTGAGGCTGACGATATACGGACATGTCTCCCGATCAATTCTCTCCGATGTTGGTTTTAGCTTCTTATTGTAGGTGTCGGTCCATTGTGCATATGTATAGTCAGTAGATATGTTGTTGGGATATATATATTCATTGAATTGTTTATTAATTGATATCATAACTATACTTGTTGATTCTATATTTGAAAGGCATTATTGTCATTATCGTTTCTTTGTTGCCATGCTGGTATGTGATGTAGGGGATCTCACCTTTTTGTTATATTGTTTTGTCTGTTCTATTCTATGTTTATGTTCTATGAAGATAGTGATGGCGGTGAGGCAGGATCTTCTGGGTTTCGTTAGGGTGCAGTTCCATGGAGGCACCGACGCATGGCGCGTCCATCTGGGCACTGAGCGCATCGAGTATCATAGGGATGTTACCCTATCTTTGAGTAGGACCTGCCATGGGTTTGCTACTTTTTCTTTTCATGCTTTTGTACATCTGGAGTTTTATATGCCTGTCAGGGAGTTATGGGGTGAACCTCATTACACTCCTAGGGAGGATTCTGAGATATTGCCTGCTCGGACTCCCGTCCGTCGCAACTTGCCTTGACTGGGGAATTTTTCTGCTGCGATTTCTGAGAGGGATCTAGTAGAGGACCCCACCCTCCAGGTATTTGGACTTGGACCAGTTTAGGTTTTGTTATAGTAGCTGTAATTACTATGTTTGTATTTTCTATATTTTGTTAAGTTCATGTTATCCACGAAAAGAATTTTACAACCCGTATATTATAATATTAATATATATATAACTTGGGTTTAGTTTTATAATGTTTTAGTCTAAAATGTAATTCCTAAGGAGAGTGTTACAAATATGACACATGATATGATTTGTTAACTTATGTTTTATTATAAAGATGAATACTTATGATAAATGTTTTAAATACCCAGTAATGATAATTAATTTGAATTGGATAAGGAAATGGATTTGATACTGTATGATTTATTGGATAATGCAAATGTTTTCATAAAAGATAATAATTGAACCTCTGTTTTTGGAAGAGAAAGGACCAGTTTTGGCTATTTGCCACCTCTCTAACTTATAAATATACATATATATTGAGTTATAAACAAATAATGAATTTTTTCCCAAAACAACTGGAAATACTACGATGACATGTTTTTTTATAAACTACTAAGAATTCTTTGAATTCTCACTCTCGTATTTTGTATTCCGTATTATTTCTAGGTACCTTGAAAGTACAAGCAAGCAGAAGTGAAGATTTGAGATATGCACAAAGGATTTAGTAGTGGATACCGGAGACGTTTTGTGTAGGTCTTGCCATGGAGGCATATGTTGTAATAGTATGATTACGATTAATGAATTTATATAAAGATCTTTTTGGTTTATGTATATTATTATACCAAAATTAGGCTCATACTTTCTTATACGTTATATTAATTTTCACAAAAAATATTATTAGTATGATGGTGACATCACTAATGCTAGCTACTAAGACATGATCTGTAATACCCCAAAATTTGCTATTTTACAATAAACACAGAATTGTATTATTTTGTAATTTTTATTTTGTAAATTTATTTTGACTATTCTGTGACCGTATTTGATCGTTGAGTGTGATTTGCTCCAGGTCAAAAAAATAATAATTTTTAGAATGGAGAAAATATTTAATGATTTATTTGGAGTCGAGAGATCTTACTAAACCCGAATTCGAGAGATACGTGTCACAATTTTTTAATTTTTAAAAATTATCTGTGAAATAAAAATATACTATATTTTTATTTTACATTTGACAAATACTTATTGACTTTTGAGCAGTATGTTCTGTTCATTGAGTAATAATTTCTGTAACTATTATCCATTTGGATAATAGTCTGTAGAGAAAGTTGTGATGACTTATTTTGTGAACCAATTAGAATATTAGAAGCTTGATAAGAACCAATAGAAAATGGTCAACGAAAATGGCTAGACTAGTTAATTACGTAACTAAATGAAACTAGATAAATTAAACTAAGTTAGCATAAAGCCTATGTAGTAACTAAATGGAACAAACCTAGTTTGCTTTACATTAGGGCTTCACGGTTTTGGGAGGCTCTAGGATCTTCTAGAAATTGTGATGTCACATTCAAGTAACGAGATAGTTAGTAAAGAGACTAAGAAACCTAACTAAGTTAGCTTAATTTGTTTAGGAATCAATTGAATTAGAAACTTGGTTAGCTTTCCATTAAACTCCGTAGTTAAGAAACTTCAAGTATCATCTAGAAACTAGGTGACTCAATTATCTAAACCTATAGAAAACAAGCTTGGAGGCGAAGGCTTTGCATGTTAACCATTGATTCAATCTATGGCTATTAGGAGTCTCACAAAGTGGCTAGGATGAACTTGGACACTCCCTTGGTGTCCAAGGGGGGCTCACAGCCATATAGCCTTACGAAGGCTAAAGGATGGCTTTTAGTTCATTTGATCACATCTCCATCATTTCCATATAGCAAAAAATCACAAATTCTCTCCATCCTCTCTAGAGCACCTCACGGCCAAGCTAGAGAAAATCACCCTCCCATCTTCAATAATTTCCATCAACCTTACTTCTCAAATCTTCTCATCATTCTAAAACTCTTTGTAGTTGGAGCCTTAGCCTAGATCATCCATTTTCGTATACCTTTTTCAAGATCAAGTTCTAAGATCTGAAGGTGAAGATCATGAAAAGCTTCACTATTTGTTACATCTTCATATTCTAGGACCATGTTTTGATCTATGGTCTTCTTATTCAAGCTTTAGAAGCTAATAAACTTGTGTTTGTTTTTATGTTTAAGAAGCTCTTGGTGATGAAGGACTAGTACAAGAAGCAAAGCAAGGAGCTTTGGAGGCTTCACCACAAGGTAAGAGGGAGATTAACCTCATCAACCACTCAGGGTGGTGAGGGACAAATTCTTGATGGTGAAGAATCCATGTGAGGATTATTCACCATATTGTATAAAGTTGTTGTTTGTGCTTGTTTGTTTGAGTTTTTATGATTTATGCTTATTTATGGTATATGTTTTTAAAGCTTTGACATTTTGCATGAATTTGTGATAATATGAGTTGTTATGAATATGTATATGTATGTTGTGATTTTTGATGAAAAGGAAAGGAAAAAAATTTGGTTCCAAAGACCATTGAGGCATTCAGCCTCCACCCCAAAATGGGCGTTTTCAAGCACAAAGTATTTTATAAGTGGTGAAACTAAGGAAAGGAAATAAAATGAATAAATATTTTGGTCCCAATGACCATGTACCTTACGGCCAAGAAGGCTTAAATGGAGTAGTTTTGTGTAAAAATGTGATTTATTACTGGTAACTTAGTTGATTAGGTGCAAGAAAATTAATACAAGGACTTAAGAAATAAAAATAGAAATAAAACAATTGAATATTTGAAAAAGGGAGATTTTAACCATGAAGGGAAAAGTGAGGTTGAAATTGTTTGAACCTCAAAATATTTTATAAAGATGAATTTTAATAGTAGATTTAATCTATGAATGAGAAATAAATTGGTGACTTGAAGTTTGCTAACGTATAGCTCACCTTTTGGGTTTTTGGAGCGCGTTAGGAAATTTTAAGTTAGAACGATTGATTTAAATCAATGAAAAGGCAATTTTATGTGAGATAGTGGAAAATTTACGAAAAGGATTTCTTAAATGAGAAAATGTGAAAAAAAATGAAGTTAGAAGTTGTATTAATGTTTGAAAAATCCAAAATGATGTTTAGAATATTGAAAAATACTTTATGAAGTTGAAAAAATGATGAAAAATGCTTTACGCGACTTAAAAATGTGATTTTTAAGTTACGCAATTTCAAAAATGTTAAAAAATCGCTACGCGATTTGGAAAACATGTAAATATTATTACCCTATTTGAAAACGCGACAGAAATGTTGCACGGTTGTGAAAATGCAGTAAAATGACTATGCGATTGAAAATGCAGTAGACTTACAGTTGGGTCAATGTGTAGGACCCATATATGTGAAATTATAGTTTGGGCCTGTAATTGGTCTGTGTGCATTAAACATGCATTGTAAAAGTCCAATGGACTATGTTAAGGCTAATGGCCTAGGAGAGAATTACACCTTGTGCAGGTGCGATATGCATAGTGTAGGTCACTTGTTGACCTTGGGGCATCGGGGTACGGGTTTTCCATAATAGGCAGTTGGTAGCTCTATTGTACCATGGATCAGACCGATGTAACGTACTAACGATCCGGACCGAGACACTATTCTTAATCAAGATCTGGTATAGACTGTCGTGTTAATGCTAGATATGCAAAAATGATGAAATTATAGCACTTGGTCTGAAGTAGTTGTGATACCAATATATCTTCTAGATCAATCTCTTCGACCTATGTTTTAGCTCCATGGAGTAGGAATTGAATCATTGTGCAGGTGCATATTCTGTCTACATTTTATTGTGACATTGATAACTGTTATTAATTATTTGTTTGATAACTGTTATTAATTATCTGATGTTTGATGTCATGACTATACTGAATATATTTTGTATATGTATGATGTACTGTCTTTGCTGTCTCTATGCTACCATGTTAGTATTGATGTCGGGGATCTCACCTCTTTGTTGTGTTGTACTCTTTTATTTTATGTTTGGTAAAGACATTGAAGAAGAAGAGGAAGCAGCAGGATCACCTCCTTTCGTTTCTGTTGATTGATTTGGTACGACGACGTCGAGTTTTCTTGGGTACATGAGGCTATAGTTTCGAGGGGGTTCGGAGGCTTGGCGTGTTCACTTAGATAGAGAGTGTATTATCTATATGAGAGATCTGTCTGTTTCCCTAAGTAGGGTTTATCATGGGAACCCTTACTTTCCTGTCAATATTTATGTACATTTGGAGTTTCCGTTATCTATTAGACAGTATTAGGGTGGTTGCTACCATACCCTTAGCGAGATTAGCATTGTGTCGTCTGCTCGAACACCTATCCGTAGGACTACGTGTCATCCAGGATTCTTATCTTCCGAGGATCAATCGGAGGATCTGTCGGAGGGTTAGAACTTTTAGTTATGCACTTGGGCTAGTGTGTAGTTTATTTTGAGTCAAACAGTTTATAGTTCTGTCTAACAGTGTGCACTTATATGTATCTTTAGAAACAAAACTATATGTATAATTATGGTGTGTTATATTCAGTAATTGTATTTCATGTTATGTCTTATTTATTTAATTATGTTATCCACAAAAAGAAAAAAATTACAACTCTTACTATTATATTAATAAATGATTTATAACTTGGAAAATGTTTTATTATAAGTATTAATAAATGTGACATCCTATGGAGGGTGTTACATGATCCTAGGCATGTCATTAGTACTAATATTAGGTTGTTACACTATTTTCCTTTCCATGATAATTGCAGCACATGATTCACTCATAGAGTAGAGATACAGATGCAGATATAGTACTTAGATACTCTTTCTTTCGACCATTGCCATGTATTTATATTTATGCAGTGGTTTATACATAATTTGTATATATGCCTATGAAGACTTAATATGTATCTCTTTGATACTGATGTAGAAGATTGATGTACTGGATTATACAGGTTACTAATGCTAGTGTGATTGATACTTGCTATGTATATATTTGTGTATTACAAGTATATGTTTGTTGTAACACCCCAAAATTAATACTCTAAGTATATCCGAATTACACATAAGTATTTAGATTTAGGCACGTCACAACTAAACTATTATTTTCCTTGATAATTAATTATATTGATTCTATTTCTTATTTGAGCCTTGTGAGGGATAATAATATTTCCTAATATAAACATACACCTAAAATACCCAATTGTGTACTTGATGTAACGTCCTAATACTAGTACTAGTGACATATATGGAATTAAGCATTAGTAATTAGAATTAGAATATAAATTTATAAGATATACAAAAATATGAGCCCATTGTGGGTGAAATAATATACATATAATGAAATGGTCACTATACAGAAGCATACATCATTGTACAATAATTACATAATATGTCTCCAAGGTAGTAAATATATATACAATCAGGATCTAATCTAGTAGAAAGGGAGTATCTCAACCTTAATCGACCATATCACTATCTCAAGTAGGGAGGGAGGATCTCAACCTCAACCTCAACCTACTATATCACAATCTCAAGTAGGGAGGGAGAATATCAATCTCAACCTACTATATCACAATCTCAAGTAGGGAGGAAGAATCTCAACCTCAACCTTCTATGTCACAATCATGTTTCAGATGAATACAAATGCTACACTATTACTCATCAATGATATAAAAGCATACTTATGTTAATTCACCACCATTGGGTACACAAAGGCTGTAACACCCCAAATTTCCTAAATAGTTGACAGTAATTTTGACAGTTAACAAAATTCTACTGTTTAGTGATTTCTGTGTACTGTAAAATTATTTTGAGTATTCCGTCAGCGTATTTGATCGTTTTGAGTGATTTACTCCGTGTCAAGAAAATAATAATTTTTGGACCGGGGAAAATCTTTAAGTATTTATTTCTTTTGACTGTTAATTATTTTTAACAATCTGACTTGATTTTCATACATTTTCTAATAATTGTGATTTCTGTGGATGATTATAAATTTTTATATTTCTCTGATTGTTTTTGGGCTATTTGTGGGCCCAGGTGGCCTTACGTGGGCCCAAGTGGGTCCCGCAAAGTGAAAATTTTTTTACGCATAGAAAAATTCTGTACTGTTTAGACGGAGATAGGGGATCTTACTATACTTGAATCCGGAAACAGTTTTTAGAAAATTTCTTGTACTGTGTTTTGTACTGTATTTAATTATTGGGCGATAAAAATACAGTAAATATATTCTTTCGTGGGGTTATAGCTGATAAAAATAGAAATTATACTGCTTAAGTCAACAATAGTGGTTATGATAACTTTTGACGGACCAATAGGAAGCAAGTCTAATATTGAAGACTTTGATATCAACCGTCGATTTAATCAACGATGTAGGATTAGTCTAAGAAAATGGCTATGACCATTTATAACCATTGGATTTAGAATTAGATCAAGGGTGGAGATTTGGTCTTACAAAGTGGCTAGGACCATTTGTGACCGTTGGATTCAGATTAAATCAACGGTGGAGATGGATCATTTATAACCATTAGATTTGGATTTAATCAATGGTGGAGATTTGGTCTTCTAAAATGGCTATGACTAATTATGACCCTTGGATTAAAAGTAAGAAGGAGCAATCTTGACCCTTCATTTTTGGAGATGCATCTAATGGCTAGGATTTCAAGGAAGAAAGATCTAATGACCTAGATTAAGTCTTCTAATCAAAAGTCTATCTTAATCCTAACCATTGATCTAATCAATGGCCTAAATGGCTCTAAATGGTGGCTAGAAAAGATGACAACTTTATTGAATGCTTAATGCATGGGGGGGGGACGGTTTTGTGCTTGTTTTAGGAGTTAAAGAAAAGTTTGAAGACCATTATTAGTGGTCTTGGTCTTTATGAATCATTATTGATTCATTTTGCACTCTTAGGAGAATGCATGGAGAGGGGGACGGTTTTGGTGCATGCTTAAGGGCTTAGATAGCTTTCAAGACCATTATTAGTTGTCTTGGTCACTTATTGATCATTCTTGATCATTTCCTTCAAGCAAGCTCTTAGAAAAATTTCTCTTCTTCTCTTCCAAGCTAGCTCACGGCCATGACCCTCAAATCTACCCTCCATCACTCAAAAATTTCATACAACCTAGTTTCTTGAATCCTTACCTTATTCTAAGAACATCTCTAGTTGTGAGTTTTCACAAAATCATTCATCTTGAGCTTCAAATCCAAGCTTCAAGTTTCTATCAAAAAGGGTAAAGTTCATATTTCTTCACCCAATCTTTTAGTTTTGATTTTCTAAGCCATGCTTGAATCATGGTTTACCTATTCTTTTACTTGTTATTGATTTTAAGATTCGTTTATGATTTTTAGGGATTTTTCCAAGGAGCTCTACGAAATTGGTGGAAGGAAAACTAAGTGTTTTCACTTCATTCTTTACCTTAACCAAGTCTAAGAAGACTTTCTTTCACAAAAATCAAAAACTCTAACCTTGTTCTTCAAGAGGAATTTCGGCCATACCACCTAAAATCACCATCCAATCTCTTTTAATTTCATCCAACCATAGATCTTGAATCTACATGATATTCTAAGCAACTTTCATGTTGGAGACTTTCTCTAAATCATTCATCTTCAACCTTGTTTTTCAAGCTAAAGATTGAAGCTTTATTGATGAAGTTTATTAATCTTCACTTTTCTTTTGATTTTGAAGGTTCTAAGCCATGTTTGATCCATGGTTTATCTTGTTCAAGCTTGATTTACTAATAAATATATGTTTTGTTTTGTATTTGAGAAGCCCTTGGTGGTGAAGGACTTGGAAAAAGAACCAAAACAAGGAGCTTTTGAGGATCTTCAAGAGGTAAGAGGGAGATTCATCTCACCAACCAAGTATGGTGGTGAGAGATGGTTTGTGTATTTGATGGATGGTGAATCCATGTGAGGATTCATATCCATGGTCATGTAATAATTTGTGGGTGTTTATATGCTTTGATTATTTGCCTATGCTTGGTATGATTTACATGATTTATTGCTTTGATTATGGCATGCTTGTGATATATATTTGAATATGTATGTGTATGCCATGATTTGATGATGGAAAGGAAATTGATTTTTGGCTCCAAAGACCAAGAGGAATTTCGGCCAAGACACCTCAAAATAGGTGTTCATAAATTAATATTTTCATGAATGATAAAATTGGATGATTAGAAAAGCAAGAAAAATAAACAAAGGATTTGTTTTTCAAGAAGTATTGTTCACAGTTTTAAGAGGGATTTTTATTGATTTATTTTGTGTAAAGTTTCTAAGCATTTTACTAAACAAGAGTTTTAAATGAAAAGAGCAATAAGTTGATGATTTTAAGGATTTGCAAAGAAAGTGAAAAATGAAAATGAACAAATGATTTGATTTCAAAGACCAAGTGCTCATGGTTTTGTTAAGGAATTTTTAATGGTTTTGTTTGTGTAAAACCATATTGACTTAGAAGGAAAAATATTTGATGGTTTAAATAATCAAGTACCACGGTTTTGAAGGCTTATGAATGCCTTGATTTTGTGAAACAAAGTGATTTTCAAGTGGAAATATAATTGATTTGGTATAAGAAATTTGGAAAGGGAATCAGAGTGTTTTATCACTGGAGAAATGAAATTTTCATATGGGAATGGAAAAGAGAGGTTGAAAGTGTTTGAACCTCAATTTATTTTAAAGAGAATTGATTTGAGAAAAATGAAGAATATAATAGCGATTTGACATTTTCTAACGTGTAACTCATCCTTTGGGTCTTGGAGAGCGTTGGTAATTTTTAAAGTGAGAAACATCGATTTAATTCAATGGAATTGTGAATTTATGGAATTTGTTGCAAAAAGGATTTTCTTGAGTAAGAAAATGTGGGAAATAATGTGAGTAGTCATATTATTTTGAGAAATGTTGAAATGGAAATTTTTGAAGGTTGAGAAATATTTTTCGTAATGGAATTATGGTGAAAAATGATTTACGTAACTTAAAAACGGGATTTTTAAGCTACGCGATTTGAAAAACGTTTAAATATTTCCACGCGATTTGAAAAACATTGAAATATTTGTACACAATTTGGAAAGCGTTTAAATATTTTTACACTTTTGAGATATTGTTGAAAAATCGCTACGCGATTTAAAAATGATGGAATATTTTTACGTGATTGAGAAAATGTTGAAAAATCACTACGTGATTTGAACATGCAACGGAAATGTTGTAAAATTTTGAAAACATAACAGAAATGTTGCGCGATTGTGAAAACACGACGAAAGTGTTTTGTGACTATGAAAACGCGATAATATGATTTCGCTGTTGAAAATACAATATAATTACTATTGGGCCAGTGTGTGAACCCTGATTATGGATTATGAAATTAAACTGAGAATGGGCCAATGTTTGGACCCTGAATATGAAAGTGTGAATTTTGCCTATGATTGGCATTGGTGCATTGAACATGCATTGAAAAGATATGCATTGAGGCATATGATAATTTTGAATTGAACAAAAATTGATAGCTGATGCTATTGGGACCCTTGTGGTTGAAGAGGGAATGTGAATTGATAGTGAGGTCTATGATGGATCTTGGGGTGTGTCAAGGCGCGACGGTCGACCAATGGATATCTGTCTGTGGGCTACGGCTAAACCATATGCCACTTAGCGATGCAGTCCGTTGCAACGCATTGACGATACCCGACAAGAACACAATTCTTTTCGAAAGCTGGACATTTGTCTGTGGGCTAAGGCTGGGCATTGTCTGTGGGCTAATCTAGAAGATTGTCTTTAGGCTTAGGCTGATAATTAACAGAGCATTCTTCTCGAAATTATGAAAACCTCCATGGAGTAGGACATTGAGTCTACATGCATAACATATGCATAAATCTGAGTATCTATATTTGCATGATATAATAATTGAGGAATATTGGATGATGATGATGATAATCATGTTGATGGCATTATTGTGATTATTGTGTGATGATAATAATGTTGATGACATGATGATGATAATTGATTAATGTTGAGTGCATTATTGGAATTATGGTATGATATATCTGTATGATATGCTGGTTGTGTTATCTCTATACTACCATGTTGGTATTGACGTAGGTGATCTCACCTCTTTGTTATATTGTGTTGTTGTGCTTGTATTGGTAAAAATTATATAATAGATGGAACGAGTTGTCTTAGACATATGAGTGATAAATACTCTGAGATCAGAGACAACATCAGAGAATGACCATTTCAGATTCGATAGTGTGAAGGGTTGACAAGGAACAGATGTCTGATGCATCAAGATGGATACAAGAAGAAATAAGTATGTTAAGTTTTCTCGTTAGTGTTGTACCGTGCTAGTAAGTAGGACCCGTCATGGGGTTTGCTACTATTAAAAAGAGAGTCTATTAGTTTTATATTTCTCTTTAAATTGTTAAACATTAATTGGTGTCAATATTGTATATTAAATATATTTTCAGTAATACTTATGGATTTTCAGTAAGTTTATGTTTCCGTCTTCAGCAAGAAAAGAAATTTTGAAACCCATGTTTTATAACTCAAACCTTTTATGAAATCATTTTCAGATTGGGAGTTGGTAGTCAGAAATGTGATGCCCTAAGAAGGGTGTTACAAAAGCCTACTCTTTTTCTTACATGCTAGGTGACTATTCCACTCATGAAACATCCCCAATAGCGTCTTAATTTGTACTAAAAAGCATGCAAAAAAGGATCCTAACAAGTAGGGAACTCAAGTTTCTCAAAATGAAAAACACAAAGCATTTTGTACTTGGGCGCTTAAGCACTTACTTTTCCAGCACTTAGGTGCCCCATGATAGCAAACTCTTGCAGTTTTATCTATCACTGGGCGCTTAGGCACCCAGAACTTGAGCGCTTAATCACTCATTATTAGGTGTCTCTATCACTAACCTATTAAGCAGTCAATTTCTGGGAGCTTAAGCGCCTAGTGGCAGAATGCCCAAAATCAGTTCCTCTGAGCTGTTAACCAATTCTTATTATCTTTACTTCAATCCAAAGGGGTTTTCACACAAAATCATGCCTCCAAAATGTAACACCCAAAAATTCACAATTTTACAGTAATGACAGAATTGTACTGTTTTGTGATTTCTGTATGTTGTAAATTTATTTTGACTATTCTATGATCGTATTTGATAGTTGTGTGTGATTTGCTCTGTGTTAGGAAAATAATAATTTTTTAACTGGGGAAAATCTTTACGGATTTATTCGGTGCTAGAGGATCTTACTAAAGCTGAATCCGAGAGATACATATCATAATCTTTTAATTTTTAGAAATTATTTGTGAAACAAAAATATACTGTATTTTTATATTACAGTGGACAAATACTTACTGACTTGTGAGCAGTATGTTCTGTTCATTGAGTAATAATTTTTGTAACTATTATCCATTTGGATAATAGTTTGTAGAGAAAGTTGTGATGGCTTATTTTGTGAACCAATCAGAATATTAGAAGCTTGATAAGAACCAACAGAAAATGGTCAACGAAAATGGCTAGACAAGTTAACTATGTAACTAAATGAAACTAGATAAATTAAACCAAGTTAGCATAAAGCATATGCAGTAATTACATGGAACAAACCTAGTTTGCTTTCCATTAGGGCTTCACGATTTTGGGATGCTCTAGGAGCTTCTAGAAACTTGTGATGTCACATTCAAGTAATTAGATAGTTAGTAAAGAAACTAAGAAACCTAACTAAGTTAGCTTAATTTGGTTAGGAATCAATTGAATTAGAAACTTGGTTAGCTTTCCATTGAACTCCATAGTTAGGAAACTTCAAGTATCATCTAGAAACTGGGTGACTCGATTATCTAAACCTATAGAAAACAAGCTTGGAGGTGAAGGCTTTGCATATTAACCATTGATTCAATCTATGGCTATTAGGAGTCTCACAAAGTGGCTAGGATGAACTTGGACACTCCCTTGGTGTCCAAGGGGGGCGTCATGGCCATATAGCCTTAGGAAGGCTAAAGGATGGCTTTTAGTTCATTTGATCATATCTCCATCATTTCCATATAGCAAAAATTCATAAATTCTCTCCATCCTCTCTAGAGCACCTCATGGCCAAGCTAGAGAAAATCACCCTCCCATCTTCAATAATTTCCATCAACCTTACTTCTCAAATCTTCTCATCATTCCAAGACTCTTTGTAGTTGGAGCCTTAGCCTAGATCATCCATTTTCATATACTTTCTTCAAGATCAAGTTCTAAGATCTTAAGGTGAAGATCATGAAAAGCTTCACCATTTGTTACATCTTCATATTCTAGGACCATGTTTTGATCCATGGTCTTCTTATTCAAGCTTTAGTTGCTAATAAACTTGTGTTTGTTTTTATGTTTAAGAAGCTCTTGGTGGTGAAGGACTAGTACAAGAAGTAATGCAAGGAGCTTTGGAGGCTTCACCACAAGGTAAGAGGAAGATTAACCTCATCAACCACTCATGGTGGTGAGGGACAAATTCTTGATGGTGAAGAATCCATGTGAGAATTATTCACCATGTTGTATAAAGTTGTTGTTTGTGCTTGTTTGTTTATGAGTTTTTATGATTTATGCTTATTTATGGTATGTTTTTTTAAAGCTTTGCTATTTAGCATGAATTTGTGAAAATATGAATTGTTATGAATATGTATATATATATTGTGATTTTTGATGAAAAGGAAAGGAAAAATTTTAGTTCAAAAGACCATTGGGGCATTCGGCCTCCACCCCAAAATGGGTGTTTTCAAGCACAAAATATTTTATTAGTGAAACTAAGGAAAGAAAATAAAATGAATAAATATTTTGGTCCCAATGACCATGTACCTCATAGCCAAGAAGGCTTAAATAGAGTAGTTTTTTGTAAAAATGTGATTTATTACTGGTAACTTAGTTGATTAGATGCAAGAAAATTAATACAAGAACTTAAGAAATAAAAATAGAAATAAAACAATTGATTATTTGAAAAAGGGAGATTTCAACCATGAAGGGAAAAGTGAGGTTGAAATTGTTTGAACCTCAAAATATTTTATAAAGATGAATTTTAATAGTAGATTTAATGTATGAATGAGAAATAAATTGGTGATTTGAAGTTTGCTAATGTATAGCTCACACCCATTGGGTTTTTGGAGCGCGTTAGGAAATTTTAATCTAGAACGATTGATTTAAATCAATGAAAAGACAATTTTATGTGAGATAGTGGAAAATTTACAAAAAGAATTTCTTAAATGAGAAAATGTGAAAAAAATGAAGTTAGAAGTTGTATTAATGTTTGAAAAATCCAAAATGATGTTTAGAATTTTGAAAAATATTTTACGAAGTTGAAAAATGATGAAAAATGCTTTACGCGACTTAAAAATGTGATTTTTAAGCTACGCGATTTCAAAAACATTGAAAAATCACCACACGATTTGAAAATGCAGTAGAATTACTGTTGCCCGATTTGAAAACGTGTAAATATTATTATACGATTTGAAAATGAGACAGATATGTTGCACGGTTGTGAAAATACGGTAAAATGACTACACGATTAAAAATGCAGTAGAATTACTATTGGGTCAATGTGTGGGACCCATATATGTGAAATTATGGTTTGGGCCTATAATTGGTCTGTGTGCATTAAACATGCATTGTAAAAGTCCAATGGACTATGTTAAGGCCAATGGCCTAGGAGAGAATTACACCTTGCGTGGGTGCGATATGCATAGTATAGGTCACTTGTTGACCATGGGGGCGTCGGGGTGCGAGTTTTCCATGATAGGCAGTTGGTAGCTCTACTGTACCGTGGATCAGACCGATGCAACGCACCAACGATCCGTATCGAGATACTATTCTTAATCAAGATATGGTGTAGACTGTCGTGTATAATGCTAGATGTGCAAAAATGATGAAATTATTGCACTTGGCCTGAAGCAGTTGTGATACCGATAGATTTTCTAGATAAATCTCTCCAACCTGTGTTTTAGCTCCATGGAGTAGGAATTGAATCATTGTGCATGTGCATAGTCTGTCTACATTTTATTGTGACATTGATAACTATTATTAATTATCTATTTGATAACTGTTATTAATTATCTGATGTTTAATGCCATGATTATACTGAATATATTTTATATCTGTATGATGTACTGTCTATGCTGTCTCCATGCTACCATGTTAGTATTGATATAGGGGATCTCACCTCTTTATTATATTGTACTATTTTATTTTGTGTTTGGTAAAGACGTTGAAGAAGAAGAGGAAGCGGTAGAATCACCTCCTTTCGTTTCTGTTGATTAATTTGGTATGGCGATGCCAAGTTTTCTTGGGTACATAAAGCTACATTCCGAGAGGGGTTCGGAGGCTTGGCCTGTCCACTTAGATAGAGAGTGTATTATTTACATGGGAGATCTGACTATTTTCCTAAGTATGGTTTATCATGGGAACCCTTACTTTGATGTCAATATTTATGTACATTTGGAGTTTCCATTATCTATTAGACAGTATTGGGGTGGTTGCTACTATACCCCTAGCGAGATTAGTATTGTATCGTCTACCCTGACACCTATTCGTAGGACTACGCGTCATCCAGGATTCCTATCTTCTAAGGATCTATCTGAGGATATGTCGAAGGGTTAGAACTTTTGGTTATGCACTTGGGCTAGTCTGTAGTTTATTTTGAGTCAAACACTTTATAGTTCTGTTTAACAGTGCGTACTTATATGTATCTTTAGAAACAAAATTATATGTATAATTATGGTGTGTTATATTCGGTAATTGTATTTCATGTTACGTCTTATTTATTTAATTATGTTATCCGCAAAAAGAAAAATTTTACAACTCGTACTATTATATTAATAAATGATTTATAACTTGAGAAATATTTTATTGTAAGTATTAATAAATGTGACATCCTACGGAGGGTGTTACATTAGTTGGTATCAGAGCCCAAGTTAGAATCTTTTAGGTTTGTGGTTAGGTCTGTCTTGTTTATGTTATGTGATTCTCTATATTTGGTTTCCGAAAAGAAACAATATTGTTTGAAGTGATTGTGCTTGACTTTTGTTGTGTATTATTTAGTTTGATTTCCGAGAATTACGATGGCTGGACGAGGAAGAGGGCGTATAAATACTCGAGGTGGATGTATGAATGTTGAAGATGACAATCAAGGCATGGCTGCAGTTGTGGCAGCAATGCAAAGGACGACAAATGTTATCGTGCAATAAAGTTAAAGGGCAAATGAGGAAACTCATAATTTGCCAGTGTTTTATAGAAATAATCTGCCACAGTTCAATGGAGAATTTGACCCAGAGAAAACTAATCTTCAGATCAAAGAACTAGAGAAAATATTTGATGGTATGTGTTGCGCTGATGAAAGGAAGGTCACTTATGCGATCTTTGTGCTGGTTGGTGATGGCAAAGATTGGTGGGCAGGAGCCCAAAGGCTAATAGAAGCTGAAGGTAGAATTGTAACATGGAAACTTTTTCAGCAAAGATTTCTAGGAAAGTATTTCTTAGCTAGTGTTAGACATGCTAAGGAGATGAAATTCCTTAGCTCGTGACAAGGGGTGATGTCAGTAAGTGAGTATGCTGCGAAGTTCGAAAGCTTGTCTAAGTTTTCAAGATATTTTCAGATGCAACCAGATGAAGAATGGAAGTGTAGGAAGTTTGAAGAGGGGTTGAGACACGACATAAAGCAGGCAGTAGTACCCTTGGGAATCGATCAGTTCCCAACGCTATTAGATAAATGCTGTAGAATTGAGGAGATAGATCATCATTGTGATGTGAGGAACCGAAACTTTGGACCTACTCAGTTCCAAATAAGAAAAGGTAGCGGTGGCAACCATTATCAACAGAAATCGTATACTAGACCATCAGGGAGTCAGATTCAACAACAACCTTATGGGAGAGGTTCTGGTGGTAATAATATTAGTCAAGCGGGGACTTCTACATCTAAATGTTTTAAGTGTGGAAAAGACCACTTGACTAAAGACTGCACACATAATGGAATCATATGCTTCAGATGTGGGAAGCCTGGACATCTCTCAACAGGCTGTAATCAACTGAAGGTGGAATCCTCTGTGGGAAATGTCCGTACTACTAGACCACAGGCAGGTGGTCGTGTGTATACTATGAGCGGGGAGGAAGCCTCGAAGTCAGAGGATCTAATTATGGAGGAGTGTGCCACTGAAGGTAATCCTTTAACCATATTATATGATTTGGGAGCAATCCACTCTTTCATTACCTATGATTGTGTGGAACGTTTGGGATTATCTGTGACTACATTGCCTTTTGATTTAAGTGTTGCTACTCCTACTGATAAGCCTGCGATTATTGCAAAAGTTTGTTTGAATTGCCCTGTTTGTGTTAGGGATAGAATCTTTCATGTTGACTTGATATGTTTGCCTTTTTCCAAGATTAATGTAATCTTAGGAATGCATTGGTTATCTTCTAACCAGATCCTGATAGACTGTTCCAATAAGACATTAGTTTTTCATAAGGCTAAGGATTCTAGATTCCTAACGGCCAGTCAAGTCAAAGCTTGTTTGAAGGAAAGAGCTTAAGGATACTTATTGTTGTCTTCTTTGGAAGTATAAAGCGAAGAAGTTGTGAAAGATATTTTCTTAGTCAATGAATTTCCTGAAGTCTTTCCTGATGATATACCTGTATTACCACTGGTTAGAGAGATAGAGTTTGCTATTGACCTAGTACCAGGAGCTGGACCTATATCTATGGCGCCCTACAGGATGTCACCGTTAGAGTTGGCAGAGCTTAAGAAATAGTATGAGGAATTATTAAAGAAGCAATTCGTGAGACCTAGTGTGTCACCATAGGGAGCCCCAATGTTGCTGGTTAAGAAGAAGGACGGGACTTCTCGTCTATATGTAGACTACCGGCAGTTGAACAAGATTACGATTAAGAATAAATATCCTCTTCCAAGGTTAAAAGATCTGATGGATCAACTGTGAGGAGTAGCAGTATTTTCCAAAATTGACTTACGTTTTGGTTATCACAAGATTCATGTGAAGGTGGAGGATATTCCCAAGATCGCATTCCAAACGCGTTATGGGCATTACGAGTATCAAGTGATGTTGTTCGGTGTGACGAATACACCTGCCATATTCATGGATTTCATGAATAGGATTTCGTGTTCTTTCTTGGACAAATTTGTTATTGTCTTTATTGATGACATTCTAATCTACTTTCGAAGTCAAGAGGAACATGCTGAACATCTTAGAGTGGTTCTCCAGATTTTGAAGGAGAATAAGTTATATGCAAAGTTGTCCAAATGTGAATTTTGGTTGAGTGAAGTTCAGTTTTTGGGGCACGTGATATTGGAGGAAAAAATTGAGGTTGATGCGTCAAAAGTGGAATTGAGGTTGATACGTCAAAAGCGGAGACAATTCTTGAATGGGAAAGGCCGAAGACTGTATCGGAGATCCATAGTTTCATCATATTAGTCGATTACTATCGACGGTTTATTGAGGGGTTTTCCAAGATAGTGGGACCTCTTACCCAACTTACACGGAAGAATCAACCTTTCGTATGGATTGATACATGCAAAGAAAGTTTTCAAGAGTTAAAAAGATGATTGACTACTTTACCGGTATTGATTCTACCTGATCCTGATGAACCTTTTGAAGTATATTGCGATGCTTCATACCAAGGATTGGGTTGTGTACTTATACAAAATCGGAAGGTTGTAGCATATGCTTCAAGATAGTTAAAGGTACATGAGAGGAATTATCCCACTCACGATTTGGAGTTGGTAGCTGTGGTGTTTGCATTGAATGTGTGGAGACATTTTCTATGTGGAGCAACTTTCAATGTCTTTAGTGATCATAAAAGCTTAAAAGTATATGTTCGACCAAAAAGAGTAGAACATGAGGCAGAGGCGTTGGCTAGAATTTTTGAAGGACTACGATTTTCAGTTACAGTATCATCCCAGGAAGGCAAATGTCGTAGCGAATGCTTTAAGTAGAAAAATGCTTAGTGCTTCTGTTATGATGATCAAGGAGAGCAAATTGATAGAGGAGTTTCGTGATATGCGTTTGTCTATGAAGTTAATGCCAGGAAGGATGTGTTTGAACATGATCATTATCTCAAATAGTTTGGTAAAGGAAATCTTAGAGAGATAAAAGGATGATCAATATTTGCAAGAAGTGAAGGAAGCAATGAAACAAGGCGCAATGTTGGAATTTAAAGAAGGAACAAATGGAATTTTAAAATTTAAAGGAAGGATTTGTGTGCCCAACGATCAAGAACTTAGGAGAATAATTTTGGATAAAGCTCATAGGAGTAAACTAAGTATGCATCCCGGAGCCACAAAAATTTATCAAGACTTGAAGCAACTATATTGGTGGTAGGGAATGAAGAAAGACGTCGCTGAATATGTATCATCCTGCTTAGTCTGTCGGAAGGCTAAGGTTGAACATCAAAGACCTTCTGGGATGTTGCAACCTTTGTCTATTCCTGAATGGAAATGGATCGATATAGTAATGGACTTTGTGACTGGACTATTAAAGACTCGAAGGGGTCATGATTCTATTTGGGTAGTTATTGATCGACTTACGAAATTATTCGGAGTCGGGCAATCTTACTAAACTCGAATCCAAGAGATACGTGTCACAATCTTTTAATTTTTAGAAATTATTTGTGAAATAAAAATATACTATATTTTTATTTTACAGTGGACAAATACTTACTAACTTGTGAGCAGTATGTTCTGTTCATTGAGTAATAATTGTTGTAACTATTGTCCATTTGGATAATAGTCTGTAGACAAAGTTGTGATAGCTTATTTTGTGAACCACTCAGAATATTAGAAGCTTGATAAGAACCAATAGTAAATGGTCAACAAAAATGGCTAGACTAGTTAACTACGTAACTAAATGAAACTAGATAAATTAAACTAAGTTAGCATAAAGCCTATGTAGTAATTAAATGGAACAAACTTAGTTTCCATTCCATTAGGGCTTCACGGTTTTGGGAGGCTCTAGAAGCTTCTAGAAACTTGTGATGTCACATTCAAGTAACTAGATAGTTAGTAAAGAAACTAAGAAACCTAACTAAGTTAGCTTAATTTGGTTATGAATCAATTAAATAAGAAACTTGGTTATCTTTCCATTGAACTCCATAGTTAGTAAACTTCAAGTATCATCTAGAAACTAGGAGACTCAGTTATCTAAACCTATAGAAAATAAGCTTGGCAGTGAAGGCTTTGCATATTAACCATTGATTCAATCTATGGCTATTAGGAGTCTCACAAAGTGGCTCTAAGGGGGGGCTCATGGCCATATAGCCTTAGGAAGGCTAAAGGATGGCTTTTAGTTCATTTGATCATATCTCCATCATTTCCATATAGCAAAAATTTACAAATTCTCTCCACTCTCTCTAGAACACCTCACGACCATGCTAGAGAAAATCACCCTCTCTTCTTTAATAATTTCCATCAACCTTACGTCTCACATCTTCTCATCATTCTAAGACTCTTTGTAGTTGGAGCCTTAGCCTAGGTCATCCATTTTCATATACTTTCTTCAAGATCAAGTTCTAAGATTTTAAGGTGAAGGTTATGGAAACTTCACTATTTATTTCATCTTCATGCTCTAGGCCATGTTTTGATCCATGGTCTTTCTATTCAAGCTTTGGATGCTAATAAACTTGTGTTTATTTTTATGTTCAAGAAGCTCTTGGTGGTGAAGGACTAGTACAAGAAGCAAAGTAAGGAGCTTTGGAGGCTTCACCACAAGGTAAGAGGGAGATTAATCTCATCAATCACTCATGGTGGTGAGGGACGAATTCTTGATGGTGAAGAATCCATGTGAGGATTATTCACCATGTTGTATAAAGTTGTTGTTTGTGCTTGTTTGTTTATGAGTTTTATGATTTATGCTTATTTATGGTATGTGTTTTTAAGGCATTGATATTTTGCATGAATTTGTGATAATATGAATTGTTATGAATATGTATATGTATATTGTGATTTTTGATGAAAAGGAAAGGAAAAATTTTGGTCCCAAAGACCGTTGAGGCATTCGGCCTCCATCCCAAAATGGGTGTTTTCAAGAACAAAATATTTTATAAGTTGTGAAACTAAGGAAAAGAAATAAAATGAATAAATATTTTGGTCCTAATGACCATGTACCTCACAGCCAAGAAGGCTTAAATGGAGTAATTTTGTGTAAAAATGTGATTTATTACTAGTAACTTAGTTGATTAGGTGCAAGGAAATTAATACAAGGACTTAAGAAATAAAAATAGAAATAAAACAATTGGTTACTTGAAAAAGGGAGATTTCGACCATGAAGGGAAAAGTGAGGTTGAAATTGTTCGAATCTCAACATATTTTATAAAGATGAATTTTAATAGTAGATTTAATCTTTGAATGAGAAATAAATTGGTGACTTGAAGTTTGCTAACGTATAGCTCACCCTTTGGTTTTTTGGAGCGCGTTAGGAAATTTTAAGCTAGAACAATTGATTTAAATCAATGAAAAAGCAATTTTATATGAGATAGTGGAAAATTTACGAAAAGGATTTCTTAAATGAGAAAATATGAAAAAAAATGAAGTTAGAAGTTGTATTGATGTTTGAAAAATCCAAAATGATGTTTAGAATATTGAAAAATATTTTATGGAGTTGAAAAATATTTCTCTAGATGCTTTTCTTTGTGACTCAACTTGGTTGAACCAATTAGAACAAGTAACAAAAATAGCAATGACTCACACCTTGTGACTCACCCCCATGACACACCATGTTGAACCAATGGGAAGGAAACTTAGAGGAGAAGTTTGGACACCTTGCTCCTTGGTGACTCGCTGCCAAGCATGTCCATGAAGGAGGGTTCTAGACTTAGTTCACTTAGTTCATTCTTATCCTTCTATCAAGAACTAAAAGCAAAACTCTTTCATTTTCTCTCTTTGATGCTTACGGCCAAGACACCCAAAAATCACTATCCAATCTTGTTAATTCAAACCAATCTCATATCTTGACTCTAAACATCATTTTGAAACACTTTCTAGTTGTGACCATATTCTAATTCATTCATCTTCAAACTTTTTCTTCTAGCTTAAGTTTAAGGGTTTTTAGGTGAAGTTCTTGAATCTTCACTTCTTGTTTCATTTTCAAGTTCTAGACCATATTTTGATCTATGGTCATCTTGTTTCAAGCCTTAGATGTTAATATTTATATGTTTGTTTTGTTTTAAGAACATGTTGGTGGTAGAAGTTTGCTTCAAGAAGGCATTCAAGGAGTTCTTGAGCATCATCTAAGGTAAGAGGGAGACTAACCTCATTAACCAATCTTGGCGGTGAGAAACGAAGTTGATGTTTGTAGGTGAAAAATCCATGTGAGGATTTATTCACATGGTTGTATTATTTTTAATGATTTATGCTTATTTGCTTTATGTGATTTTATAGCTTTGATAATATGCATGAACTTGTCATGGTAGGAATTTGATGATTAAATATGTTGCATGCTATGAATCATGTTGGAAGGATGAAAAATTTTGGTTCCAAAGACCATTGAGGCTCACGGCCCTTATGCCCTAAATAGGGTATCCAAGGCAAAAATGATTTATTAATTATGAACTTAGATGATTAGGTGACAAGGAATAAAATTAAGGATTTATAAAATGGAAAAGGAAATGAACAAAATTTTATCATTTGAAAAGAATGGATTTTTAGCCATGATCATAGAGAATGAGTTTGAAAGATAGTATGAAATTTTAAAGTATTTTATTTAAAAGAGTTTTTAGTAAAAGAGATTGAAATAAGTTTGAAAGATGATTTAAAATTTAAAATATTTTATTTAAGAGATGTTTTAGTAAAGGCAATGGAAAAAGAAAGAGAATTTTGTTCTAAAATGTTTGATTAAATTCAAATAACATAGATTTTGTGAAGAATGTTAGAAAATATCACTTAGAGAAGACTTAGTAAGAAAATATTGGAAATAAGGTTCAAATTTTATATTAAACTTGGAAAGTTTTAAAATTAAGTTTAGAAAGTCAATAAATGTTTTACGCGATTGAAAAATAGTGATAAAATTTTACGTATTTCAAGGATATTGAATTTTGAACTACGTGATTGAGAAAACGTTTGAAAATGGTTACACAATTTGAAAATGTAACAAAAATGTTGCACAATTCTAAAAATGCGATAAAAATGCTACGCGATTGAGAAAAACAACAGTTTATTGTCAGGCCGACGTACTAGACCCGGAGACGTCAGTTGATGATTTAGCCCAGTGGCAGCTTGTTTATGTAGAAATTATGTTATTGATAATTATTTATTCAATGAGTAATTTGATCATGCATTGTGAAAGTCGTGGGACTGTGTTTTGTTAAGGTTGTATACCTAGGAGATGAACTTACACCTCAGTGCTGGTGCGAATTACATAGTGAAGATCTATGAATGATCTTGGGGACATCGGGGTGCAGAATTCCATAGGTGGCCAGTTGGTAGCATCACTGTGTTGTGGCAACCAATGCAAACGCACCAATGATCTAGATGAGACATTATTCCTATTCCCGATCTGGTGTAGAATGTCTTATATAAGTCATGATGCACGCGTTGAGAAAATTATAGCACTTGATTTGAGACTGACGATATACAGACATGTCTTCTAGATCATTCTCTCCAAGGTTGGTTTTAGCTCCATGGAGTAGGGGTTTAGTCCATTGTGTATATGCATAGTCAGTATATATATTGTTGTGGCATAGTCAGAATACATATTGTTGTGGTATAGCCAGTACACATGTTATTGTGATATACGTTCATTGAAATTATCTATTAATTGATATCATGATTATAGTTGTTGTTTCTGTGATGATTCTGTACTTGAATGACACTATGTGTTATTATTGTTTCTTTGCTTCCAGGCTGGTATGTGATGTAGGAGATCTCACCTCTTTGTTATATTGTCCTGTTTGTTCTATGTTTATATTTGATAAAGATTGTGAAGGAGACGAGGCGGGATCGCTTAGGTTTCGTTGGGGTGATCTTCTTAGTCTTGTGATGGCGTCAAGACAAGATCTTCTCAGTTTCGTGAGGGTACAATTTTATGGAGGTACTGATGTCTAGTGCATTCACTTAGATACTGAGCGTATTGTTTATGTTAGGGATGTGACCCTATCTTTGAGTAGGACCTATCATGGGGTCACTACTTTTTCTTTTTATGTACATTTGGAGTTCTATATGCCTATTAGAGAGTTATGGGGTGATCGTCATCAACTCCTACAGAGGACTCTGTACTATCATCTGCTCAGACTCTCATTCGCCGTGACATATGTAACACCCTAATACAGATATCTAGATATATCATAGTTTCACAGCGATATATAAAGATAACGGTACTAGAAATGTCACTTCCTCATACTTTATTCTAACATATATCCATAATCACAATTGAGTAATTATAAAAAGCCTTGAGAGATTGCGGAAAAACTTACACCTTATACATATATATATATATATACAAACCTAGCCACAAGAGGGCTTATTGTAATACATATAACATAAAACTTACAGAACAAATATAAACTGATTACATAAGTTCTGTCTACTTAAAGCAATAAAAACTACTCTAGTCTTCATGCTTTCTCTTCTCACCCTTAGCTGGGTCTGTACCTCTATACCTGCATTTGTGCCTGCATCTGGATTTACATGAAATAGCAACTGGGGTGAAAATTAACATTCTCAGTAAAAATAATTCTAATACCATCTAACTATAACATTGTCTATAACAATTATATAACAGATGCTATAATTCTAACTTAGGAGCTTCCTCCTCTTTTCTCATATCTGCACACTTTCTTATAGTGTGATATCAACCGATAGCCTACACACTGTTAATATATACAACGCCCATACAACTATAAATACCAGTAGTGACGAACAATGCCCATACAACTGTCTGTGAATGCAATGAGAATGATATGTAATATGAATATGCCTAAGGAAATCCTAAGAGTATGTGGATGAAATGCAAATACAGGGTTTTGTTTTGAAATACATGTAAAAGTTTGTTTTAAAAACAAGGAAGTTTGCTAGGAACTTGTCAGTATATCATCCAGTGGTAAATAGAGGGAAAACTCATCCTCACATTACACATATCCTGGCACGCTGAGAAATTCAGGCTTCATCCTTGCTCAAAGAGCGTCTTTGGATTTCCCACTTATCTCCTTTGGCCTTGGCACTATCGAGACATCAGGGTTATGTCCTTCTCAAAAGTCCTTCGGACACCCATCTATCTCCTTTTGCCTCCATGAATGAACATCAAAGGATATTCACCAAGATCAATGCTACTTGACTAATTCGTAGACTTACATACGTACTTATATGCTTAGTTCCTTTACGATCTAAGCATATTCTCCTAGGAACTTTGGCTTCTTATGTTTACCCTTTGCAATGAGGAGAATCTGTAACCTCATACTACATGTAACCTTAGCATTTGGTTAGAAATACTTGTCCCCTTAGGAACTTCTCTGATTTCTTACCTTCTTAACTAAATGACCTCGTGTCATATAATGTTACATTCTTAGGTAAACATTACCAAACCATTTCTCATACTTGTACCTAAACTCCATGTTATCACTCATATCTCTTAAGTGATTTCTAATGCAATACTATGTTACTGAGGTGTTAGGTACTTACCTATGGCAAACCACTTTTCTTGGTTGCACTAAGGTTCTATCTCTTCACATACATACTAGATTAACTAACTAGTGTGTGAAAAGCGTAGTGTTATGTTTAACTCTTACATAACCACTATCTTAACTTTCCTATAGACTCAACTCATCCTAGTGAAAGAGTCTATCTTAGCTAATGCCTCATCTACCATTGCTGAAGGAAATAAATGAGCATTTTTCTAAAACTTTGCATAATTAACTCAACTTTAACTAAAGCGAGTAAGTCATGCATCTAGATAAGTATAACATACTTATTCTGGTTGTATCTAGTTTTCCCTTCCATCACACTTCTAGTAGTAGCTTATACTACACTTGTGTGCTTAAGGTTCCAGATACCTCTTTAATTATTCCAAACTCATGGAATGCTTAAGAACTTAGCTTCCATACTTTCATTAGTATCTAAGGAAGTAAATTTCCTTTATCTTGCACTTCTAACTCATCTTTGCTAATACATGAGTTATTGCACATTTCTACTATACCTTATGATTATGACATCTTCTTAGTCACAATTCATCTTATTGTGTATTTAGCAATGCACAAAGTCCCACTTAACTAGAGACTTCGTACCTAAACATTCCCTCCTTGGAACTAATACACAATCTTGTCTCCACTCAAGTGAATCTTGTAATACCCTTAAGTACATGTTAGACTAGTAAATGGTTACCGAAGGTACCACTTGACTTGTTTAGCATGTCAGTAAAGTTTTGTGACAATCTGAGTTCATTTAGGCACTTAGTTGCAACATAGAAGTTGTAAAGTGGCTTAAAATGACTCAGATAATAGCATAAGTTGCTAAGTTAAGAGAAATAAACATAGAGAGTTTATTTCTAGGTCACAAATAAGCCAAGTAAGATGTGGTAAAAGTTTCAAGAGAATCAGAGTCAGTTTGGTATTTTTAGGCATACAGGTTGTGCTTTTAATGCCAGATTGATCCCTAGCAGATATAGAAAATGATGAGAATTGTGAAACAACAATTTAGATGAATCTTATGATTTATTCTAAAGTTGTTAGAAGCAGGGAAACTCGAATTAGCATAATTCGGGTGTCTATAGTAGATATAAATTTCAGTGTAGAAACTTAAGTTAATCTTTTTTCGTAATTCCCTCTGCGTCCCACCCCCCTTATATCTCCCTTCTCCCTCGGCAGAACCGAAAACCAGAGGAAAGAAAAGAAAGAAAAGGGGAGAAGAAGAAGGAGAAAGGGGAAGAAGGGAAGAAGGAGAGGAAGAGGAAGATCAAGCTTCAAGCTTCAGAGCTTCGAGTCTTCAAGAGGTAGGGGTTTAGAGCCTTTATTCATCTCTTTCTCTATGTAGGTATATAAACAACATACTATGCCAAATTGAGTTTTAGAGATGTTAGATGTGTTTGGCTTGCATAGACGTGTTTCTTTGGTCATTTATGACTTGTTCATAGCATAAGATTAAGTTAGAAACTTAGAACAACTCATTTAGACCCTTGATTCACAAAGTAAGCCATAGGTCATAGAATGAAGGATTTTGAGCCATAATCCAAATTAAGAGGTTTAAATTAGTGATTGATGATTCCTAATGGTTAAGGAACTAGTTAGGAACTTAGAATCACTTAGAATTTGGATTGAGATGGCCAGAATCCAAGAAAATGACCAGAAGAACAGCAAACCCGTAGCTGCAGAATTCTGCAGAATCTGGGTTCTGCTATTGGCGCCGTGGCATGGCTTAGTGGCGCTGCGGCGTGAGGAGTCAGAAATCACGTTTTCAGCTACGGGCGCCGCGGCGTTGAGAGAGTGATGCCGCGGCGTGCTGCCCAGAACCATGAAAATGGTTTTTCTCTCACTATTAGATATATTACCTTTGATGAATCCATATGTTTATGTTTCCTAAGTGTAATAAGGCATAAAGGGGGATATTTTCAAGTGGAAAATACTTACCCATCAAAGAATGAGAAAGCATAGGCTTTTAAGCATCCTAAAGGAAAGGTTTGCTTTAAGTAATGACATTGCACCTTAGGCAACTTAGTGTTGCATTAGATATCACTTAAGATGTGATGAGATGGTGCAATGAAGACAAGTGTATTAGTATACACTCTAGTAGAGAATGAGAAAGGTATGAACCTTAGGAGATCTAAGAATAGTGGATTACCTTAGGAAGGTACCTAGAACCTTAGGCAACAAAGAGTTGCAAGTAAGAACCACTCTTGCATTAGAGTTACTTGAGTGGAGATAAGATTGTGTATTAGTTCCAAAGAGGGAACGTTTAGGTAATAAGTCTCTATTTAAGTGAGACTCAGTGCATTGCTAAATACACAATAAGATGAAATGTGACTAAGAAGATGTCATAATCATAAGGTAGAGCAGAAATGTGTAATAACTCATGTATTAGTAAAGATGAGTTAGAAATGCAAGATAAAGAGAATTTACTTCCTTAGATACTAACCAAAGTGTGGAAGTTAAGTTCTTAAGCATTCCATGAGTTTGGAATAGTTAAAGAGGTATCTGGAACCTTAAGCACACAAGTGTAGTATAAGCTACTACCAGACGTGTGATAGAAGGGAAAGCTAGATACAACTAGAATATGTATGTTAGCACACAAGTGTAGTATAAGCTACTACCAGAAGTGTGATAGAAAGGAAAGTTAGATGTATGAATTACTCACTTTAGTTAAAGTTGAGTTAATTATGCAAAGTTTTAGAGAGATGCTCATTATGTCCTTAAGCAAGGATAGTTGAGGCATTAGTTAAGATAGACTCTTTCACTAGGATGAGTTGAGTCTATAGGAAAGTAAGATGGTGTTTATGTAAGAGTTAGACATAACACTAAGCTTTTTACACACTAGTCAGTTAAGCTAGTATGTATGTGAAGAGAAAGAACCTTAGTGCAACTAAGACTAGTGGTTGCCATAGGTAAGTACCTTACACCTCAGCAACATAGTGTTGCGTTAGAGATCACTTAAAAGATAGGAGTGATGAGGTGGAGTTTAGGTACGAGTATGAGAAATGAACTGGTGATGTTTACCTGAGAATGTAACGTTATATGACATGAGGTCATTTAGCCAGAAGGTAAGGAATCAGAGAAGTTCCTTAGGGGACAAGTATTCCTAACCAAGTGCTAAGGTTACATATAGTATGAGGTTACAGATTCTCCTCATTGCAAAGGGTAAACATAAGAAGCCAAAGTTATTAGTAGAATATGCTTAGATCAAAGAGGAACTAAGTATATAAGTATGAATGAAAGTCTATGAATTAGTTAAGTAGTATCGATCTGGTGGATATCCTTTGATGTTTATTCATGGAGGCAAAAAGATGATAGATGGGTGTCCGAAGGACTTTTGAGAAGGACATAACCCTGATGTCTCGATAGTGCCAAGGCCAAAGGAGATAAGTGGGGAAATCCAAAGATGCTCTTTGAGCAAGGATGAAGCCCGAATTTCTCAGTGTGCCAGGATATGTGTAATGTGAGGATGAGTTTTCCCTCTAATTACCACTAGATGATATACTGACTAGTTCCTAGCAAACTTCCTTGTTCTTAGAATAGACTTTTGCATTTGCATTTCATTCACATGCTTTTAGGATTCCTTAGGCATATTCATACTACATATCATTATCATTGCATTCACGGACAGTTGTATGGGCATTGTCCGTCACTGTTGGTATGTACAGCTGTATGGGCATTGTATGTATTAACAGTGTGTAGGCTATCGGTTGATATCACACTATAAGAAAGTGTGCAGTTATGAGAAAAGAGGAGGAAACTCCTAAGTTATGAGGAAAGAGGAGAAAGCTCCTAAGATAGAAATAGTTATGAGAAAAGGGGAAAAAACTCCTAAGTTAGAATTATAGCATTTGTTATATATTTGTTATATACAATGTTATAGAGAACTGGTATTGGAATTGCTTTTACTAAGAATGTTAATTCTCACCCCGGTTGTTATTCCATGTAAATCCGATGCGAGGCTCGGATGCAGTACGTATGCGGCGCAAGCAAAGGCACAGGTGCAGAGGTACAAACCCTGCTAAGGATGAGAAGATAAAGCATGAAGACTAGAGTAGTTTTGATTGCTTTAAGTAGACAGAACTTATGTAATAAGTTTATATTTGTTCTATAAGTTTTATGTTATATGTATTATAAATAGCCCTCAGGTGGCTATGTTTGTATAAGTTTATGTATGAGTTTAAGTTTTTCCGCAATCTCTCAAGGCTTTCTATAATTACTCAGTTGTGATTATAGATATATGTTAGTATGTAGTATAGAAGTGACGTCTCTAGTACTGGTTATCTTTATATATCTCTGTCTATCTAGGATATATCTGGATATCTGTATTCGGATGTTACAAATCTAATTGAAGAGTGGTTCTTACTTGCAACTCTTTGTTGCTTAAGGTTCTAGGTACCTTCCGAAGGTAATCCACTACTCTTGGATATCCTAAGGTTCATACCTTTCTCATTCTCTACTAGAGTGAATACTATTATTCATCCTAGTATACGTATCTCCATTGCACTATCTCATCACATCTTGAGTGATATCTATTATAACGTTAAGTTGCCTAAGGTGCAATGTCCTTACCTAAAGCAAACCTTTCCTTTATGATGCTTAAAGGCCTATGCTTTTTCATGCTTGATAGGAAACTATTTTTCACTTGAAAATATCCCTATTTGTGCCTTAACACACTTTGGGAAATATATATGAATGATTCCATTTACTTTAGAACTTCAAAACATCCAAAAACAATATTTTGGGGCTTCAGGGTCTCACGCCGCGGCACGGCGTTGGCACGCCGCGGCGCCCTGCTCTCGGGTGCTAGTACTGGGCTGAATTTTGGTCTCACGCTGTGGCATGCGCCATCTACACCGTGGCGTGCTAAGCAAAATAACCCTCACGCTGCGGCGTGACATACCCACGCCATGGCGTGCATAGCAAAAACCAGATTTTGTAGAATTCTGCAGAACCGAGGTGCTGTTCTATTGGTCAATTCCTCGAGTTTTGGCCATTTCAATCCAAATTCTAAGTGATTCTAAGTCCCTAATCAGTCCTTTATCACATAGGAACAACAATCACTAACTTAAACCTCTTAATTTGGATTATGGATCAAAATCTCTCATTCTTTGACCTAAGGCTCACTTTGTGAATCAAGGGTCTAAATGAGTTGTTCTAAGTTTCTAATTTAAACTTATGCTATGAACAAGTCATAAATGACCAAAGAAACACGTCCATGCAAGCCAAACACATCAAACTCATCTAAAACTTAATTTAGCATATTAGGTTGTTTATATGCATACATAGAGAAAAGAGATGAATAAAGGCTCTAAACCCCTACCTCTTGAAGACTTGAACTTGATCATTGATCTTCTTCCTCTTCTTCTTCCTTTCTTCCTCTTTCTCCTTCTTCTTCTCCTCTTTCTCCTTTTTCTTTCTTTTCTTTCTCTATTTTTTTTGGTTCTCTGCCGAGGGAGAAGAGAGAAATAGGGGGTGGGATGTGGAGGGAAATATGAGAAAAGATTAACTTAAGTTTCTACACTGAAACTTATATATGCTAAGGACACTTGAATCATGCTAATTCAAGTTTCCCATCTTCCAACAACTTTAGAATAAATCATAGGATTCGTCTAAATTGTTGTTTCACCATTTTCATGATTTTCTATATCTGCTGCTAGTCATTCGGTATTAAAACGCATAACCAGTATGCCTAAAAATACCAAACTGACTCTGTTTCTCTTGAAACTTTTACCACATCTTACTTGGCTTATTTGTGACCTAGAAACAAACTCTCTATGTTTATTTCCCTTAACTTAGCAACTTATGCTATTATCTGAGTCATTTTAAGCTACTTTACAACTTCTGTGTTGCAACTAAGTGCCTAAACGAACTCAGTTTGTCACAAAACTTCACTGACATGCTAAACAAGTCAAATGCTACCTTAGGTAACCATTCACTAGTGTAACATGTGTTTAAGGGTATTACATTTCTCCCCTCCATTTTAAAAATTTTGCCCCCAAAATTGCTCACCTTAAGCAAATAATTCTGACTAAACAAAACTTTACATGGAACTTCTGCTTCCACGCAGTCCTTTTTCAGTATCAGCTTCTCCCATCCACCTTCTCTTGACGAGATCTGCTTACCTTAAAGCTCTTGATCTCTATGCTTATGGATGGTAAGTTGTACTAAAACATAACTTAGCTTTGAACTCCTTCTTATAAGGCTTTCAAAACCAGGTGTGAATCTAGTATGTTAATCAAACACTATATCCACTGAAACTCCATGAATCCTAACTATTTCTTTCAAAAGTAGTTAAACTACTTTATCTAAAAAATAGTTAACTTTACTTGGCGAAATATGAGCAGATTACTTAATCTCACCACCTTTACCTGTAGTTTAACATATTCTATTATGTTCTTTAACATACTATGCCACTATACATCTTCCTTACTCTTGGAAACCTTAGTAGCCTCTTGATAGATGGTATACTTTCTTTGGTGAGCTTCCTCCGGAATCCTTTTTCTTGATTTTTGACCCTCTTGGAAAACAAAGTTATCTCTAAATTTCGTTATTCCCTCTTAGTCATAACAAAATCCTTTAAGATTCCTTAGAAGATCTGCTCACACTCATCCCTTAGAGCTTCATTCTCCTTCTGAGCTTCAAAAAAATCTGAGTCTTTAGGCCTCTTACTATGTCCAACTTGCTCACTGAGAGACTATCTGGAATCATAGTCACCTTTAGACTCAAATTCTCAAAAAGTCTCAAGAAATTCACTCTCTCTTGGACTATCATTTGGGACACCTATAGGAATTTCCTACCTAGTGCATCAACCACTTCTTTGGCCTTATCCAAATGATATCTCAACTCAAGGTTATGAGCCTTGAAAAACTCTATCCATCTATTCTGCTTCATGTCCAGCTTCCTCTGATCAATAAGCATCTTGAGCTATCATGATCGTTGAGCATCTCAAACTAAACTCCTTATGAGTTATGTCTCCAAAACTATAAGGTAATCACTATTGTGGCTAATTCCAAATCATACCTAGGGTAGTCCTTCTCTTGCAGACTTTACTGCCTTTATGCGTAGGTATCTACCTACCTCTATTGCATCCGAACACACCCTAGTCCCATCTTCGAAGTATATCTAACTACCTCAAAGTTCTTTCAAGAATTTGGAATTACCAATACTAACGTAGCAATCAACCTTCTCTTCTACTTTTGGAAAACAAACTCATTATCTAGAGTCCACTGCTGAGTACCACCTACCTTAACTGGCCTAATCCAGGTAGCACTAACTGAGAAAATCCACTGATAGATTCTCTATTCTTGGATACAATGGCTACTCTACCCATTGTACTTCTACTTAAACTCTACTAAAATTCTCTGCAATTTCTATCTTGAGAAATTACATAACTCTTAAACTGTACCACTTGTAATCCAAAACTGACTTTAGGCTTACTTGACACTTAATCACTTCTTTTCCAAAAGTTTCCAAAACTACCTTTGACATACTCTTCATGTCCTTTTGTAATCCTGGAAAACTCTCGAAGATCTGCTCTTCTTCACTCTGTTTCTATAACAACCAAGTCTTAGATCATCTCCTGAGAAAATTCAAAGCTTTTCTCAACTGATATACTTGATCATCCTTCTCTTAGACAAAGACATTTATTCTTGATATTCCTTTGTTCAACTTGCCTTTAACTTAAGGCACAGTCTCACACACTAACTAAACAAGAACATAACATCATTTGTCTCTCTAAAACAACTAAACCATACCAACAAGGTAAGCAAACTAGATTCACAAAGTAAGTCAACATGATCTACAAAGTAAATCTATTCTCTTCTTATACACACCTTAAAAGATTTCTCTTTACATGTGTTCTCATCTTATACCAAGTTGGAAGATTTTGTCGCTTCCTTTTTTCAAGAATCATCTCCCTTACGATGTCCTAGTTACTCACTTATACAGCACATGGATTACCCATCAAAAATGGTCTACATCCATGTATCTTACCACATCTAGCACATCTTAGTGACTTGAAGCTTGATATACCTCTTTCCTTAGAATTGCTCATCTAAAAGCACTCTACTTATACGTATCATCACTCCAAGCTTCCACTGCGCAACTCTGATACAAATTGAGATCAAGAGGCACCCTTACTGATCTTAACATCTGATCTTTTCCTCTTTAGGAACCTCTACTAACTCTTGTTCCGACAAGGTTCTGAGATTATCTTCTTCTACAACTCTACATTCACTGACTAGAGTGAAGAAGTCCTTAACCTTTTTTTTTACATCGCAACTCTTCTAATGCCTTCTCCAAGTTCTACTTCAAATTTTACTCACTTCCAGTCTTTATCTGGATTGGACGTAAAATAAGAAAAGAACTTCTGACATTCCTTGAATTGCTTTGCTTTCTGGTCTTCAGTAATATCCCCTTGCTCCAACTTTAGGAATTCCTACTCGTTTGCTTTCTAAAACTCAAGGGAATAATACTTATCTAGCAAAGTAACTCTAAACACCTCTCAGGTGGTTTGAGTACTAACCATCTCTAGTAACCTCTCTACTCCATCTCATCAGCTTTCGGCTTCTCCTACTAACCCTTACGAAGCAAGGTCACCTTCTGTTCATCAGTGCACAACATGACCTCAAGGATCTCTTCCATCATGTGAAGTCATCTTCCGGCTCTGATTGAACCAAACTCTCCCTTGAAAACAAAGGAGTAACTTTCTTGAACTCTGAGAAATACTGATTCCTCAAAAGTTCCTTCTCGTCCCCGCAACTAACTATGCCAGATCTATTCTATCACTTCTGATAGACTTCTACTAATGGTAGTCTACTCTCTCAATACAGTAGCCATTTCTCTAAGAGCTCTGGTTATCTCCTCATTACCAGTCTCCTAGTCTCATAGGTTCACCTGGTAGTTGCCATAGTTTCCTGTACACACAGATCATTACATATTAAGTTAGCTAGGCTCAATATCATGTACTTGTGTGACAGTAGCTATTAGCACACATACCTAAGGGTAGTCATGCAATTTCATCTGCATATCTCAAAAAGAGATAAAAGAATGCATAACTTTCTACTAAACTGCTACTTATATCTAAGCACAGTCAGTCCATACCCCGGCTCAACAGGATGAACTGCTCTAATACCATAATGTAACACCCTAATACAGATATCTAGATATATCATAGTTTCACAATGATATATAAAGATAACGGTACTAGAAATGTCACTTCCTCATACTTTATTCTAACATATATCCATAACCACAACTGAGTAATTATAGAAAGCCTTGAGAGATTACGGAAAAACTTAAACCTCATACATATATATATATACAAACCTAGCCACAAGAGGACTTATTGTAATACATATAACATAAAACTTACAAAGCAAATATAAACTGATTACATAAGTTCTATCTACTTAAAGCAATAAAAACTACTCTAGTCTCCATGCTTTCTCTTCTCACCCTTAGCAGGGTCTGTACCTCTGTGCCTACATCTGGATTTACATGGAATAGCAATTGGGGTGAGAATTAACATTCTCAGTAAAAGCAATTCCAATACCATCTAACTATAACATTGTATATAACAATTATATAACAAATGTTATAATTCTAACTTAGGAGCTTCTTCCTCTTTTCTCATATATGCACACTTTCTTATAGTGTGATATCAACCGATGGCTTACACACTGTTAATATATACAACGCCCATATAGCTATAAATACTAACAGTGATGGACAATGCCCATACAACTGTCCGTGAATGCAATGAGAATGATATGTAATATGAATATGCTTAAGGAAATCCTAAGAGTGTGTGGATGAAATGCAAATGCAGGGTTTTGTTTTGAAATACATGTAAAAGTTTATTTTAAAAATAATGGAGTTTGCTAGGAACTTGTCAGTATATCATCAAGTGGTAAATAGAGGGAAAACTCATCCTCACATTACACATATCCTGGCACGCTGAGAAATTCAGGCTTCATCCTTACTCAAAGAACGTCTTTGGATTTTTCACTTATCTCCTTTGACCTTCGCACTATCGAGACATTGGGGTTATGTCCTTCTCAAAAGTCCTTCGGACACCCATCTATCTCCTTTTGCCTCCATGAATGAACATCAAAGGATATTCATCAAGATCGATGCTACTTGACTAATTCGTAAACTTACATACGTACTTATATACTTAGTTCCTTTACGATCTAAGCATATTCTCCTAGGAACTTTGGCTTCTTATGTTTACCCATTGTAATGAGGAGAATCTGTAACCTTATACTAAATGTAACCTTAGCATTTGGTTAGAAATACTTGTCCCCTTAGGAACTTCTCTGATTTCTTACCTTCTTAACTAAATGACCTCGTGTCATATAATGTTACATTCTTAGGTAAACATTACCAAACCATTTCTCATACTTGTACCTAAACTCCACGTCATCACTCATATCTCTTAAGTGATTTCTAATGCAATACTATGTTACTGAGGTGTTAGGTACTTACCTATGGCAAACCACTTTTCTTGGTTGCACTAAGGTTCTATCTCTTCACATACATACTAGATTAACTAACTAGTGTGTGAAAAGTATAGTGTTATGTTTAACTCTTACATAACCACCATCTTAACTTTCCTATAGACTCAACTCATCCTAGTGAAAGAGTCTATCTTAGCTAATGCCTCATCTACCCTTGCTTAAGGAAATAAATGAGCATTTCTCTAAAACTTTGCATAATTAACTCAACTTTAACTAAAGCGAGTAGGTCATGTATCTAGATAAGTATAACATACTTATTCTGGTTGTATCTAGTTTTCCCTTTTATCACACATCTAGTAGTAGCTTATACTACACTTGTGTGCTTAAGATTCCAGATACCTCTTTAATTATTCCAAACTCATGGAATGCTTAAGAACTTAGCTTCCATACTTTCATTGGTATCTAAGGAAGTAAATTTCCTTTATCTTGCACTTCTAACTTATCTTTGCTAATACATGAGTTATTGCACATTTCTACTATACCTTATGATTATGACATCTTCTTAGTCATAATTCATCTTATTGTGTATTTAGCAATGCACAAAGTCCCACTTAACTAGAGACTTCGTACCTAAACATTCCCTCCTTGGAACTAATACACAATCTTGTCTCCACTCAAGTGAATCTAATGCAAGAGTGGTTCTTACTTGCAACTCTTTGTTGCTTAAGGTTCTAGGTACCTTCCTAAGGTAATCCACTACTCTTGGATATCCTAAGGTTCATACCTTTCTCATTCTCTACTAGAGTGAATACTATTATTCATCCTAGTATATGTATCTCCATTGCACTATCTCATCACATCTTGAATGATATCTATTGCAACGTTAAGTTGCCTAAGGTGCAATGTCCTTTCCTAAAGCAAACATTTCCTTTAGGATGCTTAAAGTCCTATGCTTTTTCATGCTTGATAGGTAACTATTTTTCACTTGAAAATATCCTTATTTGTGCCTTAACACACTTTAGGAAACATATATGAATGATTCCATTTACTCTAGAACTTCAAAACATCCAAAAATAACATTTTGGGGTTTCAAGGTCTCATACCGCGGCACAGCGTTGGCACACTGCGGCGCCCTGCTCTCTGGTGCTAATACTCGGGTGATTTTTGGTCTCACGCTGCGGCATGCACCATCTACGCCGTGGTGCGCTAAGCAAAATAACCCTCACGTTGCAGCGTGACATACCCACGCCGCGGCGTGCATAGCAAAAACCAGATTCTGCAGAATTTTGCAAAACCAAGGTACTATTCTATTGGTCAATTCCTCGAGTTTTGGCCATTTCAATCCAAATTCTAAGTGACTCTAAGTCCCTAATCAGTCCTTTATCACATAGGAACAACAATCACTAACTTAAACCTCTTAATTTGGATTATGGATCAAAATCTCTTATTCTTTGACTTAAGGTTCACTTTGTGAATCAAGGGTCTAAATGAGTTGTTCTAAGTTTCTAACTTAAACTTATGCTATGAACAAGTCATAAATGACCAAAGAAACACGTCCATGCAAGCCAAACACATCAAACTCATCTAAAACTCAATTTAGCATTTTAGGTTGTTTATATGCATACATAGAGAAAAGAGATGAATAAAGGCCCTAAACCCCTACCTCTTGAAGACTTGAAGCCTTGAACTTGATCATTGATCTTCTTCCTCTTCTTCTTCCTTTCTTCCCCTTTCTCCTTCTTCTTCTCCTCTTTCTCCTTTTTCTTTCTTTTCTTTCTCTGTTTATTTTGGTTCTCTGCCGAGGGAGAAGAGAGAAATAGGAGGTGGGATGTGGAGGGAAATACGGGAAAAGATTAACTTAAGTTTCTACACTGAAACTTATATCTGCTAAGGGCACTTGAATCATGCTAATTCAAGTTTCCCATCTTCCAACAACTTTAGAATAAATCATAGGATTCATCTAAATTGTTGTTTCACCATTTTCATAATTTTCTATATCTGCTGCTAGTCATTCAGTATTAAAACGCACAACCAGTATACCTAAAAATACCAAACTGACTCTGTTTCTCTTGAAAATTTTACCACATCTTACTTGGCTTATTTGTGACCTAGAAACAAACTCTCTATGTTTATTTCCCTTAACTTAGCAACTTATGCTATTATCTGAGTCATTTTAAGCTACTTTACAACTTCTGTGTTGCAACTAAGTGCCTAAACAAACTCAGTTTGTCACAAAACTTCACTGACATGCTAAACAAGTCAAATGCTACCTTAGGTAACCATTCACCAGTCTAACATGTGTTTAAGGGTATTACAACATGCCCCAACTGGGGAATATGTCTGTTAGGGATCCAGAGGAGGATCAGGTGTAGGACCTTTCTCTTCAAGTGTTTGCGCTTGGGCTAGATAGGGTTTTTATATGGTAGTTGTACATATGTTTTTTGGTATGTAAGTCTTATGTTTTATGTTGTCACTAAATTGTGTTATGTATATGAGATGTGAATTATTCAATTTGTTATGTCTTATGTTCTCTAAATCTTATTAAGTTTATGTTATCTGTGAAAAGAAATTTTAAAAATCAGTATATTATAATATTTAATTACTTATAACCTTATTTTAGAACTATGATTTTTTCTTCTTTTTATTGTCTGAAATGTAATTCCCAAAGGAGGGTGTTACAACCTTCATGACCTGAGAATTAGCCTCATATATGTCATCATATCACACTTGAATGTGATCATAACTAAGCATAAAATTCAATTTTCAACATCTAAGAAAAAGTTAGAACAAAAAGAGAGAACAAGGACCCCTACCTCTTCTTTCTCTCTTTTCTTTCATTTATTTCTTCTTTTCTTTATGTATTTTTCCTTTCCTTTTCTTTTATCTTTAGTTTCTTTTCTTTTGGATTGCTGAAAGTGTGTGTAGCTGTGGTGAAAGAATAAGAGATAATAATAAATATGTGGTTATCTTTAGTTGTGAGAGATTTGTCTCTTAGGAACACTTTAATCTTTCACTAATGAATTTTCTAGCTTCCATAAGTGTTGTAGAAAATTCTAGGATCCTATTAAGTTCATGTACACATCATTTAATAGCTATTAGGCTCTATTATTTTTCCCTAAGTTAATATAACTTTAAGGAAGTAACTAATAAGTATTTGCTTTAACCCATATTTACTTACATGTATATGCCTTAACCCGTAATCATTTTTAAAATAATCTCTATCCTCTATTTAACGTCTTCACAAATTTTCATATTTTTTCGAGTTACTCTCTTATTTAATTTAGCCTTTAAACACTTATTATATTTATTTAAAATACTAAACTAATTTATTTAATTTATCAAAAATTACCATAATTCATTCTAATTATTTATGACCAAGAAATAAATTTTCTATATTTATTTTTATCATTTAAGCAATCTATGTTAATTTCTGGGTTGTTGTGGGTTATACATCACGTTCAGTGTTCTATCGTTAAGCTCAAACTAACTCAAAAAATTACAAAAATTAACAGACAAATTATGCAAGGCTAATGAACTTTTTTTTTTATCAATTATTAAGGCTAATAGGTTAAGGAAGATGTTGCAATTCTCCTCTCCTTTTATAAATTTTGCCCTCAAAATTTAGTTACTTGGTGAATGTAACTTTGGATACTACTTTACTTTTCCTATTTGATAGTCTTGGTTATACTTATCATTGATATTATTCAAACTAACCACAAGCAGGATTATCCGAAGTGACACTTTTATAACTATTCTCACCTTTCACCTCAAAAGCATACTACCATCTATTTTCACCTTTAACACTTAAACATTCCCTTTACAAAAGACTAATTTCTAAATAATGATTTCAATAATACCTTACAAGCCATTCAACAACCAAATGCATTACGGTTCACAATTTCCTCAAACTCTACTTTTAGAAGTCATGATAATCAAATACCTAAACCTTAAGGTGTCTTGCTTATTGATCAGCAACTTAAACTCACTCACAAATTTATGAACTCAAATTATTTCATACAAAGATTCACTACTTCCAAGCAACATATAAAGAAAAAAATATATAAAATCAAAATATCTTCATCTAATCCATAGATTTCCATCCAACCATTAGCAATAGTCAATAGATAATCATCCAACAAAATAGTCAAACTAAGGCACCTTACTAGCAGATGCATTATCCTTCTTCTAGCTAATTTATATGGATATTTTAGGGGTTTGTAGGTACTAAAATGTACTACATAGAAATTAATTTATTTATATGTTATTTTATCTATTATTGATTAGTTATTAGTCACTAATGTTAAAAGAGCATAGAGAATTGCTTACATGTGAAAAATGTAGATCAAAATACTCAATAGAAGTGTCTAAATTTATTAGGCAAAATTATAATCTTAGGAATTTTACCAAGGGTATTTATGTCCAATAAAGTTTATAAAATCCTAATTAAATAAACAAGCTAGATACTACACTCATTTGATTACCCTAACTATTTAGTTAAGATAAATTAATAAAATAGTCTTCATCCAATAAGAGTGAGACACCGTAAGCCACACTTAACTTAATTTAATTGGTGGATTGAAACACTAATCAACTTATGATAGGTTGGTTAAGTGACCAATGGAAGCTATCCAAATAGTAAACACTAATCTTAACTTGATTGGTTGATAGTTAACCAATAGTAAAAAGACACCAATTCTAAGGTGATTGGCTAATGGATTACACTAGTTTCAATGTGATTGGTTAATAAGGAATAACCAATGGGAGTTAGACAACTTACAAGACACTAGCTTCAATGTGATTGGTTAGTAAGGAGTAGCCAATGGGAGTTAGACACTAAACTGAAATCAACCAATATAAATTAGACAATATACAAGACATAAGTACTAAATTGATTGGTCAATGATTAGCCAATAGGAATTTGACATTATGCAAGACATGAGTTTAAAAATGATTAGTTCTTAGAAACACTAGGTTATTTCCTATTAGTGGATTAAAGACATTAAACCCATTCTATTTGATTGGTGAAGTAGCCAATGAAGGTTAGCTACCACAAAAACTCCTAAGTAGATGTCCTAACTAGAAGTTAGATTAGTTTGGCTAGTTAAACTAGATAGTTAGAAGGAAAAAATTAAATAATAGCTAACCAATGAGAAAATGACACCAATCTAAACTCTAGTCTTCCTACAATTGATTACTAAAACATTAGTCAAAATTATATTGGTTGATTAATAAAACAAGATAACACCTAATTAAACAAAAATATCTAGAAAAATATGAGAGGGGATTTTCGGCCAAGGCAAGAAAGGAGAGAAAGAAGAAGAAAGAAAGAAAGAAAGAAAGAGAGGAAGAAGAAGAAGAAAGAGAAAGAAATAGAAGAAAATCTCCAAAAATTCTCAAAAGTTAGGAAATCTTCTCCTTGCAACCTTACAAGCTTCTAACAAGCAAGAAATCCAAGAAAGGAGCTCAAATCTTCTTCCTTTTGTCTCTAATAAGTCATGTCTTTTGTAGCTTGGAGGAGAGGTAGGAATACTAATTTATATCTTTCTTGGTTTTTGATTAAATCTAGTCTTTAGATTAGAGTCTTGATGTTATTATGGCTTCCATATGGTTGTATCTTTGGTTTAAAGAACACTACTATAGTGGAATGATCTTAAAAAGAATGGTTGATCTTGAGTAATTTAATAGGGTTATGGTTTTAAATTGGTTCTTGATCTTATTTATGTTTAGATTAATTGATTTGATGAATCTTTCTATATTGGATTAAAAATCACCTAGGGTTAGGGTTCTAACCTAGGATTTGGGTTTTAAGGATTTAAAAACCATAAATTGAAAAGTAAATAATAATATTAAACTTGAATTAAGCATTGAAAAATAAGTTATTGAAGAAAGCTCCAAAGAGGGGGTTTCAACCAATGACTCTAAATAAAGAATTAGAGATGATAATAAGTTGTTGAAGATGATAATATAGAGATTGATGAAAATGTTTAATAGAAATTTGAGTAAAAAGGCCATTGAACTTTCTTTTGGCTGAGATCCATACCAAGAAAGAAATAGAGAATTCTATTTAAATCTATGTTTCAATTATGGTAAAGTGATTAAATAGTTTTGAGTTGATGAATTTTAGTATAGATTCCATAATTGGAAAGTAAATGGCCAAGGATGACCAAGAACTAGGTTTGGCATGAATAAAGGTATGTGTTTATTTAAATGCTTAAAGACTTAAATTTGTATTTTATAAGTGATGTAAGTTAGTTTGGTAGTTGAATAATTAATGGTAAATGTGAATATGATGTTATTTCAAGTTTCAAGTAATGGTATAGCTATGTAATGTCAAAAGATTATTGATGTTTCAATTTGACATATGACAATGATTTAGCTATTAATTTTGGGAAAGTATATGAAGTATTGATTTATGATGGCATGATTTATGAAGAAATGATTTATGATGACATGAGTTATAAAGAAATGATTTATGATGAAATGCCTTTTGTTGAAAGGATCTATGATTTATGATCAAATGAAGTTTTATGATGAAGATTATGTTTAATGATCCTAAAGACTATTAAGATTGGTTAGTGGGCACAGAGGAATTAAGTTTTTCTTGTCCACAACAGAATCTTAATTGAAAATTTTAACTATTAAGATTGGTCAGTGGGCATAGAGGAATTAAGTTGTCCTTGGGCACAATGGAATCTTAATAGAAAGTTTTGACTATTAAGATTGGTCTATGGACATAGAGGAATTAAGTTGTCCTTGGGCATAACAGAATCTTAATAGAAAGTTTTGACTTCTAGGACCCATTAAGGAGGTTCATGGGCATAGAGGAATTAAGTTGTCCTTGGTCACAGTGGAACTTAATGGGAAGTCTTACATTGGGTCAGGTCCATTTAAATTAGGAGATGCCCTAAAAAGTATTAGACCTCAATTAGGATAATGACATAATGAAATGTGAATATTATTACTATGTGATTTGATATATGAATGTGATTATTATTATGATTTATATAATGAAATGTGAATATGATCACTATATGATTTGATGTGTTGACATAATTATTATTGTGGTTTATATTTTCTCTTAATGTATAAAGTGTTCATTGTGATTGATGCAGTTGAAAGCACCATGGTTTGTATAGTAGTAATTTATTTAGTTTATTTTCTTACTGGGAATTATACAATTCTCATTATGTGTATGGTGTTTTTCAGAAAAGCAATAAAGGATGTATTCTCTTTGTTGATTGATATTGGAATGATGTTTGTTATGGTGATCTAGAATATTAACATCTTCAAATCATGTATTGTATGGTTATGTAAGTTGACAAGACTATGTGTGTATCACTAGATGAGGGCAATGTTATAAACTCTTTGAATTTTTGGATGCCTAGTTCTTTGTTTAATTAGGTAGTTTCTTATAACTAGGTAGTGTATATCAATGTAAGTGGCACATTTATAAATAAATAAAAGTACAATTTGTTGTTTAGTATTTACATATAACAATTTACGTCTCATTAATCATGTAAAGTTAAATTAAAAAGAGGTAACCGAATGAAAGATTTCTAAAGTAAAGTATTTGAAAAGAAAGATATAAAATTTTTTTTAGCACATCTTTTAAATAGAACTACGTAATCTAATGTAGAAAATAATTAATATAAATATATTAAATAATAAAGTCTCTTGATAAACATCTAAATTTCTAAGACATTACAATAAATCCATACAAGAACTTACATTCTCATCTATGATTTCTAGCATGATAAAATTCACAATCTCATGGAAAACTCCCAAGTTTATTAACTCAAAAAGGCTGATTTTCATGACTACATCAAAAATACATCTTAACTTCAAAAATTATAAAACTTTATCCATAAATATCCTTATCTCATATATTTCAAATGAAACAAACCTCACTTCATTTGACTACGTGTAATTAAAGTTATGCAATAAAATGCAGAAGCTATAATAAGGCAACTAACCATTTTATTAGAATTTGGCCCTATTTTAAACTAAAACTGGGAATGCATGAAGAATGTAAAATTCTTGAAATTTTTACCTCTTATAGCCTTACATGTTAGCTTCAAAATGCCACTAGTCTCATATACTTTAGACTTCAGAACAAAAAGTTATGCAATCTAGTTTAACATGTGCTAGTTTGCTTTTTTCTACAGAATTTACTCTATTTTCAACCAGAAACTGGTGCTACTGAAAATGTCATAAAAATCTGAATTTTTTACTACAAGAATCTTTATGTCTCAGCTTTCAAATGTGACTAGTTTCATAATTTTTAGATTCCTATAGACTAAGTTATGCAATACATTCTCAAGGTTGCCAGTTTATGACAGTAGAATATGATTATGTAGATTTTGACCTTTCTTTACTTGTGAACTGGAAATCTTTGGAGGGTGCTAAAATATTGGATTTTTTTTCATATCTAGATTCATGTCTTAGCTTTCAAATGTCATAAGTGGCAGGTAATTTGGTTGCCAGTAGTCCGTGTGAATGCTTATGTCTTGAAGCATATCAAATAAGTTTTTGATGATAACAAAGCCAAGAGAAGAAGACCAAGATCAAAAGAAAAGTTCAAGATCAAAAGAAAAGATCAAGACCAAGAGAAGGAGACCAAGATCAAAAGAGGTATATTAGATATAGGTCTTAGAACATCAATGTGAAATGCTCTCAAGTTATCTCAATTATATTCAAATGGTTTTTCAAAGATCTCACAAATCAACTTGTTTTCAAAGTTCATATTTTAAAGTAATGTTGATTTCAATCTTGGATTATGGTAAACATTTGTAAATCTTGTTTTGTCCAAGTACCCAAATGATAAAAATGGCCTAGAGACTTAATTGGGATTGAAAAAAAAATGTTCAAAGTGGAAAGTAATCGATTACACACTCTTGGTAATCGATTACCAGCAAGTCAGAGAACTTGTAATCGATTACAGCATCCATGTAATCGATTACCATGTTCCCAGAAATCCAAGAACACGTTCAAAGGGCCATGTAATCAATTACATCAATATTGTAATTGATTACCAGAAAGTCAGAGGGCGTGTAATCGATTACACAAGTCTTGTAATCGATTACCACAAACCCAGAAAGCCAAGAACACGTTTTAACTGTCATGTAATCGATTACCAGAACCCTGTAATCGATTACCAGCATTCTGACAAGCCCAGCGACTATATTATTTGGCTTTTAATGTTGCCCATTAAAGCCCCCAATGGCTCTTTTGTTCCAATAACTTATAAATACTCATCTAGGGGCATCATTTGTGGTTGAACAACACTTGAGAAACATCTATCAATTGCTATAATCCGAGATTCATCCTTAAATCACTTTTGCTTTGTTTTTGTATATATTATTGAGATATTCTTGAAGAGCATTATTGGGCTTCAATTTGTATCATCTACTCTTGTGAGAGTTTTCATTCTATAAACACTTTGATTCTTTATAAAGGGGGTGAGGTATCCCTCTAGAGAAAGGAGAGTGAGGTATCTCTCAAAGTTTGTAAAGGGTGAGGTATCCCTTGTTGAAGGTGAGGCATCCTTCAAAGGTTGTAAAGAGGGTGAGGTATCCCTCTAGTGAAAAGGGTAAGGCATCCCTGGTTTGAGGCTCAAGCTCAAGGGTGAGGCATCCCAAGGAGTTGAGTGCTCTTTTGTGTAAAGGTTTTCAAGCACCCGTTCAAGCTTGAAGTTTAGTGGAAAATCTCGAGTGGTTTGCTTGAGGACTGGACGTAGGTCACAAGTGGATTGGTGGCTGAACCAGGATAAATCTTGTGTTTGTTCCTCTCAACTCTATCTCTTTACTTTGTGCTTTAATTATATATGCTTGAGTTGAGTTTGATATCTTGCTTTGCTTGAATTCTTTCTATCTTGGGTTGTTTATTTATGAGTGAAGTATTCAATCTCATTTATCCATTCACCTCAATCATCCAATAGCTTCAATGAAAATCGTCAATCAAACGTTTTGCGAAAGATTTACGAAAATATTTTATATACTCAATTCACCCCCCTCTTGAGTATTGAGGCCACTTGGTAACAAGTGGTATTAGAGCTAGGCTCTTGTGTAAAGAGCTTAGCAGCTTCAAGAGAAAGTGATGGCCTCTTCAAATGGTTTTTACGAAAGTTCTTCTCTTTATAGACCTCCCTTTTTCAATGGGGATGGGTATGCTTATTGGAAAGAAAGAATGAAAATTTTTATTGAAGCTATTGACTTGGATGTGTGGGATGTTGTTGAAAATGGTCCCTTTGTACCCACACAAGTTATAAATGGTGTAAGAATTAATACACCAAGAAGTGAATGGACGAATAATGATAAAAAGAAGGTCCAATATAATTTGAGAGCCAAAAACATCATTACCACTGCTTTGGGGTATGATGAATTTTTTAGAGTCTCAAATTGTAAATCTGCCCAAGAAATGTGGGACACCTTACAAGTAACTCATGAGGGTACTAGTGAAGTGAAAAGATCAAGGATAAATACTCTCACTCATGAGTATGAACTTTTTAGAATGAACCAAAGTGAAAGCATTCAAGAAATGCAAAAACGTTTCATACACATCACAAATCATCTTGCTTCATTGGGAAAGACTTTTCCTAATGAAGATCTTATTAACAAAGTGTTAAGATGTTTGAGCAGGGAGTGACAACCTAAAGTGACGGCTATTTCGGAACCAAGAAAACTAGCAACAATGACATTGGCCACACTTTTTGGCAAGCTTCAAGAACATGAGTTGGAGCTGAATAGACTCAATCAAAATGAGAAGCTTGACAAGAAGGAAAAGAAGGGAATTACTCTCAAGACCACCTCCTCTTTGATCATTGATGATGATGATGATGATGGAGATGGCTTGGAAATTAGTGAAGAGAATCTTGGCCTACTAGTAAAGAAGTTTGGAAGATTCTTCAAAAAGAATGGATCTCAAGGAAGACCACCCTTTCCCTCAAAGAATGCCTATCACAAAGGGGAAGGAACCTCAACCACTCTTAAATGCTATGAATGTGGAGAATTGGGACACATGAAGATGGAGTGCCCAATCTATCAAAGGAAAGTGGAAAAGTATGAAAAGAGGTACTCAAAGGAAAAGAAAGAAAGAAGAGCCTACATAGCTTGGGATGATAATGACATGGATTCAACCGATAATTCAGACAATGAGGAAGCCAATCTATGTTTCATGGCTAGAGGAGAAGAGGAAGATGAAGACGACATGGAGGTAACATCCTCAAATTTTGAATCAAATTCTTCTCCTTCATATGATGAATTGCAAGATGCATTTGAAGAATTGCATAATGAATCTATAAGACTTGCAAAACTTGTTTCATCATCCAAGAAAACAATTTCCTCTTTTGAAAACAAAATCTCTATTTTAAACAAAGAAATTGAGGAACTTAAAATTGAAAATGAAACTCTTGGACTCATTGATGCAAATTCCTCATGCTTAACATGTTCTTTACTTGATAATGTATCTACATCCTTTTCTTGCTCATCATGTAAAACTTTTGAAAAGGAAATTGAAGATTTGAAAAATAGTCTTTCAAAATTTACCCTTGGAAGAGATAATTTGAACATATTGCTTGGGAATCAAAAATGTGTGTTTCAAAAGACTGGTTTAGGGTACAATCCCAAAAATCAACAAAAACTTTACAAGAATTTCTTTGTTCCCTCAAGTTCATCAACAAGTCCTTTTATAAAATGTTTTCATTGTGGCAAGAAAGGACATAGTGCATCAACTTGTAATGTGAGGAAGAATATCAATAACAAGATTGGAACTAAAATGGTTTGGATCCCTAAGGGCACCTTGCCTAACACTAACACACAAGGACCCAAGAGAATTTGGGTACTAAAGGTCAAAAATTGAAGTGTGTTGTAGGTATGCTTGAAGGCCAAAGAATGGACTTTGGAATCTCAATAGTGGCTGAAGCAAGCACAAGATCAAAAATTACTCCAAGTTCTCTTCCTTGTCTCCAAGAAGCTTGGACTTGCAATCTTTGGATAAGTGGAGATCTATTCTATGCCTTAACTTGTTTTAAAATTGTATTTCTCTAAGCTTTATATCTTGAAAATATCTTTATATGCAATAATATGCTTGATAGGTTCATTTCTTGTTTGAAATAGCATATTTGATATAAAACATCTTTGAACTTGGCATATTGGATCAATCATGCATCTAAACTCTTGTAACACAATTTTGATGCATAATTTTCTGCATAATATGTCATATGCTGTATAATCTGTGATTTTCTGCAAAATGATGCATAACTTGTCACTTGTATGGCACAAAGTCACAATCTTCCGCATAATCTCATTTCTGCTGCATAATGAACTCAATTGCTGCATAAAATGCACCTTTTCTGCACAATGCATGATTTTAAATGTATAATCTGTTTCTTTTGCTGCATAATGTGCTATTGTGATGCATAACATGCTACCTTGCTGTATAATCATGACATTCTTTGCTGCATATCATGATGGTTCTTGATCATATTTGAAACCAATACTGACTTAAGCGTTGAAGATTCCCCCTAAGTTATTTTGCAGGTACTACATCATGACAAAAACTCTCAAAAAGCTCAAAAACTTCACCAATCCATCAAAAGGGTGTAATTCTTGGTTAAAGTAGCATTTTCGCATGATCATATGTTTTAGATCACAATCTATCTGGATTATATGCCTACATGATGTTTGAAATTGTTTTGGAATGCTTTGGAACAAATTTGAAAGGTTTAAAATTGATCATTCTCTGTTTAAAATGCAAAATCTGAGTTTTAGCAGTCTGGTAATCGATTACACAAGCTTTGTAATCGATTACAAAGGCTCTGCCAAGCGTTCCAAGCCAAGTCAGAAAGCAGGTAATCGATTACACCTCCAATGTAATCAATTACATCAATTCCAGAAGGCATGTAATCGATTACACCACATATGTAATCGATCACCAAGAATCCAGAACATGAGTAATCGATTACACAGACAATGTAATCGATTACACAGGGTTTTAAAAGGCAAAAATTCATGGGTTATACCTTTTTTATCTGCCATCAAGCCTTTTCATGATGCTTTCCTTATGCTTAATCTTTATCTAACCCCATTTGCTCTTGTATATGACTCTGAATTCTGTTAGCATAAATGATAATTATTATCTACGATTTCTTTTTCATATGCATTTGCTATTGGCATCACAAATTGTTGTGCTAAACCGTTCATACTCTGATATTGATCCTGCTGGGCTGAAATGTTTATACAATATTGAATGCTTATGTTGTTTTTGATAATGCCAACGGGGGAGAGATTAGTGAAATATGTTGCATGTGAACGGGGGAGCTTTGTGCTTTTACATCATTTATCCTATCTTATGCATATATTATGGGGGAGAGTTGCGCTTAATCACTGATAGATAAATGAATGCAAATATTTCTCTATTTTCAATGTTTATTTTGTCATCATCAAAAAGGGGGAGAATGTGAATGCTTATGTCTTGAAGCATATCAAATAAGTTTTTGATGATAACAAAGCCAAGAGAAGAAGACCAAGATCAAAAGAAAAGTTCAAGATCAAAAGAAAAGATCAAGACCAAGAGAAAAAGACCAAGATCAAAAGAGGTATATTAGATATAGGTCTTAGAACATCAATGTGAAATGCTCTCAAGGTATCTCAATTATATTCAAATGGTTTTTCAAAGATCTCATAAATCAACTTGTTTTCAAAGTTCATATTTTAAAGTAATGTTGATTTGAATCTTGGATTATGGTAAACATTTGTAAATCTTGTTTTGTCCAAGTACCCAAATGATAAAAATGGCCTAGAGACTTAATTGGGATTGAAAAAAAAGTGTTCAAAGTGGAAAGTAATGGATTACACACTTTTGGTAATCGATTACCAGCAAGTCAGAGAACTTGTAATCGATTACAGCATCCATGTAATCGATTACCATGTTCCTAGAAATCCAAGAACACGTTCAAAGGGCCATGTAATCGATTACATCAATATTGTAATCGATTACCGAGAAAGTCGAGGGGTGTATCGATTACACAAGTCTTGTAATCGATTACCACAAACCCGAAAAGCTAAGAACACGTTTTAAGCTGTCATGTAATCGATTACGAGAACCACATGTCGATTACACAAAGATTCGACAAGCCCAACGACTATATTATTTGGCTTTTAATGTTGCCCATTAAAGCCCCCAACGGCTCTTTTGTTCCAATAACTTATAAATACTCATCTTGGGGCATCATTTGTGGTTGAACAACACTTGAGAAACATCTATCAATTGCTATAATCCGAGATTCATCCTTAAATCACTTTTGCTCTGTTTTTGTATATATTGTTGAGATATTCTTGAAGAGCATTATAGGGCTTCAATTTGTATCATCTACTCTTGTGAGAGTTTTCATTCTATAAACACTTTGATTCTTTGTAAAGGGGGTGAGGTATCCCTCTAGAGAAAGAAGAGTGAGGTATCTCTCAAAGTTTGTAAAGGGTGAGGTATCCCTTGTTGAAGGTGAGGCATCCTTCAAAGGTTGTAAAGAGGGTGAGGTATCCCTCTAGTGAAAAGGGTGAGGCATCCCTGGTTTGAGGCTCAAGCTCAAGGGTGAGGCATCCCAAGGAGTTGAGTGCTCTTTTGTGTAAAGGTTTTCAAGCACCCGTTCAAGCTTGAAGTTTAGTGGAAAATCTCGAGTGGTTTGCTTGAGGACTGGACGTAGGTCACAAGTGGATTGGTGGCTGAACCAGGATAAATCTTGTGTTTGTTCCTCTCAACTCTATCTCTTTACTTTGTGCTTTAATTATATATGCTTGAGTTGAGTTTGATATCTTGCTTTGCTTGAATTCTTTCTATCTTGGGTTGTTTATTTATGAGTGAAGTATTCAATCTCATTTATCCATTCACCTCAAACATCCAATAGCTTCAACGAAATTCGTCAATCAAACGTTTTGCGAAAGATTTACAAAAATATTTTACATACTCAATTCACCCCCCTCTTGAGTATTGAGGCCACTTGGTAACAGTCCAAGTTATACCTCTAGGACTATAGGCTGTCAGAAAACTCTAATTATGCAAATGTTATTATACTTTCAAACAAAATAAGTACATTAATTTGTCACAGTAAGGAAACCATGGTCCAGTTCATTTCAATCAAAGTTCAATCACAATTTAAACTTATCATGGCATCTAAACTCAGTGCCATGCAGAAGCATCTATCCCCTTGATTTTAATTTATGATTTATCAACCACAACATCAACACAAACTAATTAAAGTCCTTAATAAACAGAACAAAAACTATATACCTTGTATTAGATCAGAGATCGAGTTGCCTCTTCTTTACTTAGAGTGAAAACTTTTCCCTTAGTTTATGGTATGGGATTAGGTTTCACTCCCAGTCCCTAAGGGAAATTCTTAGCATAATGCCCTGGTTTACCATAAGTGTAGCATACAATCCAATTAGATTTCACTCCCTATCTCTAGGGGCAATTATTAGCATAATGTCTCGATTTACCACAAGTGTAACACATAATTTAATTCTTCATACAAGTTTTAGTATCATGATATTTCCCATATTTTGCACACTTTGGTCCCCAAGTTTTTACTTGAACTTGTTTTCTGGGTATTTGAGCTGAGAAGCATCCCCTTTAAACTTATCATCCATTCTCTTCCTCATTTGGGAATTTTGTGGCCTTTGCTCTTATGGAGACTTAAAGTCATAAGCCTCTACAATTCTACACTTGTTGACCAATGTAGGAAAATCTCTAATCTCCAAATGTCCTATGGCTCTCTTAATGTCTTCCCTCAATCTTGCTTCAAATTTCACACATTTCCATCCTTCATCATGATTATATCTAAAGTAAGAGAAGAACTTGGACAATTCCTCAAATTTGGCCACATTCTACCTCACTGACATACTTTCTTGTTCTACATTTAGAAACTCTAATTCCTTTGCATTCTGTAAATTCTTAGAAAAACATTTATCCAAAAAGGCATTCCTAAATACTTTCCAAGTAATTTGAGTTCTTGCTGTAACACCTTAATTCTAAATACTGTAGTATACCCTAAGTATACTAAGTACATAGAATTAGGGTGTTACAGTTTGATATCAGAGCAGTTCTTCCTGTTGAGCTATGGAATGGACTGACTATGCTTTTAGGCATGATTAGTTGTTTTATTTGTGTTGTGCATTCTTTTATCTCAATGTGAGATATGTGAATAGGATTGCTTGATAGCCTTAGGATTGAATGTTAATAATTACTGGCACACTGTTACATGATATCGAGTCTGGCCAACTCAATATGTAATGTTTCGTGTGTACAGGAAATTATGACACCTCCTAGGCGAACTCGGAAGAATAGAAAGGTTTCTAGAAGGGGTAATAATGATATGTCCGAGATTAGTTAGGCTGATGGTGAAAGCGATGAAAGATTAGAGCATTGCAATTAGAGAACAAATAGAAGCTATTAATGGAATGATGTGGAAGAAGATTGAGACTATTAGTAGCACGAGGAAAAATAAGGATACCAAATTCGTTAGTTGAGGATGACAAGACTGATTTTAAGAGAAGTTATAAAATAGAATTAGTAGTCATTTGATGCTACTTTCTTAATGATGTGATAAGAACAGAAGAGCTCAAGGTTTGAATAGTGAATATGATGAAAGAACTAAAGAACTGAAAAGTCAGCAAGAAACATGTCTCAAGATTTTAAAGAACACATAATTAGTTGGAATGCCGAAGTTTTAAAATAAAGAGGCTAAGTGCAAGGAAGAAGATATTCGAGGTAATAAGTTATCTAGAAGAACAAAAGGTGTTGTTCCCTTCTTTTATGTTAAAGGGAGAAATCGAGCATTGGTGAATGGGTTTGAAGTGAGAAGATGAGAAAGTGGAATGCTTGATTTAAAGTAAGGTAGTATGTCTATAAGGTAATATAAAAGCAGAAGTTTGGTGAATAGTAATGAGTGGTTTACGACACTTGAAGTAAGATCATGATTTAGTGAAGTGAATTGTAAATTATGGAGTTTACTAGTGAAGTTATTAGAGATATGATTGAGATGGTTAGAATGACGACAACCGCTAAGAAGAAACAAGTTGCTATTATTAATAAGATTCTTGGGAGCATGGAGTTAATCTGTATTAACCACTAGTTTTCTTGCATCACTAGTATCAATTTGGAATAAGAAATCCCATGACTACCTGGAACTTAGAGAAGCAAATTTGTTTTGAGATAATTGATTATCATGTTATGATATTCAGTTATTGTGTAATCCAGAGGACCTGGAACACGACAATAACCGGTTAGCTGAGGTTGCTAACTAATTATTCTGAGCTGATAAAGGATCACAAACTGTGTGATAACTGGTTGGTAGAATGTGCTAACCGATTATCCAGCACTCATAAGGAGTGGAAAACAGGGTCTAACCGATTAGCAGGGGTAGCTAATCGGTTAGAAAATAGAACAGAAATAAAATTAGAAGGTCATAACTGATTATCCAAGAGGGATAACTAGTTATGCACTTGAGGAAATATAATTTTTGGGTTGCTGAGTTTAATTCAAAGCTTGTTTAAGTTGTGTAATGGATACTTAAGGACCAGTTGAGGTAATTAGCGATGGTATGAACCCTAGAAACATTAGTAATTCCTTTGTTGGTTAGATTTGAGTCGTGGAAGGGTGTTATATTTTGGTATCAGAGCCAGGTTTCGATCCTGGGACCTGTGGGTTATGGGCCCACCACGCTTTCACGGGGCCGACGAGGGCCGAGAGTGGACACCATTGCAAGAGAAGCATGGACAAGGAGCGGCTCCTGGCAAGTTTCTAGGTGAAGGATCCCATGAATGAACTAAATATGCACCGAAATGAGAGGGATTCAGAGACTGTGCAGGTATAGGACTGCATAGTTGAGGATGACTTAAAGGAATTGATTAGGCGTAGCCATATCAACAAGTTACAACTTCTTTTCGGGAGCCTAGAACATAAGAACTCCATGGTTAAGCGTGCTTGACCTGGAGCAATTGTGGGATGGATGACCTCCTAGGAAATTTCCCAAGATGTGTGTAAGTGAGGACAAAGCATGCTGAAAAGATTCGTGTTGGTTTGTGGAGACACTCATCAATCCTGTAGGCAATCCCAGGATGTTACACCTGCTGTCTCCATTAATCTTCTGGCATTCGTCCACTAACTTTTTGCCTTCCCCACCAGCATATAGGAGGGAAAAGATACCATCAGTTTGTTAGTACAACCTATAATATCAAATATTTTCTCCATTTTCCTAAGTCATCCCTCAGCCTTAACCAGATTATACTCTCCTCAAAAAGACGAAGGATTAGCCTTTCTAAACTCAAAAAGGTCTTGGAAGTTCTGGTTTCTTATAAGTGCCGCATTATCTACCGACTATGGAGGTGGATTAGTTGCCAACCTTTCTAACATCCTATTGGTGATGGCAGTCTGCTCCCTCATTGCAACAACCAACTCTCTATACTCTAGTCATCTTTTTCGTATTTTCATTGGCAACTTCTCTATTACTATGTGTTCACCTGGTAGATGTCATAGTTCCCTATACACACAGAATAATATATATTGAGTTAATCAGGCTCAATATCATGTAACAGTGTGACAATAACCAGTAACATTCATACTCAAGGTTGTTATGCAATTTTATCCATATATCTTACTATAAAGATAAGAAAATGCATAACTTATGACAGGAACATCTAATCATACTAAAAGCATAGTCAGTCCATTCCCTAGGCTCAATAGGATGAATAATTGTGACACCATTATGTAACACCCCAAAACTAATACTCCTAGCATAATTGAATTACTCAAAAGTATTTAGAATTAGACACGTACGACTATACTATTAACATTTTCTTGATAATTAAATTTACTAATCTTATTGATATTTGAGTCCTGTAAGGGATAATAACATTTCCAAGTATGAATGTGCAACTGAAAAGTTGGGTCCATGCTGATATTAATGGTCCATACAATCTAGAATATTAATGTTCAAGTGATACAAACTAAGCCTTTACAGCCATTTATACATTTAATCTATATAAAAATCTTTGCATAGTACATGTCAATAGTCAAAAAGTATGGGTAAATTTAAACTACTTTAGCATCCTTGTCTTTACTTCGTAAGTGAATCACGTGCTGGAATTATTATGAAAATAAAATAGAAAGGGGCGAGAATTTTAAAAATTCTTAGTATATCAAATCAAACATATGTCATCATAATAATTTCAACTACTTTATAAAAAATTAAAACAATACTTACAATAATTTATAGAAAGGTGGCAATTGCCAAATTGATTCCTTTCTATTCTTAAGGTAGAAAATTCAATTATTATCATTGATCTATAACACATAGTCAACCAATGTATATTTATAATTTCAACACATCATTAATAGATTATAGATCCCACCATGAATAATTCAAGTACAAACTATACCTTACTATCTCTAGAATATTTACATTCCTCCACAATCAAACATTCATTATTAAATCTGTGATTCACATAAATAATAAATTCATGATGATTTATATCTGCTCAATCGAGCATAAATAATTATTTAGTACTCTTTAATCATCCTCTTTCTAAGTTTATTTCCAAGTAACTATAGCCAAAACTATAAAGAATCTCATTTAGGATCACCTCCTCTCCCGAGGATTATGTCCAATAATAGATTTAGGTTCACCTCATCTCCCGAGGATTACCTCCATAATTCATATTTAAGAATTTAAGATCATCCCCCTTCTTGAGGATTATTTAAGATCATCCTCATTCCCGAGGATTATTTAAGATCATCCTCTTCTGGGGGATAATTTAATATCATCATCCTTTCCGAGAATTATTTAAGATTATCCTCCTTCTCAAGGATTATTTTAAATTATCCTGCTTCTCTAGGATTATTTAAGATTATCCTCCTTCCCAAGGATTATTTCTATATCACCTCCTCCCTTAGGATCATTTCCAAAATCTTTTAAACTTTGAGCACTTTACATGCTAACTCAATACTAGCTTAACTTTAACATCTTAAAAGAGCCAACCAATTTCTAGTCCACCTCATAATCATAACAAGTATACATGTCAAGCTATCTCATATCATAGATATATCTAGTGCACAGTATTATCACTTCTCAAGTAAATTAAGTGCATAATCATAATATATGTAACAACCTAATACTAGTACTAATGATATGCCCAAGATCATGCCTCAGTAATTAGCATTAGTGGTGTCACTTTAAAACTAATAACAAGTTTATGAAAATAAATATAATTATACAAAAATATGAGCCTGATACAGTTGTAATTATATACTTACATCGAAAAGACCTTTATACAAATACATACTTTTTAATACAAATACTTAGTCATATGCCTCCATGGCAATACATATTCAAATTTTACATAATGCTTATCTAACAATTACAACTAAACTTCTCTTCTTTGATTCAATCCTCGTTTCTGCGTGCTAATGCCTTCAGAATTCCTAGAAATAATACAGAAATACAAACAGATGGGGTGAGAATTCAAAGAACTCTTAGTAGTTTTATGAAAACGTGTCATCATAATATTTTCACCTATTTCGAGAAAAACAGATCCTTTGTTTAAAATTTAACATAAATATATTTATATATATGTTAGAGATGTGGCAAACTGCCAAAACTGATTCTCTTTCTTTTCCTGAAATAGAGATTCCATTATCATCCTTTATAAGAATTATTTGCACAATCTAATGCATCATATAGTTCAAAATCAATTTTTTATCACAATCAATTCAAGTATTAGCACTAAGTATACATAATTTACATCATATGTATCCATCTCTGATAATAAAACATAAGATAATAATAATCCATATTAATTATCATACCTCAACATATTCACAATGTTTCATTCTTTCGAGATACTCTCAAGTCAAGAATGTAACACCCTCCATAGAGCATCACATTTCCGACTACAAGCTCATAATCTGACAATCAGTTCATAAAATGTTTGAGTTATAAAACATGGATTTTAAAATTTATTTTTGCAGAAACATAAACTTACTGAAATTTATAGGTAATACTAAAAAATAGATCTAAACTGATTAATATACATTACTGATACCACGTAATACTTAATAATTAGGTAGGAAACATAAAACTTACAGACTTAATTTTAAACAGTAGCAAACCCCATGAAGGGTCCTATTTAATAGCACAATAAAACACTAACGAGAAAAACTCAACATACTTATTTTGTTTTGTATCCATCTTGATGCATCATATATCTGTTCCTCCTCAAAACTGCACACCAATGAATCCGGAATGGTCACTCTTTGATGTTGTCACCGAACTCAAAATATTTGCCTTCCGTCAAGTCTAAGAAACTCGTTTCATCTACCATATAATTTTTAACAACACAAGCACAACAAAACAATATAACAAAGAGGTAAGATCACCTACACCAATACCAACATGGTAGCATGGAGATAACATAAACAGCACACCATACATATATATCATATCATAATTACAATCATGTCATCAGCATTATTTATCATCATAACAGACGTAATAAACAGTAATTACGATCATGCCCTCAACAATATCCAAATATTCAACAATTCAATTATCATAAATAATAATTACGATAATGCCCTCAATAATATCCAAGTATTCAACAATTCAATTATCATAAATGATAATTATGATAATGCCCTCAACATTATCCAAATATCCAACAGTACAATTATCACACCGATAATTATGATAATGCCTTCAACATTATGCAATATTCAACAGTACAATTATCATAACCAATATTCCTCAATTATTATATCACATAGATATCAATATTCATATTATACATGTGCACAAAGACTCAATTTCCTACTCCATGGAGGTTTTCACACTTTCGAGAAGAATGCTCTAGTTAATTGTCAGCCTTAGCTCACAGACAATCTCCAGTCTTTCTGGTTAATTGTCCAGCCTTAGCCCACAGACAATCTCCAGTCTTCGAAAAGAATCGTGTTCTTGTCGGGTATCGTCAATGTATTGCAACGAATTGCATCGCCACGTGGCACAGGGTACTTGCCACTGCCCACTGGATCGATCGCCACGCCTTGACGCCCCCAAGATCCGTCATAGATCTCACTTTTCAATTCTCATTCCTTCTTCAACCACAATGGTCATAATAGCTATCAATTATATTCCATTCAATGCACAAATATCTCAATGCAAGTTCTGTTCAATTTCATCATATGCCTCAATGCATATCTTACAATTTCATCATATGCCTCAATGCATATCTTTCAATTTTCATCATATGCCTTATACAATGTCCATACACTGGTTCATGCATGTAAAATGCACCAATGCCAATTATAGGCAAAACTCATTATTTTCTCATACAGTGTCCATACACTGGTTTAACAGTAATCCTACTGTATATTCAATCACGAAATCATATTATCGCGTCTTTCTTGATAGTCACCTTGTTTAACTGACGATAATCCACACAAAGTCGAGAAGTTCCGTCTTTCTTCTTGACCAAAAGCACTGGTGCTCCCCATGGTGAAACACTAGGTCGCACAAACTGTTTCTCCAACAGTTCCACCAATTATTGTTTCAGCTCCACCAACTCTGCTGGCGACATTTGGTATGGCGCAATTGAGATAGGACCTGCTCTTGGTACTAAATCAATTGAAAACTCGATCTCCCTCTCAGGTGGCAAACCAGGTACATCATCAGGAAAAATTTCTGGAAACTCATTGACAACAGGAATAGTATTCACATCTTTCTCGTTCTTGACTTCTACAGAAGACAATAACATATATCCCTGTGCTCCCTCTCTCAACAATGACTTGACTTTAACAGCAGTCAAGAATCTAGACTTTTCTTCCTTAGGAAAAACTATGGTTTTGCTTGCACAATCTATAAGGATATGGTTAGAAGATAACCAGTCCATCCCTAATATTACATCTATCTTAACAAGAGGCAAACAAATCAAGTTGACCAAAAACACATGGTCCTTTATAACAACAGGACAATCCAAACATATCTTAGACGTAATTACAGGTTTAGTAGTTGGCGTAGAAACACTCAATTTAACATTCAGAGAAGACACAGGTAACTTCAATCTCTCCACACAATCATATGCAATAAATGAATGTGTCGCACCAGAATCATATAACACAGTCAGAAGATTACCTCCAATGGCACCTTCTCCCGGAATAAGATCATCAGATCGAGAAATTTCCGTTCCAGTCATAGTATACACTCGCCCTCCAGACCTCGGTTGAACACTTCCTGACCTTGGCTGAGTGGCACGAACACTTCTCATAGCTGGCTTTCTCTCTGGCTGAGTACAATCCCTAGATATATGTCCAGGTTGTTTGTAATTAAAACAAACTGTTCCTCTGATAGGGCATTCACTAGAAAGATGGCCTTTCTTTCCACACTTAAAACATGTTGGCGTGAACTCCACTCTCTGTCCAGCTCCACTACCACTAGTACTTCCCCCAACCGGTGGTCGTTGAGATTGATTCCCTGGTGGTCTAGAATACGGCTTGCGCTGAAATCGATTAGTATTACTGCCACCACCTCTCTGAAACCTTGTTGGTCCAAAGTTACGATTCCTCTGATCTCGTGACGGCTCCAACTCCTCGAGTCGCGCACACGCATCAACTAAAGCATGAAACTGATTCATTCTCAAGGATATCACCCCTCGCTTCAGTTCCACTCTTAACCCTGCCTCAAACTTCCGACATCTCCACCCATCATCTGGTCGAGTTTGAGCATAATCTGAGAATTGAGACAAACTCTCAAATTTAGTAGCATACTCATTCACCGTCATATTACCCTGACGTAAACCAAGAAATTCCATCTCCTTGGCATGTCTAGCACTCGCAGGAAAATACTTCTCCAGAAATGCATTAGAAAATACCTCCCATGTAATTTATGTTCCTTCAGCCTGCAACAACTGGTGGTTTCCTCTCCACTAATGTTCTCTGTCTCCCCTTAACATAAAGGCTGCATACATTACCTTTTTCTCATCGGAGCATCTCATTCCTTCAAAAATTCTCTCCAAGTCTTGTATCCATTGACTTGCTTTCTCAGGATCAACCTCGCCTCTAAACTGCGGCGGATTGTTATGCCTAAATTCAGATAAATTTAGGGCATCAGTAGTAGTATCTTGCTGTTGAGCTGCTCTCAGATTCTGCTGCGTAATCACTTCAGCCATTCGTTGCATAGCTTCAGCAGTCGCAATCATTGGGTCCACTTCCCGATTTACGTTCGCACGTCCTCGTTCTCTACCAGACATCTTCTTTCTTCAAACATAACCAAACAAAGTTAGATACATCCTTTCGGAAGTAAATCACAGAGAATCACACAACGCAAACAAAAATAGACCCAACCACAACCCCAAAAGACTTTAACTTGGGCTCTGATACCAACTAATGTAACACCCTTGTGGGGATGTCACATATATAAATAAAATAAAAGAAAGCTAAATAAAATCTACCCAAGTTGTAAAACATTTGTAACATAATATAGCAGGTCGTAAAATTCTTCTTGTTAAACAAAATAGTATTAAATAAAATAACGCGGAAACACAAAATAAACAAACCAACATCTCACATAATATACATATGGTACTAGTTATAAGTTATACAAATAATTTACAACTATCCATATTTAAACTAAAATAGTAAACAAAACAGTAAAAGGTTAATATATACAAACGCAGACGAGCCCAAGTACACATCACAAATATCTAACCCTCTGAAGGATCACTCTCAGATGAAACTTCAGTTGATAGATATCCAGGATGCCTCGACCCTCTACGGACATGGGTCCGTGCAGTCGATACGCTGCTAATCTCACTAGGCGCATCAAACATACCGCCTCAATGACGCCTAAGAGATAGCGGCAACTCCACATGTAAGTACAATAAAGTAGAAAAGATCGGCACTCCATCAAACTTCGTACGTATGGTCACAGTCAGACGGCCTACGTACATCATCGAATCTCTATCTTCTCGTAGACGCCAGGCTTTAGAGCCTCCGTGAAACTCAAGTTGCACGAATCCAAAGAATCCTGGTAGCGTCATATCCACACAATCAATCCAAAGGATATTGATGATCGGATGGTTCTTGATTGTAGAACTGATCTTCGGCTTGCTGCTCTTCCTCCTCTTCAGGATACTCACACTCAAGAGGTTGTTCCTCTTCCTCAAACTCTTTATCACATAATTTAAATATACAGATAACACATACAAGAAAGAGGTAAGACAATCTAAATCATCACAAACATGGTAAATAAGAAAACGACAATACAACAGGTAAAACAGTTCATACAATATAGCATATTATAATAACATAAACCATAATATTAAATAATACAAAACTCAATACAACAATAACATACAATGGTACAGATGAATAAAATGGTACAAATAATTAAAATGATACAGATAGATAAAATAGTGCAACTAAATAACATTAAAATGTATTAAACATAAATATATGAAATGTGACTCAACCCTACTCCATGGAGCTAAAAATACAGACATCAGAGAGAACGACCCGCAAAATCTATTAGTACCGTCGACCGCCCAATAACTATTCCGCATTGCTCACGTTGCGTCTATAGCCCACTAAAAAATAGATGTAGTGGTGTAGCACACTGTCATACGTCGTGTCACTACAGGCTTGCACTAATAGACTTCACAAGATCTTGATTAAGTATAGTGCGTGTCGAGTCCATTAGTGTGTTACCAGTTACCACGGCCCAGAGGAGCGACCAACTGTCCACAAATGGAATAATCTGCACACTAATGTCTCCAAGTTCATTCAAGTTGAACCACACTATGCTTATCACACCGACAACACGATGTTATTCATCTCGTCAATCAATCCACCAATTATCAACCAAATTGGCACAACTCAATGCATGATTAAAATTCCAAATATGCCCTCACTGGAAAAAATTCCAAATATGCCCTCACTGGCAAAATTCCAAATATGCCCTCACTGGCAAAATTCCAAATATGCCTTCACTGGCAAAAATTATGAATATGCCTTCACTGGCAAATCGCATATATATACAGTACATCCCACCTGACAGTACTATTTCACAATCTGTCGGGTCCACCACTTTGGCCCAATAGTAAAACTTGTTGTTTTCGCCAATCGCGTAGAAATTTTATCGCGTTTTCAAAATCTCATCGCTTTTACAAACGTTTTTAAATCGCGTAAATATATTTTACTATTTTAAAAATCGCGTACTGTTTTTCAAATGTTTTCTCAATCGCATAAGATTTTTAAATCATTTTCTTGTTCGAATTCCTTAAAATTACTGTTTAAATAAACAGAAATAATATTTAATACGTTTGAACTACGTAGAATATTTTTCATACCGTATAAATTATATTTACTATCTTTTCTATCTTATTTGTCTATTTTTAGCAAAAATTGACAGTATTTTGCTTAGAAAATGTATAACGATGATTTTCTAAGTTTTTCGTAAAAATTTCTTTTATTTATATTATAACCATTTAATTACACTTTTGAAAACTACTAACGTGCTTCAAAATATAATATGAGCTCTACGTTAGAAATTTTACAAAAGCTACTGTATTTCCTTTTAACTATTAAAATCATTTGTTTTAACTTCTTAAACTTAATCTAATCAATTTATTTCTTCGAAAATCATAGTAGAAAATTTCCTTTTAACATATATTGCTTCGTTTTGATTGAAAATGGTTTGGAAATGATTTTAGAAATCATAAATCCTCGGCTTTGGCATGTTGGCCGAAATACTTAAAATTACCATTTGATCTCTACATTCATTTTTCTTGCTCTAAACAATTTTGCATCTTGTTAATTTTCCTAGGTTAATTAAATCACACTCTTAGAAAATTGATGAGAACATTTTGGTTCTCCTTTTTGGTTGAGGCCGTGAGCCTTGGTGATGTGTTCTTTGGAACACTCATGCAATCCTTTTCATGTTGTTCACATCTTAAGATTTACACATGCATCTACTAACACATACAATATTTCAAAGCTTGTAGACATGCAAATTAATACAAATCACAAATAGGAAACCTAATAACAAGCACACAAATGAATCCTTATGGATTCTACAATCACAAACAATTTCCATCTTCTTCCCACCACCCAAGGATGATAAGATTTAAGTCTTCCTCTTACCTTAAATGAAGACAAATACTCTTTCACTCCTTTCTAGGGTTTCAGTTTTGACTCTCCAAGATACCTATCAAGCTTAAACAAAATTCTACAAGTTATAATCATGAAAGAAAGCTTAAACCATGGATCAATCATGGCTTAAAACTTTGAAAAAGAATTTAGAAATGAAAAACAAAGAGTTTCACCTTCTAGGTAAAATCCCCCAAGTAGATTTTCAAGCTCCAAATGATGGATTTTGCAAGAACTCTCAACTAGAGATGTTCTTAGAATTGTGTTTAGGTTTAGAAAAGTTGATTAGAAGAAATTTTGGGTGGATGGATGGTGAAGAATGGTGTTTGGCCGAATGGTGCTTCAAGAACACAACAATGGAGTTTGGTATTTTTGGAAGAGAGAGAACAGAGAAAATGTTAGGAAATTAAGTGATAATTACCCTTCCAAAAGGTGCATGGTCGTAGACTTCAAGGGCAAGGGAGGTGTCCATTTGGTTGGCTCCATCCAAGCCTTAGAAATGATCAATGGTGAGGATTAAGACTTGATCACTAAGCTTTGCTCTCATTGGTTAATCTAAGCCTAGTCACTAAGCCTTGTCACTAATTAAGCCTTGTCACATGCTCTTGAATGTTTCACCACTAATGATATTTAATTAAGCTACTAATCCTATTAAGTTTTCACTAAACGTGGGTCTTGCAAAATATTTTCGGGTCCATTACTGCTTATTTGTACTAACTAATAAAATAATATTATAATAATATAAAATTATTTTATTTTACAGTTAAATCCTAAAAATTAAAAGATTACTAACCGTATCATTCAGAATTGGGTTTAGTAAGATCCCCACTCGAATAATTAAAATAAGATTTCCCAAATTTAAAATATTATTTTCCTGTCCCGGAGCAAATCACACAAAAAGTCCAAATAAAATCACAGACAGTAATATAAAACAGTAATTCATACAAAAAAATAACAAACAGTACAATAAGGACATAACGGTCATTTATCCTAAAGTTGAAAAACATTAAACAGTACATTCGGGACACAACGGTAATACCCAAAAGTTTAGGGTGTTACATAAACGCTTTCCAAATCGCGTAGAAATATTTAAACTTTTTTCAACTCGTGTAGCGATTTTTCATCATTTTTGAAATCGCGTAGCTTAAAAATCACGTTTTTAAGTTACGTAAAACATTTTTCACCATTTTACAACCACGTAAAATATTCCTCAATATTCCAAACATCATTTTGGACTTTCCAAACATCAATGTCATTTCCAACATCATTTTCCACATTTTCTCCTTTAAGAAATCCTTTTCGCAATATATTCCACAAATTCACCATTTCATTGAATTAAATCAATGTTTCTTACTTAAAATTTCCTAACGCGCTCCAAAACCCAAATGATGAGTTATACGTTAGTAAATTTTAAGTCACCACGTAGTCTCCATAATTTTTAAATCAATTCTAAAAATTAATCCTCTTTAAAATAAATTGAGGTTCAAACACTTTCAATCTCTCTTTTCCATTCATATTCGAAAATTCTATTTTTCAAGTGACAAATCACTTTGTTTCTATTTCTTTAATCCTTGTACTAGATCAATTACACTTCCACTTTGAAATCACTTTGTTTCATAAAGCCAAGGCATTACAAGCCTTCAAAACCGTGGTACATGGCCATTGGAAACCATCAAATATTTTTCCTTCTAAATCAATTAAGTACCATTCTTGTTTTTACACAAACAAAACCATTAAAATTTCCTTCAAAAACCGTGAGACTCATGGTCTTAAAAACCAATTCATTTGTTCATTTTCCTTGCTTTTCTAAACATCCAATTTTACCATTTATGAAAATATTAATTTGTGAACACTTATTTTGAGGTGTTGAGGCCGAAATCCTTATGGTCATTGGAACCAAAATTTCTTTTCCTTTCCAATAATTTTTATGGCATACATAACATATAATCAACATATTATATTTCAAGCATACCATAAAAGCAATAAAAATCATACTAATCATGCAAGCACAAATAAATCATGCAAAACACATAAACCATATAAACACCCATAAATAATTACACAACCATGGATATGAATCCTCACATGGATTCACCATCTACTAAATACAAGATTAATCTCTCACCACCATACTTGGTTGGTGAGATGGATCTCCCTCTTACCTCTTGAAGAACCTCCCAAGCTCCTTGGTTTGCTCATTGAACAAGTGATTCACCACCAAAAGCTTCTCAAATACAAAACAAAACACAAGTTTATTAGCATATCAAGCTGGAACAAGAAGAACCATGGATCAAACATGGCTTAGAACATGAAAAAGAGATAAGAAGTGAAGTTTCCTTACACTTCACCTTAAAAACCCTATAACTTTGCTCTTGAAGAAAGTCCTTGAAGATGATAGATTTAGAACTTGGCCTAAACTACAAAGTATCTTAGATTGAAGTATAGATTCAAGAAGTAAGGTTGTTTAAAATTTTTGAGTGATGGAAGGTGGTCTTGGGTGTCATGGCCAAAACTTGCTTGAAGAGAAAATAGAGAGAAAAGTTTGATATGCTTGGCTTTTTGGAATGATCAAGAATGAGTAATAATGGTCTTGAAACTTTGCTATGCCCTTAAACAACCACAAAACTTTGCTATGACCAATCTCACTAGCCACCATTTTGAGCATTCTTAGCCATTGATTAGTTCAATGGTTAGGGTTAATGTAGATTCTAGGTGTAGCCTTTGTAACATCCCGAAAATTAATAATTTCAGAATAAATGATCATTTTACAATATTTGGGATTTTCTAGAATTTTTCTGGATTTTTCTGAGAACGCAGAATATTTTAATATATTCTTCGTTTTGCGTGCGCACCGAGCTGAGAATTGCTGAGGTCAGTGTAACGCTCCGGAAACTAATTATTTCACCGCCAATAGTCATTTTCTAATATTTGTGATTTATGTGAATTTTTCTGGAATTTTTCGGAAACGACGAATATTTTAATATATTCCTCGTTTTGCGTGAAACTCGAGCAGAGTCGTGAAAACGACTGTAGTGCTTCAAAAATTGAAAAATTATATGACGAATAGTCGTTTTATAATATTTGTAATTTTTGGGAATTTTCTGGGAATTTTTCGGAACCGTCGAATATTTTAATATATTCCTCGTTTTGCGTGCTTGTAGACGAAAGCGAGAACCGGAGAAACGCGATGTTTTCTTTGAGAACCTTGGACTATGGACATGTCGACGGGGGATCTTACTAAACCCGAGACTTGACACAGTTTACGAGGTTTCATAATTTTCGAGAAATTCTAACAGATAAAAATAAATCAATACAACGAAAAATTCATCTATCAGATTAATTAAATACTGACTTCTGTCGACTGTAACTATTATCCATTGGATAATAGTGTGTAATAAAAATCCTATCACATTATCCTAATGCAATCTACTTTATATCTAATCTATCCACTTTAATTCAAATTTAATGATTAAATAATCAAGCTTCCTTAAGAAGCTTTGACCCAAGCCTTTGACCCATGTGCTTTGGCTTCCAAAGGAAGCCAATTTTCTCACCCACTCTCCTCTCTCTCACGTCTGTAGCAGCCACCAAAAAGGGAAAAGAATTGATTTCATTTATCCTAATATTACATTTAATACATTATCACCCAAAACACCTTTTTCTTTCTTCATTTTACGTTTTCTTCTTCTTCTTCTTCCTTCTTCAATATTTCTTTTCTCCTCTCTTGAACACCCAACGTCCAGCAGCCCTCCTCCACTCCAACTTCTCAAAATCTTCATCTAATTACATTTTCTTACTCTCCTCACCATTCTAAACACCTTTCCCTCTTGGAGCTTCTTGAGATTCCACCATTTTCACCATTTTCTCCAAGCTCCAACCTTGAACATTTTTGGGTAAGATCAAGACCACTCTTCTTCCCTCTCATTTTCGTGCTCATGGTCTCTTCTATGACCACTCATGTTTCATTTTTCCAAGCCTTAATATTTATTCTAACAAGTTACCATTTTTAGGGACTTTGGAGGCTAAATCCGAAAATATAAGGAGCATTCTTGGAGCTCTCTTGATTTCTACACTCATGTAAGAGGAAGACACTCCTCTTCAACCATTTTTAGCATCTAGGAACCTTGATTGTTTGATTTGTGGAAGAACCCTAATGAGGGTTGTTCTTGAATTTAATGATTAATTATGCTATGTGTTGATTTTTATTTATTTATGCTATTGGAATGAATTGTTGAATATAATGGAATGTTAGATTGGATTTAATGACTTGATATGGATGGAAAATGGTTGAATGCCCTCCTTGGTGGCCACGGTTTTGAGGATAGCAATTTAGGGAAATTATGATAAATTGTAACAAGCATTGGATTTAAAGTAATCAATGTATAAAAATGGAATGTAATGGAAGAAGAATTTGAAATTGAAACCCAAGTGAAGCCACGGTTTTGGGGTGGAAAAATGGGGTAATTTATGGTTAATGTGCAATAAGTATAAGACTAGGATTAATTAAGTAACAAGATGGGATTTAATGGAAGAACAATTGGAAGTTGAAACTTCTATGGTGGCTACGGTTTTGAAGCTAGGAATTTAGAGTTTTTGGTGAGTTAATTGATCAAGTGAATAATTTAAATGATTAAGGGAATGATGTATAAGATTGTTGACTTGAAGAGACTTGAAATTGAATCAAATAGGAGGCCACGACCTCTAGGGAATTTCTAGGCAAAAGTGTGATTTTAGTGAGTGGAGGCAATAGTAATTAAGTAATTGGAAGCCTAGTTAATGAAATGAATAATTAAGAAATTAGAAGAATTTATTATAATTAAGACTTTATAAAATTCAAAGGATTGAAAGTGAATCACTCATAAGACTTAAGAGAATTCTAATTGAGTTAAGAACATGAGAGTGTGAGGCTTAAGGGCTTACATAAAATGTGAATTATTGAAAATTGAATTGCCATAGTGTGCTAAATTGATTTTGAATATGAACCTTGAAATGAGGAATAAATTCTAAGTTAGGATTCATAATGAACCTAATGACGTATTAATTGATTTGATATTGATATTATGTGATTATGGGTCCATGTGAGTGACCATTTATATATTGATGCAAATATTGGCCTAATGTGGCATATTATGGAATTGTATGAAATTGTGAATCATACATGTGCATGCATAGTGTCTTATGCATTGTGATTGTCCTTGTGGACTGTTGTAAGGCCTAGTTGCCTAGGAGATTGAACACACCTTAGTGCGGGTGCGAATAGACAAGTGTAGGTCACTTGTTGACCTTGGGGCGTCGGGGTGTGGGTTCCTCGCAATGGGAGGTTGGTAGCTCTCCCGCCCGTGGGGTAGACCGATGCAACGCACCGACGATTCGGACCGAGACACTGTCCTATATCGTGATCTAGTGATGAATGTCTGTGCAATGCCATGATTGTGCACGATTTGATTTATAGCACTGGCCTCGGCAGCCGAGTCACAGACATGTCTCCTGATCTTTCTCTCCGATTGATTGAGTTTAGCTCCATGGAGTAGGGTTTGAGAGAACATGCATATGAGACATGATATATATATATATATATATATATATATATATATATATATATATATATATATATATATATACATTGTTGTTATTATCTGTTTTCCATATTATGACTTATCTGTTCATTACTGTAATGATTACCTGCCTGGACTGTTTAATTGCTTACTGTTGGACTTACTGTTAGTATTTGAATATACTGTTTCTAATTTGCTATTTGGGCGCGTGGCGCCGTAATGTCTCTAGTATGCTATAATTGGTAATGATGTAGGATGTCTTACCTCTTTCTGTGTTTCCTATATCTTTGTATGTCTGTTTTATACTTATATTGATAAAAGATCGTGAGGAAGATAAAGAGGGACCACACTTTGGTTGATTGGATTGGGCGTTTGGACAAGGTTTCTTCGGCTACGTACGAGTGCAGTTGCGTGGAGGCATTGACGCCTGGCTTGTTGACTGGGACTCCGAGCGTCGTATGTGTATATGGGGTTGCGGCTTTGTCTGCTAGTAGTACCTATCCCTGGGTCACTACTTTTCCCCCTTTTAGTGTTTTATTCCCACTGTATTTTATTGGACTCTGTAATTATTATATTCTATGTCATCAGTGATTTGTGTAAATTGACTATATATATATATATGTATAAGAGATATGATTTTATTTCAGTGGTTGTATCATGGCTTGAATACATTTATATTTCATTCGAGGCTCATATTTTCTACCTATGCAAATTGTCAAAAAAAAAAATATAGACTCTTGAGAATTTAAGTTACTGTTATCATGACTGTGGCACACTTGGATTTAGTAACTGTGGTGTAATGACGATTATGCTTCGGTTGCTACATCAAGGGGTGTTACAGCCTTTAGATGTAAGACTTAATCTAGGCCATTAGATCTTTCCTCCTTGAAATCCTAGCCATTAGATGTATCTCCAAAATGAAGGGTCAAGATCACCTCTTCATACTTTCCATCCAATGGTCATAAATGGTCCTAGCCATTTTATAAGATCAAATCTCCACCGTTGATTAAATCGATGGTGGATATCCAAAGGCTTCAACATTAAGCTTGCTTCCTATTGGTCCGTCATAAAGCTGTCACAACCACTAATGTTGACTAAGCAGTATAATATTTATTTTTATTTGCTATTACCCTTCGAATAATATTTTTACGGTATTTTTATTGTCCGATAATTAAATACAGTATAAAATATAGTAAAAGAAATTTTTAAAAACTATTTCTGATTTCAGGTTTAGTAAGATCCCTTGTCTCCGTCTCAACAGTACAAAATTTTTTGGCTGCAGAAAAATTTTCACTTTTCCAGACCCATCTAGGCCCACGTACAGCTCCCTTGGGTCCACAGACAGCCCATGGATAATATTAAAATAATCAGAGAAATATAAAAATTTCATAATCACCCACAAAATCATAAAAATTATAAAACTTACGAAAATCAAATCAGATTATGTAAAATAATTAAGACTTAACAGTAATAATTAAATTACGTAAAATTTTTCCCAGCCCGAAAATTATTATTTTTTCCTGACACGGAGTAAATCACACAAAACGATCAAATGTATTCATGGAATACTCAAAATAATTTTACAGTACATAGAAATCACTAAACAGTAGAATTCTGTTAACTATCAAAATTACTGTCAAATAGTTAGGAAATTTGGGGTGTTACAAGGAATCAACCTTAAACCCTAAACCCTAAATCTCATTAATTTAATTTTAAAGAAAACGAGACAATTGTCCATACAAATGTCATTTTATGCTATGTATGAGGATGTATGAGTATGCCTAAGAAATGCTCTATTATATGCTTATATAATGTTAGTTAAAACATTTTGTTTTAGTAAAACACATGATATTTGCATATTTCCAAGACAACCTTTATTCTAGGACAACATTTGTTCCTTGTATATCCTTTGGGTAAAATGAGGTATCAAGACAACCTTTGTTCCTTAACCTCTCTTAGTATCATAACCTTGGCATTAGGAGCACCTTTGGCCCAAGCCAAATACATGGAAATAACAAATATCAAGTTTGAAAACAAAATATGAAATGTATTTTTAAAACCATTCCTCTATTCACTTTTCATGTAATGTAACTTTTCTTTGCATAATCATGAAGCAAAACCTCAATCGTCAAGCTTTTCATTCATACATTACATTGTATGCTTGTACAGAGGGAGTGACTTACTCAACCTCAATCTACCCTTATAATTTCATTATTATGCTTATCAACATCATTCACACCCAAGCTTATTTCAAGGCACATACACCATTAGAATTCAACTATAAAAAGGTCAGCACCTTTGCTGCGATTTCTAGCACCATTAATGCCACAAATGCAAGCATTTAATCATTATAAAATGAGCTTAAAAACATAGCAGTAGCTGTTTTAGTGATTCAAACCACAATACTCAATGAAATCTCCATTGTCTAAGTAACATTTTCATGTATCAAAAACATAAATACTTAAATAAAACACGGGGAGACTTTTACCATGTTTCTAATCCATATTTCAAGCTAAGATATCATGTGTATTTGTACACTATAGAGATATCTCAATCCAACTTTTATTCATACATGTCAAATCCTCATTTCAAAGTAAACATTTCTCATCAAGCAAGCTTTAATGCATAGCAAAGGCACTCAAATTATAATTGTGTTATGACAGACTTCAATCTTGCATTTTCAATTACATTTTAAACCACAATTCCTTACACAGAGATACCGAAATTAGGATCTTAAATGGCAGCATTATGCCAAGACTTTTATTCATCAACCAAGTCACAAAATCATGCTCAAGAAACACAAATTTCCTAATCATTATTGGGTAGCATTCCGCTAGAGATTTTTAAAACTATACTAGTCACAATTCCAAGCAAACAATGAACAAATTATGGTCTTAAATAAAGCATGAACTACTGTGACCATTTAAGCACATTAAGGCCACCATTTTACATGTTAAAACAACCACTTTATAGCCATAAACAGGGCAGCATTCAGCCCATATTATTTATCACTACTCAAAGTTCTATTTCAAGCACAAAAGGAATCATAATTTAGCGATCAAAAAGGCAACATTCTGTTTACATTTTCCTTCATAATTTCAGCACATAACCAAGCATAAAATGCATTCAAGATTCATCAATAAGTATGGTAGCATACTATCATCATTTTATTCACCATTTAAATCTCAATTTCAATCAACAAAAGCCATTATTATATAACCATAAATGAAGCAGCACCTTGTCTTAACTTTCTATTACACTTCAAGCCACCAAATTATGACATAAAGGGAACACAATTCTGCTCATAACAAAGCACACACAACCATGAGATATTGACCATCAAAGTATCAAACAAAATCATAAGCTTTTACTAAAAAAATTATATAAAAAGTAGACTTTAAACAAGAAGAATTAGAAGTACAAATTACTCAAAACTCCTACTATTTTCCTTGGTCTGGCCGTGAGTTTCACAAGCTCAAATAAAAAGATTTATGACATAAAAATAGTGGAAAAAGATGAGGACAAAGAAGGTAAAGGATCCTTACCTCAACTCCTTGCCTTGATTCCTTGATTTTCCCTCACTTCCTTTCTCTCTTTCTCCTTCTTCCTCACGCTATTATTATTGTTTTTGTCACTATTTCTACCCTATTTGGGCTGTTGATTATCGTAAGAAACAATGGTAAAAGAGGAAGAAAGAATAAGCTAGGTGTAGGTGAGGATGAGTGGAAGAAAGTTAGAAAATGAAAGCTTGAAATGAGTAATGAAAATGAAAGTTTTCTCCATTGTTTTTTGTAACACCCTCCGTAGGGCATTACCTTTTCGACTATTAACTTGTAATTTGAAAATCATTTCATAAAAGGTTTGAGTTATAAAACATGGGTTTTAAAATTTCTTTTCGCGGAAACTTAAACTTATTGAAATTTATAAGTAATACTGAAAAATAGATTTAAACTGATTAATATACATTACTAACACCACTTAATATTCAACGATATTTAGAACATAAACTTACAGACTCAATTTTAAACAGTAGTAAACCCTATGACGGGTCCTACTTAATAGCACAGTAAAACACTAACGAGAAAAACTCAATATACTTATTCCATCTTGTATCCATCTTGATGCGTCATATATTTGTTCCTCCTCAAAAGTGCACACCATCGAATATGGTATGGTCACTCCTCGATGTTGTCACTGAACTCATAATATTTGCCTCCAGTCAAGTCTAAGAAACTCGTTCCATCTACTATACAAATTTTAATAATACAAGCACAACAAAACAATACAACAAAGAGGTGAAATCCCCTTTCATTAATACCAGTACGGTAGCAAAGAATAATACGAATGACAAAGTCATTCTAAACACACAGATATCATTTCATTATAATTCTGGTAAACATATATCTCAGTTAAATTACCAGAACCAATTTCATCACAACATGTATCCTCAATATATATAATGATGATATCACATCATATGAACATTTATCATGCCACAACAATATGTGTACTGACCATGTGTATGCATACTAGATCAATTTCCCACTCCATGGAAGTTTTCACAATTTCGAAATGAATGTTTTGGTTAATTGTTAGCCTTAGCCCATGACAAAACCCAGTCTTCGAAAGGAATCATGTTCTTGTCAGGTATCATCAATGCGTTGCAACGGACTGCGTCACCAAGTAGCACATGGTACTTGCCAACTGTCCACTGGTCGACCACCATGCCTCGACGCCCCTAAGATCCATCATAGATCTCACTTTTCAATTCTCATTCTCTCTTCGACCATAAAGGCCATAATAGCTATCAGCTATATTTCGCTCAATGCACAAATATCTCAATGCAATTCTGTTCAATGCACGAATATTTCAATGCAATTATGTTCAATTTCATCTAAAGCCTCAATGCATATCTTAATTTAATCATTAAAAAGGTTCCCAAATGAGATTAGAACAACCACCCATGCAATTGTCTAATATCATAAGATCAATGGATATTATATAATCGCTCATACCATTACATAATATCATTGATACATCCAGGTCTAGTACATTAGTTCTTTACAGTATCTTTACTATATTTTCAATCGCGTATCATTTTTAACGTATTTTCACAATCGTATAACACTTTTGTTACATTTTCAAATCACATAATCATTTTTTGACGTTTTCTCAACCGTGTAAAAATATTTACATGTTTTCTGAATCGTGTAGCGATTTTTAACATTTTCAAAATTGCGTAACTTAAAAAAATCATATTTTTAAGTCGCATAAATAATTTTTCATCATTTGTCAACTACATAAAACATTTCTCAATATTTCAAACATCATTTTGGATCTTTCAAAAATCAATGTCATTTCCAACTTCATTTTCGACGTTTTCTCATTCAAGAAATCCTTTCCACAATATATTCCACAAATTCACCATTTTATTGATTTAAATCAATGTTTCTAGCTTAAAATTTCCTAACATGCTCCAAAACCCAAAGAGGGAGCTATACATTAGTAAATTTCAAGTCACCAATATATTCTCCATAATTCTCAAATCAATTCTAAAATTAGTCTTCTTCAAAATAAGTGGAGGTTCAAACACTTTCAACCTCTCTTTTCCTTTCATAAACGAAATTTCCAATCTTTCAAGTAACAAAGTATTTTATTTCCATTTCTTAAATCCTTTTATTAATTTCTTATACCAAATCAATTAACTTTCCATTTCCAAATCATAATTCTACATAAAGTAAAACTATTTCAAACCTTTAAAACCATAGCCACATGGTCATTGGAACCATCATATCTTTTTTTTTCCTTTTTCTTCTAATCATCCAATTTTACCATTCATGAAAATCTTAATTTACTAATCATTGGCATATTAGCCGAAAATCATAAATAGCTTTATCATAAAATCTTTGTTCATTTTCGTGTCCACTTTCTTTGCAAATCCTTGAAATTATTAACTTATTACCCTTCTTATCTAAAACTCATGATTAATAAAATACTTAGAATCTTTTTGCTCTAAAAATATCTTTGAGGCTGTGTACCTCTATGGCTCTTTGGAACCAACATATTTTCCTTTGTCATGTAGTTCACATCTTAAAACATACACAATTCATCATGCATCATAAACACATACTAAAGCATGTTATCAAAGCAATAAACATATCAATCACCAAATAACCATAAATATGGAAAGCTCTTAAAACAAACAAGTGAAATAATCTTTATGGATTTTTCACCACACACACATTCATTCCTCACCACCAACACATGGTTGATGAGGGTAATCTCCCTCTTACCTCTTGGAGAAACCTCCAAAGCTCCTTGTATGTCCTTCTTGTTGTCTCTTCTAAGATGAACTTCAACCACCAAGTGAACTTAAAAACAAATAAAACATACAATATTAATATCTAAGGCTTTATCTAAGATAACCATGGGTTATAATCATGGTTAGAACCTTGAAAATCAAAAGAAAAGTGAAGATTAATGAACTTCACCTATAAAGCTTCAATCTTTAGCTTGAAGAACAAGGTTGAAGATGGAAGAATTAGGGAAAGTCTCCAACATGAAAGTTCCTTAGAATTTCATGGAGATTCATGATCTAATGTTGTTTAGAATTATAGAAACTTGGAGAGTAGATTTAGAGGGTTTGACCGTGAGCTTCTCTAGCGAGGAAAGATAAGAGTTTTTGTGTTTGGCTTTGAAAGAACTCCTTGAAGATGGATGATTTTGATCAAGACTCCAACTACAAAGATGCTTGGATTGATGTAAGGATTCAAGAAATAAGGTAAGTTAAAATTATTGGAGAGTGATAGTGTGATCTTGGCCTCTTGGCCGTGAGCTTAGGGAAGAAAAGGAGAGAAAATTTGTGAAGCTTTGGCTTAGGAAATGTTAAAGATGACTAATGAAATGAAATGAAACTTTCCTATAGCTATTTAGCCTCCAAAACCGTGACCGCCTCCCCCCCTTGTACACCAAAGAATTGTCCAAATACATTAACCACCATTTTAGACATCAATAGCCATTGATTAAATCAATGGTTGATCTTTGGTAGAAGCTCCCAAGTGATATGATCAATCTAAGCCATTGGATCTCTCCTCCATGAAATCCTAGCCATAAGATGCATCTTAAAATTTGGAGGGTCAAGATCTTCTCTACATACTTTCCATCCAATGGTCACAAAAGGTCCTAGCCATTTTGTGAGACCAATCTCCACCATCGATTAAATCAAGGGTGGATATCCTAAACTTCCTTGTTAAGCTTGTATTTACAACCATTGATTAGATCAATAGTGAACATCCAAAGCTTCCTAACTAAGTTTACTCTCACACCATTGATTAAATCAATGGTGATCATCCAAGGCTTCTTCATTAAGTTTGTTTCTCAACCGTTGATTAGATCAATGGTTGATGTTCAAAACTTCTCCACTAAGTCTTGTCATCCAAGGGTGCAAATCAAAGTCAAGCCCTCTTTGTTGAGTAGCATTTCCATTGGTTGGGTGGTTACTAATTTGTTTCCTATTGGTTGTCACTTTTGTTGACCAATTTCTATTGGTTATTCTTGAAAAGTCTTTGCCACAAATGTTGACTCAATCTTATTAGTTGATCTTATTTCTATAACTCTCTTATTGGTTCATCAAAGATGACTACTTCTAATTGATTTATCAAATGAAGACTAGATTCTAATTGGTTTATCAAGGAAGACTAAATTCCTATTGGTTCAATATATAACCATCAAATTTGACAAATTCTTATTAGTTCATTTTAAAGAGACTAGTTTTCTACTGGCTTAGAGAATTCAAGCCACTATCGTTGACTTTTCCAAAACTTAGCAAGCAAGCTAAGCTCTCCTATTGGTTCGTCATAAAGGTTGTCATGATTAATTCCAAGATATTTTTGGAAACTATTACCCAATGGGCAATAGTTACAAAAATTATTACACAATAGACAGAACATACTGCTTATAAGTCAGTAAGTATTTGTCCGCTGTAAAAATAAAAATACAGTATATTTTTATTTCACAGATAATTTCTAAAAATAAAAAGATTATGACACTTATCTCTCGGAATTGGGTTTAGTAAAATTTCTCAGGTCCAAATAAATACGTAAAGATTTTTCCTGGCCCAAAAATTATTATTTTCCTGACTTAGAGCAAATCACACAAAATGATCAAATACAATCACGGAACAATCAAAATAATTTTACAGTATACAAAAATCTCAAAACAGTAGAATTCTGTCATTACTGTCAAATAACTAAAAAATTGGGGTGTTACATTTTTCGTTCAGATTTGGACAATACAATGGGTGGAGAAAGTGACGAAGAAAGATGAGAAAAAGTGATAAAGAAGGGGTAGAAATATCTAAAGGGATTGGATGGTCAAATTCATCCTAGAACTTTTTTATCTGCTACGTACACTTTAATATTTCAAAGTTGAGTTTTCAAGAGTCCATAAATATTAAGAAAATTTTTAGGACTCATCTTAGTCCTTAGATCCATTTTTATATAATTTTTCATATACTGCTATTTGTCAAATAAGTTGCACTGCTTTTTCAAAGTAAATTGAACCTATAAAATAGGTAAAAAATGTCTGCTTTAAAATGTTTTCCATGCCAAAATATTTTCTATATTCTATTTAACATCTCCATGAAATTTCATGATTTTCTAAGCTATTTAACTATCCCGACTATTTTTCAGCAGTTTCCCTAAAAATACCAGATTAACTCAGTTGACTCTCCAAAATTTTCTACAACTCTTATCAATTATTTATAGCTAGGAAATAAATTTTTCATATTTATTTCCATCATATCAACTAATTCTGTAGATACCTTAATTATTCTCTTATACTCAGTGTTATAGATTTACGCTCAAACTAGTTCAAATAATTACCCGAATTAACAGATAATCTCTTACCAGTATTACTGAGCTACTATAACACTGATTAGGATCATTAATTTAGGGAAGGTGTTACAATATAAGTCACTTTACTTAGTGAACTTAATTAAATCTCTTCATATTTATTGTATAAAACCTTGTTTATTCAAAATAGAGAACTGATAATCGATTATCACTAGCATTCATATCAATTCTGGAACCTGGTAATTCGACTATCATAATATGATAATCGATTATTGTCATCCATTATCGCCTCTTTGGAAACTAATATTCGATTATCAACTCTCCGTAATTGATTGTCATGGGATTTTCAACAACCAGAAGGTATTCTAACATAATAACCTTAGTGCAATATTTTTCTCTTTATTTCCAATCAACACAACATCAAATCTCTATGTATTTTCAAGCCAAAAATTCATAAGGTACGATACCAAAATTCAAACCAATAAGACTTAATTCATCTACCTCAATCCAATATCATCATTTTCTTTCAAGCCAACACACATGCATGAATAAATCATTAACTTATGATCCAATTAGCATGGAAAATCTCACATATAACATCAAATGGGATTTATCACAAATAATCCTTAAGAGATTACCCAAGGATGGGTCTCATCCACTTACCCTATCTTATGGCCAAATTCATTTCCAAGTCTCACAATCTCAATTACTCACCCAAAACATCCACTTATTCATTTTAACATTAATAAACCACAATATAACATATAATTAAACAACAAATGAAGAAAATCCCTTTTTTCCTCATACATGGCCAATAACATTAAAATAGCTTCACTTATTTTCTTCAAGTGAAATTTTTAGATTTCTACTAACAAGATGAGTTAATACTATATTAATTAACTCATTCAATATATTTAACATCAAAGTTAGTCTTATTCATTTTAGGAAAAGACTCAACTGAATAAGTCCTTAACAAGATTCATATGTGCACAAAATTCAAACACAATTTAACCATCTTTAACTAATTACAAAATTGAGGGGAAATAAGATTGAAACAAGAAGACAAAGATCAATTCTCAAACACTCATCCCTTGGTGAGTTCGAGACCCTACCCCATAAACACCATCAAGCAACTTTCAATTTCTCAATACTCAAGCATCAAAACAAGATTCTTGCATAATCAAGAGCAAAGATTATAGAGCAGAGGTTATGAACCCTTTCAACCCTCATGACTTGAGAATTACCCCCATAGATACCATCATACCACACTTGAATATGATCACAACTAAGCATAAAAATCAATTTTTAGCATGTAAGAAAAAGTTAGAACAAAAAGAGAGAGCAAAGACCCCTACCTCTTTGCCTAAACCTTGTAGGAGATGAAGAATAATTGATGGGTGATGGTGTTCTTGGTATTGCTCTTGCTATCTCACATCTTCCTCTCTCCTTCTCACTTTTCTTTTCTTTCTTTCTTTCTTCGGTTGTGTCTCTTTTTTCTCTTTTTTCTTTCATTTTTTTCTCTCTTTTCTTTACACACTTTTCCTTTCTTTTTCTCTTGTCTTTCGTTTCTTTTCTTTTGGCTTGCTGAAAGTGTGTGGCTGTGGTGAAAGAATAAGAGATACGAACAAATATGTGGTTATCTTTAGTTGTGAGAAATTTGTCTCTTAGGGATACTTTGATCTTTCACTAATGAATTTTTTGGCTTTCATAAGTGTTGTAGAAAATTCTAAAATCCCATTAAGTTCATATACACTTCTTTTAATAGCTATTAGGCTCTATTATTTTTCCCTAAGTTAATATAACCTTAAGGAAGTAACTAATACATATATGCTATAACTCGTATTTACTTTCTAGTATCTGCTATAACCTATAATCATTTTTCAAAATAATTTCCATCCTCTATTTAACATCTCCACAAATTTTCATAATTTTTTGAACTACTGTCATATTTAATGTGGCCTTTAAACACTTATTCTATTTACTAAAAATACAAAATTAATTTATTTAATTTCTAAAAAACTACCATAATTCATTCTAATTATTTATGACCTACAAATAAATTTTTCATATTTATTTCTATCATTTTAAGCAATATATGCTAATTTCTGGACTACTGTGGTCTATTCCTCATACTCAATGTTCTATCGTTAAGCCCAAATAAACTTAGAAAATTACAAAAATAATAAATAAATTGTGTAACACCCCAAAATTTGCTAATTTACAGTAATGTCTGAAATGTACTATTTTGTGCTTTTTATGTGCTGTAAATTTATTTTGACTATTTCATGACTGTTTTTGATTTGTGTCTGTGTTTTACTCCGAGTTAAGAAAATAATAATTTTTGATACGTGTATCAATCTTTTAATTTTTAGAATTTATCTGTAAAATAAAAATATTTATATTTTAATATTATTTTATTATTCGATGGATAGTACCTACTGACTTTAAGGAAATAGCTTCTGCCCAGTGGACAATAGGAACCGAAAAAGTCTGTGTGACTTGCAATTTAGTAAACCAATAGAAATTAGTCAACGATATTGGCTTGAAATTCCTAAGCCAATAGAAAATGGTCAATAAAAGTGGTTGGACTAGTTAGTAAGTAACTAGAAAACCTAACTAAGTTAGCCCAAATTTACCTAAGTTAATCCAAAATGCTTAAGTAGTAACTAAATGGAACAAACCTAGTTTGCTACCCATTAGAGCCTTAGTTACAAGAAGGTTCTAGCACATTCAAGAAATGGAGGAGTCATCCTAAGTAACTAGATGGTTAACCAAGTAACTAAGAAACCTAACTAGATTTACCTAAACCTTACTAGGAAACCAAATGAATCAAAACTTGGTTTGTTCTCCCATTGAGCAATTCGGCCCAGACACTTCAAGAAGCTTCAAGAATTTGATGACTTGATTTTCTAAGCCTATAGGAAACAAGCTTGGAGACAAAGCTTTGAAGATCAACCATTGATCTCATCTAAGGTCATTAGGAGTCTTGAGTGGTCAACCAAAGTGGCCACCTCCTTTGGAAGCTCCACGGCCAAAGGGCTTTAGGAGTAGCTAAAGATGACTCTCGGTTAGTTCATTTCATCTTCATCATTTCTTCTAAAGCAAGTTCACCAAAATTCTCTCATTTTCTCCTTTGTGAAGCTCACGACCATCACACCATTTTCATACCTTTACTCTTATAAAATTTCATCCAACACCACTTCTGAAACCTAAACATCATTCTAGACATCTTTCATGAAGTAAGTTTCTTCAAACTCATCCATTTAGAGCTTGGAAAATAAGTTTGAAATTTCTTCTATACAAGGTAAAAGTCCTTGTTTCTTGTTTCTAAACTTGTTCTTAAAGTCCTAAGCCATGATTGATCCACGGTTTTTCTTTTTCAACCATAGTTTATGACTTTGTAAATTGTTTAAGTTTGCTAGGGTTTTTCTTTAGAGCTACACAAAATCACTAGGAAAGCATCCAAGGAGATTTGTCTTCCTTAAAGGTAAAAGGGAGATTTAATCTCATTAACCTTGTATGGTGGTGAGAAGATGGATGTGTTTGTAGTGAAGAATCCATAAGGATTCATTCACTTGGTTGTTTAAAGTTTTTCCTATTTGTGATTAGTTTTGATGCAATTATGTTTATAGCTTTGATATATGTTTGAATATGTGTTTATGCAAGTATGATAGCTATTGTATGTAGTAGGATGTGAATAACATGATGAGGATTTGCATGAGTGTTCCAAAGAACACATGAAGCTCACGACTTCACCACTACAAAGAGAACCAAGATGTTCTAAATATTTTCCTAAGCATGGATTAAATAATTTAATTGAATTAAGGATTTTTATAAGGACTTAGATAAGAGAAAATAATTTAAAGATGATTTGAGCATATAGTGAATTTCGGCCAACATGTCATTTATGATATCTTTGATCTAAAATCATTTTCTAAGTGTGGACTATATAGTTAATTTAAAGAAAATTCAATTTAGTGGATTTTAAAAGAATAAAATGAAGTGACTTTATTTTAGAATTTAATTAGAGAAATTAAGTAAGGATGAGAAATAAAATAAGTACTTCAAAAGTACTAATGTATAACTCACCCTTTGGGTTTTGAAACGTATTAGCAAGTTTCGAGTTGTAAATATTGGTTAATTCCAAGAAGGGTAAAATTTAGTGGAAACAGTAGGAAACACTATTTAAAGGATTTTCAAGGGCAAATGCTGTAAATAAAGCTAAAAATAAATGTGTAATGGAGAAGTTTTAAAAATTTCATTTAGACAGTAAAGAAATATTTTACGTAGATGAAAAATATTAGAAATACCTTATGCGTATTTAAAATAATAATTTTTAAACTACGCGATTGAGAAAACGATTGAAAAATGTTACATAATTGAGAAAATGATTTAAAAATATTATGCGATTTCAAAAACGTAAAAAAATATTTACGCGATTTGAAAATGTTGAAAAAATGTGACACGATTGTGAAAAAGCGATAATATATTTTCATGATTGAGAATAACAATAGTTTGCTTTTCGGGTTAAAGTGGTGGACCCAGTAGTGTTGAAAAGTGATACTGCCAAGTGATGGCGTGTGGTTGTGAAAAGTAACAATATTGTGATATGTGTGTATTTTGGCTCATGCACCATGTATAGAGGAATGTGTCCATTTGGTTGATATTGGCAAGTTGTTTAAGAGATGAATTACACCATAGTTCAGGTGTGATAGGCGTAGTGTTGTTCATTGAGTGAACTTGGGGGCGTTAGTGTGCGAAAGATTCCACATGAGGACAGTTGGTAGCTCCTTTGGGTCGTGGTACTGAGCAACGCACTAGCGATCTCAATAAAGCACTATTCTTAATCACGATCTAGTTAGACTGTTTGGAACAATGCCTATTGTACACGATGTTTTGACTGTGTAATATTTGGCTGGGGCAGCCAAAGCTACAGGCAGATCTACTAAGTCATTCTCTTTGACGTTTGTGGTTAGCTCCATGGAGTAGGAACGAGTCTGTGTACATCTACATATGTGGTCTGTATTATGATGTGATATTTATATTTGATTTAAGATATTATGTATGATGTGAAAATATAATTTAACATATTGATTGTTGTATCTATATGCATTGTCATTTTTTATACTGCCATGCTGGTAATGATGTAGATTGTCTCACCTCTTTGTATGCAATTTTTTGTATTATCATTTATATTTGGCAAAGACTTTGAGGAAGAAGAAGAGGAGCAACCTTCTTATTGTCAGTACGAGGAGGAACAACATCTGAGTGATCAGTGCGAAGAGGGCGAGCCTCTAGATCATCCATACCATTTGGATTGATTCTGACGTGTTATGGCAATGCCAAGTTTTCTGGGATTCGTGAAACTAGTGTTTCATGGAGATTTTGAAGCCTGGCACAAGATGATAGGGAGTCGGTTGTTTATGTGAGATGTTTGACTGTGTTCCTTAGTAGGGAATATGATGGTGTTATGATGTTCTTTACTACTATCTATGTACATTTGGAGCTGCCCTTGTCTATTAGGTGCTATTGGGGTGGACGTTTTCATGCCCCTAGTGAGCTTAGTAGTGTGTCGACAACACAGTATAACACCCACCGTAGGGTGCCACATTTAAACTTTATTATTACCAAATTACCCCCAAGTTCATAAAATGTGATGTTGTGATAAAAATACGAGTTGTAAAATTTTTTCCTCTTTGATAACGATAAATAAACTTAGCAGAAAATAAAATATTATACATCATCACACATAATTTACATCATTATACATTATAGAAGTACTGTCGAAATTATTTATATACAGACCAAGTTCTCAAAAGTAGTTAGACATTATTCAAAAACTAACACACTTGCCCAAGCATAAACTAAACAGCAGAACCCTCAGACGGGTCCTCCTCAGACTCCTCAGCTGGTAGGAATCCGACCTGACGCGAAGTCCTATGGACAGGTGTCCGAGCAGACGACACGATACTAATCTCCGTTGGGACATAATACCTAGCATCCCAATACTGCTTGATTGACAGCAGAAATTCGACATGTACATATATAGTTACGGAAAAGAACGAATCTCTACGAAACTCTCGGCTCATGTTGACCGTCAGATTTCCCTGATATATTAGTCCCCTCTCATCGGGACTAGTCCTCCATGCTCTAGCTCCACTATGGAACTGTAATCTCACGTAACCGAAGAAACTAGATCTGGACGTCATCTTATTAAAACTCCGTTTCCTCAGGAGAAATCTGCTCTTCTTCACCCTCTTGTGCAATCCCTTGCCCAATGTCTTTACCAAACAAATAAAGTACAATACAAAATAATATACAAAGAGGCGAGATCACCTATGTCAATACCAACATGGTAGTACAAAGATAACACATACAATATATCATACAGATACATCATGTCATAATTACAATCATGCCATCAACATTATTTATCATAACAAATACAATAAATAATAATTACCATCATGCCGTTAACATTATTCAAATCACACAGTAATTACAATAATGTCATCACATTATTATCATCATCATCATCCAATATTCCTCAACAGTTCAATTATCATAGCCAATATTCCCCAATTATTATATCATACAGATATAAATACTTAAATTTATGCATGTGCACATGGAGCTAATACTCAGTTCGGAGAAATTGATCCGAAAGATCTGTCTGTACCAATATGCCTCAAACCACGTGCCACATTTCTCATATGTGTTTGCACATCTAGCATATACACAACAGTTTTTACTAGATCTTGATTAAGAATAGTGTCTCAGTCAGGATCATCGGTGTGTTGCATCGGTCTAACCCATGGTACAGAAGAGCAACCAACTATCCAATGCGAGCAACCCGCACCCGATGCCCCCAAAGTCAACAAGTGACTTACACTACGCATATCGCACCCACTCAAGAGGTGTACGTCTCTCCTAGGCAAATAGTCTTATCCAGTCCATCGGACCTTTTCAATGCATGTTCAATGCACCAATGCCAATCACAGGAAAAATTCATCATTTTCTCATACAGTGTCCATACACTAGTCTATGCATGTAAAATGCACCAATGCCAATCACAAGCAAATTCATCATTTTCTCATACAGTGTCCATATACTAGTCCAATAGTAATCCTACTGTTTATTCAGTCGTGAAATCATATTATCGCATTTTCATAGTCGCGCAACACCATTGTCGCGTTTTCAAAATTGCGCAACATTTCTATCACGTTTTCAAATCGCATAGTGATTTTCCATCGTTTTCTCAATCACGTAAAAATATTTCATCATTTTTCAATCACGTAGTGATTTTTCAACAATATTTCAATCGCGTAAAAATATTTAAATGCTTTCCAAATCGCGTAAAAATATTTTAACATTTTTCAAATCACGTTGCTTAAAAATCACATTTTTAAGTTACGTAAATCATTTTTCACCATTTTTCAACTTCGTAAAATATTTCTCAACCTTCAAAAAATTCCATTTCAACCTTTCTCAAAATAATATGACTTCTCACATTATTTTCCACATTTTCTTACTCAAGAAAATCTTTTTCGCAATTTATTTGATAAATTCACCATTTCATTGAATTAAATCAATGTTTCTCACTTAAAATTCCCTAATGCGCTCCAAAACCCAAAGGATGAGTTTTACGTTAGTAAATTTTAAATCATCAACGTTTCAAAATAAATTCTCAAATTCAATTCTCTTCCAAAATAATTTGAGGTTCAAACCCTTACAACCTCTATTTTCTTTTCATAACCGAAATTTCTATTTCTCAAGTGATAAAAACACTCTATCCCTTTCCAAAATCCTTATACTAAATCTAATTATGTTTCCACTTTGAAAATCACTTTGTTTCATAAAATCAAGGCATTTACAAGCCTTCAAAACCGTGGACATAGCCATTGAAACCATTCTTATAGATTTCTTTCTAAATCATCTAAGTTCCATTCATGATTTTACATAAACAAAACCATTAAAATTCCTCATCAAAACTGTGAAACACTTGGTCTTTGAAGTCAAATCATTGTTCATTTTCTTTTCTTTTATAAACATCTAATTTTACCATTCATGAAAATATTAATTTGTGAACACCTATTTTGAGGTGTCTTGGCCGAAATTCTCATGGTCTTTGGAAGTAAAAATTATTTTCCTTTCTAACAATTTTTATGGCATACATCACATATAATCAACATATTATATTTCAAGCATAGCATAAAGCAAATAAAAATCATACTAAGCATGTAAGCACAAATAAACCATGCAAAGCACATAAACCACATAAACACATAAACACCCACAAATAATTACATAACCATGGATATGAATCCTCACATGGATTCACCATCCATCAAATCACAAACCATCTCTCACCACCATGCTTGGTTGGTGAGATGGATCTCCCTCTTACCTCTTGAAGAATCTCTCAAGCTCCTTGTTTTGCTTCTTTTTCCAAGTCCTTCTCCACCAAGTGCTTCTCAAACACAAAACAAAACACAAGTTTATTAGCATATAAAGCTTTAACTAGGGGAACCATGGATCAAACATGACTTAAAACATGAAAAAAGAGATAAGAAATGAAGTTTTCCATAACTTCACCTTAAGAACCCTAGAACTTTGCTCTTGAAGAAAGTCCTTAAAGATGATGGATTAAGAACTTGCTCCAAACTACAAAGTGTCTTAGAATGAGGTATAGATTCAAGAAGTATGGTTGTTTGAAATTAAAGAGTGATGGAAGATGGAGTATGGGTGCTTGGCCGAAACTTAGAGAAGAAGAGAAATTGAGAGAAAGTTTGATAAGCTTAACTTCTTGAAAATGATCAATAATGACCAAGATAACTAATAATTAGTGTCTTGAAACTTGGCTATGCTCTTAAGCCACCAAAACCATCCCCCCCTTCTTGCACTCTCCTTGAGTGACCAATCTCACTAGCCATTATTTGAAGCATTCCTAATCATTGATAAGTTCAATGGTTAGGATTAATGTAGATTCTAGGTATAGCCTTTAGATTAGAAGACTTAATCTAGGCCATTGGATCTTTCTCCTTGAAATCCTAGCCATTAGATGTATCTCCAAAATGAAAGGTCAAAATCACTCCTTCAAACTTTACATCCAATGGTCATAAATGGTCCTTTCACTTTACAAGACCAAATCTCCACCCTTGATTAAATCAATGGTGGATCTCTAACACTTTTTAAGACCAAATCTCCACCCTTAATTAAATCAATGGTGGATCTCCAAACCACCAATGTTGACTGTAACACCCCAAAACTTCCTAAATATTTGACAAGTAATTTTGACAGTTAACAGAATTCTACTGTTTAGTAATTTATGTGCGCTGTAAAATTATTTTGATTATTCCGTGACTGCTTTTAATCATTTTGTGTGAATTACTCCATGTCAGGAAAATAATAATTTTCAGGCCAGGGAAAATTTTACGTAAATTAATTTTTATTGTTAAGTCTTAATTATTTTACGTAATCTGATTTGATATTTGTGAATTTTCTAATTTTTGTGATTTTGTGGGTGATTATGAAATTTTTATATTACTTTGATTATTTTAGCGTTATCCGTGGGACATCTATAGGCCCAGGAGGTCATATGTGGGCCCCGCGGGGGTCCAGAAAGTTTGAAGGAGTAATAGCCCTTGGATGTAAAGTTTGAAGGAGTAATTTTGATCCTTCATTTTGGAGATACATCTAATGGCTAGGATTTCAAGGAGGAAAGATCCAATGACCTAACTTAAGTCTTCTATCTAAGCCTAAACCTAAAACCTACAATAATCCTAACCATTGATCTAATCAATGGTTAAGATTGCCTAAAATGGTGGCTTAAGAAATTTGTCACACTTTGATGATGCATGGAAGGGGGGGACAGTTTTTGATGAAGCAATGGCGGGGGGGGGATGGTTTTGTGATGGCTTTAGAAGCTAAAGCAAAACTTGAAGTCAATAATCTATCACCTTGATCATTATTGTATGTTTTCAAGAAAACTAACTTAGCAAAAATTTCTCTCCTTTCTCTCCAAGCATAGCTACGGCCACACCACCAAGAACCACCTTCCATCACTCAACAATTCTATACAACCATACTTCTTGAATCCTGACATCAATCCAAGAACCTTTGTAGTTTACACCAAGCTCTAAATCTTCCATCTTGAAGGACTTTTTCCAAGAACAAGTTTTAGGGTTTTGAAGTGAAGTGTAAGGAAACTTCATTTCTTCTCTTCTTTTTCATGTTCTAAACCATGTTTGATCCATGGTTTCTCTTATTCAAGCTTGATATACTAATTTCTTTGTGTTTGTTTTATGTTTAAGAAATTTTTGTTGGTGGAGATCTTGTTCAAAGTACAAAGCAAGGAGCTTTTTGTGGTTCTTCAAGAGGTAAGAGGGAGATCCATCTCACCAACCAAGTATGGTGGTGAGAGATGGTTTTATATTTGATGGATGGTGAATCCATGCGAGGATTCATATCCATGGTCATGTAATAATTTGTGTGTTTATGTGCTTTGATTATTTGCCTATGCTTGGTATGATTTGCATGATTTATTGCTTTGATATGGCATGCTTGTGATATATATGTTGAATATGTATATGTATGTCATGATTTGATGATGGAAAGGAAAGTGATTTTTTTGGTTCTAAAGACCATAGTGAATTCGGCCAAACACCCCAAAAATAGGTGTTCACAAATTAATATTTTCATGAATGATAAAATTGGATGTTCGGAAAAGCAAGGAAAATGAACTAAAGGTTTGTTTCCAAGGAAATGGACCTCATGGTTTTGTGAAGAATTTTTAATGGTTTTGTTTGTGTAAAACCATGAATGGACTTTAGCTGATTTAGAAGGAAAAATGTTTTGATGGTTTCAATAGCCATGTCCACAGTTTTGAAGGCTTGTAATGCCTTGATTTTAATGAAACAAAGTGATTTTCAAAGTGGAAATATAATTTGATTTAATACAAGGAATTTGGAAAGGGAATCATAGTGTTTTGTCACTTGAGAAATGGAATTTTCATGTGAAAGGAAAAGAGAGGTTGAAAGTATTTGAACCTCAATTTATTTTAAAGAGGATTGATTTTTAGAATTGATTTAGAATTATAAAGAATACGTTGGTGACTTGGGATTTTCTAACGTCTAACTCATCCTTTGGGTTTTGGAGAGCGTTAGTAAATTTTAAAGTTAGAAACATTGATTTAATTCAATGGAATGGTGAAATTATGAAATATATTGCAAAAAGGATTTTCTTGAATAAGAAAATGTGAAAAATAATATGAGAGGTCATATTATTTGAAAAAAGGTTGAAATTGAATTTTTGAAAGTTGAGAAATATTTTACGAATTTGAAAAATGGTGAAAAATGATTTATGTAACTTAAAAACGTGATTTTTAAGCTACGTGATTTGAAAAATGTTTAAATATTTCCACGCGATTTGAAAAACGTTGAAATATTTCTATGCAATTTCATAATCGTTTTAAATATTTTTACGCGTTTGAGATATTGTTGACAAATCACTACGTGATTTAAAAATGGTGAAATATTTTTACATGATTGATGAAACGTTGAAAAATCTATATGTCATTTGAAAATGTAATAGAAACGTTGCGCGATTGTGAAAAATACGATAAAAGTGTTTCGCGTTTATGAAAATGCAATAATATGATTTCACGACTGAATAAACAGTAGGATTACTATTGGACTAGTGTATGGACACTATATGAGAAAATGATGAATTTTGCCTGTGATTGACATTGGTGCATTTTATATGCATGAATTGGTGTACGGACACTGTATATGAATTTTTTTGCCTATGATTGGCATTGGTGAATTGAACATGCATTTGAAAGGTCAGATGGACTGTATGAGGCTATTTGCCAAGGAGAGATGTACACCTCTTGAGTGGGTGTGATATGCATAGTGTAAGTCACTTGTTGACCTTGGGGGCATCGGGGTGCGGGTTGCTTACATGGGTGGTTGGTAGCTCTTCTTCCCATAAGTTAGACCTATGCAACGCACCAATGATCCTGATCGAGACACTATTCTTAATCGAGATCTAGTAAAGACTGTGGTGTATATGCTAGATGTGCAAACACATATGAGAAATGTGGCATATGGTCTGAGGCATGTTGGTACAGACAGATCTTTCGGATCAACTTCTCCGAACTGAGTATTAGCTCCATGGAGTAGGAAATTGAGTCTATGTGAGCATGCATAAATCTGAGCATTTATATCTGTATGACATATTAATTGAGGAATATTGGCTATGACAATTGTTCTGTTGAGAAATACTTGGATGATGATGATGATAATAATGTTAATGACATGATGGTAATTATTATTTATTGTATCTGTTATGATAAATAATGTTGATGGCATGATTATAATTATGATATGATGTATTTATATGGTATGTTGGTTATGTTATCTCTGTGCTACCATGTTGGTATTGGCGTAGGTGATCTCACCTATTTGTATGTTTATTTTGTACTGTAATTATATTTGGTAAAGACGTTGAGCAAGGCATAGAGCAAGAGGGTGAAGAAGAGCAGGCTCTTGTGGAGGAAGCAGAATTTTGAGAAGATGAAGATGCCCAGTTTTCTAGGTTATATAACGTTACAGTTTCATGGGGGACTGGAAGCTTGGCATGTTCAGTTAGATAGGCAGTGTATTTTCTACTACATAGGGGACTTAAACACTACTTACAGTAGGCTTGATCAAAGGAACCCCTATTTTAATGTAACTATTTATGTACACTTAAAGTTACCTATATCTATTAGGCAGTACTGGGGAGCTTACTACCGTACTCCTAGTGCGATTAGTATCGTGTCGTCTGCTCGGACACCTAACCGCAGGGCTTCGCATCGTGCTGGATTCCTTCCGGCTGAGGAATCTGAGGAGGACCCATCTGAGGGTTTTGTTGTTTAGTTAGACTTGGGCAAGTCTAAGCACTGTTATGAATTATGTCTGTACATATTTAAAATTATGTTTAACTATTTTATGAACTTGGTCTGTATATAAATAATGTCGATAGTACTTCTGTAATGTATGATGATGTAAATTATGTGTGATGATATATAATATTTTTATTTTCCGCTAAGTTTATTTATCGATATCAAAGAAAGAGAAAAAAAAAGAAAAAATTTACAACTTGTATTTATATCACAACATCACATTTTATAACTTGGGGGTAATTTGGTAATTAAGTAACATAAATGTGGCACCCTACGGTGGGTGTTACATTAGTTGGTATCAGAGCCCAAGTTAGAGTCTTTTGGGTTTGTGGTTAGGTCTATCTTGGTTGTGTTGTGTGATTCTCTATAATTGTTTTCTGAAAAGAAACAATATTGTTTGAAGATTGACTTTGCTTTCTTGTGTTGTCCAGTTTGAGTAGAGAAAAGTAATGGCTGGACGAGGATGAGGACGTGTCAATACTAGAACAGGAATGGAAAATATTGGTAATGATTACCAGAACATGGCTGCAGCTATAACAGCGATGCAACGGATGGCTGATGTAGTGGTACAGCAAAACCAAAGGGCAACTGAGGATGCTCACAGTTTGTCTGAATTTCGTAAGAATAATCCACCCAAGTTTCATGGAGAGTTTGATCTAGACAAAGCTGATCTATGGATTAAGGAATTAGAGAAGATCTTTGAAGGTATGGGTTGTACTGATGAACGCAAGCTGACTTTTGCGACTTTTATGTTAGTCGGAGATGGTGAAAACTGGTGGGCAAGAGCTCGAAGATTGTTAGAAGCTGAAGGAAGAGTTGTGACATGGCATCTCATTAGGCAGAAGTTTCTGGGAAAGTATTTTCTAGCAAGTGCATGTCATGCTAAGGACATGGAATTTCTTAGTCTGAGGCAAGGAGTGATGTTTGTAAGTGAGTATGTGGCAAAGTTCGAAAGCTTGTCAAAGTTTTCGAGGTATTTCCAAATGCACCCGGATGAGGATTGGAAGTGTAGAAAATTTGAGGAAGGATTGAAGCTTGACATTAAGCGAGCTGTAGCAACCCTGGGAATTGAACAGTTTCCAGAATTGTTGGACAAGTGCCGTAAGGTTGAGGAGATTGATCAGCAGCGTGCGGCGAGAAATAAGAATTTTGGACCTACAAGATTCCAAAGGGGAAAAAGTAGCAGAGGAAACCGTTTTCAACAGAAATCGTATACCAAACAGGCAAGAAATCAGAACCGGTAGCAATTTGTTGGAGGAAGTTTTGGTGGCAGTAAGGCATGTCAAGCTGGAACTCCTATGTATAAATGTGTCAAGTGTGGGAAGGACCATCTGACCAAGGATTGTCAGCATAAAGGAATTATTTGTTTTAGATGTGGGAAACCTGGACATTTATCCAGGGATTGTGATCAAATAAAGAGGGAACCTTCTGTGGGAAATGTTCGTACCGCAAGGCCACAGGTGGGTGGTCAAGTGTATACTATGAGCGGGGAAGAAGCCGCGAAATCTGAGGACTTAATCATGGAGGAGTGTGCTATTGAAGGTAATCATTTAACCGTACTTTATGATTCAGGAGCAACACATTCTTTTATTGCATGTGATTGTGTGGAGCATTTGGGATTGACTGTGACTACATTGCCTTATGATTTGAGTGTGACTACTCCTACTGATAAGCCTATGATTACTACAAAAGTATGTTTGAATTGCCCTGCATGTGTTAGAGATAGAATCTTTCATGTGGATTTGATATATTTGCCTATTTCCAAGATTAATGTAATCTTAGGAATAGATTGGTTATCTTCTAACCATATCCTAATTGATTGTTCGAATAAGACATTAGTTTTTCCTGAGGCTAAAGATCCTAGATTCCTAACGGCAACTCAAGTAGAAGCTTATTTGAAGGAAGGAGATCATGGGTATCTATTATTGTCTTCTTTGGAGGTTCAATGTGAAGATGTCTTGAAGGATATTTTCGTGGTCAATGAATTTCCTGAAGATATACCTGGACTACCGCCAGAAAAGGAAATTAAGTTTACTATTGATTTAGTACCTGGAATTTGACCTATATCTAATGCGACTTATCGGATGTTGCCGGTAGAGTTGGTAGAACTTAAAAAACAACTGGAGGATTTATTGGAAAAGCAATTTGTGAGACTAAGTGTGTCACCATGGGGAGCTCCAGTATTGTTGGTAAAAGAAGAAGGACGGGACTTCTCGTCTATGTGTAGTCTATCGGCAGTTGAACAAGATTACGATTAAGAATAAATATCCACTTCTAAGGCTTGATGATCTGATGGATCAATTGCGAGGAGCCGCAATATTTCCCAAGATTGATTTACGATCTGGTTATCATCAGATTCGTGAAAAGGTGGAAGATATTCCCAAGACTGCATTTCGGACGAGATATGGGCATTATGAATATCTAGCAATGTCGTTTGGTGTGACGAATGCACCTGCCATATTCATGGACTTTATGAACAGAATTTTTCATTCGTACTTGGATAAATTTGCTGTTGTCTTTATAGATGACATTTTGATTTATTCTCGAAGTCAAGAGGAACAAGCTGAACATCTCAGAGTGGTTCTCCAGATTTTGAAGGAGAATAAGTTGTATGCCAAGTTGTCCAACTGTGAATTTTGGTTAAGCGAAGTTCAATTTTTGGGAGATGTGATATCGGAGGAAGGAATTTGTAACACCCTTGTGGGGATGTCACATATATAAATAAAATAAAAGAAAGATAAATAAAATCTACCCAAGTTGTAAAACATTTGTAACATAATATTGCGGGTTGTAAAATTCTTCTTGTTAAACAGAATAGTATTGAATAAAATAACGCGGAAACACAAAATAAACAAACCAACATCACACATAATATACATATGGTTCTAGTTATAAGTTATACAAATAATTTACAACTATCCATATTTAAACTAAAACAGTAAACAAAATAGTAAAAGTCAAAATATACAAACGCAGACGCGCCCAAGTACACTTCCTAAATATTTAACCCTCTGAAGGATCACTCTCAGATGAAACTTCAGGTGATAAATATTCAGGATGCCTCGACCCTCTACGGACACGGGTCCGTGCAGTCGACACGCTGCTAATCTCACTAGGCGCATCAAACATACCACCCCAATGACGCCTAAGAGATAGCGGCAACTCCACATGTAGGTACAACAAGGTAGAAAAGATCGGCACTCCATCAAACTCCGTACGTATGGTCACAGTCAGACGCCCTACGTATGTCACCGAGTCTCTATCCTCTCGCAGACGCCAGGCTTCAGAGCCTCCGTGAAACTCCAGTTGCACGAATCCAAAGAATCCTGGTAGCGTCATATTCACAAAATCAATCCAATGGGTACGGATAATCGGATGTTTCTTGATCGTAGAACTGATCTTCAGCTTGCTGCTCCTCCTCCTCTTCGGGATACTCACACTCAAGAGGTTGTTCCTCTTCCTCAAACTCTTTATCACATAATTTAAAATATACAAATAACACATACACGAAAGAGGTAAGACAATCTATATCACCACAAACATGGTAAAATAAGAAAACGACAATACAACAGACATAACAGTTTATACAATATAGTATACTATAATAACATAAATCATAATATTAAATAATACAGAAACTCAATACAACAACATGCAATGGTACATATGAATAAAATGGTACAGATAAATAAAATGATACAGATAGATAAAATAGAGCAAATAAATAACATTAAAATGTATAAAACATAAATATATGAAATGTGACTCAACCCTACTCCATGGAGCTAAAAATACAGACATCAGAGAGAACGACCCGCAAAATCTATTAGTACCATCGACCGCCCAATAACTATTCCGCTGCCTCACGTTGCGTCTATAGCCCACTGTAAAAAAAAGATGCAGTGGTGTAGCACACTGTCATACGTTGTGTCACTACAGGCTTGCACTAATAGACTTCACAAGATCTTGATTAAGTATAGTGCGTGTCAAGTCCATTAGTGTGTTACCAGTTACCACGGCCCAGAGGAGCGACCAACTGTCCACAAATGGAATAATCTGCACACTAATGTCTCCAAGTTCATTCAAGTTGAACCACACTACGCTTATCACACCAACAACACGATGTTATTCATCTCGTCAATCAATCCACCAATTATCAACCAAATTGGCACAACGCAATGCATGATAAAAAAATTATGAATATGCCCTCACTGGTAAAAATTCCAAATATGCCCTCACTAGCAAAAATTACAAATATGCCCTCACTGGCAAATCACATATATATACAGTATATCTCGCCTGACAGTACTATTCCACAATCTGTCCAGGTCCACCACTTTGGCCCGACAGTAAAAATTTACTGTTTTCGTCAATCGCGTAGAAATTTTATCGCGTTTTCAAAATCTTGTTGCTTTTACAAACGTTTTTAAACCGCGTAAATATATTTTACTATTTTTAAAATAGCATACTATTTTTCAAACGTTTTCTCAATTGCGTAAGATTTTTAAATCATTTTCTTATCCGAATTCCTTAAAAATTACTGTTTCAATAAATAGAAATAATATTTAATACGTTTAAACTACGTAGAATATTTTTCATACCGTATAAATTATATTTGCTATCTTTTCTATCTTGTTTGTCTGTTTTTAGCAAAAATTTGACAGTATTTTGCTTGGAAAATGTATAACAATGATTTTCTAAGTTTTTCGTAAAAATTCCTTTTATTTATATTATAACCATTTAATTACACTTTTGAAAACTACTAACGTGCTTCAAAATATAATATGAGCGCTACATTAGAAATTTTACAAAAGCTACTGTATTTACTTTTAACCACTAAAATCATGGTTTTAACTTCTTAAACTTAATCTAATCAATTTATTTCTTCAAAACTCATTGTAGAAAAATTCCTTTTAACATATATTGCTTTTTTTTTATTGAAAATGGTTTGGAAATGATTTTAGAAATCATGAATCCTTGGCTTTGGCATGTTGGCCGAAACATTTAAAATTACCATTAGATCTCTACATTCATTTTTCTTGCTCTAAACAATTTTGCATCTTGTTAATTTTCCTAGGTTAATTAAATCACACTCTTAGAAAATTGATGAGAACATTTTGGTTCTCCTTTTTGATTGAGGCCGTGAGCCTTAGTGGTGTGTTCTTTGGAACAGTCATGCAATCCTTGACATGTTGTTCACATCCTACTATTTACACATGCATTTCTAACACATACAATATTTGTAAAGCTTGTAGACATGCATATTAATACAAATCACAAATAGGAAAGCTATTAACAAGCACACAAATGAATCCTTATGGATTCTACAATCACAAACAATTTCCATCTTCTTACCACCACCCAAGGATGATAAGATTTAAGTCTTCCTCTTACCTTAAATGAAGACAAATACTCTTTCACTCTTTTCTAGGGTTTCGGTTTTCACCCTCCAAGACACCTATCAAGCTTAAACAACAATTCTACAAGTTATAATCATAAAAGAAAGCTTAAACCATGGATCAATCATGGCTTAGAACTTTGAAAAAGAATTTAGAAATGAAAAGCAAAGATTTTCACCTTCAAGGTAGAATCTTCAAAGTAGTTTTTCAAGCTCAAGATGAAAGATTTTGCAAGAACTCTCAACTAGAGATGTTCTTAGAATTGTGTTTAGGTTTAGAAAAGTTGGTTATAATAAATTTTGGGTGGTTGGATGGTGAAGAATGGTGTTTGGCCAAATGGTGCTTCAAGAAATCACCAATGGAGTTTGGTATTTTTGGAAGAGAGAGAAGAGAGAAAGTGTTAGGAAATTAAGTGATTTTTGGCTCTCCAAAGGCACTTGGCCGTAGACATCAAGGGCAAGGGAGGTGTCCATTAGGTTGGCTCCATCCAAGCCTTAGGATTGATGAATGGTGAGGATTAAAACTTGGTCACCAAGCTTTGCTCTCATTGGTTAATCTAAGCCTAGTCACTAAGCCTTGTCATTAAGCCTTGTCACATGCTTAGTCACATGCTCTTGAATGTTCCACCACTAATGATGTTTAATTAAGCTACTAATCCTATTAAGTTTTTACTAAACGTGGGTCTCGCAAAACATTTTCGGGTCCATTACCGCTTATTTGTTTGTCTTGACTAATAAAATAATATTATAATATTATAAAATTATTTTATTTTACGATTAAATCCTAAAAATTAAAAGATTACTAACCGTATCATTCAAATTGGGTTTAGTAAGTTCCCCAGCTCCGAATAATTAAAATAAGATTTTCCTACCAGAAAAATATTATTTTCCTGTCCCGGAGCAAATCACACAAAAAGTTCAAATAAAATAACATACAGTATTATAAAGCAGTAATTCATACAGAAAAACAACAAATAGTACAAAAAGGACACAACGGTCATTTATCCTAAAGTTGAAAAACATCAAACAGTACATTCAGGACTCAACGGTAATACCCCAAAAGTTTAAGGTGTTACAACTCTCCCCAACAAATAAAAATTTCATCCTCGAAATTCGTTTTAACTCAGAACAAATGAGGATATTGCTCCCTCATCTTGTCTTCCAGCTCCCAGGTAACATCACCTGTCACATCATTCCATATGACCTTCACCAGCTCGATCATTTTCCCTCGAAGCTGCTTTACTTTTCTGTCCTCTATTCTAACAGGTAAAGTCTCGTAAGTCAGATTCTCCTTCAGTTGTACTTCATCTGGTTGTATAACATGCATTGGATCCGGAATATATTTCCTTAGCTGGGATACATGAAATACATCATGCAGATTGGATAGAAAAGGTGGTGACGAATGCCGAACTCAGCCAAAATTATAACCGAAGTTATTAACGAAGTTTGCAGTATAGTGAACAACACCGGATCGTCTCCTCAAGGATCGTAAATGCAATTTTATCAAATTAAGTTAAGTTAGAAAGGGGGGTTTTGATTGTTCAAGGATTACAATGACAAGATCTGAAGAAAAATAACAATTAAAAGAACAAATCAATTCAAATCTATCCGAGATTGGGTGGATTCAATCATAGACCTTTCAACAAACACTTGAAATACATTTGAATGATTAACTTGGATCTAACCGAGATCTCTCGCATCGATCCGAGAATTCATACTAGACAATCGTCCGTAATTCAATTGACAAGTGATAAACACAAATCTGCAATCGCACCATTCATGTAAATATATGTCAATTTAAGCACCAAATTCAATTAACCTAGGTACAAATCAGTAACCTAACCTCTTCAATTACATGATTAGTTTAGATCAATCAGTTCTAAGTTTCATCACAAATTTCAATCTTTAGTTATGTGATTAATTCAGATCAATCAGTTTTAAGTTTCATCATAACACTTAATCTTAAACCAAGATCAAATCAGATCAAACATAAACAGAATCACCATTCATGTATTCAAGATCAAGAAAACAGAAGAAGAAGAAGAAGAAGAAGAAGAAGAAGAGAAGAGGAATTCAAATATAAATCAAATACATTACATAACCAAGGTCTCAAGAATCCAAACCACAATCTCTTCAAGAGTCCCGAATTGACTGAAAGTAACTTAGCTCTCCATTACAATGAAGGAAAAATATATAAGAACTATGAAAAGCTATCTCTAACACCAAGTGTGTGTGTCCCTTAGAGCTCTCCACATGCTTCCTTTTATAGAGGATTCAGAGTAGTAGTAGATGGGTAGATGGGATTAGTAGGTGGGTGAGTAGGTGGATGAGTAGGTGGGTGAGTAGGTGAGCTACCTTGTCTCCGAAATTCTTTATTGCTGAACTCATTGATTTCGTCATTTCTGAGCCAAGTGGTCTTCATGAAAGTTCTAAGAAATTGTCTAAGCTTTCCAATGGCTCTGGAAACACCCAAAAATTCGTCATACAGCCCAAGATATGACTCAATTACTACAGACTGTTCAGGACCAGTTTTAGCACCTCTGTTTTGACTTTCAGACCCAATATCTCCATCAAGGAGCCCGAATCAAGTTTTGTGCTTGACATGAAAGTTGTACATATGGGTCTTAACTTTCAGATTACAAATTTTCAGCCCATTTTTTATGCCTAAACTCGAATTATGTTCTGGTTACTACACACTGTTCGGGTTCCAGTCACAAATCCCGTATTCTGATTTCCATGCCCAATTAGCTCCACTAGATGTCTGAAATTGACTTTGAGCTCTTCATCAAAGTTGTAGAGCTCTCTCTTATCTTTCCTACAAGGTAAAATTCATAATTATCAGACATTTAGAACTCAAGATCTGGCTAAAATACAAAAACAGTGTAAGACCCGAATAATGCTGAAAAAATCAATTAAGTCCGATTCGAGTTCAAACTTACAAAACATAATCAAATTCAGTCAATTAAGTACATGAAGAGTGTAAATAACTAAACATAAGGGTTTCTTAATGAATAAAATATGTGATTATCAAATTCTCCCACACTTAGCTTTTTGCACTCCTGGGTAAAACATATAAAACTAAAGTTAGAAGACAAAGACAAACGACACAAACTTTAAAGCTAAAAACTCTAAAGGACTCAATGAAGCAAGAAGAGCAACAAGAAATTCAAGGGATCAAAGCATAAATGAGGTAACATTTCTTCACATCTCAAACCAACAAGCAAGGAAACTTCCGTTGAAAAGAATGAATTAAGAATGATGGATCTTCACAAGATTCCCTCTCAATCTATCAAGTGTTTAAAAGGTAGGTATTTCACTCAATTCAACCCATGAAAATTGCACTACCATAAGCTTGCTTATCTTCTACTTCTCCACTACTCAAACACATGCACACACAAATCATGAGGACTTTATTCAAGGTTGTAGTGAGGTCAAGGTAACAGAAGAGGATAAAATGGATATGAGAAGATAAATAACAAAGAGAATAAAAGCAAATGAGAGCTGAGTTCAAATAACAAGCATAAAAGTTCATCCCAACTCTAATGTATATCCTTTTACATATTCATTTCCCAATCCTTTTCTCTTTTTTTTTTTTTTTTTTTTTTTTTTTTTTTTTTTTTTATTTTTTTTATTTCTTTTTATTATTTTTTTTTGGCACTCTTTCCTTTTTCAACAACCATTTTGTACACACACCCTCACACTTGTTCAAAAACTCATCCATTAACCAAGCTAATGTTCTTTTATTCCCTAAGGTAAAGTAGGAACACGATTTTTCATTTAAGGCACATAATGAGATAGAAACAAGGAATGGTCAAATAAGCTCAAAGGGGTTAAGCAAAGGAAAATATACAAGGTTGGCAGGAATCAGAGAATTTTCAAGAAGTCAAAAGAGTGCTTGATATCATATTGGAAACAAGGTTGGCTATTTGGTTAAACTAGTTAATTAAGAAAGAGGGCCTCAATCATGTTCATGCATGCAAGTGAAATGTAGCCTCAAAAAGAATCAAAGCAAGTTCTAGAGTGGTCATTAACATGAGTGAAAATCGCACAAGAAAGAAGAGAATGACATAAATGTTGAATCCATCCATTAGGCTCAAAATCTCACAAGGTATGCATCCATCAAACTCAATTCATCAATTCAATCATCCATCACCAAGCATATTAGTTCAAGAAGGGAGAAAAGTTATTCAATCATGCAATGAACCCTTTTTTTTTCTTTTTTTTCTTTTTTTTTGATTTTTTTTAACAAACCAAAAGAAACAGAAACATGCTAAAATCTCTCCCCCACACTTAATATAGACATTGTCCTCAATGTGAAAGTGATAAATAAAACGGAAAGAAAAGAGCAACACAACCTGATGAGGGCCGAGATAATGGCAAGCAGAAAAGTAAGAATCAAAGCTGCAACAGAACCTGAAAACTCACAAAACAAATGAGTAAAATGTAAAACCAAAATAACATGACTGGAATAATATAAAATTAAAGAGGAAATACGGGTCTTTTAAAGTCAGATTCCCAAGACTGTAACACTTCTGTTCATCTCTGAAGAGATTCCACAATTAAGAAGTTCATGATGTACAAGCCACATGAATGCATCTCAAGAGTCAATAAGGTATAACTTACTGACTCCTTACTCAGCCATTCAAAGTGAAGTATGTTTTTATCTTCTCAGATTACGAAAACCATCCCCAAAGATCTTGAAAACAAATCTAGTTGGGTTGCCTCCCAATAAGCGCTTGTTTAACGTCGTTAGCTCGACGTTGGGACACTTCTTAGTGATCTTTATAATGTGGATGGTAAAAGCCCATCACTTTCACTTCCACATTTTTCGGCTTGAGATGGTGTCCATTGGTCTTATTAAGTGAGGTTGGTGAAAAGACTCCACCAGGATCCCATTGGTTGAAACGTGATGACCAAGTTATGGTTGACACAACATGATAGCTTTCACTAGGGTCCCATTGGTTGAAGTGTAATGACCAAGTTAAGCTTGAAGCATGAGGGCTCCCATTGGGGTCCCATTGGTCTTTCTTAATTTCCTTGACTTCACCAATGGCATGCAACACATGTAATTTGGCAATTCTGCTTTCATTGATTATATTGGACCATGACCCAAAAACAAAATCCACTTCAGTAGTTACTGTCATATACTGCCTTTCCTCCTTCTTTGAAAATTCCTCAATGGCCTTCAACTCCACCTCCCTATGTGTTTCAGATTCTGCAACTGCATTGTTGATAGACCCTTCAATATCATTAGATGCTGTGTAAACAGAATCATCAGCTTTCAAATATGAAGAAATCTCAGCATAAATAACACATTTTATATCACCGTCACAATCAGTACATGAGTTGCAAATGATAGAATCACTAAAATCAATAAAATCAGGAAATTCAGCACACAACTCATAATGAGTTTCCTCAACTAAATCTGCAGGTAAATCAATATGACAATTAGAATGCAGGGAGTTGGGAATTGTTTGGGAAGAGAGTTGGTCTGACTCTTGACTTCTCAATTCATTAACAGTGGTTGTCAACTGGTCAATTTGGGTTGTTAAATCCTGAATAGTGGCAGTGAAATTCTGCTGGAACTCAATTTGGGTTTTCATCAAGTCCTCCCATGAAGGCTCAAGTTTTGTGGTTGATGGACTTGTTATCTGCTGGAATGGCTGCTCATATTGAAATGATTGTTGCTGTAGTGATGCTGTATTGCCATATCCCAGATCCGGATAGTATTCCCAGCTAGGGTTGTATGTGTTGAAGAAGGGGTCATAACTCTGTTGCTGCTGCTGGAACTGTGGTTCATCAGGAAAATAACCAGCTGCTGCAACAAATTGATCTGGAAAAACAGAACTACCATACTGAAGTGTAGGGCATGCATATGTGGGTGAGATGAACAAAAACAAATGTTACACACAAGTGTAGCTTCTCACACGGTAATTGTTGTCTCACTACTATATGTCTTACCAAAGAAGTCAATTCCTCAAGTTTTGACTCCATTATGCATGGTCCATTGTATCCTTAAAATGCAACAGAATGCAACAAAATGATAATGAAAGAAAAAGAAAAAGAAAGAGTTAGATGATAACTTAAAAAGTTCATATCACACTTACGGATCCCCGGCAACAGCGCCAAAATTTTGACGAGCGCCGAACTCAGTCAAAATTATAACCGAAGTTATTAACTAAGTTTGCAATATAGTGAACAACACCGGATCGTCTCCTCAAGGATCGTAAATGCAATTTTATCAAATTAAGTTAAGTTAGAAAAGGGGGGTTTTGATTGTTCAAGGATTATAATGACAAGATCTGAAGAAAAATAACAATTAAAAGAACAAATCAATTCAAATCTATCCGAGATTGGGTGGATTCAATCATAGACCTTTCAACAAACACCTGAAATACATTTGAATGATTAACTTGGATCTAACCGAGATCTCTGCATCAGATCCAGAATTCATACTAGACAATCGTGCAGAATTCAATTGACAAGTGATAAACACAAATCTGCAATCGCACCATTCATGTAAATATATGTCAATTTAAGCACCAAATTCAATTAACCTAGGTACAAATCAGTAACCTAACCTCTTCAATTACATGATTAGTTTAGATCAATCAGTTCTAAGTTTCATCACAAATTTCAATCTTCAGTTATGTGATTAATTCAGATCAATCAGTTTTAAGTTTCATCACAACACTTAATCTTAAACTAAGATCAAATCAGATCAAACATAAACAGAATTACCATTCATGTATTCAAGATCAAGAAAACAGAAGAAGAAGAAGAAGAGAAGAGGAATTCAAATATAAATCAAATACATTACATCACCAAGGTCTCAAGAATCCAAACCACAATCTCTTCAAGAGTCCCGAATTGACTGAAAGTAACTTAGCTCTCCATTACAATGAAGGAAAAATATACAAGAACTATGAAAAGCTATCTCTAACACCAAGTGTGTGTGTCCCTTAGAGCTCTCCACATGCTTCCTTTTATAGAGGATTCAGAGTAGTAGTAGATGGGTAGATGGGATTAGTAGGTGGGTGAGTAGGTGGATGAGTAGGTGGATGAGTAGGTGGGTGAGTAGGTGAGCTACCTTGTCTCCGAAATTCTTTATTGCTGAACTCATTGATTTCGTCATTTCTGAGCCAAGTGGTCTTCATGAAAGTTCTAGGAAATTGTCTAAGCTTTCCAATGGCTCTGGAAACAGCCAAAAATTCATCCTACAGCCCAAGATATGACTCAATTACTACAGACTATTCAGGACCAGTTTCAGCACCTCTGTTTTGACTTTCAGACCCAATATCTCCATCAAGGAGCCCGAATCAAGTTTTGTGCTTGACATGAAAGTTGTACATATGGGTCTTAACTTTCAGATTACAAATTTTCAGCCCATTTTTTATACCCAAACTCGAATTATGTTCTGGTTACTACACACTGTTCGGGTTCCAGTCACAAATCCCGTATTTTGATTTCCATGCCCAATTAGCTCCACTAGATGTCTGAAATTGACTTTGAGCTCTTCATCAAAGTTGTAGAGCTCTCTCTTATATTTCCTACAAGGTAAAATTCATAATTATCAGACATTTAGAACTCAAGATATGGCTAAAATACAGAAACAGTGTAAGACCCGAATAATGCTGAAAAAATCAATTAAGTCCGATTCGAGTTCAAACTTACAAAACATAATCAAATTCAGTCAATTAAGTACATGAAGAGTGTAAATAACTAAACATAAGGGTTTCTTAATGAATAAAATATGTGATTATCAGGCGGCAAAGCAATCTGATAAGCTACAGGACCTATACGTCGGATAATCTGATATGGTCCAATGAACTTAGGAGTAAGCTTCTTGGATTTGATAACTCTTCCGACACCGGTCATAGGAGTCACTCTTAGAAATACATGCTCACCCTCCTCAAATTCAAGAGGTCGCCTTCGTTTATCAGCATAACTCTTTTGTCTACTTTGCGTCGTCCTCATTTTCTCTTGTATCATCTTTACCTTCTCTGTAGTCTGTTGTACAAGATCTGGTCCAATAGTCATACTTTCCCCATCTTGATACCAACACAACGGTGTTCGACAACGCCTTCCATACAATGCCTCATAGGGTGCCATTCCTATACTTGCGTGAAAACTGTTATTGTAGGTGAATTCTATCAAAGATAAAAATTCATCCCAACTCCCTCGTTGCTCCAAAACACAAGCTCGCAACAGATCTTCCAAAGACTGTATAGTTCTCTCTGTTTGACCATCAGTTTGCGGATGATAAGCTGTACTTAACCGCAACTTAGTTCCCATGGCTTCTTGTAAACTTCGCCAGAACCTCGATGTAAACCTTGGATCTCTGTCAGAAACTATACATGTAGGCACACCATGTAATCTGACAATCTCACTGATGTACATTCGGGTTAATCTTTCTAACGAATACTTAATATTAATTGGCAAGAAATAAGCCGACTTCGTAAGCCTGTCGACTATAACCCATATCGAATCATGACCTTTTCTCGTCTTCGGCAATCCAGTAACAAAATCCATAGACATACTATCCCACTTCCACTCTGGAATAGCTAACAGTTACAACATACCAGCTGGTCTCTAATGTTCCATTTTCGCCTTTTGGCAAACCAGACAAGACTCCACACGTTCCGCAACATCTCTTTTCATCCTTGGCCACCAAAATAACTTCTTTAAGTCTTGGTACATTTTGGTCATCCCCGGATGCAAACTCAGATCACTAGTATGAGCGTCACTAGAATTCCCTTCTTAAGCTCAAGATCATCAAGTACACAGATTCTTCCCTTATATCTCAAGAGTCCATCCGTTCCTTCTTCTACCGTTGCCTTATGACCTTGCTTTAACAATTCTCTTTCATTTTGCAAAAACGGGTCCTCCTCTTGTTTCTCTCGTATCGCATCAAGCAGTTCATTGATAATTATCACTTTCCACAGTCGAATCCTTCCAAGTACAAATTCCACTGACAACCATAAATCTCAGAATTTATTAATCAATTCTTCCTCCTTTATCATCATTGCTGAAACACTAATCACTTTTCTGCTCAAGGCGTCAGCTACCACATTTGCTTTTCTTGGATGGTATTGAAGTTGAAAATCATAATCCTTTAAGAATTCCAACCATCGCCTTTGCCTCATATTCAATTCTTTCTGATCAAACAAGTACTTCAAGCTCTTGTGATCACTAAAGACATTGAACATTGCTCCATATAGAAAATGCCTCCACACTTTCAGAGCAAAGACCACTGCGGCCAATTCCAAATCATGTGCTGGATAATTCTTCTTATGAACCTTTAACTATCAAGAAGCATACGCCACAACATTCCGATCTTGCATCAATACGCATCCTAACCCCTGGTAAGAAGCGGCACAATACACATCAAAAGCTTTGTTAGAATCTGGCAAAATCAACACTGGTGCAGTTGTTAACCTCCTCTTCAATTCTTGGAAACTGGCTTCACGTTCTTCCGTCCACTCAAAAGCTTGACTTTTCCTCGTGAGCTGCGTAAGCGGTCCAGCAATCTTGGAAAAACCCTCGATAAACCTCCGGTAATATCCAGCAAGTCCAACAAAACTTCGAACTTCTGTCACCATCTTAGGCCTCTCCCATTGTAAAATAGTCTCCACTTTCGATGGGTCTACCACAATACCTTTTTTTGAAATCACGTGACCTAGAAATTGGACTTCCTCCAACCAAAACTCACACTTGGCCAATTTCGCATACAGCTTCTTTTCCTTTAAAATCTGAAGAACAATACCTAGATGTTCAACATGCTCTTCCTTAGATTGAGAATAGATCAGAATGTCATCGATGAAGACAATGACAAATCTGTCTAGATACGGATGAAAAATCCTGTTCATATAGTCCATAAATATGGCAAGAGCATTCGTCCCCCGAATGGCATTACCTGATACTCATAATGTCTATAGCGAGTTCGAAAAGTTGTTTTGGGTATATCCTCCCCTTTAACACGGATCTGGTGATAACCCGATCTCAGATCTATTTTAGAAAATACCACTGCTCCCTTCAACTGATCCATCAAATCGTCAATTCTTAGAAGCGGATATTTATTCAACTGATGATAATCCACACAAAGTCGAGATGTTCCGTCTTTCTTCTCGACCAAAAGCACTGGTGCTCCCCATGGTGAAACACTAGGTCACACAAACTGTTTCTCCAACAAATCCACCAATTGTTGTTTTAGCTCCACCAACTCTGCTGGCGACATTCGGTATGGCGCAATTGAGATAGGACCTGCTCCTGGTACTAAATCAATTGAAAACTCAATCTCCCTCTCAGGTGGCAAGCCAGCCACGTCATCAGGAAAAATCTCTGGAAACTCATCGACAACAGGAATAGTATTCACATCTTTCTCATTCTTGACCTCTAGAAAAGACAATAACATATATCCCTATGCTCCCTCTCTTAACAATGACTTGACTTTAACAGCAGTCAAGAATCCAGACTTTTCTTCCTTAGGAAAAACTATGGTTTTGCTTGCACAATCTATAAGGATATGGTTAGAAGATAACCAGTCCATCCTTAATATTACATTTATCTCAACAAGAGGCAAACAAATCAAATTGACCGAAAACACACGGTCCTTTATAACAACAGGACAATCCAAACATATCTTAGACGTAATTACAGGTTTAGCAGTTGGCGTAGATACACTCAATTTAACATTCAGAGAAGACATAGGCAACTTCAATCTTTCCACACAATTATATGCAATAAATGAATGTGTCGCACCAGAATCATATAATACAGTCAGAAGATTACCTCCAATAGCACCTTCTCCCTGAATAAGATCATCAGATTGAGAAATTTCCATTCCAGTCATAGTATATACTCGCCCTCCAGACCTCGGTTGAATACTTCCTGACCTTGGCTGAGTAGCACGAACACTTCTCATAGCTGGCTTTCTCTCTGGCTGAGTACAATCCCTAGATATATGTCCAGGCTGTCTACAATTAAAACAAACAGTTCCTCTGATTGGGCATTCAATAGAAAGATGGCCCTTCTTTCCACACTTAAAACATGTTGGCGTGAACGCCACCCCTTGTCCAGCTCTACTACCACTGGCATTTCCCCCAACTGGTGGTCGTTGAGGTTGATTCCCTGGTGGTTTAGAATACGGCTTGCGCTGAAACCAACTATTATTACTGTTACCACCCCTCTGAAATCTTGTTGGCCCAAAGTTACAGTTTCTTTGGTCTCGTGACGGCTCTAATTCCTCGAGTCGGGCACACGCATCAACTAAAGCATGAAACTGGTTCATTCTCAAGGATATCACTCCTCGCTTTAGTTCCACTTTTAACCTTGCTTCAAACTTCCGACATCTCCACCCATCATCTGGTCGAGTTTGAGCATAATTTGAGAATTGAGACAAACTCTCAAATTTTGTAGCATACTCATTTACCGTCATGTTACCCTGACGTAAACCAAGAAATTCCATCTCCTTGGCATGTCTAGCACTTGCAGGAAAATACTTCTCCAGAAATACATCAGAAAATACTTCCCATGTAATTTCTGTTCCTTCAGCCTGCAATAACCGGCGGGTTCCTCTCCACCAATGTTCTCCATCTCCCCTCAACATAAAGGTTGCATACGTCACCTTTTTATCATCTGGGCATCTCATCCCTTCAAAGATCTTCTCTAAGTCTTGTATCCATTGACTTGCTTTTTCAGGATTAATCTCGCCTCTAAACTGTGGCAGATTATTACGCCTAAATTCAGATAAATTTAGGGCATCAGCAGTAGCATCTTGCTGTTGAGCTGCTCTCAGATTCTGCTGAGTAATTACTTCGGCCATTCGTTGCATAGCCTCCGCTGTTGCAATCATTGGATCCATTGCACGATTCGCATTCGCACGTGTTCCTCTTCCGCCAGAGATCTTCTTTCTTCAATCATAACAAAACAAAATTAGATACATCCTCTCGGAAGTAAATCACAGAGAATCACACAGCACAAACAAAAACAGACCCAACCACAACCCCAAAAGACTCTAGCTTGGGCTCTGATACCAACTAACGTAACATCCTTGTGGGGATGTCACATATATAAATAAAATAAAATAAAGATAAATAAAATCTACCCAAGTTGTAAAACATTTGTAACATAATATTGCGGGTTGTAAAATTCTTCTTGTTAAACAGAATAGTATTGAATAAAATAACGCGGAAACACAAAATAAACAAACCAACATCACACATAATATACATATGGTTCTAGTTATAAGTTATACAAATAATATACAACTATCCATATTTAAACTAAAACAGTAAACAAAACAGTAAAAGTCAAAATATACAAACGCAGACGCACCCAAGTACACATCCTAAATATCTAACCCTCTGAAGGATCACTCTCAGATGAAACTTCAGGTGATAAATATCCAGGATGCCTCGACCCTCTACGGACACGGGTTCGTGCAGTCGACACGCTGCTAATCTCACTAGGCGCATCAAACATACCGCCCCAATGACGCCTATGAGATAGCGGCAACTCCATATATAGGTACAACAAGGTAGAAAAGATCGGCACTCCATCAAACTCCGTACGTATGGTCACAGTCAGACGCCCTACGTACGTCACCGAGTCTCTATCCTCTCGCAGACGCCAGGCTTCAGAGCCTCCGTGAAACTCCAGTTGCACGAATCCAAAGAATCCTGGTAGCATCTTATCCACACAATCAATCCAATGGGTACGGATGATCGGATGGTTCTTGATAGTAGAACTGATCTTCGGCTTGCTGCTCCTCCTCCTCTTCGAGATACTCACACTCAAGAGGTTGTTCCTCTTCCTCAAACTCTTTATCACATAATTTAAAATATACAAATAACACATATATGAAAGAGGTAAGACAATCTATATCACCACAAACATGGTAAAATAAAAAAACGACAATACAACAGACATAACAGTTTATACAATATAGTATACTATAATAACATAAATCATAATATTAAATAATACGAAAACTCAATACAACAACATGCAATGGTACATATGAATAAAATGGTACAGATAAATAAAATGATACAGATAGATAAAATAGAGCAAATAAATAACATTAAAATGTATAAAACATAAATATATGAAATGTGACTCAACCCTACTCCATGGAGCTAAAAATACAGACATCAGAGAGAACGACCCGCAAAATCTATTAGTACCATCGACCGCCCAATAACTATTCCGTTGTCTCACGTTGCGTCTATAGCCCACTGTAAAAAAAAGATGTAGTGGTGTAGTACACTGTCATACGTCGTGTCACTACAGGCTTGCACTAATAGACTTCACAAGATCTTGATTAAGTATAGTGCGTGTCGAGTCCATTAGTGTGTTACTAGTTACCACGGCCCAGAGGAGCGACCAACTGTCCACAAATGGAATAATCTGCACACTAATGTCTCTAAGTTCATTCAAGTTGAACCACACTACGCTTATCACACCGATAACACGATGTTATTTGTAACACCCCAATTTTTAGAAAATGTTCCGAATGTACTGTTTGCTGTTTTTCAAGCTTTTGTGTGAATGACCGTTGTGTCCCTATTTTACTGTTTCTTGTTTTCTGTATGAAATACAAATATGTTTTACAGGCTAAAATTTTATTTGATCGTTTTAAGTATTTTGCTTTGATACAGTAAAATAAAAATTTTCTCGAGCTACTGTTTTAATTTTTCTGAGAAATATACAGACAATTAATACTGTCTGTAATTTTATTTGAACTTTTTGGATGATTAGCTACGTCGTGGGGAAAAATAGAAAAATGACCATTACGTCCCGAAAGTGCTGTTTGTGCTGTTTTTGCTGTTTTTAATTGTTTTCTACTTGATTTAGTGTTCAATATTACTGTCTGTGATTTTATTTGGACTTTTTGTACGATTTGCTCCGGGCAGGAAAATAATATTTTTCCGGGCCGGGGAAATCTTGTTTTAATTATTCAGGCTGGGGGATGTTACTAAACCCAATTCTGAATGAGACGATTAGTAATCTTTTAATTTTTAGGATTTAACTGTCTAATAAAATAATTTTGTGTATTATTTTATTAGTCAGTATAATTAGATGACAGTGGGCCCAGAAATGTTTTGTGGGACCCATGTTTAGCTAATACAGTTAACTTAGTAGCTTAATTAAACATCATTAAGAGTGGAACCTTCTTGAACATAGTGACTAAGCTAGATGACTAGGTCATTAGTGACTAAGCTAGGTGACTAAGCTAGATGACTAAGCTTAAACCAACCAATGAGAGCAAAGCTTGTTAATCAAGGCTTAATCTTGACCTTTGATTCATCCAAGGGCTTGGATGAAGCCAAATCCATGCACACCTTGCATGCCCATTGAATGCTACGGCCAAGGGAGGTGGAAGACCATTCTTCACTTTTCTTTCATGCAAATTTCTCTCTTCTCTCTCATCCAAGAACCCTAAACACCATTGATGCTTTTCTTGTGAAGCATTCGGCCAAGCCAATACCTACACCATCCAACCACCTAAAATTTCATCTAACCAAGTTTTCTAAACCTAAACACAATCCTAAGAACATCTCTAGTTGGGAGTTCTTGCAAATTCCTTCATTTGAAGTTCGAAAACCTACTTGGAAGATTCAACCAAGAAGGTGAAATTTCTAGTTTTTCTTTTCTAAACTCTTTTTCAAAGTTCTAAGCCATGATTTCTCCATGGTTTAAGCTCTCTTTCTATGGTTAGTAACTTGTAGATTTTGTTTAAGCTTGTTAGGTTCTTGAAGGAGGAAAACCGAAACTCTAGGAGGAGTGAAAGAATCCTTTTGTCTTCATTTAAGGTAAGAGAAAGACAAATCTTATCATCTATGGATGGTGGTAAGAAGATGGAATGTGGTTTTGTGATTGTAGAATCCATAAGGATTCATTTGTGTGGTTGTTAGTAGCTTGTTAATATGGTTGTGTATTTGTTAATAGCTTTCCTATTTGTTGTTTGTAATAATTTGCATGTCTACAAGCTTTAATTTGCATGTCTACAAGCTTTGATTTAGGTTATATGTGTTAGAAATATATTGCATGTGTTAGAATTGCATGATAATGTATAGGATGTGAATAACATATTAAGGATTGCATGAGTGTTCCAAAGAACACAAGCCTAAGGCTCACGGCCATGGACACAAAGGGAGAACCAAAATGTTCTCATATTTTTCCTAAATTGAGATTTAATTAATCTAGGAGAATTAACAAGTTATTACATTGTTTAGATTAGGGAAAATGAATTTAGAAATCAAATAGCATAAATTTCTAAGTTTCGGCCAACATGCCAAACCAAGTATCCATGGTTTCTAAAATTAAATCCAAACCTTTTCTAAGTATAAGAATGCAATATGTGTTAAAAAGAATTTTTCTAAAATGAGTTTTAAGGAGAAAAAAAATCAATTAGAAATAAGTTTGAGAACTTAGAACTAATGATTTTGTTATTAGAAATGAAATACAATAACTTTCAAAATTTCTAACATATAGCTCATGTTGTATTTTGAAGCATGTTAGTAGTTTTCAAAAGGATTAATTATATGGTTTAAAAATTTAATAAACAGAATTTTTACGGTAAAATTTGGAAACCATTAATATAATTTTCTAAGCAAAATATCTTGTCAATTTTTAGTAAAAACGGACAAATAAGATAGGAAAGATGTCCAAAAGACAAGATATACGGTATGGAAAATATTATACGTAGCTTAAAAGTATTATTTATTATTTCTGTTTATTTAAACAGTAATTTTTAAGGAATTCGGTCAAGAAAATGATTTAAAAATCTTACGCGATTGAGAAAACGTATTAAAAATCCTACGCGATTTTGAAAACAGAAAAATATATTTACGCAATTTCAAAACGTTTATAAAAACGACGAGATTGTGAAAACGCGATAAAATTTCTACGCGATTAACCGAAACAGTATTTTTCTGGATTTCTGTATTTTTCTGCTATCGGGCTATGAGGTGAACCCGTACAGGCTTTGAGACAGTATTTGTCCAAGGGGGGACTTACTATATATTTTTGCCATTGAGGGCATATATTTTTATACCTTGAGGGTATTCTGGTAATTTACCAATTTTGGTGAATTTTGGTTGACGAGGTGAATCACATCGTGTTGTCGATGCGATAAACGTAGTGTGGTTCATTATTCTAATGAACTTGGAGACATTAGTGTACGAGATTCCATATATGGACAGTTGGTAGCTCCACTGGGCCGTGATAACCGATAGCACACTAATGGACTTGACACGCACTATATTTAATCGAGATTTGTAAAGTCTAGTAGTACATTTGCCCGTAGTGTCACGACGTAAGACAGTGAACTACACCACGCCTGGATGGTAAATTCCCAGTGATGTGGAGCTATAGACGCAACGTGTGACCGTGGAATAGTTGGCTGGGCAGCCGTGGTACTAATAGATTTTTGCGAGTCATTCCCTCTGATATCTGTGGTATTTGTGTTGTTTAGCTCCATGGAGTAGAAACGTGTCATATTTTATATGAGTATATCTGGAATCTTATTTTATCTGTCTATTTTTATCTGGTTAGTATTATGAGGATTATTTATCTATTCTATTATTTTATCTGTCATGTTTTATTTTATCTGTGATATTATGTGTCGTTATGATAATTAAATCTTTTTCTTTATTATATTACTAATTTCTGTTATAGATTTTCATATTGCATGAATTGTATAACTGTTGTTTGACGTTTTCTTATTTACCATGTTGGTGATGATTTTAGATTGTCTTACCTTTTTTCTGTATTGTGTATGTTTCCTGTATATTTATTTTACGCGGTAAAGAGTTTGAGGAAGAGGAAGAGGAACAGCCTCTTGAGGTTCTGTACCCCGAGGAGGAGGAGGAAGATCAGCTAGCCGACGACCAGTTTGACGATCAAGAATCATCTGATCATCCATATCCGTTAGACTGATTAGTTTGGAGATGGCGGTGCCTGGATTTTTGGGGTTCGTGACTCTCGAGTTTCACGGTGGATCGTTAGCGTGGCACATGAGAGGAGATAGAGACTCCGTGACGTATGCGGGACGAATGACGGTGACCTTACGTAACAGATTTGATGACGAGCCAGTGATGACGACGACGGTGTTTCTGCATTTAGAGTTATCTTTATCCATTAGGCGTCATTGGGGTGGTGTTTCCACTGAGCCTAGTGAGATGACACTCGTATCGACTGCGCGGTCTCATGTCCGCCGAGTGTCGAGGCATCCTGGGTATTTATCTTGGATGAGTTTCCCGAGAGTGACCCATCGAGGAATAAATATTTATGATGTGTATTTTGGGCGCGTCTCGCGTATGTATATATTGACTCTTTCTTTGTTTTGATTTCTTGTTTCGTTTAAATATTTGTAGTTGTAGTTGTAAATTTTTTGTATAACTTATAACTTGGAACATATGTATATTATGAGTGGTGTTGTTTCTGTTTACTTTATATTTCCACTTTATTTTATTTAATGCTATTCTGTTTAACATGAATTATTTTACAACCCATATTAGTACGAAATAAACGTTTTACAACTTAGGTAGATTTTATTTATTTTCTTTATATATGTGACATCCTCAAAAGGGGTGTTACATTAGTTGGTATCAGAGCCCAAATTAGAGTCTTTTGGGGTTGTGGTTGGGACTATTTTTGTTTGTGCTGTGTGATTCTCTGTGATTTACTTCTGAAAGGATGTATCTAATTTTGTTTTGTTTTGTTTGAAGAAAGAAGATGTTTGGACGAGGTAGAGGACGTGCGAACGTGAATCGTGAGGTAGAACCTATGGTTGCGGCTGCTGAGGCTATGCAGCGGATGGCTGAAGTAATGATGCAGCAGAATTTGAGAGCAGCTCAACAACAAGATGCTACTGCTGATGCCCTAAATTTATCTGAATTTAGGCGCCACAGTTTAGAGGCGAGGTTGATCCGGAGAAGGCAAGTCAATGGATACAAGACTTGGAAAGGATTTTTGAAGGGATGAGATGCACAGACGATAAGAAGGTGACTTATGCTGTGTTCATGTTAAGGGGAGATGGAGAACATTGGTGGAGAGGAACCCGCCGAGTTTTGCAAGCTGAAGGAACAGAAATCACATGGGAAGTGTTTTCTAATGTTTTTCTGGAGAAATATTTTCCTGCGAGTGCTAGGCATGCCAAAGAAATGGAATTTCTTGGTTTGCGACAGGGGAATATGACGGTGAATGAGTATGCCACAAAGTTTGAGAATTTGTCTCAATTCTCAGATTATGCTCAGACACGACAAGATGATGTGTGGAGATATCGGAAGTTTGAATCAGGGTTAAGGGTGGAACTGAAACGAGGAGTGGTATCTTTGAGAATGACTCAGTTTCATGCTTTGGTGGATGCTTGTGCTTGACTTGAGGAGTTGGAGCCATCTAGAGATCAGAGGAATCGGAACTTTGGGCCGACAAGGTTTCAGAGAGGTGGAGGTAGTAATACAAATCGGTTTCAGCGCAAGCCGTATTCCAGACCAACAGGGACTCAATCTCAACGACCATCGGTTAGTGGAGGTGCAAGTGGTAGTGGAGCTGGACAGAGAGTGGCGTTCACGCCGACATGTTTTAAGTGCGGGAAGAAAGGCCATATCTCGCCGGAGTGCACGCTTAGAGGTACAGTTTGTTTTAACTGTAAGCAACCTGGGCACATGTCAAAGGATTGTACTCAACCGGAAAGGAAACCTGCTGTTCGTTATGTTCGTGCTAGTCAGCAGAAATCAAGGAATACTCAATCGAGATCTGGAGGGCGTGTTTATACCATGAAGGGAACTGAGATTTCTCAATCTGATGATCTTATACAAGGAGAAGGTGACATTGGAGGTAACCATCTGACTGTGTTGTATGACTCTGGTGCTACACACTCGTTTATTGCATATGATTGTGTGGAAAGATTGAAGTTGCCTGTGTCTTCTTTGAATGTTAAGTTGAGTGTTTCTACTCCAACTGCTAAACCTGTGATTGCATCAAAGATATGTTTGATTTGTCCTGTTGTTGTGAAGGATCGTAAGTTTTTGGTCAACTTGATTTGTTTACCTCTTGTTGCAATAGATGTAATCTTAGGGATGGACTGGTTATCTTCTAACCATATCCTTATAGATTGTGCAAGTAAAACCATAGTTTTTCCTAAGGAAGAAAAGTCTGGATTCTTAACTGCTGTTAAGGTCAAGTCTTTGTTAAGAGAGGGAGCACAGGGATATGTGGTATTGTATTCTCTAGAGGTTAAGAATGAGAAGGATGTGAATACTATTCCTGTTGTCAACGAGTTTCTCGAGGTTTTTCCTGATGACGTACCTGGTTTACCACCTGAGAGGGAGATCGAGTTTTCAATTGATTTAGTACCAAGAGCGGTCCTCCTATCTCAATTGCACCGTACCGTATGTCGCCAACAGAGTTGGAGGAGCTGAAGAAGCAATTGGTGGAATTGTTGGAGAAGCAGTTTGTGTGACCAAGTGTTTCGCCATGGGGTGCGCTAGTGCTTTTGGTCAAGAAGAAGGACGGAACTTCTCGGCTTTGTGTGGATTATCGTCAGCTGAACAAGGTAACTATCAAGAATAAATATCCGCTTCCAAGAATTGACGATTTGATGGATCAGTTAAGAAGAGCTATGGTATTTTCCAAAATAGATCTGAGATCGGGGTATCATCAGATTCGTGTTAAAAGGGAAGATGTACCGAAAACCGCTTTTCGAACTCGATATGGGCATTATGAGTATCAGGTGATGCCATTCGGGGTGACGAATGCTCCTGCCATATTTATGGATTATATGAACAGGATTTTTGGTCCGTATCTAGACAGATTTGTCGTTGTCTTCATCGATGACATTCTGATCTATTCTCAATCTAAGGAAGAGCATGCTGAACATCTTGGTATTGTTCTTCAGATTTTGAGAGAGAAGCAGCTGTACGCGAAGTTGGCTAAATGTGAGTTCTGGTTGGAAAAAGTTCAGTTTTTAGGTCATGTGATTTCTAAAGAAGGTATTGCAGTAGACCCATCAAAAGTGGAGACTGTTTTGCAGTGGGAAAGACCTAAGACGGTAACAGAAGTTTGAAGTTTCGTTGGACTTGCTGGTTATTACCGGAGGTTTATCGAAGGTTTCTCGAAGATTGCTGGACCGCTTACACAACTTACGAGGAAAAGTCAAGCTTTTGAGTGGATGGAAGAACGTGAAGCCAGTTTTCAAGAGTTAAAGAAGAGGTTAACAACTGCACCTGTGTTGATCTTGCCAGATTCTAAGGGAACTTTTGACGTGTATTGTGATGCTTCTTATCAAGGGTTAGGCTGCGTTTTGATGCAAAATCGGAATGTTGTAACGTATACTTCTCGTCAATTGAAGGTTCATGAAAGGAATTATCCAACGCACGATTTGGAATTGGCTGCAGTGGTTTTTGCTCTGAAAGTGTGGAGGCATTTTCTGTATGGAGCGCTATTCAATGTCTTTAGTGATCACAAGAGTCTGAAATACTTGTTTGATCAGAAAGAATTGAATATGAGGCAAAGACGATGGTTGGAATTCTTAAAGGATTATGATTTTCAACTTCAATACCACTCGGGAAAAGCTAATGTGGTAGCTGATGCCTTGAGCAGAAAGGTGCTTAGTGTTTCGGCAATGATGATCAAGGAGGAAGAGTTGATCAATGAGTTTCGGGATCTATGGTTGTCTGTGGAGTTTCTACCTAAAAAAGTTCGTTTGTTTAAGGTTGTGATCATAAACGAATTTCTTGATGTCGTTCGAGATAAACAAAAGGAAGATGTGTTTCTGCAAAATGAGAGAGAATTGCTAAAGCAAGGTCATAAAGCGACAGTAGAAGAAGGAGCAGATGGAATCTTAAGGTTTAAGGGAAGAATTTGTATGCCTGATGATTCTGAATTAAAGAAGTCGATTCTAGATGAAGCTCATACTAGTGATCTTAGTTTACATCCGGGAATGACCAAAATGTATCAAGATCTGAAGAGGTTGTTTTGGTGGCCGAGGATGAAAAGAGACGTAGCAGAATATGTGGAGTCTTGTCTGGTTTATCAGAAAGCAAAAGTGGAACATCAGAGACCAGCTGGAATGTTGCAACCGTTATCTATTCCAGAATGGAAATGGGATAGTATCTCGATGGATTTCGTTGCTGGTTTGCCAAAGACGAGGAAAGGTCATGATTCAATATACGTTATAGTCGATAGGCTTACTAAATCGGCTCATTTCTTACTAATTAATATCAAGTATTCGTTGGAAAGATTAACCCAGTTGTACATCAGCGAGATTGTTAGATTACATGGTGTACCTACCTGTATAGTTTCTGATCGAGATCCGAGGTTTACGTCAAGGTTTTGGCGGAGTCTGCAAGAAGCTATGGGAACGAAGTTGCGACTAAGTTCGGCCTATCATCCGCAAACAGATGGTCAGACAGAGAGAACTATCCAATCTTTGGAGGATCTGTTGCGTGCTTGTGTGTTGGAGCAACGAGGAAGTTGGGATGAATTTTTATCTTTGATAGAATTCACCTACAACAATAGTTTTCACTCAAGTATAGGGATGGCACCCTATAAGGCATTGTATGGAAGGCGATGTCGGACTCCGTTATGTTGGTATCAGGATGGGGAAAGCATGACTGTTGGACCAGATCTTGTACAACAGACTACGGAGAAGGTAAAGATGATACAAGAGAAGATGAGAACGACGCAGCGACGAAGAGTTATCTGATAAACAAAGACGACCTCTTGAGTTTGAGGAGGGTGAGCATGTGTTTCTAAGAGTTACTCCTATGACCGGTGTCGGAAGAGTTATCAAGTCTAAGAAGCTTACTCCTAAGTTCATTGGACCGTATCAGATTATCCGACGTATAGGTCCTGTGGCGTATCAGATTGCTTTGCCACCTTTTCTATCCAATCTGCATGATGTATTTCATGTGTCTCAACTCAGGAAGTATATACCGGATCCGACGCATGTTATACAACCAGATGAAGTACAGTTGAAGGAGAATTTGACTTACGAGACTTTACCTGTTAGAATCGAGGACAGAAAGGTAAAGCAGCTTCGAGGGAAGATGATCGAGCTAGTGAAGGTTATATGGAATGACGTGACGGGTGATACTACTTGGGAGCTGGAAGATAAAATGAGGGATCAATATCCTCATTTGTTTTGAGAAACAGCGAATTTCGAGGACGAAATTTTTATTTGTTGGGGAGAGTTGTAACACCCCAATTTTTAGAAAATGTTCCGAATGTACTGTTTGCTGTTTTTCAAGCTTTTGTGTGAATGACCGTTGTGTCCCTATTTTACTGTTTCTTGTTTTCTGTATGAAATACAAATATGTTTTACAGGCTAAAATTTTATTTGATCGTTTTAAGTATTTTGCTTTGATACAGTAAAATAAAAATTTTCTCGAGCTACTGTTTTAATTTTTCTGAGAAATATACAGACAATTAATACTGTCTGTAATTTTATTTGAACTTTTTGGATGATTAGCTACGTCGTGGGGAAAAATGGAAAAATGACCATTATGTCCCGAAAGTGCTGTTTGTGCTGTTTTTGCTGTTTTTAATTATTTTCTACTTGATTTAGTGTTCAATATTACTGTCTGTGATTTTATTTGGACTTTTTGTACGATTTGCTCGGGGACAGGAAAATAATATTTTTCCGGGCCGGGGAAATCTTGTTTTAATTATTCAGGCTGGGGGATCTTACTAAACCCAATTCTGAATGAGACGATTAGTAATCTTTTAATTTTTAGGATTTAACTGTCTAATAAAATAATTTTGTGTATTATTTTATTAGTCAGTATAATTAGATGACAGTGGGCCCGGAAATATTTTGTGGGACCCACGTTTAGCTAATACAGTTAACTTAGTAGCTTAATTAAACATCATTAAGAGTGGAACCTTCTTGAACATAGCGACTAAGCTAGATGACTAGGTCATTAGTGACTAAGCTAGGTGACTAAGCTAGATGACTAAGCTTAAACCAACCAATGAGAGCAAAGCTTGTTAATCAAGGCTTAATCTTGACCTTTGATTCATCCAAGGGCTTGGATGAAGCCAAATCCATGCACACCTTGCATGCCCATTGAATGCTACGGCCAAGGGAGGTGGAAGACCATTCTTCACTTTTCTTTCATGCAAATTTCTCTCTTCTCTCTCATCCAAGAACCCTAAACACCATTGATGCTTTTCTTGTGAAGCATTCGGCCAAGCCAATACCTACACCATCCAACCACCTAAAATTTCATCTAACCAAGTTTTCTAAACCTAAACACAATCCTAAGAACATCTCTAGTTGGGAGTTCTTGCAAATTCCTTCATTTGAAGTTTGAAAACCTACTTGGAAGATTCAACCAAGAAGGTGAAATTTCTAGTTTTTCTTTTCTAAACTCTTTTTCAAAGTTCTAAGCCATGATTTCTCCATGGTTTAAGCTCTCTTTCTATGGTTAGTAACTTGTAGATTTTGTTTAAGCTTGTTAGGTTCTTGAAGGAGGAAAACCGAAACTCTAGGAGGAGTGAAAGAATCCTTTTGTCTTCATTTAAGGTAAGAGGAAGACAAATCTTATCATCTATGGATGGTGGTAAGAAGATGGAGTGTGGTTTTGTGATTGTAGAATCCATAAGGATTCATTTATGTGGTTGTTAGTAGCTTGTTAATATGGTTATGTATTTGTTAATAGCTTTCCTATTTGTTGTTTGTAATAATTTGCATGTCTACAAGCTTTAATTTGCATGTCTACAAGCTTTGATTTAGGTTATATGTGTTAGAAATATATTGCATGTGTTAGAATTGCATGATAATGTATAGGATGTGAATAACATGTTAAGGATTGCATGAGTGTTCCAAAGAACACAAGCCTAAGGCTCACGGCCATGGACACAAAGGGAGAACCAAAATGTTCTCATATTTTTCCTAAATTGAGATTTAATTAATCTAGGAGAATTAACAAGTTATTACATTGTTTAGATTAGGGAAAATGAATTTAGAAATCAAATAGCATAAATTTCTAAGTTTCGGCCAACATGCCAAACCAAGTATCCATGGTTTCTAAAATTAAATCCAAACCTTTTCTAAGTATAAGAATGCAATATGTGTTAAAAAGAATTTTTCTAAAATGAGTTTTAAGGAAAAAAAATCAATTAGAAATAAGTTTGAGAACTTAGAACTAATGATTTTGTTATTAGAAATGAAATACAGTAACTTTCAAAAATTTCTAACATATAGCTCATGCTGTATTTTGAAGCATGTTAGTAGTTTTCAAAAGGATTAATTATATGGTGTAAAAATTTAATAAATAGAATTTTTACGGTAAAATTTGGAAACCATTAATATAATTTTCTAAGCAAAATACTGTCAATTTTTAGTAAAAACGGACAAATAAGATAGGAAAGATGTCCAAAAGACAGTATACGGTATGAAAAATATTATACGTAGCTTAAAAGTATTATTTATTATTTCTGTTTATTTAAACAATAATTTTTAAGGAATTCGGTCAAGAAAATGATTTAAAAATCTTACGCGATTGAGAAAACGTATTAAAAATCCTACGCGATTTTGAAAACAGAAAAATATATTTACGCGATTTCAAAACGTTTATAAAAACGACGAGATTGTGAAAACGCGATAAAATTTCTACGCGATTGACCGAAACAGTATTTTTCTGGATTTCTGTATTTTTCTGCTGTCGGGCTATGAGGTGAACCCGTACAGGCTTTGAGACAGTATTTGTCCAAGGGGGACTTACTGTATATTTTTGCCATTGAGGGCATATATTTTTATACCTTGAGGGTATTCTGGTAATTTACCAATTTTGGTGAATTTTGGTTGACGAGGTGAATCACATCGTGTTGTCGATGCGATAAACGTAGTGTGGTTCATTGTTCTAATGAACTTGGAGACATTAGTGTACGGGATTCCATATATGGACAGTTGGTAGCTCCGCTGGGCCGTGATAACCGATAGCACACTAATGGACTTGACACGCACTATATTTAATCGAGATTTGTAAAGTCTAGTTGTACATTTGCCCGTAGTGTCACGACGTGAGACAGTGAACTACACCACGCCTGGATGGTAAATTCCCAGTGATGTGGAGCTATAGACGCAACGTGTGACCGTGGAATAGTTGGCTGGGCAGCCGTGGTACTAATAGATTTTTGCGAGTCATTCCCTCTGATATCTGTGGTATCTGTGTTGTTTAGCTCCATGGAGTAGAAACGTGTCATATTTTATATGAGTATATCTGGAATCTTATTTTATCTGTCTATTTTTATCTGGTTAGTATTATGAGGATTATTTATCTATTCTATTATTTTATCTGTCATGTTTTATTTTATCTGTGATATTAGGTGTCGTTATGATAATTAAATCTTTTTCTTTATTATATTACTAATTTCTCATTATAGCTTTCATATTGCATGAATTGTATAACCGTTGTTTGACGTTTTCTTATTTACCATGTTGGTGATGATTTTAGATTGTCTTACCTCTTTTTCGTATTGTGTATGTTTCCTGCGTATATTTATTTTACGCGGTAAAGAGTTTGAGGAAGAGGAAGAGGAACAACCTCTTGAGGTTCTCGTACCCCAGAGGAGGAGGAGGAAGATCAGCTAGCCGACGACCAGTTTGACGATCAAGAACCATCTGATCATCCATATCCGTTGGACTGATTAGTTTGGAGATGGCGGTGCCTGGATTTTTGGGGTTCGTGACTCTCGAGTTTCACGGTGGATCGTTAGCGTGGCACATGAGAGGAGATAGAGACTCCGTGACGTATGCGGGACGGATGATGGTGACCTTACGTAACAGATTTGATGACGAGCCAGTGATGACGACGACGGTGTTTCTGCATTTAGAGTTACCTTTATCCATTAGGCGTCATTGGGGTGGTGTTTCCACTGAGCCTAGTGAGATGACACTCGTATCGACTGCGCGGTCTCATGTCCGCCGAGTGTCGAGGCATCCTGGGTATTTATCTTCTGATGAATTTCCTGAGAGTGATCCATCAGAGGAATAAATATTTATTATGTGTATTTTGGGCGCGTCTGCGTATGTATATATTGACTCTTTCTTGTTTTGATTTATGCTTCGTTTAAATATTTGTAGTTGTAGTTGTAAATTATTTGTATAACTTATAACTTGGAACATATGTATATTATGAGTGGTGTTGTTTCTGTTTACTTTATATTTCCGCTTTATTTTATTTAATGCTATTCTGTTTAACAGGAATTATTTTACAACCCATATTAGTACGAAATAAACGTTTTACAACTTAGGTAGATTTTATTTATTTTCTTTATGTATGTGACATCCTCAAAAGGGGTGTTACATTATTCATCTCGTCAATCAATCCACCAATTATCAACCAAATTGGCACAACGCAATGCATGATAAAAAAAATTATGAATATGCCCTCATTGGCAAAAATTCCAAATATGCCCTCATTGGCAAAAATTCCAAATATGCCCTCATTGGCAAAAATTCCAAATATGCCCTCACTGGCAAAAATTCCAAATATGCCCTCACTAGCAAAAATTATGAATATGCCCTCACTGGCAAATCACATATATATACAGTATGTCCCACCTGACAGTACTGTTCCACAATTTGTCCAGGTCCACCACTTTGGCTCGACAGTAAAAACTTACTATTTTCGTCAATCGCGTAGAAATTTTATCACGTTTTCAAAATCTCGTTGCTTTTACAAATGTTTTTAAATCGCGTAAATATATTTTACTGTTTTTAAAATTGCGTACTATTTTTCAAATATTTTCTCAATTGCGTAAGATTTTTAAATCATTTTCTTATCCGAATTCCTTAAAAATTACTGTTTCAATAAACAGAAATAATATTTAATATGTTTAAACTATGTAGAATATTTTTCATACCATATAAATTATATTTGCTATCTTTTCTATCTTATTTGTCTATTTTTAGCAAAAATTTGACAGTATTTTGCTTGGAAAATGTATAACAATGATTTTCTAAGTTTTTCGTAAAAATTCCTTTTATTTATATTATAACCATTTAATTACACTTTTGAAAACTACTAACGTGCTTCAAAATATAATATGAGCTCTACGTTAGAAATTTTACAAAAGCTACTGTATTTACTTTTAACCACTAAAATCATTGGTTTTAACTTCTTAAACTTAATCTAATCAATTTATTTCTTCAAAACTCATTGTAGAAAAATTCCTTTTAACATATATTGCTTCATTTTGATTGAAAATGGTTTGGAAATGATTTTAGAAATCATGAATCCTTGGCTTTGGCATGTTGGCCGAAACACTTAAAATTACCATTAGATCTCTACATTCATTTTTCTTGCTCTAAACAATTTTGCATCTTGTTAATTTTCCTAGGTTAATTAAATCACACTCCTAGAAAATTGATGAGAACATTTTGGTTCTCCTTTTTGATTGAGGCCGTGAGCATTAGTGGTGTGTTCTTTGGAACACTCATGCAATCCTTGACATGTTGTTCACATCCTACTATTTACACATGCATTTCTAACACATATAATATTTTTAAAGCTTGTAGACATGCATATTAATACAAATCACAAATAGGAAAGCTATTAACAAGCACACAAATGAATCCTTATGGATTCTACAATCACAAACAATTTCCATCTTCTTACCACCACCCAAGGATGATAAGATTTAAGTCTTCCTCTTACCTTAAATGAAGACAAATACTCTTTCACTCCTTTCTAGGGTTTTGGTTTTCACTCTCCAAGACACCTATCAAGCTTAAACAACAATTCTACAAGTTATAATCATAAAAGAAAGCTTAAACCATGGATCAATCATGGCTTAGAACTTTGAAAAAGAATTTAGAAATGAAAAACAAAGATTTTCACCTTCAAGGTAGAATCTTCAAAGTAGTTTTTCAAGCTCAAGATTAAAGATTTTGCAAGAACTCTCAACTAGAGATGTTCTTAGAATTGTGTTTAGGTTTAGAAAAGTTGGTTAGAAGAAATTTTGGGTGGTTGGATGGTGAAGAATGGTGTTTGGCTGAATGGTGCTTCAAGAAATCACCAATGGAGTTTGGTATTTTTGGAAGAGAGAGAAGAGAGAAAGTGTTAGGAAATTAAGTGATTTTTGGCTCTCCAAAGGCACTTGGCCGTAGACGTCAAGGGCAAGGGAGGTGTCCATTAGGTTGGCTCCATCCAAGCCTTAGGATTGATGAATGGTGAGGATTAAAACTTGGTCACCAAGCTTTGCTCTCATTGGTTAATCTAAGCCTAGTCACTAAGCCTTGTCATTAAGCCTTGTCACATGCTTAGTCACATGCTCTTGAATGTTCCACCACTAATGATGTTTAATTAAGCTACTAATCCTATTAAGTTTTTACTAAACGTGGGTCCCACAAAACATTTTTGGGTCCATTACCACTTATTTGTACTGACTAATAAAATAATATTATAATATTATAAAATTATTTTATTTTACGCTTAAATCCTAAAAATTAAAAGATTACTAACCGTATCATTCAATTGGGTTTAGTAAGATCCCCAAATTTTCGAATAATTAAAATAAGATTTCCCCGGTCCAAAAAATATTATTTTCCTGTCCCGGAGCAAATCACACAAAAAGTTCAAATAAAATAACATACAGTATTATAAAGCAGTAATTCATACAGAAAAATAACAAACAGTACAAAAAGGACACAACGATCATTTATCATAAAGTTAAAAAACATCAAACAGTACATTCGTGACTCAACGGTAATACCCCAAAAGTTTAGGGTGTTACAGAATTGAAGTTGATGCTTCAAAGGTGGAGACAGTTTTGGAATTGGAAAGATCGAAGACTGTAATAGAAATCTGTAGTTTTGTCAGATTAGCTGGTTACTATCGACGGTTCATTGAGGGGTTTTCAAAGATAGTAGGACCTCTTACCCAGCTTACCCGAAAGAATCAACCGTTCGTATGGACTGATGCACGCGAAGAAAGTTTTTAAGAGTTAAAAAGATGATTGACTACTTCACCAGTTTTGATTCTACCTGATCCAAACGAACCTTTCGATGTATATTGTGATGCTTCATACCAAGGATTAGGTTGTGTACTTATACAGAATCGTAAGGTGGTGGCTTATGCTTCAAGACAATTGAAAAATCATGAGAGGAATTATCTGACTCATGACTTGGAATTGGCAGCTGTGGTGTTTGCGTTGAAAGTGTGGAGACATTTTCTCTATGGAGCAACGTTCACTGTTTTTAGTGATCATAAAAGTTTGAAGTATTTGTTTGACCAGAAAGAGTTGAACATGAGACAAAGGCGTTGGCTAGAGTTTTTGAAGGATTATGACTTTCAGTTATAATATCATCCTGGAAAGGCGAATGTCGTAGCAGATGTGTTAAGTAGAAAGATGCTTAGTGTTTCTGTTATGATGATTAAGGAGAAGGAATTGATAGAAGAATTTCGGGATATGCGTTTGTCTATGAAATTGACGCCAGGGAGGATGCGTTTACATATGATCACCATTTCAAATGATTTGATGGATAGAATACGAGATGGACAAAACAGTGACCAGTATTTGCAAGAAGCTAAAGAAGCTAAGAGCCAAGGTGTAGAGGTGGAATTTAGCGAAGGTGCTAATGGAATTTTGAAGTTTAAAGGAAAGGTTTGTGTGCCAAATGATCCTGAACTTAGGAAATTGATTTTGGATGAAGCTCACAGGATTAAGTTGAGTATGCATCCAGGAGCCACAAAGATGTACCAGGATTTAAAATAATTATATTGGTGGCAAGGAATGAAAAAGGATGTCGCTGAGTATGTATCATCCTGTTTAGTTTGTCAGAAGGCTAAGGTGGAACATCAAAGACCTTCGAGAATGTTGCAACCTTTGCCTATTTCTGAATGGAAATGGGATGACATAGTAATGGATTTTGTGACAAGACTACCAAAGACTTGGAAAGGTCATAATTCTATTTGGGTAATTATTGATCGACTTTCTAAGTCGGCACACTTTTTGCTGATTAATATTAAGTACTCAATGGAAAAGTTGGCTCAAGTGTACATCAATGAAATTGTTAGACTTTATGGTGTACCATCCAGTATTATTTCGGATCGAGATCCGAGGTTTACGTCGAGATTTTGGAATAGTTTGCAAGAAGCGATGGGAACAAAGCTACGTTTGAGTTCTACTTACCATCCACAAACTGATGGTATGTCAGAAAGAACAATTCAATCATTAGAGGACTTGTTGAGAGCTTGTGTTCTGGAACAAAGTGAAGGTTAGGATGAGTTCTTACCATTGATAGAGTTCACATACAACAACAATTTTCATTCGAGTATAGGGATGACACCTTATGAGGCATTGTATGGAAGACGATGCAGAACACCATTGTGTTGGTATCAGGACAGTGAAAGTGTTGTGTTAGGACTAGAGATTGTTCAACAGACAACTGAGAAAGTGAAGATGATACAAGACAAGATGAGAATAACTCAAACTCGGCAAAAGAGCTATATTGATAAAAGAAGAAATCGCTTGAGTTTGAAGAAGGTGACCATGTATTTTTGCGAGTGACACCTTTGATTAGAGTTGGACTAGTGCTAAGTCCAAGAAGCTCACTCCAAAGTTTATCGGGCCGTATCAGATACTTCGTCGGGTAGGTCCGGTAGCTTATCAGATTGCATTACCACCAATGTTATCAAATCTTCACAATGTATTTCACGTATCGTAATTATGGAAATATATTCCTGATCCTACCCTTGTTATCGAGCCAGACACGGTACAACTGAAGGAAAACTTAACCTATGAAATGTTTCCAGTCAAGATTGAGGATCAAAGGACAAAGCAACTTCGAGGTAAGGAAATTTCATTGGTTAAAATAGTTTGGAATGACGTAAGTGGTGAAGCTACATGGGAACTGGAAGAAAAGATAAAAGAATAATATCCATATTTATTCTGAGGATGTGAAGTCAAGTTTATCTAGTTTCGAGGACGAAACTTCTTTTTAGAGGGGGAGTATTGTAACACCCCAAAACTTTCTAAATATTTGACAAGTAATTTTGACAGTTAACAAAATTTTACTATTTAGTGATTTCTATGTGCTGTAAAATTATTTTGATTATTCCGTGACTACTTTTGATCGTTTTGTGTGAATTACTCTATGTGAGGAAAATAATAATTTTTGGATTGAGGAAAATTTTACGTAAATTAATTTTTACTGTTAAGTCTTAATTATTTTACGTAATCTGATTTGATATTTGTGAATTTTCTAATTTTTGTGATTTTGTGGGTGATTACGAAATTTGTATATTACTCTGATTATTTTAGCATTATCCGTGGGCCATCTGTGGGCTCAGGGAGGTCAATGTGGGCCCCGCGTGGGTCCAGAAAAGTGAAAATTTTTCTGTAGCCAGAAAAATTCGTACCATTGAGACGTAGGCGGGGGATCTTACTAAACTTGAATCCAGAAACAGTTTCTAAAATTTTCTTTTACTGTGTTTTGTACTGTATTTAATTATCGGATGATAAAAATACAGTAAAAATATTATTCGAAAGGCAATAGCAGATACAAAAATAAATATTGTACTGCGTAGTCAACATTAGTGGCTTGGATATCTACCATTGATTTAATCAACGGTGGAGACTTAATCTTTATTTAATCAACGATTGAGATTTAGTCTTATAAAGTGGCTAGGACCATTTATAGCCCTTGGATGTAAAGTTTGAAGGAGTAATCTTGACCCTTCATTTTGGAGATACATCTAATGGCTAGGATTTCAAGGAGGAAAGATCCAACGGCCTAAATTAAGTCTTCTATCTAAGCCTAAACCTAAAACCTACAATAATCCTAACCATTGATCTAATCAATGGTTAAGATTGCCTAAAATGATGGCTTAAGAAATTTGTCACACTTTGATGATGAATGGAAGGGGGGACGGTTTTTGATGAAGCAATGGAGGGGGGGATGGTTTTGTGATGGCTTTAGAAGCTAAAGCAAAACTTGAAGTCAATAATCTATCACCTTGATCATTATTGCATGTTTTCAAGAAAACTAACTTAGCAAAAATTTCTCTCCTTTCTCTCCAAGCATAGCTACGACCACACCACCAAGAACCACCTTCCATCACTCAACAATTCTATACAACCATACTTCTTGAATCCTCACATCAATCCAAGAACCTTTGTGGTTTACACCAAGCTCTAAATCTTCCATCTTGAAGGACTTTTTCCAAGAGCAAGTTTTAGGGTTTTGAAGTGAAGTGTAAGGAAACTTCATTTCTTCTCTTCTTTTTCATGTTCTAAACCATGTTTGATCCATGGTTCCTCTTATTCAAGCTTGATATACTAATTTCTTTGTGTTTGTTTTATGTTCAAGAAACTTTTGTTGGTGGAGATCTTGTTCAAAGTACAAAGCAAGGAGCTTTTTGTGGTTCTTCAAGAGGAAAGAGGGAGATCCATCTCACCAACCATGTATGGTGGTGAGAGATGATTTTATATTTGATGGATGGTGAATCCATATGAGGATTCATATCCATGGTCATTTAATAATTTGTGTGTGTTTATGTACTTTGATTATTTGCCTATGCTTTGTGTGATTTGCATGATTTATTGCTTTGATATGACATGCTTATGATATATATGTTGAATATATATATGTATGTCATGATTTGATAATGGAAAGGAAAGTGATTTTTTTGGTTCCAAAGACCATAGTGAATTAGGCCAAACACCCCAAAAATAGGTGTTCACAAATTAATATTTTCATGAATGGTAAAATTGGATGCTCGGAAAAGCAAGGAAAATGAACAAAAGGTTTGTTTTCAAGGAATTGGAGCTCATGGTTTTGGGAAGAATTTTTGATGGTTTTGTTTGTGTAAAACCATGAATGGACTTTAGATGATTTAGAAGGAAAAATGTTTTGATGGTTTCAATGGCCATGTCTATGGTTTTGAAGGCTTGTAATGCCTTGATTTTAATGATACAAAGTGATTTTCAAAGTAGAAATATAACTTGATTTAATACAAGGAATTTGGAAAGGGAATCAGAGTGTTTTGTCACTTGAGAAATGCAATTTTCACATGCGAATGGAAAAGAGAGGTTGAAAGTGTTTGAACCTCAATTTATTTTAAAGAGGATTGATTTTTAGAATTGATTTGGAATTATATAGAATACGTTGGTGACTTGGGATTTTCTAACGTGTAACTCAGCTTTTGGGTTTTGGAGAGCGTTAGTAAATTTTAAAGTTAGAAACATTGGTTTAATTCAATGGAATGGTGAAATTATGAAATATATTGCAAAAAGGATTTCCTTGAATAAGAAAATGTAGAAAATAATGTGAGAGGTCATATTATTTGGAAAAAGGTTGAAATTGAATTTTTGAAAGTTGAGAAATATTTTACGAAGTTGAAAAATGATGAAAAATGATTTATGTAACATAAAAACGTGTTTTTTTAAGCTACGTGATTTGAAAAATATTGAAATATTTCTACGCAATTTGGTAAGCGTTTTAAATATTTTTACGTGTTTGAGATATTGTTGACAAATCACTACGTGATTTAAAAATAGTGGAATATTTTTACATGATTGATGAAAACGTTAAAAAATCTATATGTCATTTGAAAACGTAACAGAAATGATGTGCGATTGTGAAAAATGTGATAAAAGTGTTTCGCGACTATGAAAATGCGATAATATGATTTCGCGACTGAATAAATAGTAGGATTACTGTTGGACTAGTGTATGGACACTATATGAGAAAATGATGAATTTTGCCTGTGATTGGCATTGGTGCATTTTACATGCATGAATTGGTGTATGGACACTGTATATGATTTTTTTTGCCTATGATTGGCATTGGTGCATTGAACATGCATTTGAAAGGTCCGATGGACTGTATGAGGCTATTTGCCTAGGAGAGACGTACACCTCTTGAGTGGGTACGATATGCGTAGTGTAAGTCACTTGTTGACCTTGGGGCATCGGGGTGCGAGTTGCTTACATGGGTGGTTGGTAGCTCTTCTTCCCGTAAGTTAGACCATTGTAATGCACCGATGATCCTGACCGAGACACTATTCTTAATCGAGATCTAGTAAAGACTGTCGTGTATATGCTAGATGTGCAAACACATATGAGAAATATGGCACATGGTCTGAGGCATGTTGGTACAGACTGATCTTTCGGATCAACTTCTCCGAACTGAATATTAGCTCCATGGAGTAGGAAATTGAGTCTATGTGCGCATGCATAAATCTAAGCATTTATATCTGTATGACATATTAATTGAGGAATATTAGCTATGACAATTGTTCTGTTGAGAAATACTTGGATGATGATGATGATAATAATGTTAATGACATGATAGCAATTATTATTTATTGTATCTGCTATGATAAATAATGTTGATGGCATGATTATAATTATGGTATGATGTATTTGTATGGTATGCTGGTTGTGTTATCTCTGTGCTACCATGTTGGTATTGGCGTAGGTGATCTCACCTCTTTGTATGTTTATTTTGTGCTGTAATTATATTTGGTAAAGACGTTGAGCAAGGCATAGAACAAGTGGGTGAAGAGGAGCTGGCTCCTGTGGAGGAAGCAGAATTTTGAGAAGATGGAGATGCCCAGTTTTCTAGGTTATATAACGTTACAGTTTCGTGGGGGACCGGAAGCTTAGCATGTTCATTTAGATAGGCAGTGTATTTTCTACATAGGGGACTTAAACATTACTTATAGTAGGCTTGATCAAGGGAACCCTTATTTTAATGTAACTATTTATGTACACTTAGAGTTACCTATATCCATTAGGCAGTACTGGGGAGCTTACTACCTTACTCATAGTGCGATTAGTATTGTGTCATCTGCTCAGACACCTATTCGCAGGGCTTTGCGTCGTGCTTGATTCCTTCTTGCTGAGGAATCTAAGGAGGACCCATCTGAGGGTTCTGCCGTTTAGTTAGACTTGGGCAAGTCTAAGCATTATTATGAATTACGTCTATACATATTAAAATTTATGTTTAACTATTTTAAGAACTTGGTCTATATATAAATAATGTCGATAGTACTTCTGTAATGTATGATGATGTAAATTATGTATGATGATATATAATATTTTTATTTTTCGCTAATTTTATTTTTCGATATCAAAGAAAGAGAAAAAAAAAGAAAAATTTTATAACTTGTATTTTTATCACAACATCACATTTTATAACTTGGGAGTAATTTGGTAATTAAGTAACATAAATGTGGCACCCTACGGTTGGTGTTACATTAGTTGGTATCAGAGCCCAAGTTAGAGTCTTTTGGGTTTGTGGTTAGGTCTGTCTTGGTTATGTTGTGTGATTCTTCGTAATTGTTTTCTGAAAAGAAACAATATTGTTTGAAGATTAACTTTACTTTCTTGTGTTGTCTAGTTTGAGTAGAGAAAAGTAATGGTTGCACAAGGACGAGGACGTGTTAATATTAGAACAAGAATGGAAAATGTTGGTAATGATAACCAGAACATGGCTGCAACTGTAGCAGCGATGCAACGGATGGCTAATGTAGTGGTATAGCAAAACCAAAGGGCAACTGAGGATGCTCACAGTTTTTCTGAATTTCGTAAGAACAATCCACCCAAGTTTCATGGAGAGTTTGATCCAGACAAAGCTGATCTATGGATTAAGGAATTAGAGAAGATCTTTGAACGTATGGGTTGTACTGATAAACACAAGCTGACTTTTGTGAATTTTATGTTAGTCGGAGATGGTGAAAACTGGTGGGCAAGAGCCCAAAGATTGTTAGAAGCTGAAGGAAGAGTTGTGACATGGCAACTCTTTAGGCAGAAGTTTCTGGGAAAGTATTTTCCAACAAGTGTACGTCATGCTAAGGAGATGGAATTTCTTAGTCTGAGGCAAGGAGTGATGTCTGTAAGTGAGTATGCGGCAAAGTTCGAAAGCTTGTCAAAGTTTTCGAGGTATTTCCAAATGCACCCGGATGAGGATTGGAAGTGTAGAAAATTTGAGGAAGGATTGAAGCTTGACATTAAGCGAGCTGTAGCAACCCTGGGAATTGAACAGTTTCCAGAATTGTTGGACAAGTGCCGTAAGGTTGAGGAGATTGATCAGCAGCGTGCGGCGAGAAATAAGAATTTTGGACCTACAAGATTCCAAAGGGGAAAAAGTAGCGGAGGAAACCATTTTCAATAGAAACCGTATACCAAACCGGCAAGAAATCAGAATCGGTAGCAATTTGTTGGAGGAAGTTCTGGTGGCAGTAAGGCAAGTCAAGCAGGAACTCCTATGTATAAATGTTTCAAGTGTGGGAAGGACCATCTAACCAAGGATTGTCAGCATAAAGGAATTATTTGTTTTAGATGTGGGAAACCTGGACATTTATCCAGGGATTGTGATCAAATAAAGAGGGAACCTTCTGTGGGAAATGTTCGTACCGCAAGGCCACAGGCGGGTGGTCAAGTGTATACTATGAGCGGGGAAGAAGCCGCAAAATCTGAGGATTTAATCATGGAGGAGTGTGCTATTGAAGGTAATCCTTTAACCGTACTTTATGATTCGGGAGCAACACATTCTTTTATTGCATGTGATTGTGTGGAGCATTTGGGATTGACTATGACTACATTGCCTTATGATTTGAGTGTGGCTACTCCTACTGATAAGCCTGTGATTACTACAAAAGTATGTTTGAATTGCCCTACATGTGTTAGAGATAGAATCTTTCATGTGGATTTGATATGTTTGCCTATTTCCAAGGTTAATGTAATCTTAGGAATAGATTGGTTATCTTCTAACCATATCCTAATTGATTGTTCGAATAAGACATTAGTTTTTCCTGAGGCTAAAGATCCTAGATTCCTAACGGCAACTCAAGTAGAAGCTTATTTGAAGGAAGGAGATCATGGGTATCTATTATTGTCTTCTTTGGAGGTTCAATGTGAAGATGTCTTGAAGGATATTTTCGTGGTCAATGAATTTCCTAAAGATATACCTGGACTACAGCCAGAAAAGGAAATTGAGTTTACTATTGATTTAGTACCTGGAGTTTGACCTATATCTAATGCGCCTTATCTGATGTTGCCGGTAGAGTTGGCAGAGCTTAAAAAATAGTTGGAGGATTTATTGGAAAAGCAATTTGTGAGACTAAGTGTGTCACCATGGGGAGCTCCAGTATTGTTGGTAAAAGAAGAAGGACGGGACTTCTCGTCTATGTGTAGACTATCGGCAGTTGAACAAGATTACGATTAAGAATAAATATCCACTTCTACAGATTGATGATCTGATGGATCAATTGCGAGGAGCTGTAATATTTCCCAAGATTGATTTACGATCTGGTTATCATCAGATTTGTGTAAAGGTGGAAGATATTCCCAAGACTGCATTTCGGACGAGATATAATGCTTAGTGTTAAGTAGAAAGATGCTTAGTGTTTCTGTTATGATGATTAAGGAGAAGGAACTGATTGAAGAATTTCGGGATATGCGTTTGTCTGTGAAATTGACGCCAGGGAGGATGCGTTTACATATGATCACCATTTCAAATGATTTGATGGATAGAATACGAGATGGACAAAACAGTGACCAGTATTTGCAAGAAGCTAAAGAAGCTAAGAGCCAAGGTGTAGAGGTGGAATTTAGCGAAGGTGCTAATGGAATTTTGAAGTTTAAAGGAAGGGTTTGTGTGCCAAATGATCCTGAACTTAGGAAATTGATTTTGGATGAAGCTCACAGGAGTAAGTTGAGTATGCATCCAGGAGCCATAAAGATGTACCAGGATTTAAAACAATTATATTGGTGGCAAGGAATGAAAAAGGATGTCGCTGAGTATGTATCATCCTGTTTAGTTTGTCAGAAGGCTAAGGTGGAACATCAAAGACCTTCGAGAATGTTGCAACCTTTGCCTATTCCTGAATGGAAATAGGATGACATAGCAATGAATTTTGTGACAAGACTACCAAAGACTCGGAAAGGTCATGATTCTATTTGGGTAATTGTTGATCGGCTTTCTAAGTCGGTGCACTTTTTGCCGATTAATATTAAGTACTCAATAGAAAAGTTGGCTCAAGTGTACATCAATGAAATTGTTAGACTTCATGGTGTACCATCCAGTATTATTTCGGATCGAGATCCGAGGTTTATGTCGAGATTTTGGAATAGTTTGCAAGAAGCGATAGGAACAAAGCTATGTTTGAGTTCTACTTACCATCCTCAAACTGATGGTCAGTCAAAAAGAACAATTCAGTCATTAGAGGACTAGTTGAGCGCTTGTGTTCTAGAACAAAGTGAAGGTTGGGATGAGTTCTTACCATTGATAGAGTTCACATACAACAACAATTTTCATTTGAGCATAGGGATGGCACCCTATGAGGCATTGTATGGAAGACGATGCAGAACACCGTTGTGTTGGTATCAGGACAGTGAAAGTGTTGTGTTAGGACCAGAGATTGTTCAACAGATAACTAAGAAAGTGAAGATGATACAAGACAAGATGAGAATTGTAACACCCTAATTCTAAATACTGTAGTATACCCGAAGTATATTAAGTAAATAGAATTAGTATGTCACTTCCTAACTTTAGCGTAATAAATAACCTGTTCAATATCTATTTTACGAATAAATATATAGAGCCTTTAAGAAAACAAGAGAGCAAGACATTTTACACCTCAGGAAACTTGCTCTTTACTAGAAATCTATCTGATATGTCTGAGGTTACAAACATTTACAATGTTAATTACATCAATTTATTTACAAAGCCATAAATATAATTACATAACCAACCTATTAGATTAACAACATAAACAAATCTTTATCTCCTTGCCTTGCGCTTGCTTGAATCCTCCTCTAGATTTATCATGGAAAACATAAAGAGTTCGGGGTGAGAATTAATGATTCTCAGTAGTAAGTTTGAAATCGTAACATCACGATAAATCCAACTGCTTTGAGGTAAAACGTAAATTGTACTTAATCATTTGGAAAGGTGGCACAAGCCAAAACTCAGTGCTTTCCCTTCCCAAAGCAGACAGTTCATTCAATTACCAAATAATCCATTTATATCATAACAAATCAATTCAACATCACAACTTAAACAGTATGTACCGTAAACATTTATCATCATACTATAAACAACACTTAAATCCTTTAAATACTACTATCAACCTTTTATAATAAGCTTTTAACCTTAATCTTCAAATTGAATCAAAACAAGAGATTGCCCATACAATCGTTAATTTTTATGCAATGCATGGTAATGTATGATAATGCCTAATGAGAATCCTAAAGTATGCTCATGTAATGATTCTTTGAAATGATTTTATTTTAGAAAACTCATGTTATTTGAATATTTCCAGGAAGCTTTTTTGTTCCAGGAAGCATCTTTTAATGTAACACCCCCAGCTAGAGCTCCAACTCCTGAGAAGCTATGTTAATATATTCCTTATTGTTCACATGGCTTGGTATTAAATCCCCTCCTTCGGACTACAACCCTTCATTGGGATTATTGAATCCCCTCCTTCAGGTTATAGCCCTTCATTGGGACCAAACCTAGAACTATGCAGGAGAACGCTTTCTTGTATTATTTTCTAGGTAGGCAGGATGCCCTTTTGTTCCTTGCACTACCAAACATTCATAACTTTAGCATTTGGAGCCCTTTTGTCCGAGCCACTTGGAGCCCTTTTGTCCAAGCATAAATTTACAATACATGGAAACATCAAATAACAAGTTTGAAAACAAAACATACAAGAGTATTAAAACCTTTTCTTCCTTCACTTTTTACATAATTGTACTTTTCTTTACATAATAGGGAAGCAATTACCATAATCATTAAACTTTTCTTAATGAATTATCATACATGCTAGTAGAGAGGGACTCATTCAACCTCATCTACCTTTACCTTTTCTTTTATATTGCTTCCCAATATCGTGTTCATCAACTTTATCCATACCATACAAGGCATATTCAATGTATTATAACATCAACATCATTCACATATGTCATTCATTCCATATTAAGTGCATATAATGATTTACTTCATAAGTCATTCAATCCGTTACATTTATACATCAATATCATGCATACATTTCATTATAAGCTCAATAAAAGAGCATTTAAATCAAGTTTAACCCATAAAGGAGAAAACACATTTCTATTACACTTTCATAATTCAACTTTACCTATTAAAGAAGCTACTAAAGTTTCTAGGGCCAAACTTTCTCAAAACCCCCTTAATTTTCGCCTAAAAAGGTTGTTTTTCATGAGTGCACCAAATGCACATACTAACTTCAATAATTCTGAGATTTTACAGTAATATAGTCTTCCCTCATATCTTTCAAATGCCACAAACCTCACCTCATTTGGATAAATGTAGCCAAAGTTATGCAACATTGTGCAGAAGCTAAAATAGGGCATTTTCTGTTTTACCTGAAAATGACCTGAATTTGAAATGAAACTGGGAACAAACTAAGAACTCAATAATTCTGAAATTTAACAGTCATATAGCCTTATGTGTTAGCTTTCAAATGGCACTTGTTTCACGTAAATACGACATCGGAACAAGAAATTATGCAATCTGGTTTAACAGGTGTCAGATTACTTTTTCTGCAGAATTTGGCTCGGATTCAAATCAAAACTGGGAACAATTGGGTTGCTAAATAATTCTAAAATTTTTACTACATGAAGACTTATGTCTTAGCTTTAAATGGCTCCAAAATCAAGTCTATACGATGTCTGTAGCTCAAATTATGCAAGAAACATCACAGACTACTCGATGTTGTCTTGTTTTCTGCATAATTCGGGTTATGCATGATTTTGGTTTCTAACTAAGTTCTAATCCTCCAATCATGGATTCTAAGTGTTCCTCAACTCTAATCATGGTCTCTAATCATGCTAGGATCATTAAACACTAAATTCAACTCATCAATCATAAATTCAAGCTCAATTAAGAAAGGAAAAATATTCTTTTTTTTTTCTCACTTTGTACATCAAGAGTCCAAATGAAAAGTCCTAAGTTTCTAACTCAAACTCCTACTATAAACAAGTCATAAATAATCATTTAAAACATATTCAAGCAAGAGAATACTCAAAATACCTCAAAATCACATTTTGACTTCTTATACCTCAACTAAGCATGTTATATAATTAACCAACTAAGAACTATAAACTCTTGAGTTTTGAATCTTCAACCAATCATCAAACTAAATAACCTCTCTGTCATTTCAACTCAACTAACAAGAACTAGGATCTTTCTTTCTATACTCACCCAAAATCACTTTCCTTCATCAAGTCTCTCAAAGAACAAGATGAAAATTAGAAAAAAAGAGTGAGAATTAAAACCCCTACATACATAATCTCATATGTAATTTATACATTTCAATACTTATCCATGCTTATTTACATTTAAGATAACATAAACTAGCATCACATTGCATCATTCTTCACATTTTCTTCATGATTCTCGGTTGGGCAGCAACCATATTGCTGCTGGAACAGTAGCAGCAACAGCATATTGCTGCTGGAACAACAGTAGCAGCAGCAGCCTTGCTGCTGTTCATAGTCCTCCTCTTCCATAATTTACATAATTTACCCACATAATCTTGGACCTTGATCATATAACAACAGTCTTAAACACTTTCCCACATAATTTCGGATTCAACTTCACCCATCACCCATGAAAAATCCACTTTGCAGTCCCCCCCAAATCATTACCAAAAAACACACCAACCATGTTCTTTAACACATGTAAATCTCAAGCAAACTAACACTTAAACAAATTTTCGTTTTTAACTTCAAGGATCAGCCATGAATAGTACATGACCCATTTATTTTTTAGACTCAACTGTGAATAATAAAGAAGGAAACAAAAGTGAAAATGGAGAAGAAGAATCCCTCTACCTCAAGTCTTCAACTTGGTCTTTGGTTCTCTTCCTTTTTCCTCCATTTTCTCCTCCATTTTCCCTCTCTTTTTCCGCTGCTCCTTGGCTCCGTTTCTGCTTCCTGTTTCTGTGCTGGAGAGTGACGAAGGAAGTGAGAAAATACTCACTTTAAAAGATAAAACATTAAAAGCATCTTTGTCCTTTCACAAAACTCTTATCTCATAGAAGTACTTTGATCTTATTATTTCAAACCTCCATAAGTATTAAAATAAATTCTAAGATTTACTTTAATATTTATTTCATAGTTTCTTTAATTTTCTATATCTGCGCTGAGTCCATTAGGTATCAAAACATGTACTCGATGTGCTTAAAAATACCAAACGAACTCAATTTACCTTCAAATTTTAACTACAAATTTCTTAACTCATTTATGACTTAAAAATAACTTATCCATAATTATTTCACTTATCTAGGTAATTTATATCATTTTCTGGGTCATTTTAGGCCACTTTGCACATTTTGCGTTGCGGCAAAGTGCCTAAACTAACTCAGTTTGTCATAAAACTTTACAGACATGTTAAACTAGTATTAAGATATCTTGGTAACCCTTTACAAGCCTCACATGTTATCGGGGATGTTACATTTCTCCCCTCCTTTTAAAAATTTTGTCCCCAAAATTTAGCTGCTCAAACTAATGGTTAAGAGAATCATAACAACTGACTCTTCATTATATCCATCTTATCCCTTCCAATCTTTAACCCAGACTTAAATGTTCACATTCTTTTATCAAGTATAAAGATTGAGCTTACTCTTGTCTTCTTAGAGTATATACCATAGGGTTTGTCGCCAAGTTGTTTTCTTCTACATTTAAAGCATATAAATTCTATACTAATTTCTTAATTTTACAAGCATCTAAACAACACTGCATCTCTTGTATAAAAGAATTGGAAACTCAACAACGAATTCTGATGAATATTTCTGAAACTTGCAATAGTTCCACCTTATTACATAAGAGAGTAACTAGCACAACTTTGTCACATAAGTGAGCCAACACCTTTGTATCACCCTTCCACAACTCAAATATAACCAACGAAGGAATTACTGATGTTTCTAGGGTTCATACCATCGCTATTTACCTCAACTGGTCCTTAGGTATCCATTACACAACTTAAACAAGCTTTGAATTAAACTCAACAACTCAGAAATTATATTTCCTCAAGTGCATAACTAGTTATCCCTCTTGGATAATCAGTTATGACCTTCTAATTTTATTTCTGTTCTATTTTCTAACTAGTTAGCTACCCCTACTAATCAATTAGACCCTGTTTTCCACTCATTATGAGTGCTGGATAATCGGTTAGCACATTCTACTAACTAGTTATCACACAGTTCGTGAGCCTCTGTCAGCTTAGAATAATCAGTTAGCAACCTCAGCTAACCGGTTATTGTCGTGTTCCAGGTCCTCTTGATTACACAATAATCAAATATCATAACATAATAATCAATTATCTCAAAACAAATTTGCTTCTCTAAGTTCCAGGTAGTCATGGGATTTCTTATTCCAAATTGATACTAGTGATGCAGGAAAACTAGTGGTTAATACAGATTAACTCCATCCTCCCAAGAATCTTTTTAATAACAGCAACCCGTTTCTTCTTAGTGGTTGCCATCATTCTAACCATCTCAGTCACATCTCTAATAATTTCACTAGTAAAGTCCATAATTTACAATTCACTTCACTAATTCACGATCTTACTTCAAGTGTCGTAAACCACTCATTACTATTCACCAAACTTCTGCATCATATTACCTTATAAACATACTACCTTACTTCAAATCAAGCATTCTCAAATCAAGCATTCCACTTTCTCATCTTCTCACTTCAAACGCATTCACCAATGCTCGATTTCTCCCTTAAACATAAAAGAAGAGAACGACATCTTTTGTTCTTTCAGATAACATATGACCTCGAATATCTTCTTCCTTGCACTTAGCCTCTCTATTTTAAAATTTCGGCATTTCAACTAATTGTGTGTCCTTTAAAAGCTTGAGACATGTTTATCGCTGACTTTTCAGTTCTTTAGTTCTTTCGTCATATTCACTATTCAAACCTTGAGCTCTTCTTTTCTTATCACATCTTTGAGAAAGTAACATCAATTAACTACTAACTCTATTTTGTACCTTCTCTCAAAATCAGTCTTGTCATCCTCAACTGACGAATTTGATCTCCTCCTTTTACTCATGCTACTAATAGCCTCACTCTGCTTCCGCATCATTCCATTAATAACTTCTGTCTGTTCTCCTATGGCGGCACTCTAGTCTCTTTTCGCTTTCATCAACAGCCTAACAATCCCAGACATATCATAATTATCCTTTCATGAAAACTTTCCTATTCTTCCATTTTCACCTACGACGTGTTATAATTTCCTGTTCACACAGAACATTGCATATTGAGTTGGCCAGACTCAATATCATGTAACAGTGTGCCAGTAATTATTAACATCCAATCCTAAGGCTGTCATGCAATCCTATTCACATATCTCACTTGAAGATAAAAGAATGCACGACACCAACAAAAATATCTAAACATGCTCAGAAGCATAATCAGTCCATTCCCCGGCTCAACAGGAAGAACTGCTCTGATACCAAAATGTAACACCCTAATTCTAAATACTGTAGTATACCCTAAGTATATTAAGTAAATAGAATTAGTATGTCATTTCCTAACTTAGCGTAATAAATACCTGTTCAATATCTATTTTACGAATAAATATATAGAGCCTTTAAGAAAACAAGAGAGCAAGACATTTTACACCTAAGGAAACTTGCTCTTTACTAGAAATCTATCTGATATGTCTGAGATTACAAACATTTACAATATTAATTACATCAATTTATTTACAAAGCCATAAATATAATTACATAACCAACCTATTAGATTAACAACATAAACAAATCTTCATCTCCTTGCCTTGCGCTTGCTTGAATCCTCCTCTGGATTTATCATGAAAAACATAAAGAGTTCGGGATGAGAATTAACGATTCTCAGTAGTAAGTTTGAAATCGTAACATCACGATAAATCCAACTGCTTTGAGGTAAAACGTAAATTGTACTTAATCATTTGGAAAGGTGGCCTAAGCCAAAATTCAGTCCTTTCTCTTCCCAAAGCAGACAGTTCATTCAATTACAAAATAATCCATTTATATCATAACAAATTAATTCAACATCATAACTTAAACAGCATGTACCGTAAACATTTATCATCATACTATAAACAACGCTTAAATCCTTTAAATACTACTATCAACCTTTTATAATAAGCTTTTAACCTTAATCTTCATATTGAATCAAAACAAGACGATTGCCCATACAATCGTCAATTTTTATGCAATGCATGGTAATGTATGATAATGCCTAATGAGAATCCTAAAGTATGCTCATGTAATGATTCTTTGAAATGATTTTATTTTAGAAAACTCATGTTATTTGAATATTTCCAAGAAGCCCTTTTGTTGCAGGAAGCATCTTTTAATGTAACACCCCCAGCCAGAGCTCCAACTCCCGGGAAACTATGTTAATCTATTCCGTATTGTTCACATGGCTCGGTATTAAATCCCCTCCTTCGAACTACAATCCTTCATTGGGATTATTGAATCCCCTCCTTCAGGTTATAGCCCTTCATTGGGACCAAACCTAGAACCATGCCTTTTGTTTCTCCCGAAGGTGGCTCAGTATTAAATCCCCTCCTTCGGACTACAACCCTTCATTGGGATTATTGAATCCCCTCCTTCAGGTTATAGCCCTTCATTGGGACCAAACCTAGAACCATGCAGGAGAATGCTTTCTTGTATTGTTTTCTGGGTAGGCAAGATGCCCTTTTGTTCCTTGCACTACCAAACATTCATAACTTTAGCATTTGGAGACCTTTTGTCCAAGCCACTTGGAGCCCTTTTGTCCAAGCATAAATTTACAATACATGGAAACATCAAATAACAAGTTTGAAAACAAAACATGCAAGAGTATTAAAACCTTTCCTTCCTTCACTTTTTACATAATTGTACTTTTCTTTACATAATAGGGAAGCAATTACCATAATCAATAAACTTTTCTTAATGAATTATCATACATGCTAGCAGAGAGGGACTCATTCAACCTCATCTACCTTTACCTTTTCTTTTATATTGCTTCCCAATATCGTGTTCATCAACTTTATCCATACCATACAAGGCATATTCAATGTATTACAACATCAACATCATTCACATATGTCATTCATTCCATATTAATTGCATATAATGATTTACTTCATAAGTCATTCAATCCGTTACATTTATACATCAATATCATGCATACATTTCATTATAAGCTCAATAAAAGAGCATTTAATTCAAGTTTAACCCATAAAGGAGAAAACACATTTCTATTACAATTTCATAATTCAACTTTACCTATTAAAGAAGCTACTAAAGTTTCTAGGGTCCAAACTTTCTCAAAACCTCCTTAATTTTCGCCTAAAAAGGCTGTTTTTCATGAGTGCAGCAAATGCACATACTAACTTCAATAATTTTGAGATTTTACAGTAATATAGTCTTCCCTCATATCTTTCAAATGCCATAAACTTCACCTCATTTGGATAAATGTAGCCAAAGTTATGCAACATTGTGCAGAAGCTAAAACAGGGCATTTTCTGTTTTACCCGAAAATGACCTGACTTTGAAATGAAACTGGGAACAAACTAAGAACTCAATAATTCTAAAATTTAACAGTCATATAGCCTTATGTGTTAGCTTTCAAATGGCACTTGTTTCACATAAATACAACATCGGAGAAAGAAATTATGCAATCTGGTTTAACAGGTGCCAGATTGCTTTTTCTGCAGAATTTGGCTCGGTTTCAAATTAAAATTGGGACCAATTGGGTTGCTCAATAATTCTGAAATTCTTACTACATGAAGCCTTATGTCTTAGCTTTCAAATGGCTCCAGAATCAAGTCAATACGATGTCTGTAGCTCAAATTATGCAACAAATATCATAGACTACTTGATGTTGTCCTATTTTCTGCATAATTCGGGTTATGCATGATTTTGGTTTCTAACCAAGTTCTAATCCTCAAATCATGGATTCTAAGTGTTCCTCAACTCTAAACATGGTCTCTAATCATGTTAGGATCATTAAACACTAAATTCAACTCTTCAATCATAAATTCAAGCTCAATTAAGAAAGGAAAAATATCTTTTTTTTTTCTCACTTTGTACATCAAGAGTCCAAATGAAAAGTCCTAAGTTTCTAACTCAAACTCCTACTATAAACAAGTCATAAATAATCATTTAAAACACATTCAAGCAAGAGAATACTCAAAATACCTCAAAATCACATTTTGACTTCTTATACCTCAACTAAGCATGTTATATAATTAACCAACTAAGAACTATAAACTCTTGAGTTTTGAATCTTCAACCAATCATCAAACTAAATAACCTCTCTGTCATTTCAACTCAACTAACAAGAACTAGGATCTTTCTTTCTATACTCACCCAAAATCACTTTCCTTCATCAAGTCTCTCAAAGAACAGATGAAAATTAGAGAAAAAGAGTGAGAATTAAAACCCCTACATACATAATCTCATTTGTAATTTATACATTTCAATACTTATCCATGCTTATTTACATTTAAGACAATATAAACTAGCATCACATTGCATCATTCTTCACATTTTCTTCATGATTCTCGGTTGGGTAGCAACCATATTGCTGCTGGAACAGTAGCAGCAATAGCATATTGCTGCTGGAACAGTAGCAGCAATAGCATATTGCTGCTGGAACAACAGCAGCAGCAGCAGCCTTGCTTCTGTTCATAGTCCTCCTCTTCCATAATTTACGTAATTTACCCACATAATCTTGGACCTTGATTATATAACAACAGTCTTAAACACTTTCCCACATAATTTCGGATTCAACTTCACCCATCACCCATGAAAAATCCACTTTGTAGTCCCCCCCAAATCATTACCAAAAAACACACCAACCATGTTCTTTAACACATGTAAATCTCAAGCAAACTAACACTTAAATAAATTTTCGTTTTTAACCTCAAGGATCAGCCATGAACAATACATGACCCATTTATTTTTCAGACTCAACCGCGAATAACAAAGAAGGAAACAAAAGTGAAAATGGAGAAGAAGAATCCCTCTACCTCAAGTCTTCAACTTGGTCTTTGGTTCTCTTCCTTTTTCCTCCATTTTCTCCTCCATTTTCCCTCTCTTTATCCGCTGCTCCTTGGCTCCGTTTCTGCTCCCTGTTTCTGTGCTGGAGAGTGACGAAGGAAGTGAGAAAATACTCACTTTAAAAGACAAAACATTAAGGGCATCTTTGTCCTTCCACAAAACTCTTATCTCATAGAAGTACTTTGATCTTATTATTTCAAACCTCCATAAGTATTAAAATAAATTCTAAGATTTACTTTAATATTTATTTCATAGTTTCTTTAATTTTCTATATCTGCGTTGAGTCCATTTGGTATCAAAACATGTACTCGGTGTGCTTAAAAATACCAAACGAACTCAATTTACCTTCAATTTTTAACTACAACTTTCTTAACTCATTTATGATTTAAAAATAACTTATCCATAATTATTTCACTTATCTAGGTAATTTATGTCGTTTTCTGGGTCATTTTAGGCCACTTTCCACATTTCGTATTGCGGCAAAGTGCCTAAACTAACTCAGTTTGTCATAAAACTTTACAGACATGTTAAACTAGTATTAAGCTACCTTGGTAACCCTTTACAAGCCTCACATGTTATCGAGGATGTTACAAGAATAACTCAAACTCGACAAAAGAGCTATGCTGATGAAAGAAGAAAATCGCTTGAGTTTGAAGAAGGTGACCATGTATTTCTGCGAGTGACACCTATGACTGGAGTTGGATGAGTGCTAAGTCCAAGAAGCTCACTCCAAAGTTTATCGGGCCGTATCAGATACTCCATCGGATAGGTCCGGTAGCTTATCAGATTACATTACCACCAATGTTATCAAATCTTCACAATGTATTTCCCGTATCGCAATTACGGAAATATATTCCTGATCCTACCTATGTTATCGAGCCAGACACGGTACAGCTGAAGGAAAACTTAACCTATGAAACATTTCCAGTCAAGATTGAGGATCGAAGGACAAAGCAACTTCGAGGTAAGGAAATTTTATTGGTTAAAATAGTTTGGAACGACGTAAGTGGTGAAGCTACATGGGAACTGGAAGAAAAGATAAAAGAACAATATCCATATTTATTCTGAGGATGTGAAGTCAAGTTTATCAAGTTTCAAGGATGAAACTTCTTTTTAGAGGGGGAGTATTGTAGCACCTCAAAACTTCCTAAATATTTGACAAGTAATTTTGACAGTTAACAGAATTCTACTGTTTAGTGATTTTTGTATGCTGTAAAATTATTTTGATTATTCTGTGACTGCTTTTGATCATTTTGTGTGAATTACTCCGTGTCAGGAAAATAATAAATTTCGGGCCCAGGGAAAATTTTACGTAAATTAATTTTTACTATTAAGTCTTAATTATTTTACGTAATCTGATTTGATATTTGTGAATTTTCTAATTTTTGTGATTTTGTAGGTGATTATGAAATTTTTATATTACTCTGATTATTTTAGCGTTATCCGTGGGCCATCTGTGGGCTCAGGGAGGTCATATGTAGGCCCCGCGTGGGTCAAGAAAAGTGAAAATTTTTCTGTAGCCAGAAAAATTCGTACTGTTGAGATAGAGGCAGGGGATCTTACTAAACTTGAATCCGAAAACAATTTTTAAAATTTTCTTTTACTGTGTTTTGTACTATATTTAATTATCAGATGATAAAAATACAATAAAAATATTATTCGAAAGGCAATAGCAGATACAAAAATAAATATTGTACTGCATAGTCAACATTAGTGGCTTGGATATCTACCATTAATTTAATCAACGGTGGAGACTTGATCTTGATTTAATCAACGGTTGAGATTTAGTCTTATAAAGTGGCTAGGACCATTTATAGCCCTAGGATGTAAAGTTTGAAGGAGTAATCTTGACCCTTCATTTTGGAGATACATCTAATGGCTAGGATTTCAAGGAGGAAAGATCCAACGGCCTAAATTAGGTCTTCTATCTAAGCCTAAACCTAAAACCTACAATAATCCTAACCATTGATCTAATCAATGGTTAAGATTTCCTAAAATGGTGGCTTAAGAAATTTGTCACACTTTGATGATGCATGGAAGGGGGGGACGGTTTTTGATGAAGCAATGGAGGGGGGGGGGACGGTTTTGTGATGGCTTTAGAAGCTAAAGCAAAACTTGAAGTTAACAATCTATCACCTTGATCATTATTGCATGTTTTCAAGAAAACTAACTTAGCAAAAATTTCTCTCCTTTCTCTCCAAGCATAGCTACGGCCACACCACCAAGAACCACCTTCCATCACTCAACAATTCTATACAACCATACTTCTTGAATCCTCACATCAATCCAAGAACCTTTGTCGTTTACACCAAGCTCTAAATCTTCCATCTTGAAGGACTTTTTCCAAGAGCAAGTTTTAGGGTTTTGAAGTGAAGTGTAAGGAAACTTTATTTCTTCTCTTCTTTTTCATGTTCTAAACCATGTTTGATCCATGGTTCCTCTTATTCAAGCTTGATATACTAATTTCTTTGTGTTTGTTTTATGTTCAAGAAACTTTTGTTGGTGGAGATCTTGTTCAAAGTATATAGCAAGGAGCTTTTTGTGGTTCTTCAAGAGGTAAGAGGGAGATCCATCTCACCAACCAAGTATAGTGGTGAGAGATGGTTTTATATTTGATGGATGGTGAATCCATGTGAGGATTCATATCCATGGTCATGTAATAATTTGTGTGTGTTTATGTGCTTTGATTGTTTGCCTATGCTTGGTATGATTTGCATGATTTATTGCTTTGATATGGCATGCTTGTGATATATATGTTGAATATGTATATGTATATCATCATTTGATGATGGAAAGGAAAGTGTTTTTTTTGGTTCCAAAGACCATAGTGAATTCGGCCTTTTGTGAACACCCCAAAAATAGGTGTTTACAAATTAATATTTTCATGAATGATAAAATTGGATGTTTGGAAAAGCAAGGAAAATGAACAAAAGGTTTGTTTTCAAGGAAATGGAGCTCACGGTTTTGTGAAGAATTTTTAATGGTTTTGTTTGTGTAAAACCATGAATGGACTTTAGATGATTTAGAAGGAAAAATGTTTTGATGGTTTCAATGGCCATGTCCACGGTTTTGAAGGCTTGTAATGCCTTGATTTTAATGAAACAAAGTGATTTTCAAAGTGAAAATATAACTTGATTTAATATAAGAAATTTGGAAAAGGAATCAAATTGTTTTGTCACTTGAGAATTGGAATTTTCATATGTGAATGGAAAAGAGAAGTTGAAAGTGTTTGAACCTCAATTTATTTTAAAGAGGATTGATTTTTAGAATTGATTTGGAATTATAAAGAATACGTTGGTGACTTGGGATTTTCTAACGTGTAACTCATCCTTTGGGTTTTGGAGAGTGTTAGTAAATTTTAAAGTTAGAAACATTGATTTAATTCAATGGAATGGTGAAATTATGAAATATATTGCAAAAAGGATTTTCTTGAATAAGAAAATGTGAAAAATAATGTGAAAGGTCATATTATTTGGAAAAAGGTTGAAATTGAATTTTTGAAATTTGAGAAATATTTACAAAGTTGAAAAATGGTGAAAAATGATTTATGTAACTTAAAAACGTGATTTTTAAGCTACGCAATTTGAAAAACGTTTAAATATTTTCACGCGATTTGAAAAATGTTGAAATATTTCTACGCAATTTGGTAAGCATTTTAAATATTTTTACGCATTTGAGATATTGTTGACAAATCACTACGTGATTTAAAAATGGTAGAATATTTTTACGTGATTGATGAAAACGTTAAAAAATCTATATGTCATTTGAAAATGTAACAGAAATGTTGTGCGATTGTGAAAAATGCGATAAAAGTGTTTCGCAACTTTGAAAATGCGATAATATGATTTTGCGCCTGAATAAACAGTAGGATTACTGTTGGACTAGTGTATGGATACTATATGAGAAAATGATGAATTTTGCCTGTGATTGGCATTGGTGCATTTTACATGCATGAATTGGTGTATGGACACTGTATATGAATTTTTTTGCCTATAATTGGCATTGGTGCATTGAACATCATTTGAAAGGTCCTTTGGACTGTATGAGGCTATTTGCCTTGGAGAGACGTATACCTCTTGAGTGGGTATGATATGCATAGTGTAAGTCACTTGTTGACCTTGGGGGCATCGGGGTGCGGGTTGCTTATATGAGTGGTTGGTAGCTCTTCTTCCTGTAAGCTAGACTGATGCAACGCACCGATGATCCTGACCGAGACACTATTCTTAATCGAGATTTAGTAAAGACTGTCGTGTATATGCTAGATGTGCAAACACATATGAGAAATATGGCACGTGGTCTGAGGCATATTGGTACAGACAGATCTTTTGGATCAACTTCTCCGAACTGAGTATTAGCTCCATGGAGTAGGAAATTAAGTCTATGTGCGCATGCATAAATCTAAGCATTTATATCTGTATGACATATTAATTAAGGAATATTGGCTATGACAATTGTTCTGTTGAGAAATACTTGGATGATGATGATGATGATAATGTTAATGACATGATGGTAATTATTATTTATTGTATCTGTTATGATAAATAATGTTGATGGCATGATTGTAATTATGGTATGATGTATTTGTATGGTATACTGGTTGTGTTATCTCTATGCTACCATGTTGGTATTGGCATAGGTGATCTCACCTCTTTGTATATTTTTTTGTACTGTAATTATATTTAGTAAAGACGTTGAGCAAGGCATAGAACAAGAGGGTAAAGAAGAGCAGGCTCCTGTGGAGGAAGTAGAATTTTGAGAAGATGGAGATGCCTAGTTTTCTAGGTTATATAACGTTACAATTTCGTTGGGGACCGGAAGCTTGGCATGTTCATTTAGATAGGCAGTGTATTTTCTACATAGGGGACTTAAATATTACTTATAGTATGCTTGATCAAGGGAACCCCTATTTTAATGTAACTATTTATGTACACTTAGAGCTACCTATATCCATTAGGTAGTGCTGGGGAGCTTACTACCGTACTCCTAGTGCGATTAGTATCGTGTCGTCTGCTCGGACACTTGTCCATAGGGCTTCGCGTCGTGCTAGATTCCTTCCTGCTGAGGAATCTGAGGAGGACTCATCTGAGGGTTTTGCTGTTTAGTTAGACTTGGGCAAGTCTAAGCACTGTTATGAATTACATCTGTACATTTTTAAAATTATGTTTAACTATTTTAAGAACTTAGTCTGTATATAAATAATGTCAACAATACTTCTATAATGTATGATGATGTAAATTATGTGTGATGATATATAATATTTTTATTTTTCGCTAAGTTTATTTATCGATATCAAAGAAAGAGAAAAAAAAAAGAAAAATTTTACAACTTGTATTTTTATTACAACATCACATTTTATAACTTGGGGGTAATTTGATAATTAAGTAACATAAATGTGGCACCCTACGGTGGATGTTACATTGACTAAGCAGTATAATATTTATTTTTATCTGCTATTGCTCTACAAATAATATTTTTACTGTATTTTTATTGTCCGATAATTAAATACAGTATAAAACACAGTAAAAGAAAATTTTAAAAACTGTTTCCAGATTCAGATTTAGTGAGATCCCCCGTCTCCGTCTTAACAGTGCAAAATTTTCTAGCTCCGAAATTTTTTTCACTTTTTTGGGCTCACTTGGGCCCACGTACAACCTCCCTGGGCCCACAAACAGTCCAAAAGTATAAAAATTTCATAATCATCGACAAAATCATAAAAATTAAAAAATTCATAAATATCAAATTAAATTACGTAAAATAATTAAGACTTAATAGCAATAATTAAATTACGTAAAAATTTTTCTAGCCCAAAAATTATTATTTTCCTGACACGGAGTAAATCACACCAAGCAATCAAATGTACTGACGAAATATTCAAAATAATTTTACAGTACACAAAAATCACTAAATAGTAGAATTCTATTAACTGTCAAAAATACTGTCAAATAGTTAGAAAATTTGGGGTGTTACACACAGACTCCTGTCTGTAGGGCTACACGACATCTGGGGTTTCTGTCTTTCAATGATCTCCCAAAGGAGGATCCTTTGAAGGATTAGAACTTCTAGATGTGCACTTGGGCTAGTTTACAGTTTGTTATGAATTAAATAGTTTATTGCTTTGTTAAACAATTTGTGGTATATAAATATTTGTATCTTTAAAACAAAATCATATGTATAATTATGGTGTGTACTTAATAGTTATTTTATTTCATGTTTTGTTTATTTTGTTTAATGATATAATGTACAAAAAGAAAATTTTCACAACTTATATTATTATATGTTAATAAATGATTTACAACTTGGGTAATATTTTATTATTATTTGTCGTAAATGTGACATCCTAGGAGGGTGTTACAAATTGCACAAGTGCTAATGAACTTTTTTATCAATTATTAAGGCTAACATGTTAGGGAGGATGTTACACCAAGCTTTTATCGGAATATATGTACATATAAACTATATACAAACCGTTGCTTAATTATATGTACATGACAATGGTAAAAAAGACTATGTAATTCTATACTACATTAGCAACTTCGTCTTTATTCCATATGTGGGTCAAGTGCTGGAATTATCATAGAAAGAAAAGATAAAAGGGTGAGAATTGTAGAAATTCTCGGTATTTCTGATATTTAAATGTCATCATAATAATTTCAACTAATTCGAGAAATCAAAACAATTCTTAAAATATTCCATAGAAAGGTGACTAATGTCAAAATGATTCCTTTCTCTTTCTGAGGGTACTAATTCAATTTTAATCATTGATCAATATCATATACTCAAATAATATAAATATTTTTAAGCACATCATCAATAAATCATAGGAATCATCATAAATGTATCAAGATATAAACCATATCTCACTATCATAAGAATATTTACAATTTCCCAAGATGCAAATATTCATTATCAAATCTATGATATATATATATATATATATATATATGACAATTTCATGATGATGTGCAAATGCTCAAGCAATGCTATGAATCTTTCTTTTAGTGCTCATTAATTATCATCTTTCTCAATGTATTCCCCAAACCCTAGTCCTATTATATCAAATGGGTAGGAATGGAATGCTGCATCCTCGCACTACCCTAGTAAGGAGGGAATGTCGCATTCTCACACTACCAAACACTCGGTGATAGTTTGCGTATTAGGTCGGTGCACTTAACCTATACATAACAGTACTTCGTTACATAACATTATCCCAGGTAACCTTGGCCAAATCTAGAGAGGGCATGTCTCCTCCTCAATCTAGAATCACATGTAGAGAGGGAATGTCGCCTCCTCGATCTACTAAACATCTAGGATCACCTCCAAGTACAAGGATCATTTCTAATATCAATCAATGGGCTACCCTTCATAAGGGAATAACATCTGAAGATCACCCCCTGTACAAGGATAATGTCCAATATCTTTTAAGATTTGTGCATTTTACATGTTAATTCAATTATTAGCTCAACTTTATCATTCTAAATGAGCACATCATAATTCATCTTATAAATATATCGAGTGCACATTATCTTTATCACATAAGTATATCAAGTGCACAATATCATCATTTGACAAGTACATCAAGTGCGCAATATCATCATTTCACAAGTTTATCAAGTGCATATACATAAACATAAGTCACATTACTTAGTGAACTTAATCAAATCTCATCACATCACATAGTGTAGATGTATCCATTTAGGTTTTTATGTAGTAGAGAACTCTATTACTTAAAACAGAGGATTGATAATTAATTATCATGGCTAGTAATCGATTATCACACACGTTTAATCTCATTTTGTAACTCGATAATCGATTATCATAGTCTATTAATCGATCATCACCATCCAATAGTAGCATTTTGTCAGTTAATAGTCAATTATCACATCTTTATAAGATTATTACATACCAGTAAATGCATTATGTAATTTGGTAATTGATTATCATATTTGATAATCGATTTTCATAATTAACATTATGAAAAATAATATTGTAAAGGGAATTCCTTAGATCAAGGGAAAAATAAGTAAAAACATCTTTTTAAGTAAATAATGTGGTCACTACCACAAGACCCCTTAAGCTATTACATATTGATTTATTTGGTCCAACTAGAACCACAAGTCCTAGTGGTAAGAAATATAGTTTTGTCATTGTAGATAACTTCTTTAGATTCACATAGGTACTTTACCTCACCCATAAGGATGATTCTTTTGAGTCGTTTAAAGTTTTTTGTAAGAAAGTTCAAAATGAAAAAAGGTTTTTGTATCTCTTCTATTAGAAGTGATCATGGAGGTGAATTTGAAAATTAGTTATTCAAAGCTATTTGTGAAAAAATGGCATCTTTCACAATTTCTCCTCTCCAAGAACACCTCAACAGAATAATGTTATGGAAAGGAAAAGTAAATCTCTTCAAGAGATGGCAAGAACATTGCTTTGTCAAAGTTCTTTACCAAAATACTTTTGGGCTAAAACCATAAACACCTCTTGCTACATTCAAATCAGAATTCTAGTAAGGCCAATATTAAAGAAAACTCCATATGAATTGTGGAAAGATAGAAAACCCAATATTTTATACATTCACCCTTTTGGTTGTGAATGCTTTATCTTGAATACAAAGGACCAACTGGGTAAGTTTGATTTAAAAGTTAACCAAGGTATCTTTCTTGGTTTCTCTATAACTTCAAAAGCTTTTAGAGTTTACAATACTAGAACTTTTGTTATTCAAGAATTAATGCATGTGACTTTCATTGAAACTAATCCTATCATTGAGTTGAGAAGGACTGCAAATCTTAAAGAAGATCTTGAAGAACTAAATCTGAATGAGAATGCAGATACAAAAGCATAAAAAAATCATCAAAAAGCAAATTTGATGACCATTAGAAAACACCTAATATGGATGACAAACTTGATGATAGTTCAAAGACTCCACACCTGCCTAAGGAATGGAGACATGCAACCTATCATCCAAACGACATTATCATTGTTGAACCATCACAAGGAGTGAGAACTGTAACACCCTAATTCTAAATATTGTAGTAAACTCAAAGTACACTAAGTAAATAGAATTAAGTATGCCACTTTTAAAACTTAAACGTAAATACATAACATGTACAATAACTATTAACAAATAATATATATAGCCTTAATAAAAGTAAGAGGGCAAGACATTTTACATACTTTAGAAACTTGCTCTTTACTAAACGAACACATGATATGTCTGAGATTACAAACCTTTACAAAACTAAAAAAATAAACTTAACTATAGAACCATTAATCTAAATACAAAACTAAAATAATTACATAAACAACTTAACTAAGTCTTCATCTCCTTACTCTATGCTTGCTTAGATCCTCCTCTGGATTTATCATGAAAAACATAAAAGAACTGGGGTGAGAATTAATAATCCTTAGTAGTAAGTTTGAAATCATGATGTCATGGTAAATCCAGTTGCTTCGGGAAAAAACTAATTTTTAACATAATATATGGAAAAGTGACATAAGCCAAAACTCAATCATTTCCCTTGTCGAGGTAGACAATTCATTTAATTACAAAAATAATTTCATTATTACATAACAATCAATTTGAACAACATGTACTTTAAATATTTATCATCATACTAGGAACAATACCTGACTTACTTTAAGTACTATTCCTAGCCTTTTCCTAACTAACTCTGATCCTTGATCTTCGCACTTAATGAAAACAAGACAATTGCCCTTACAATTATCATTTTTGTGCAATGCGTGGTGATGTATGATTATGCCTAATGAAAGTCCTAAACTATGCTTATGCAATGAGTTTAAAAGATTTTATTTTAGAAAACACATGTTACTTGCACATTTTCAGCAAATCCTTTGTTGCAGGATGCCCTATTCTTCCCTGTATATCTTGGTTAGGAAGGAATAGGATGCCTTATTGTTCCTTATCCTCCTTGCACTACCTGATATGTGTGGTTATCTTCTCCCACAATAGTGGGATTAACCCTTAATACCATACTGGGTATAATTGTTATCTTCTCCCACAACAGTAGGATTAACTCTTAATACTCATAACCCTGGCACTAGGAGCTCCCTTTTGGGTCAAGTCTTAGGGCTATTCATACATGGAAATTAGCAAGCAATAAGTTTGAAAAACAAAACATGCAATAATATTTAAAACCTTTCCTTTATTCACTTTTCACATAACCTTGTTTTTCCTTGCATAGCAAAACCATAATTATCAAACTTTTCATTTATACATTCATTACATGTTTGTAGAGAGGGACTCTTTCAACCTCAATCTACCTTTATCCTTTTTATTTATATTGCTTCCTAATATCATGCTCATCAACATCATTTAGTAACATGCATAAGTCAATATGCTTCTCCATACTATACTTGTCAACAACATCATATAACATCTTATTCATCTTGGCTATGATTAATTTCATACAAGGCATAAACAATGATTAACATTATGCATATTTCCATTTGACATAACAAGATACTATCCTTTCCCTTTTCTATCATCATCCAATACTCAATCATCTCATAAATCTTGGCATTCATAATAAACCAATACAAAATCATATTTGACATAACATTACATTACATTAGGAATCAAATTCTCAATCAATAAAAAAATCAAGGTTCCTATTTCTTAATTAAACCCATGCATAATCACACTGATAATAAAGTACTCATACTTGTAACACCCCTTGATGTAGCAACCAGAGCGCAATCGTCGTTACACTATAGTTACTAAATCCAAGTGGGTCACAGTCATGATAACAGTAATTTAAATTCTTGAGAGTCTATATTCTTTTTTTTGACAATTAGCATAGGTAGAAAGTATGAGCCTCGAATGAAATATAAATATATTCCAGCCATGATACAACCACTGAAATAAAATCATATCTCTTATATATATATATTTATATATAGTCAATTTACACAAATCACTGATGACATAGAATATAATAATTACAGAGTCCAATAAAATACAGCGGAAATAAAACACAAAAAGGGGAAAAAGTAGTGACCCAGGGATAGGTACTACTAGCAGACAAAGCCGCAACCCCATATACACATACAACGCTCGGAGTCCCAGTCAACAAGTCAGGCATCAATGCCCCCACGCAACTGCACTCGTACGTAGCCGAAGAAACCTTGTCCAAACGCCCAATCCAATCAACCAAGGTGTGGTCCCTCTTTATCTTCCTCACGATCTTTTATTAATATAAGTATAAAACAGACATACAAAGATATAGGAAACACGGAAAGAGGTAAGACATCCTACATCATTACCAATTATAGCATGCTAGAGACATTACGGCGCCACGCGCCCAATTAGCAAATCAGAAACAGTATATTCAAATACTAACAGTAAGTCCAACAGTAAGCAATTAAACAGTCCAGGCAGGTAATCATTACAGTAATGAACAAATAAGTCATAATATGGAAAACAGATAATAACAACAATGTATATATATATCATGTCTCATATGCATGTTCTCTCAAACCCCTACTCCATGGAGCTAAACTAAATCAATCGGAGAAAAAGATCAGGAGACATGTCTGTGACTCGGCTGCCGAGGCCAGTGCTATAAATCAAATCGTGCACAATCATGGCATTGCACAGACATTCATCACTAGATCACGATATAGGACAGTGTCAAGTCCGGATCGTCGGTGTGTTTGCATCGGTTTGCCCCACGGCACAGAGGAGCTCTAAACTGTCCATGTGAGGGACCCGCACCCCGACGCCCCCGAGGTCATAACACGACCCACACTTGTCTATTCGCACCCGCACTAAGGTGTGTTCAATCTCTTAGGCAACTAGGCCTTACAACAGTCCACAAGGACAATCACAATGCATAAGACACTATGCATGCACATGTATGATTCATAATTTCATATAATTCCATAATACGACACATTAGGCCAATATAAGCATCAATGTATATATGGTCACTCACATGGACCCATAACAACATAATATCAATATCAAGTCAATTAGTACATCATTAGGTTCATTATGAATCCTAACTTAGGATTTATTCCTCATTTCAAGGTTCATATTCAAAATTCAATTTAACATACTAAGGCAATTCAATCTCCAATAACTTACATTTTATTTAATCTCTCAAGCCTCACACTCTCATGCTCTTTAAAATTTATGAAGTCTTAATTACAATCAATTCCCCTAATTTCTTGATTATCCATTTCACTACTTAGGCTTCCAATTACCTAATTGATTATGCTTCCAATTCATCAAAATCACATTTTCACCTAGAAATGCCCTAGAGGTCGTGGCCTCCCTATAAATCCAAATTCTAATTCTTTTCAAGCCATAATCTTGTACATCATTTCTTTAATTATTTAAAGTGTTCTCTTGTTCAATTAACTCACCAAAAACCCTAGGTTCTTGTCTCCAAAACCGTAACCACTATAGGAGTTTCAACTTCCAATTGTTCTTCCATTAAATTCCATTTCATACATTGATAGTTTAAGTCTTATACCCATTACAATTTCAACACAATTTCCTCTAAATTTCCAACCTAAAACCGTGGCACTCTTGAAGGGTGTTCAATAAATTTCTCATCCATTTTAAATCACTAAATCCATTCCAACATTCCATTATATACCACCAATCAATCCAATAGCATAAATTGATTAAAATCAACACATTAAATTCTCCTAATTTCTTGATTACCCATTTCACTACTTAGGCTTCCAATTACCTAATTGATCATGCTTCCAATTCATCAAAATCACATTTTCACCTAGAATGCCCTAGAGGCCGTGGCCTCCCTATAAATCCAAATTCAAATTCTTTTCCAAGTCAAAGTCTTGTACATTGTTCCCCTAATTATTTAAATTGTTCACTTGTTCAATTAACTCACCAAAAACCCTAGGTTCTTGGCTCCAAAACCATAGCCACCATGAGCATTCCAACTTCAAATTTTGTTCTTCCATTACACTCCATTTTTATCCATTGCTTAATTCAAATCCAATGCTTGTTACAATTTATCACAATTTCCCCCTAATTGCTAGCCTCAAAACCGTGGCCACCAAGAGGGCTTCTCCAACGTTTTTCTTCCATTTTCAATCACAACATCCACTCAAATATTCCATTACATACAACAAATCAATCCAATAGCATAAATTAATTAAAATCAACACATAACACAATTAATCATTAAATTCAAGAACAACCCTGATTAGGGTTCTTCACAAATCAACACAACCAAGGTTCCTAGATGCTAAAAATGGTTGAAGAGGAGTGTCTTCCTCTTACTTGAGTGTAGAAATCAAACGAACTCCAAGAAGGCTCCTTGGATTTTCGGATTTGGCCACCAAAACCCTAAGAAAATGGTGATTTGTTAGAATCAATATCAAGGCTTGAAAAATCAACCATGGATGACCATTAAAGGAACCAAAATCACGAAATCAAGAGAAGAGAATGAGTGGTCTTGAAACTTACCCAAAATGCTCAAAGTTGAAGCTTGGAGAAAATGGTGAAAATGAAGGATTTTCAAGAGGCTCCAAGAGGGAAAGATGTTTAGAATGGTGAAAGGATTTAGGAAATGTGATTAGAAGGAATTTTTGTGAAGATTGAGTGGGGGAGAGGGAGCTTGGCCGTAGCCCTTGTAGAGAGAAGGAGGAGAAAGTGTTGAAGAAGGAAGAAGAAGAAATGGTAGAGAGAGAAAGTGTTTTGGAAATTAATGAATTCAAATGATAAAATGAATTAATGAATCAAGCAATTCTCACTTGCTTTGGGCTGCATTCAGCCGTGAGTGGAGAGAGAAAAGAGAGTGAAATTGGCTTCCAAGAGAAGCTAAAGCACATGGGTCAATGCTTGGGTCAAAGCTTCTTAAGGAAGCTTTGATTATTTAATCAATAAATTTGAATTAAAGTAGATAGATTTGACATAAAGTAGATTACATTAGGATAATGTGATAGGATTTTTATTACACACTATTATCCAATAGATAATAGTTACAGTTGACAGAAGTCAGTATTTAATTAACTTGATAGATGAATTTTTCACTGTATTGATTTAATTGTATCTGTAAAGATTTCTCGAAAATTGTGAAACCTCGTAAACTGTGTCAAGTCTCGGATTTAGTAAGATCTCCCGTCGACTTATCCATAGTCCAAAGTTCGCAGAGAAAACATCGTGTATCTCTGGTTCTGCTCAGCGCGCACGCAAAACGAGAAATATATTAAAATATTCGACGGTTCCGGAAAATTCCCAGAAAATTTCCAAAAATTACAAATATTATAAAACGAACATTCGTCATATAATTTTCCAATTTTCGAAGCGCTACAGTCGTTTTCCCGACTCTGCTCGAATTTCACGTAAAACGAAGAATATATTAAAATATTTGTCGTTTCTGAAAAATTCCAGAAAATTCACATAAATCACAAATATTAGGAAATGACTATTGGCGGTGAAATAATTAGTTTCCGGAGCGTTACACTGACCTCAGCAATTCTCAGCTCAGTGCACACGCAAAACGAGAAATATATTAAAATATTCTGCGTTCTCAGAAAAATCCAGAAAAATTCTAGAAAATCTCAAATATTGTAAAATAATCATTTATCCTGAAATTATAAATTTTCGGGACGTTACAATACTTATCTTCATCTAAATAGCATACAATATCATCTTAAAATTACTTCTCAAATCATCAATATGTAATAGCATGCAAACTCACCAATCAATCTAATAATGTGGCTTAATATATTTCTATTTCATTAATCATGTGTTAAGGTATTCCATTAATCATTCCATTATATCACTTTATGCCAAAACACCTTGCATTACATAAAAAAATTTCAAAATTAGAGATTTATCCCAGTTGTACCGTGACGTCACCTCAAGAGTGCCGCGACATAATGGTTTGTGTTGTGGCTCCCTGCGCTTAGCTAAAAATCCCTATGCAGCAGAGAATGGAGGGTCGCGGCTCCCTATTAATTTATGCTGCGACTCTCTTTCAAAACTCTGGGTTCTGTAAAATTTTGCAAAAGACCAGCCGAGAAACACCATTTTGCAGAACACTAGTCAAGAGCCACCATTTCCAAACACCCCAAAGAGTTTCCAATCACCAACATGATCCTCAAACACCTCGAAACATCAACTACATCACATGTAGACTTTCTAAATCACCCAAGCATGATTTTCACAAACCAAGCCCTAACTCTCCTACCCATTTTGCCACCTTCAACCCAAGTGGATTCAAGCTACAAATCATGCATAAATCAACTAAAAAATAACCCTATTTCAAGATTCCTAAGAGTTCCTTCACTCAAACTCAAGGAATTCATCCAAACCAAAATCCTATTCCAACTCCTATGGAGTCTTGATATGTATCATTTTAATATTGATGTAGAAAATAGATATACTGGATTATATGTGTTACTAATGCCAGTGTGATTTATACATGTTATGTATATAATTATGTATACAAGTATATGTTTATACTTCGAGTTGGTATATGAAATTTCTTTGGTACCCAGTTAGATAAATGTACACGTTCCTAGAGTTCTATCAGGAGGACTCAAAGGATAAAACTTGGATAATAAAGAAATGAATAAATAATGGATGGTAAGTTAGTGGAGGTATTTGGTCAAGCTCTCCATTCAAACAAAAATTTACCCTTAAAAGGCTTGATTCAAATATAAAATTGGTATAGTTAATCACCGAGGTAGTAAGGAGTTTAGTTGTAACATGCCTAAGCCTAAGTACCATAGTGTAATCCAGATATACGTGGAGTAATTAGTCTTAGGGCATTACACGATACACCCATTGAAGATTTGAGAACTTTAAGAACAAAGTATGTAAAGGTGACAGAGTTATTCTTCGTTTTTTAGCTTGATTCCTCCTGATATCATTAACTCTCTCATTTTCAAGCTTAGGACCTTTTATAGCCTGTGAAAAGTAACTATTGAAGGCTTCCAATGGTCACTTGTGCTTCTTGTGGTAGGTAGCTGTTATTTTGTTTTGTCTATTGAGTCAGCATATGTCACCTAAGTTCTTGCCCAGGAACTCTCTCACAATTCATCTCAGGTGACCTCTCAGTAACTCTCTCAAACTTGATCTTTCACAAATCTTCTTGTGTAACACTCTGCTCAACCTAATGATACTAATTAGTGTTATAGTAGCTCAATAAATTTGGTAATGGTTATCTAATAAATTGGGTAACTGTTTAGGTTGAATTGAGCCTAAATTTATAATACTGAATGTGAGAAATAACTCCAATTAATCTAAAAATTTCGCTTAAATAGCTAAGAACTTAGAAATAAATATAGAAAATTATTTCTAAGTTATGAATGCTTGGAATAAGTTATATTAAATTTTTAGAGATCAAATGAATTAATTTAATATTTTTAATAACACTGAGAAAGTGTTTATAAATATAATAAAATAGCCAGAGAGCTTGGAAAATTATAAAACTGTTTGGAGATGATAATAGAATATGAAAATTATTTTGATATGAAAAGTAAGTTGAGGCAGGTATGTTTACTTAATTTATAGGTTCGATTTAATTTAAATAAATAATACAAATTATATGATGAATGGCAGTGTATAGAAAATTATGAAAAATTAAAATATATGAATGAATTTAAGATCTGCGATTTTTGGGAACACTCATGAAAGCTGGAAAACTTAATTTCAAAAGATTAAGGTGTTCTTAGAAGATACAAAAGTTCCAAGTGAATTTATTTTATAAAGATTTCTTTCCACCATTCTTAGCCACTTATTTCTTATCCCTCACACTATTCATCCTCACCTTTATTTTTCTCTTTCTTATTCATCCACTCATCTTCATCTCTCAGTTGTGGCTTTCTCTTCATTTTTCACGAACACTCAATCTTCCTCTCACCCACTCGTTGATCTCTCTCACTTGTCCTTTGATCTTATCTTTCTCTTAGATTTTCACTCATTATTTCCTTTCACACTCCATGATCTTCAGCAAATGAAAGAAAGAAAACAAAAACAAAGAAAAAATAAAGGAGAATAGAGGCAAAGAAGGAAAGGAAAAAAGCAAAGGGAAGAGGGGATAGAGAAAGGCAAGGCTAAGCTTAAAGCTTATCTTCACAAGTAAGGTAAGGTTGCTTGAGTTCATCTATCTCTTTCTCATCTTCATTTTGGTGAATGATTTTGCTTGCTAAAGGAAAATGAGTTTGAGTTGAATTTGTATTTTCCTTGGTTGTTTCTTTGATTTCCATGGTTGAAAATGGTTTGTTTATATCTTATTGACACATGGTTGTGAGTTGTGATCCCTTGAATCCCTTTATGATCACTTCTGTAGAGATTTAGAAAATGGGTATTTTGTGGGATAGGGTGTAACGTCCTAGGACAGATATCTAGATATATAGAGATAAGCAGTACTAGTTACGTCACTTACTACATAACTAATTACTAATATAATTTTAAAGACATGCAAGTCATTATAGAAAGCCTTAAGAGACTGTGGAAAACTTTAAACTTATACATATATATATATACAACTTTAGCAACAGAAGGGCTTATTGTAATACATGTTTTTGAATATAACTATAAAGCAAATATAAACAATATACATAAGCTTTATCTAAACAAGAAACAAGTTAAACTACATTATGCTAGTTCTTCTGTTTCGTGAACTTCTTACTCTATGACGGTCCTTAACCTGCTTATACCATGAAAACACAGAAAAAATGGGTGAGAACATAAAAATTCTCAGTAATAAACATATATTTCATGGCTTAATAACTATGTAAACTGCATATATAATTAAACTAAACTCAACATTATACGACCACCCATACAACTGTATAACATTATTTATAATTACTATCATAGGAGTTTCCTCTGCTATAACTGATAATTTCATAATACTTAGTAGTCTAGCCAAACCGATAGCCTACATACCATTAACATAAACAATCGCCTATACAATTGCTTATGTCAACAGCCACAAACAATTGCCCATATAACTAAACTATAACTGCAAAGCTGACGATTTAACCCTACCTTTACTTTTTTATTCTAGGAAACTCTGGTTCCACGAACACTTGCTAAGATAGAGAGTGAACTTATCACATCTTGGTCCTACCTGAGACACAAAGGAAAATTATAATCCCTACTAACAGTAAACTTGCTCATAGACTCAACTCATCTTTATGAAAGAGTGTATCTTAACTAGTGCATCATTTTGAACTAACTTATGGAGCTAAATGAGCACTTCTTTGATCTTTACACACTTAACTCAACTCTATTGCAAGTTAGTAATTCATGCATCTAGATAAGTACACTATACATATCTCACTTATATTCGGCTATCCTTGCTATTGCACTACATGTAGTGACCTGTGCCACACTAGAGTGCTCAACCAAATACTTGTTCTAGGTAACTCCTAACTCTTGGAATACCTAACGACTTTACCTTCCAAAATTAACTTAGTATTCAAGGAAGTAACTCTCTTCCAACATACATCTTCAACTCAACTATACTGTTAGAAGAGCTAAACACATTTATGTTATACTCAATGAATATGACAAGCTTTTGAGTCATAGTTCATCTTAGTGTGTATTAAACAATGCACGAGATCTCACTTAATTTGAGAACTTAGTACACCACCGTTTTTGCTTAGGAACTAAACACACAAACTTAATTCAACTTGAGTGAAACTAACTCATGAGTGGTTAGTACTTGCAACACTTTGTTGCTTAAGGTTCTAGGTACCCTTCTAAAGTAATCCACTACTCTTGGATATCCTAAGGCTCATACCTTTACTAACTAACTAGAGTGAATACTACTAATTCATTCTAGTATACTCGTATATATTATACCAACTCATCACAACTTGTGTGATATGTAATGCAACACTAAGTGCCTAGGGTGTTAGATAACTACCAATGATAATCTTTCACTATTAGATGTACAAAGAGTCTAAACTTTCTCATCTATACTAAAAGGTTATTTCCTCTTTGAAATATCCTTAGTAGTATCCTAACACACTCCAAAAAGAATGTATAAAGAATCCCAACAAGTAGGAAACTTCATTTCAACAAGATTCATAACTTGACATTTCATAGTTTATCACCTAAAAAGGCTAATTTTCACATATGCACTAAATGTACATCATAACTTCTATAATTCTGAAATTTTTACCACACGAAACCTTATGTCTTAGCTTTTAAATGGAATCAGAATCAGGTCATTCTGATATCTACGGCTCAAGTTATACAACAAACAATAAAGGATGTCAGGATGTTGCCCTGTCCACGCCTAGGCGTGATACTCTCTGTCTGATCAGTATGCAAAATTGACCACCCCATGCCTAGGCATGGTTAAGTCATGCCTAGGAGTGACCCTGTGACAGAATCTTCTGCAGAATTATGTAGAAGTTTGGCCATGGTTCCTAATGGAACAAGCCAACTTCTAACCATCCAAAATTGGTTTTTAGGTATTTTCTAACTTCAATTACACCCTCTAAACATATAGTAATACCCATACCACTTGTTAGTTCACTTAGGCATGGATTTAGGGTCAAAACCCTACCCACACATACCCATTCTTCAACTTCAAATTCAAGAAGCTCATATATAAACTCAGCTAAAACTAGCCATCAAGCCTTTATCAACTCCAAATGAATCAGAATCTAGGTTTAGAACAAGCTAATCTAATCTAATCAATGGAAAACCATGTCAAACCCATCTTCCAATATCACCATGCATATTCTCTCTTTTCTTTCTTTCTTTTCTATTTTTTGATGGAAATTTCATGAGAGGGAGAGAAAATGAGAGATAAGGGCATGGAGGGAATTAAGAGAAAAGTTTAACTTAAGTTTTTATACCAAAACTTATATTTGCTAAGGACACTTGAATTACGCTAATTCAAGTTTTCTAGCTTCCAACAACTTTAGAATAAATACTAAGATTCATCTAAATTGTTGTTTCACCTTTATTCTATTTTTTCACATCTGCTGCTAATCAATCCAGCATTAAAACACACAACCAATATGCCTAAAAATACCAAACTAACTCTGATTGTTATCAAATTTTAACTACACCTGATTCACCCTATTTATGACTTAGAAACAAACTCTCTAGGTTTATTTCCCTCAACTTAGTAATTTATGCTACTATCTGAGTCATTTTAAGCTACTTTTCAACTTCTGAGTTACAACTAAGTGCCTAAATGTACTCAGTTTATCACAAAACTTAATTGACATGTTATACAAGTATAATAGTACCTCCGAGACCATATACAAGCTTAACATATTTTCTCGGGATGTTACATAGGGTTTGATCATTGCTCTATGATTCAAGGAGTTAAGAATGTTTATAAGTGTGACCATATGATTAGAGGTCATGATTGATGTTGGAGAACATCTAGGAACTAATTTTCAGGATTAAAACTCGGTTAGGAACCAAGTTATGCAAAAAACCCAATCTTGACAGCTTGTAGTATTGGTAGCATAACTTGAGTTGTAGTCATCGAAATGTCCTGCTACTTATTTCATTTGAAAGCTAAGATATAAGGTTTCATGTAGCAAAAATTTTAGATTATTAGGCCAACCTAAGTAGCACCAGTTTTGGTTTGAATTTGAGACAAATTCTGCAGAAATAGGTAGACTGACACCTATTAAACTTGATTGCATAACTTCTTGCTTCGAGGTGTAAAATACATAAGACAAGTGGCATTTTGAAGCTAACATGTAAGGCTATAAAAGTGAAAAATTTCAAGAATTTTGCACTCTTCATGTGTTCCCAGTTTCAATTTAAAGTAAGCTCAAATTCTGGTAAAACAACTAGTTGCCCTGTTTCAACTTTTGCATTTTGTTGCATAACTTTGGTTATACTAAGTCAAATAAAGTGAGGTTTGTTTCATTTGAAAGATATGAGATAACACTATTAACTTATAAAATTTCAGAATTTTTGAAGTTAGGATGCACATTTGGTGCTTTCATAAAAAGTAGTCTTTATAGGCTACCAAACCAGAAAATATTAAGATATGTATCTTATTGAAATGAAGTTTCCTACTTGTTAGGATCCTTTATATATGTCTTTTAAAGAGTGTTGAGACACTAAGAGGGTTATTTCCTAGAGAGGATGACCACCTTGTATATATAGGAAAGTAGGAGACTTTGAGCATCCATTGGTTGTGGATTGCCATAAATAGCTATCTAGTTCCTTGAGAAGCATGGTGTAGCATGTGATATCACGTGTGAGGTGATGATGTGATGAACTAGATGCAAGTATTCTAAGTTTTGTTTGACAATGGCTAGTTATCATAGTGCATGAAATGCTCCTTTGTGAAGAAAGTAGAGCTAGAGATGCATGATTAGTATTTACTCCTTTGTTTACTAAGGTTGAGTTATGAGAAAATACTAGAAACATGGAATTGGCTCCTTTATGATATAAAGTTGAGTCGAGAGTGCATGTTTGCTAGGTTTAGTTATTTCACTTGTTTAGAATGGACCTTGAGATAAGTTTTGTGGTGTATATATGTGATTTGGAATATAACACTGCATAATTTCATACACTTGCTATTCCAATGTATTGTAACCTTATATGATGTGCACAATCATTTGGCCATAGAATCAAAGCGTGTAAGCTCTTACAACCAGGGTTACTAATGTTGTGAGGTGGTATCAGTACTCTCATTGTTATGAGAAGGAATAGTCCACTCATTACCAAGTAGTGTTAAGTGGTCGTTGCCCTACTACCTAGAGAACTACAAGGAATCAGGTTCCTAGGAATAGCCAAGTTTCTTGACATTGCATCTACAATCACATATGCATTTCATGAGCATAAACATTCATCATAACATAAGCATTGCATTTGCCTTTTAGTGATAATTGTATGGGTGATTGTCTTATATGTTACAAACATGTTTATGATGTGAATGAGTTGTTTATTCTTTGTGAATATTACAACTGCTGGTATTGGAATGCTAATACTGAGAATTTATGAATTCTCGCCCCACTGTGTTTCCAAATAAATCCAAGTCAAGACCATTTTTAAGGGAAAGAAAAAGCAACAGATAAACTAGAGTAGTTTATGTTTTAGTTTGAATAGAACTTGTATATTTTTATATTTGATTTGTATAAAAGTTTTATGTATTTACAATATGCACTTTTGAGGCTGAGGTTGTATTTATGTATTCTTTTCTTCTTTCATAGCTCTTTATAATAATGTGTAGGGTTATTATATATCTAGTTTAATGTTATCAGGTTATAAGTGACATGGCAAATACTGTTTATTCGAGTATATGTCAGATATACTAAGGTTACGGTGTTAGGATGTTACAATATTTGTAGAATTTATTTTGTTTTAAAAATATTTTTGGCCTTAAAGTTATGAACATTTTATAAGAAGTTAGAAAAGAATGGTACAAATTGTTTTTTGTACGTGTACGATTGGAATACGATTAGTTCAAAATAAAGATTGTTTTTATCTTTTCTACTGAGATAACTTTCTCACTAAATTTGCGTCATATTTCAGACCCATGAAGATGCCTATGTTCCGATCTATTAAAGAGATCCATTTCATCTGGATCTACATTTGCAAGTTGGGAAATGTTGCTAAGGTTATTACTCATATGGACACTGTCAACGTGGAGGTGGACGTAGATGGCTAGGATGCAGTAGTTATGTAGCATCTTTGTATTCTGAGCACGATGTAAGGTTTAGTAGAATACCCTAACTTTTGGTGCAAAAAGTTAGGTTCTATCCCTTGGACTAAAAGATGCTACTAGTAGATGATGTATGGAAAATAATATTTACATATCAAAATTATTACATCACGTCTACATTTTGCTTGTTTGAGAAATAAAAGTAGAGAAAGTATCTATTGAAATGTATATTTTTCTTGTTTTATTATCTAAAATGAAAATGATGTAAAATTGATATATGAAGAAAGGTGTGAAAAATATCATTATCCGATGATGCATATGTGTGACTACTTACTTTTGAAAGGGATTAGACCCTTTTACTGCTTGTATTTTGGCATTACTGTAATGAAGACTCGATTATGTTATAATATTCTCTAGATTTTCTCTTTACTTGGTATATAGTATCGCCCCTAATTTATAAAGAAAGGAAATATTAACTAAAGAAATAAGACCAAACTTTCTTAGATATGTGAAACACCCCAAAAATTACTTAATTATTGTTATATATGCTTTTTATAATTTTGGTGACTTTTGTGAATTTTTGGGTGATTTTAATTATTTTATTATATTTCTTGATTTTCGTGCACGTTATGTGGGGCTGGAAAGATAAAATTTTTCCAAGGCCGAAAAATTTTGGATTGTGAAATGGGACCAGAAGATCTTACTAAACTAGAAGCCGGACATAGTTTACAAGGTTTTCATTATCTGAGATTTTATCTGACAAATAAAATTAGGGTACGTCCAATTATCCAACGGACAATAAACATTACTTTTGTTAACTGTAACTTTTGTCCATTGAATAATAGTTGTTAGTAAAGTATTAGTCATCTTTTCTAAAAGCTTTCCTTGATGACATCATCCATGTGACATTACTTAGATGACATCATTTTTGACTTTCTAAAAAGTGAAATCTAGCTTCCTAAGCAAGCTTTAGGGAAAACTTAATGGGGAAGCTTTGCATCAAGCTTGTTAGAGAAGCTTTGCTTCAAGCATGTTGGAGAAGCCACTTTCTCTTTCTCCCTTGGTAAAGCTCACCGTTTTGGGAAAGAAATGACAAAGTTGTCATCTTTTCTCTTAATCTCTCATTTCATCTTTCTTTCAAAAAGCTACACATTTTTTCTCTTTTACTTTTCTTCTCTCATTTTCTCTCTAGTGGCTTACGACCACCACCCTCCAATTCTCACTTCAATTTTGTTTACTCAAATCAATTTCACTTCTTGAATCTGCATACCCCTTGGATGATTTTCTAGGTTGTGATCATCATCTAATTCTCTCATCTCACTTAGTTTCTTTCTATCTCATTTTCAAGAACCAAAAGAAAAAGTTCTCACCTTTTCTCTCCATGGAAGCTCACGGCCACAAAGGTTCAAGAGCCAATCCATCATTTGCTCATTCCTACCCCACTTGTTCACTTATTTCTCTTAGTTTCAAGCTTATCTCACTTGCATGAAAACAAAAACTCTCTCCACTTCCTCTGCTTGAAGTTTCGGCCACACCCCCACAAACACCCTTTCAATCCTTCTTAATTCCAAACCACCATAGATCTAAAATCTACACATCAATTGGAGACTTTTTCTTGTTGGGACCATCTCCAAATACTCTCATCTTCAACCTCTTTTCATCAAGCCAAGTTTAGAACTTTATAGGTAAAGTTCTCAATCTTTTCTTTCAATCTTGTTTTTAAGGTTCAAAACCTTGTGTTTGGTCCATGGTTATCTCGTTTTAGGCTTGGTTTGTGATGGTTGAATATTTGGAAGTTTCTAGGGTTTGGCTTGGTGGTGGTGGACGAAAATCCTCAAGGAGCTTCCTCTTTATCTTCTCTTGAGGTAAGAGGGAGATTAACCTCATCAACCATCCATGGTGGTGAGGAACGAAATTAATTGTGTTTGAACAATCCATGTGTGGATTTGTTCGCTTGTGTGTATATGCTTAATGTTTTGTGATTAATTGCTCTGTTTGATTTTATTGCTTGAACTATATGCATGAACTTGTTAGAACAGAAATATGATGATGGATATATGTGATATGATTGTGAATCACATGAAAAGGAAGAATTTTTAGACCAAAGACCTTGAGAGGCTCACGACCTTCATGGTGATTTTGGGGTGAACCAAGTGAAAATATTTTATAAATCATGGATTTAGTTGATTTTATAATAAAGATATGGATTAAGGTTTTACAAGTGAATAAAGGAAGTGAGCAAAGTGTTATTATTGGAAAAAGGATTGATTCTTTTGATCATGAGAAAGGAAATGAGTTTAAAGGAGGATTTGAAATATTAAGTATTATGTTTAGAAGTGCTTAAGTAAGGATAAACGGAGAATGATTTTCGAAAGGAATGATTTAACAAAGATATAAAAGTTTTTGTGAACAAATATTGGAAGATATTATTTAGAGGAGATTTGATAGGGAATTAAATTAAAAAAACATTTTTAAGAGAAATGTGGAAATGTATAGCTTGTATTGGATAAATAATGATTTTTAGCAATATGAATGGAAATAGAGTTTTAAAGGTGATTTGAAGATTTAAAGTATTTTATTTAAGAAGGAATGTGGAAATGTATAGCTTGTATAGGATAAATAATGACTTTTAGCAATAGGAATGGAAATGGAGTTTTAACGGTGATGGGAGATTTAAAGTATTTTATTTAAGAAGAATGGAGCAAAGTTTTTATTATTGGGTAAAAGGGGTTTTTGGTCATGGATAATGAGTTAGAGTGATAGTTTAAGATTTAAAGTATTTTTGTTTAAAGTTTAAGGGATTTTTAGTGAAGGAGATGGAAGGAGAATTTCTTTAATGTTGATTAAAATAAAATAATACCAATTTTTATGAAAAACGTAAGAAAATATTACTTGGAGGTATTTTAACGAGAAAAATGGTGATTTGAAGTCCAAACGATATTTTAAATTTAGAAAGTTTCAACATTGAATTTAGAACGTCAAGAAATATTTTATACAGTGAAAAACCATAGAAAAACCTTACGCATTTCAAAAACATGGATTTTTAAACTACATGATTTAGAAAATGTTTAAATATTTTTATGTGATTGAGAATACTGCAGGTTTGTTGTCATGCCAATGTACTGGACCCAGGTTTGTGGTTTATGGATTATGGCCCGTGGTGGCTTGTGTTATGCATTGAGTCTTCATGCATTGAACATTATACCGTCGGTGGCTGTTGTGGCTTTTGTTGCCTAGGAGTGAACTAGAATTGAATAGTGCAGATCGTACAATGAGTCTTGGGGCTGTCAGGGCGCAATGATTCATCTAGTTATCTTGTTATCACAATATACACCTCTAGCCATTATAAACCGTTGTATCTCACTGACGAGACCCAACAAACATTATTCCTTTCACGGCCTGGCATAGACTGTCATTGAGGGTGGCATGTCTTTTGGATCCTTCATCTTTGAAATTTTGTTAACTCCATGGAGTAGGGTTTGGTCCATTGTGCATATGCATAGTCAGTTGATATCTCATCATGATATTTATATATATTTGTTAAATCATTTGTTAATTATATCTATTGAACTATCTATTGAATTATGTAGTGTTTTGATACATTGACTGTATGTGTTATTTATCTTGTATTGAATGACATTGTTGTTCTTATTGTTTCTATGCTGCCATGTTGGTATTGATGTAGGAGATATCACCTCTTCATTGTCTTGTTCTATTTATATGTTTATGTTTTGTAAAGTCCGTCGTGGTAGAGAAGCGGAGATCTTCCTTGGTTATGAGAGGATGCAGTGATGTGGAGGTATTGTCGTATGACATGTCCATCTTGATGTAGGCGTTTTGAGTATTTTGTTAAGTTTGTTACCATGCTTTTGAGTAGAAACCGTCATAGGGTTACTACTATTTCTCTTTGATTATGTAAGTTTTATGTTATTGATGTTGTTGAATATTATGTGGTGTATGTAATGTGTATTAATCAGTCCAAATATATTTTGTGTTACTAGTATTTTTGGTAAGTTAATATTTTCAGCAAAAAGAAATTTTATAACTCATATTTTATAACATTAAATATTTTACATTTTAATCATAGTTTGGTAAGTTTGTAGTCTAAAATGTGACACCCTACGGAGGGTGTTGCATTTGGTTGTTATCAAAGCACGGTTAGAGTCTTTTGGTTTTGTGGTTAAGTCTATTTTGTTTGTGTTGTGTGTTCTTTGTGCTTTAGTTTCCAAAAAGAGACAATGTTGATTAGAATGGTTACTTTGGCTTCTATTGCGATTTGATTTGTCCATCTTTGAAGAAAGGCAATGGCTTGTGGTAGACGTATGCGTGTGAAAGCGGGACGTGACACTGATAGAACGGTTGCAACTATGGAAGCAATGCAGATAATAGCTGACGTAACAGTACAACAGGAGTAGAGGGTCGCTCAGTAGCAAGAACTGGAAGTTGAGTTCAGAATCTATTGGAGGAGAGTCAGTCTTGGGGTAAATTTGGATTACCTAGGTTTCAAAGGAGGAATAATATAAAGGTAAATCGATTTCAGTGAAAATGTATTAACAATCACCAGGAAATCAACAGCAGCAGCAAACATGTGGAGTAAGTGCTAGTAGCAGTAAACCCATTCAGATGGTGGAACCTGTACAAATATGTAAAAAGTGTGCAAAAGGTCATGCAATAAAGAACTGTACGATCAAGGGAAAAATTTGTTTCAAGTGCTGAAAGCCAGGAGACGTTTTCAGGAATTGTACTTCACAAAAGAAGAAATATTCTATTAGTAATAAACGAGCTTCAAAATCTCACATAGAAGGGAGAGTCAATTCTCCATGTAGAGTAAAAACATCTTAGACTGAAGACCTAAACAAGGGAGATTGTGCAACAAGAGGTGATCCTTTGACTATACTGTATAATTCAGGGGGTAACCCATATCTTTATAGCATATGACTGTGTGGATCAATTAGAGTTATATGTGCCTTTGTTATCTTTTAACCTAGTTGTTTCTACTTCTATTACTAAAACTTGTTGTTTGTAACACCCCTTTGGGGATGCCACACATATAAAGAAAAATAAAATAAACAAATAAAATCTACCCAAGTTATAAACCATTCATTATATAATAATATGGGTCGTAAAGTAATTCCTGATAAACAGATTATTAAAAATAAAATATTGCGGAAAACATAAAATGAACAGAACAACACCACTCATAATATACATATGTTCTAAGTTATAAGTTATACAAATAATTTACAACTATAGTTACAAATATTTATACAGAAATAGTAAATAAAAATAGTAAAAGAGTCAATATATACATCCATACGCAGACGCGCCCAAAAAAAACATCAAACATATTTACTCCTCTGAAGGATCACTCTCAACATGAAAATGATCATCAGGAGACAAATATCCTGGATGTCTCGACTCTCGGCGATAACGTAATTGCGCAGTCGATACGATACTTATCTCACTAGGCTCCGTGGTCATACCACCAAAATGACGCCTAATGGATAAGGGTAACTCTAAGTGTAGAAACACTGTCGTAGTCATGATCGGCTCTCCATCAAACCTATGACGTAAGGTCACAATCATCCGTCCTGCATACGTCACCGAGTCTTTATCTCCTCTCATGTGCCACGATAGCGATCCACCATGAAACTCCAGCGTCACGAACCCCAAAAATCTGAGCACCGCCATACCAAAACTAATCAATCCAATGGATATGGATGATCAGATGGTTCTTGATCGTAAAACTAGTCGTCAGTTTGCTGATCTTCCTCCTCCTCGGGGTACAAGACCTCAAGAGGCTGTTCTTCTTCTTCTTCCTCAAACTCTTTATCGCATAAAGTAAATATACAGAAAACACATACAATAAAGAGGTAAGACAATCTAAAATCACCATAAACATGACCAATAAGAAGACGACAAATATCGTATATACAGTTTATGCAAAACAAAAAGCTATAACAGTAATAATAATGGAATAAAGTAAAGCTTAGATATCATAACGTTACACAACATCACAGATATAACACGTATAAAAAAAAAAACACGATAAAACAATATCACGTATAGAATAAAATAAGAAATAGACAACTATCATAATAATTACCGTATAAAGATGAATAGAGAAAATGGAATAACATCCAAGATATAACCAGATAAAGATAAATAGAGAAAATGGAATATCATCCAAGATATAATCATATACACTAAGACACAATCCTATTCCATGGAGTTAAACACAAACAGATATCAGAGAGAATGACTTGCAAAATCTATTAGTACCACGGCTGCCCAACCAACTATCACGCTGTCACACGTTGCGTCAATAGCCTACGACACTAGGAATCCACCATCCAGGCGTAGTATAGTTCACGGTCTCCCGTTGTGGCACTATAGGCAATGTACTACTAGACTTTACAAACTTCGATTAAATATAGTGCGTGTCGAGTCCATTAGTGTGCTATCGGTTTACCACGGCCCAGCGGAGCTACCAACTGTCCACATATGGGATCCCGTACACTAACGTCTCCAAGTTTATTAGAACAATAAACCACACTACGTTTATCGCATCGACAACACGATGTGATTCGTCTCGTCAACCAAAACACCAAAAATTAGCATAAAGACAATACATAATTCCAAAGATATGAAATTATGAAAATGCCCTCAAGATAATATGCCCTCAATGGCAGAAAAATAGAAAGCCTTTACGGGTTCTCATTTTCCCGACAGCAAAAAATCCTCAAAAGCCTGTACGGGTTCACATTTTCCCGACAGCAAAAATAAATACAGTAACAGTCAATCGCGTAGAAATTTTATCGCGTTTTCAAAATCTCATCGTTTTTATAATCGTTTTGAAATCGCGTAAATATATTTTTCTGTTTTCAAAATCGCGTAGGATTTTTAATACGTTTTCTCAATCGCGTAAGATTTTTAAATCATTTTCTTGACCGAATTCCTTAAAAATCACTGTTTAAATAAACAGAAATAATAAATAATACTTTTAAACTACGTATAATATTTTTCATACCGTATACTGTCTTTTGGACATCTTTTCTATCTTATTTGTCCGTTTTTACTAAAAATTGACAGTATTTTGTTTAGAAAATTATATTAATGGTTTCCTAATTTTACCATAAAAATTCTGTTTATTAAATTTTTAAACCATATAATTAATCCTTTTGAAAATTACTAACATGCTTCAAAATATATAGCATGAGCTATATGTTAGAAATTTTCGAAAGTTACTGTATTTCTCCTTACAGTAAAAATCATTAGTATTAACCTTTTTAAACTTAGTTCTAACCACTTTATTTCTTTAAAACTCATTGTAGAAAATTTACTTTAACTTGTATTGCTTCTTCTTGATTGAAAATAGCTTGGAATTAATTTTAGAAATCATGAATATCTAATTTGGCATGTTGGCCGAATTTGATAAAAACTTTGCATTGGATTTCCAAATTGTTTTTCACCTTCTAAATACATGTTAAATCTCTTGCATTGTCTACATTGATTAAATCATTACCTTAGAAAATAATTTTAGAATTCAAAGTATTGAAATTAGACTTGTTGGCCGAAAATATAAGGTTATGCCATTTGATTTCCAAATTCATTTTTCTTGATCCAAACAACTTGAAACCTTCTTAATTCTCCTAGGTTAATTAAATCACCTTTTAAGAAAATTAAGAGAACATTTTGGTTCCCCATTTTGTTAGTGGCCGTGAGCCATCATGGAGTGTTCTTTGGAACACACATGCATTCCTTGACATGTTGTTCACATCCTATACATTATCATACAATTCTATACTTTATCATATAATTCTAACACATGCAATATTATCAAAGCTTGTAGACATGCAACTTAAAGCTTGTAGACATGCAAATTATTACAAACAACAAATAGGAAAGCTATTAACAAATACACAACCACATCAAATAAGCTACTAACAAGCACAAACATGAATCCTTATGGATTCTACAATCACAAAATCAAAACTCCATCTTCTTACCACCATCCATAGGTGATAAGATTTGTCTTCCTCTTACCTTAAATGAAGACAAATGGTTTTTCTTTCACTCCTCCTAGTATTCGGTTTCCTCCACCAAGTACCTAGCAACTCAAACGAAATTCTACAAGTTACTAACCATGAAAAAGAACCTAAACCATGGATAGATCATGGCTTAGAACTTTGAAAAAGAAGAGAGAAAAGAAAAGCATGAGATTTCACCTTCTAGGTAAAATCTTCAAGATTGGTTTCCAAGCTCCAAATGCAAGAATTTGCAAGAACTCTCAACTAGAGATGTTCTTAGGATGGTGTTTAGGTTTAGAAAAGTTAGTTAGATGAAAATTTGGATGGTTGGAGGGTAGGGTTCTTGTCTTGGCCGAATGGTGAAGAGAAAAGACAAGAATGGTGGCTAGGGTTTTTGGAAGAGAGAGAAGAGAGAATTTTGCATGCAAGCAAAGTGATCTTTGGTCTCCTAACTCCCTTGGCCGTAGCTCTCAAAGAGCATGCAAGGTGTGCATCTTGCTTGGCTTCATCCAAGCCCTTGGATGCATCAAAGGTTAGGATTAAAGCTTGCTTAACAAGCTTGTCTCCTATTGGTTGGTTATTGATGACTCCCCAAGCCTAGTCACACTGCTCATAAATTATCAGCTTAGTCAGCTAGCTGAGTTAGCTTGTTATGGAAAGTTCTACTGCTAATGATGATTAATTAAGCTACTAAGTTAACCGTGTTAGCTAAACGTGGGTCCCGCAAAACATTTCCGGGTCCACTGTCATTTTATTATACTGACTAATAAAATAATATTATAAAATTATTTTATTTGACAGTCAAATCCTAAAAATTAAAAGATTATTTACTGTCTCATTTAGAATCGGGTTGAGTAAGATCCCCCAATTCTAAATAATAAAATAAGATTTCCCCGGCCCGGAAAAATATTATTTTCCTGCCTCGGAGCAAATCACACAAAAAGTCCATATAAAATCACAGACAGTAATATCGGACATTAAATCAAGTAGAAAACAATTAAAAACAGCAAAAACAGCAAAAACAGCACATTCGGGACGTAATGGTCATTTTGCCATTTTTTTCCACAACGTAGCTAATTGTCCAAAAAGTTCAAATAAAATTACAGACAGTATTAATTGTCTGTATATCTTCCAGAAAAATTAAAACAGTAGCTCGTAAAAATTTTTATTTTACCGTCTCGGAACAAATTACGTAAAAAGACAAAATAAAATTTGAGCCTGTATAAACGTATTTGTATTTCATGCAGAAATCGAGAAACAGTAAAATAGGGACACAACGGTCATTCACACAAAAACTTAAAAAACAGCAAACAGTACATTCGGAATATTTTCTAAAAATTGGGGTGTTACATTGTTGATACTCAAGTTGCTTAAACTATCCTATGTCTGTTAAAGACTGAATCTTTAAGTTGATTTGATTTGTTTATCTCTTTCACAAAATAGACGTGATCTTAAAAATGGATAGGTTATCTTCCAATCATATCCTTTTAGATTGTACCAATAAAATTTTAGTGTTCTAGAAAACTCATTCCTAAAATTAGACCATATCAAATTCTTTGTTGGGTATGTCCGGTAACACATCAGATAGTTTTGCTACCTTTTTCTTTCTAACCTTCATAATGTTTTTCATATATCATAATTGCAAGAAAGTATATTCTTGATCTAATTGTTATCATAGTATCAGATACAATATTGTTACAAGAGAACTTAACTTATGAGACACTTCTTGTAAAGATTAAAGGCAAGGGAGTGAAGCAGTTCAAAGCAAAAGAAGTTGCATTGCTAAAAGTGATCTGGAGTAAGGTGATGGAAGATGCAACATGCGAACTGAAAGGCAGAATGAAAGAGTAGTGTCTGTATTTGATCAAAGTTTGATCTCAGGGAAAAGCGATGGCTGGTGGTAGAGGTGGACGTTTGAATACTACACGTGATAATGAAGCCATGGTTGCAGCTGCTGAAGCTATGCAAAGGATGGCAGACATTATGATACAATAAAGTCAGAGAGCTAATCAATAGCAGGAAGCGACTGCAAAAGCTTAGAGTTTGTCAAAGTTTTGTTGCAACAATCCACCATAGTTCAGAGGGGAATTTGATTCGAAAAAGGCTAATCTATGGATCAAGGAATTGGAGAAGATATTTAAAGGAATGGGATGTATTGAGGAGAGAAAGGTAACTTATGCTACCTTTATGCTCGTCAGAGATGGCGAAGACTAGTAGGTAGGAGCTCAACAGTTGTTAGAAGTTGAAGAGAGGATGATTAACTGGGAGGTTTTAAAGAACAAATTCCTGGAAAAATATTTTACAGCCAGTACAAGGCAAGGTAAGGAAATGGAATTCCTTGGTTTGAGACAAGGAGGAATGACGGTAAGTGAATATGTTGCTAAGTTAGAAAACTTATCATAATTCTCAAAGTACTTTCAACTTCAATCGGATGAGGAGTGGAAGTGTCGAAAGTTTAAATGAGGATTGAGGCATGACCTAAAGCATGCAGCGTTACCTTTAGGAATTGATTAGTTCCCAGCCTTGTTAAATAAGTGTCGTTGGATTGAGGAGTTGGACTGATCTCGAGAAACGAGATCTCGTAACTTTGGACCATCTCAGTTCCAAATGGAAGGTAATGGCAATGGTAACAAGTTCCAGCAGAAGTCGTATTCTCGACCACCGGGGAATTGTCAAGAATAGCAACAATAATCTATCGAGGGAAGTTTTAGTGGCGGTGGATTCAATCAGTCTGTGGTGTTTGTGCCAAAATGTTTAAAGTGTGGAAAGTGCCACATAACGAAGGAATGCACGATTAAGGGAATGGTCTGTTTCAAGTGTAAGAAGCTCGGACACGTTTTTAGAAACTATACTCAACTGAAAGCAGAATGAGAGGGGCAATATCAACATCTAATCTAAGGTACGATAAATTTTGAGGACGAATTTTTTTTTTCAGAGGGGGAGAGTTGTTACACCTAAGATATTGCTTAATTATTGTTATATATGCTTTTTATAATTTTTGTGATTTTTGTAAATTTTTGTGAATTATTTGGGTGATTTTGATTATTTTATTATATTTCTCGATTTTCATGCACATTATGCGGGGCTAGAAAGATAAAAATTTTCCAAGGCCGAAAAATTTTGGATTGTGAAACGGGACCGAGCGATCTCACTAAACCCGAAGCCAGACACAGTTTATGAAGTTTTCATTATCTGAGATTTTATCTGACAAATAAAATTAAGTTATGTCCTATAATCCAACAGACAATAAACATTGGTTTTGTTAACTGTAACTTTTGTCCATTGGATAATAGTTGTTAGTAAAGTATTAGTCATCTTTTCTAAAAGCTTTCCTTAATAACATCATTCATATGACATCACTTAGATGACATCACCTTTGACTTTCTAAAATGTGAAATCTAGCTTCCTAAGCAAGCTTTAGGGAAAACTTAATGGAGAAGCTTTACATCAAGCTTGTTGGAGAAGCTTTGCTTCAAGCATGTTGGAGAAGCTTTGCTTCAAGCATGTTGGAGAAGCCACTTTCTCTCTCTCGCTTAGTGAAGCTCACGATTTTGGGAAGGAAAAGATGACAAAGTTGTCATCTTTTCTCTTAATCTCTCATTTCATATTTCTTTAAAAAAGCTACACACTTTTTCTCTCTCACTTTTCTTCTCTCATTTTCTCTCTAGTGGCTCACGACCACCACCCTCCAATTCTCACTTCTATTTTGTTTGCTCAAATCAATTTCATTTCTTGAATCTACATACCCTTTGAATGATTTTCTATATTGTAATCATTATCTAATTCTCTCATCTCACTTGGTTTCTTTCGATCTTATTTTCAAGAACCAAAAGAAAAAGCTCTCACCTTTTCTCTCCAAGGAAGCTCACGACCACAAGGGTTCAAGAGCCAATCCATCATTTGCTCATTCCTACCCCACTTGTTCATTTATTTCTCTTAGTTTCAAGCTTATCTCACTTGCATGAAAACAAAAACTCTTTCAACTTCCTTTCCTTGAAGTTTCGGCCACACCCCCACAAACACCCTTTCAATCCTTCTTAATTCTAAACCGCCATAGATCTTGAATCTACAAATCAATTGGAGACTTTTTCTTATTGGGATCATCTCCAAATACTCTCATCTTCAACCTCTTTTCATCAAGCCAAGTTTGGAACTTTATAGGTAAAGTTCTCAATCTTTTCTTTCAATCTTGTTTTTAAGGTTCAAAACCTTTTGTTTGGTCCATGGTTATCTCGTTTTAAGCTTGGTTTGTGATGGTTGAATATTTGGAAGTTTCTAGGGTTTGGCTTGGTGGTGGTGGACGAAAATCATCAAGGAGCTTCCTTTTTTATCTTCTCTTGTTGTAAGAGGGAGATTAACCTCATCAACCATCCATAGTGGTGAGGAACGAAATTAATTGTGTTTGAACAATCCATGTGTGGATTTGTTCGCTTGTGTGTATATGCTTAATGTTTTGTGATTAATTGCTTTGTTTGATTTTATTGCTTGAACTATATGCATGAACTTGTTAGAACAGAAATATGATGATGGATATATGTGGTATGATTGTGAATCATATGAAAAAGGAAGAATTTTTGGACCAAAGACCTTGAGAGGCTCACGACCTTTATGGTGATTTTCGGGTGAACCAAGTGAAAATATTTTATAAATCATGGATTTAGTTTATTTTATAATGAAGATATGGATTGAGGTTTTACAAGTGGATAAAAGAAGTGAGCAAAGTGTTATTATTGGAAAAAGGATTGTTTCTTTTGATCATGAGAAAGGAAATGAGTTTAAAGGAGGATTTGGAATATTAAGTATTTTGTTTAGAAGTGCTTAAGTGATGGTAAACAAAGAATGATTTTCGAAAGGAATGATTCAATAAAGATAACAAAGTTTTTGTGAACAAACATTGGAAGACATTATTTAGAGGAGATTTGATAGGGAATTAAATTAAAAAAGGGTTTTTAAGAAGAATGTGAAAATGTATAGCATGTATTAGATAAATACTGATTTTTAGCAATAGGAATGGAAATGGAGTTTTAAAGGTGATAGGAGATTTAAAGTATTTTATTTAAGAAGAATGGAGCAAAGTTTTTATTATTGGGTGAAAGGGGTTTTTGGTCATGGATAATGAGTTAGAGTGATAGTTTGAGATTTAAAGTATTTTCGTTTAAAGTTTAAGGGATTTTTAGTGAAGGGGATGGAAGAAGAATTTCTTTAATGCTGATTAAATTAAAATCATTCCAATTTTTTAAGAAAAACGTCAGCAAAAAATAATACTTGAAGGTATTTTAAAGAGAAAAATAGGGATTTGAAGTCCAAATGATATTTTAAACTTAGAAAGTTTCAACATTGAATTTAGAACATCAAAAAATATTGTATTCAGTGAAAACTATAGAAAAACCTTACGCATTTCAAAAACGTGGATTTTTGAACTGCACAATTTAGAAAATGTTTAAATATTTTTATGCGACTGAGAATACAACAGCTTTGCTGTTGTGCCGACGTACTGGACCCAGGTTTGTTGGTTTATGGATTATGGCCCATGGTGGCTTGTGTTATGCATTGAGTCATCATGCATTGAACATTATACAGTCGCTGGCTGTTGTGGCTTTCGTTACGTAAGAGTGAACTAGAATTGAAAAGTCCAGATCGTACAATGACTCTTGGGACCGTCAAGGCACGGTGATTCATCTAGTGATCTTGTTATCACATTATACACCTCTGGCCATTATAAACCATTGCAACGCACTGACGAGACCCGACAAATACTATTCCTTTTGCGGTCTGGCATAGACTGTCATTGAGGGTGGCAGGTCTTCTGGATCCATCATCTCTGAAATTTTGTTAGCTCCATGGATTAGGGTTTGGTCCATTGTGCATATGTCTAGTTAGTTGATATCTCATCATTATATTTTTATATATATCAGTTAAATCATTTGTTAATTATATCTGTTGAATTATCTATTGAATTATGTAGTATTTTGATACATTGACTGTATGTGTTATTTATCTTGTATTGAATGACATTATTGTTCTTATTGTTTCTATGCAATGTTGGTATTGATGTAGGGGATCTCACCTCTTTATTGTCTTGTTCTGTTTATATGTTTATGTTTTGTAAATTCCGTCGTGGTGGAGAAGCGGAGATCTTCCTTGGTTATGAGAGGACGCAGTGCTATGGAGGTATCGTCGTATGGCATATCCATCTTGATGTGGGGGTTTTGAGTATTTTGTTAAGTCTGTTATCGTCCTTTTGAGTAGGAACTGTCATAGGGTTACTACTGTTTCTCTTTGAGTATATAAGTTTTATGTTATAGATGTTGTTGAATATTATGTGGTGTATGTAATGTGTATTAATCAGTCCAGATATGTTTTGTATTACCCATATTTTTGGTAAGTTAATATTTTCAGCGAAAAGAAATTTTATAACCCATATTTTATAACATTAAATAGTTTATACTTTAATCATAGTTTGGTAAGTTTGTAGTCTAAAATGTGACACCCTTCAGAGGGAACATTTGGTTGTTATCAGAGCACAGTTAGAGTCTTTTGGGTTTTGTGGTTAAGTCTATTTTGTTTGTGCTATGTGTTCTCTGTACTTTGGTTTATAAAAGGAGACAATGTTGATTAGAATGGTTACTTTGGTTTCCATTGCGTTTTGATTTGTCCATCTTTGAAGAAAGGCAATGGTTCATGGTAGACGTATGTGCATGGAAGCGAGACATGACACTGATAGAATGGTTGCAAATATGGAAGCAATGCAGAGAATAGCTGATGTAACAGTACAACAAGAGCAGAGGGTTGCTTAGCAGCAGGAACTGGAAGTTGAGGTTCAGAATCTGTTGGAGGAGAGTTAGTCTTGGGGTAAATTTGGATTACTTAGGTTTCAAAGGAGGAATAATATAAAAGTAAATCGATCTCAGCGGAAAACGTATTCACAATCACCAAGAATCCAACAACAACAATAAATGTATGGAGGAATTGCTAGTAGCAATAAACCAATCAGATGGTGGCACCTTTACAAATATGTAAGAAGTGTGCAAAAGGTCATGCAACAAAGAACTATATGATCAAGGGAAAAGTTTGTTTCAAGTGCGAAAAGCCAGGATACATGTTCAGGAATTGTACTTCACAAAAGAAGAAATCTTCTGTTAGTAATAAACGTGCTTCAAAATCTCACATAGAAGGGAGAGTCGATTCTCTAAGTAGAGCGAGCAAAAGCATCTCAGACTAAAGACCTAAACAAGGGAGATTGTGTCAAAGGAGGTGATCCTTTGACTATACTGTATAATTCGAGGGGTAACCCATTTCTTTATGGCATATGATTGTGTGGATCAATTAGAGTTATTTGTGCCTTTTTTATCTTTTAACCTAGTTGTTCCTACTTCTATTACTAAAACCTATTGTTGATACTCAAGTTGCTTAAACTATCCTATGTCTGTTAAAGACTGAATCTTTTCTGATGATTTGATTTGTTTATCTCTTTCACAAAATAGACGTGATCTTAAAAATGAATTAGTTATCTTCCAACCATATCATGTTAGATTGTACCAATAAAATTTTAGTGTTCTAAAAAACTCATTCCTAAAATTATACCATATCAAATTCTTTGTTGGATATGTCCGGTAACACTTCAGATAGTTTTGCTACCTTTTTCTTTTTAACCTTCATAATGTTTTTCATATATCACAATTACAAGAAAGTATATTCCTGATCTAATCCATGTCATAGTATCAGATACAGTATTGTTAAAAGAGAACTTAACTTGTGAGATACTTCTTGTAAAGATTGAAGGCATGAAAGTTAAGCAGTTTAGAAGAAAAGAAGTTGCATTACTAAAAGTGATTTGGAGTAAGGTGATGGAAGATGCAACATGGGAACTTGAAGGCAGAATAAAAGAGTAGTATCTACATTTGATCAAAGTCTGATCTTAGAGAAAAGCGATGGTTGGTGGTAGAGGTGGACATGTGAATACTAGATGTGATAATGAAGCCATGGTTGCGGCTGCTAAACTATGTAAAGGATGGCAGACATTATGATGTAACAAAGTTAGAGAGCTAATCAACAACATGAAGCGACAGTAGAAGCTCAGAGTCTGTTGGAGTTTTATCGCAACAATCCACCACAGTTCAAAGGGGAATTTGACCAGAAAAGGCTAGTCTGTGGATCAAGGAATTGGAGAAGATATTTAAAGGAATGTGATGAACCGAGGAGAGAAAGGTAACCTACGCTGCCTTTATGCTCATCGAAGATGGCAAAGACTAGTGGGCAGGAGCTCAATAGTTATTGGAAGCTGAAGGGAGGATGATTACCTGGGAGGTTGTTAAGAACAAATTCTTGGAAAAATATTTTCTAGCCAATACAAGGCATGCTAAGGAAATGGAATTCCTTGGTCTGAGACAAGGAGGAATGACAGTAAGTGAATAAGTTGCTAAGTTTGAAAACTTATCATAATTCTCAAGGTACTTTCAACTTCAGCCAGATGAGGAGTGGAAGTGTCGAAAGTTTGAATGAGGCTTGAGGTAGGACCTAAAGCGTGCAGCGTTACCTTTAGGAATTGATCAGTTCCCAATCTTGTTAGATAAGTGTCGTCAGATTGAGGATTTAGGCCAATCTCGAGATATGAGATCTCATAACTTTGGACCATCTCGGTTCCAAAGGGAAGGTAATGGCAATGGCAACCAGTTCCAGCAGGAGTTGTGTAACGCCCCTTTTTAATGGAAGGAACGTCACATTGTCAAATGAAACAAAATGCGAAAATTAAATAGTCTAACAATTAAGACCCAGTTTAATTAATTAAAAGTCAAATCGCCTGATACTTTATTGCGTGAGAAAAAGGACAGTATATATATATATATATATATATATATATATATATATATATATATATATATATATTTTGTTATTAATTTACAGAAACAGAAGAATAGTAAAGAATAAAATAATAAACGGACTTTCCACCTGAATAACATGCATTCATATATATCTATTAATGTTTAAATACAACCACAGATTTAAATACAAGCCTGAATACCTCCAAAAAGCAAAACTATACCTGCCCCAAGGAAATCATGCATATATAACCATCATGCATATACAAAATATACAGCCCACCAAAAAGTAATACATCAGGCCCCTAAAAATAAAAACAGTGGCAGCCATCAGTAGCCACTAGTGACATCAATCCCTCAGATAAGGAGGAACCGAATCAGGATCCTCAGCGGGATCCTCCTCATCCGAGGAAACCTCCATTGGAACCACAGAAGCACGGGACGGGGCCCGAGCGGTGGAATCAAAGGAGTCCTCCCGTGGAGTGTAGTAGCGGTCGCCCCACATCTCACGGATGGGCAAGTAAAACTCTAATCGTAGGCTGACGTGGCGGTGAACACGGTGCCTCATATCGTCTCCAGGCTAGGGCAATGGACATGTCTCCCAAGTAGACACAATGGTCAGAGTTCAGGTTGATGTGCCAGCACTCTGGCCCTCCCAGGAAGGTCAGACGCACATCTCCCAGAAATCCTCGCATACGCGTCCCCATCGTCTACAGCAGTAGCTAATCTCTCGCGGGCCAGAAGCCAGGGAAGTCAGGGGCTTCTAACTCATTGTCGTCGTCTTCAGTAACACAATGTAAATACAGACAACAAATAATGGAAACACAGAAAGAGGTAAGACATCCTACCTCATTACCAATTATAGTATGCTAGAAACAGAACGGCGCCACGCGCCCAAATAGCAATTTAGAAACAAAGATACTTAAATAATAAGCGTAATTCCAACGGTAAGCAAATAAACAGGTTCCAGTGCGATAATCATCATAATAACAATTAAATCAATTATAGTTGCAGAAAATAAGAATTAATGATGACAGTGTATATCATGATTCACATGCATGCTCTCTCAATTCCTACTCCATGGAGCTAGACTCAATCAGTCGGAGAGAAAGATCAGGAGACATGTCTGTAACTCGGCTGCCGAGGCCAGTGCTATCAATAATTTTCTCGTGTACAATCATGGCATTGTACAGACATTCTACACTAAATCACGATATAGGACAGTGTCAAGTCTGGATCGTCGGTGCGTTTGCATCGATTTGCCCCACGGGCAAAGGAGCTACCAACTACCCATTGTGGAGGACCCACACCCTGACGCCCCCAAGGTCACCAATGACCTACACTTGTCTATTCACACCCGCACTAAGGTGTGTTCAATCTCCTAGGCAACTTGGCCTTACAACAGTCCACAAGGGCAATCACAATGCATAAGACACTATGCATGCACATGTATGATCCACAATCTCATACAATTTCATAATATGCCACATTAGGCCAATATAAGCATCAATATATATATAAATGGTCACTCACATGGACCCACAGCAACATAATATAAATATCAAGTCAATTGATGCGTCATTAGGTTCATTATGAATCCTAACTTAGAGGTTATTCCCCTTTTTAAGGTTTATGCTCAAAATAAATTCTTGTAATCAATTCAACGTTCCAAGGCAATTCTATTTCCTATAACTTACATTTTATTTAAGCTCTTAAGCTTCACTCTCTCATGTTCTTCACTCACTTAGAATTTCCTTAAATCTTATGATAATTTCACACCTAGTTCTTTCAAATTTATAAAGTCTTGATTATGATAGATTCTTCTAATTTATTAATTGTCCATCTCATTACATGGATCTCTAATTACCTAATTATTCATACTTCCAATTTATCAAAATCACATTCTCACCTAAAATGCCCTAGAGGCCGTGGCCTCCTAATGGAACCAATTGCAAATCCTTTCAAGTCATCATCTTGTACACCATTCCCTTAATTCTTTAAATTGTTCACTTGTTAAATTAACTCACCAAAAACCCTAGATTCTTGGCTTCAAAACCGTAGCCACCATAGAAGTTTCAACTTCAAATTTTTCTTCCATTAAATCCCATCTTGTTACTTAATTAATCCTAGTCTTATACTTGTTACACATTAACCACAAATTATCCAATTTTTCCACCCAAAACTGTGGCACTCCAAGGAGAGTGTTCAATCATTCTTCATCCATTCTAAATCATTCAATCCATTCCAACATTCCATTATATACAACAAATCAATCCAAGGTCACAATTATCACTAAATCAACACATAAACATAATCAATCATCAAATTCAAGAACAACCCTCATTAGGGTTTTTCCACAAATCATACAATCAAGTTTCCTAGATGCTAAGAGAGGTTAAAGAGGAGTGTCTTCCTCTTACCTAAGTGAAGAAATCAAAAGAACTCCAAAAATCCTCCTTGGAATTTTCGGATTTGGCCACCAAGACCCTAAAAATGGTGACTTTGTTAGAATCAATATTAAGGCTTGAAAAATCAACCATGGATGACCAATAAGAAGACCTCAACCACGAAAATAAGAGAAGAGGGAGAGTGGTCTTGAAACTTACCCAAAATGCTCAAAGTTGGAGCTTGAAGAAGATGATGAAAATGGAGGATTTTCAAGAAACTCCAAGAAGAAAAAGTGTTTAGAATGGTGAGAGGATTTAGGAAATGTAATTAGTTTAATTTTTTGTGAAGATTGAGGGAGAAGAGAGTGGCTGGCCATGGAGTGCAAGAGAGGAAGAAGAGAAATGTTGAAGAAGAAAGAAGAAGAAGAATGACGAAAATGAAGAGAGAAAAGGTGTTTTGGTGATAATGAATTAAGTGTAATATTTGGTTAAATGAAATCAATTCATTTCCACCCTCCCATGTGCTGCTGCCGACGTGAAAGAGAGAGAAGAGTGGGTGAGGAATTGGCTTCCAAAGGAAGCTAAAGCATGTGGTCAATGTTTGGGTCAAAGGTTCTTAAGGAAGCTTTGATTATTTAACCATTAAATTTGAATTAAAGTAGATAAATTAGACATAAAGTGGATTTCATTTGGATAATGTGATAGGATTTTTATTACATACTATTATCCAATAGATAATAGTTACAGTTGACAGAAGTCAGTATTTAATTAATCTGACAGATGAATTTTTTTCGTTGTATTAATTTATTTTATCTGTTAAGATTTCTGAAAAATTGTGAAACCTCGTAAACTGTGTCAAGTCTCGGGTTTAGTAAGATCCCCCGTCGACTTATCCATAGTTTAAGGTTCGTAGAGAAAACATCGCGTTTTCCCAGTTCCGTTCAGTGCGCACGCAAAACGAGAAATATACTGTAATATTCGACGTTTCCGGAAAATTCTCAGAAAATTCTCAAAAATTGCAAATATTATAAAACGACTATCCGTTATATAAATTTCCAATTTTTGAAGCATTACAGTCGTTCTCACGACTCTGCTCAATATTCACGTAAAACGAGAAATATATTAAAATATTCATCGTTCTCGGATAATTCTGAAACAATTCACATAATTCTCAAATATTGGAAAATGACTATTCGTGGTGAAATAATCAATTTTTGGAGTGTTACACTAGTCTCAGCAATTCTCAACTCAGTGCGCATGCAAAACGAGGAATATATTAAAATATTCAACGGTTCTAGAAAATTCTAGAAAAATTCCTAAAAATCAAGAATAATATAAAATGAACATTTATGATCAATTACATATTTTTTGGGATGTTACAAGTTGTATTCCTGACCATTGGGGAATTGTCAGGATCAATAACAATCTGTTGGGGGAAGTTCTAGTGGTGGTGGATTCAATCAGTCTGTGGCGTTTGTGCCAAAATGTTTAAAGTGTGGAAAGGGCCACATAACGAAGGAATGCACTATTAAGGAAATTGCATGTTTCAAGTGTAAGAAGCTCAGACAAGTTTTCAAAAACTGTACTCAACTGAAGGTAGAATGAGAGGGGCAATATCTGTATCTAATCTAAGGTATGATAAATTTCGAGAATAAAAATTTTTTTTAGCGGGAGAGAATTGTAACACCCCAAAAATTGCTTAATTATTGTTATATATGCTTTTTATAATTCTTGTGATTTTTGTGATTTTTTGTGAATTATTTGGGTGATTTTTATTATTATATTATATTTTTTATTTTCGTGCACGTTATGCAGGCTGGAAAGATAAAATTTTTCTAAGGCTGAAAAATTTTGAACTATGAAATAGGACTAGGGGATCTTACTAAACCCGAAGCCAGACATAGTTTATGAAGTTTTCTTTATCTGAGATTTTATCTGACAAATAAAATCAAGGTACGTCCTATTATCCAACAAACAATAAACACTGGTTTTGTTAACTGTAACTTTTGTCCATTGGATAATAGTTGTTAATAAAGTATTAATCATCTTTTTTAAAAGCTTTCCTTGATGTCTAGCTTCGTAAGCAAGCTTTAGGGAAAACTCAATGTAGAAGCTTTGCATCAAGCTTGTTAGGGAAGCCACTTTCTCTCTCTCCCTTGGTGAAGCTCATGATTTTGGGAAGGAAAAGATGACAAAGTTGTCATCTTTTCTTTTATTCTCCCATTTTATCTTTCTTTCAAAAAGTTACACACTTTTTCTCTCTCATTTTTCTTCTCTCATTTTCTCTCTAGTGACTCACGACCACCACCCTCTAATCCCCTCTTCTATTTTGTTTGCTCAAATCAATTTCACTTCTTAAATTTACACACCCATTGGATGATTTTCTATATTGTGATCATCATCTAATTCTCTCATATCACTTGGTTTCTTTCTATCTTATTTTCAAGAACCAAAAGAAAAAGCTCTCATATTTTCGATCTATAGAAGCTCACGGCCACAAGGGATCAAGAGCCAATACTTCATTTGCATATTCCTACCTCACTTGTTCACTTTTTCTTTGAGTTTCAAGCTTATCTCACTTGTATGAAAACAAAAACTCTCTCTATTTCTTCTCCTTGAAGTTTTGGCCACACTCACATAAACACCCTTTCAATCCTTCTTAATTCCAAACAGCCATAGATCTATAATCTACACATCAATGACCATCTCCAAATACTCTCATCTTCAACCTCTTTTCATCATGCCAAGTTTGGAACTTTATAGGTAAAGTTCTTAATCTTTTCTTTCAATCTTGTTTTTAAGGTTCAAAACCTTGTGTTTGGTCCATGGTTATCTCGTTTTAGGCTTGGTTTGTGATGGTTGAATATTTGGAAGTTTCTAGGGTTTGGCTTAGTGGTGGTGGACGAAAATCATCAAGGAGCTTCCTTTTTTATCTTCTCTTGAGGTAAGAGAGAGATTAACCTCATCAACCATCCATGGTGGTGAGGAACGAAATTAATTGTGTTTGAACAATCCATGTGTGGATTTGTTCCCTTGTGTGTATATGCTTAATGTTTTGTGATTAATTGCTCTATTTGATTTTATTGCTTTAATTCTATGCATGAACTTGTTAGAATAGAAATATGATGATGGATATATGTGATATGATTGTGAATCACATGAAAAGGAAGAATTTTTCGACCAAAGACCTTGAGAGGCTCACGGCCTTCATGGTGATTTCAGGGTGAACCAAGTGAAAATATTTTTTAAATCATGGATTTAGTTGATTTTATAATGAAGATATGGATTAAGGTTTTACAAGTGGATAAAGGAAGTGAGCAAAGTGTTATTATTTGAAAAAAGGATTGATTCTTTCGATCATGAGAAAGGAAATGAGTTTAAAGGAGGATTTGGAATATTAAATACTTTGTTTAGAAGTGCTTAAGTGATGGTACATGAAGAATGATTTTCGAAAGGAATGATTTAATAAAGATAACAAAGTTTTTATGAACAAACATTGGAAGATATTATTTAGAGGAGATTTGATAGGTAATTAAATTAAAAAGGGTTTTTAAGAGGAATGTGGAAATTTATAGCTTGTATTGGATAAATAATGATTTTTAGCATTCGGAATGGAAATAGAGTTTTAAAGGTGATTTGAAGATTTAAAGTATTTTATTTAAGAAGGAATGTGGAAATGTATAGCTTGTATAGGATAAATAATGATTTTTAGCAATAGGAATAAAAATGGAGTTTTAAGGTGATATGAGATTGAAAGTATTTTATTTAAGAAGAATGGAGCAAAGTTTTTATTATTGGGTAAAAGGGGTTTTTGGTCATGGATAATGAGTTAGAGTGATAGTTTGAGATTTAAAGTATTTTCGTTTAAAGTTTAAGGGATTTTTAGTGAAGGAGATGGAAGGAGAATTTCTTTAATGCTGATTAAATTAAAATCATTCCAATTTTTTAAGAAAAACGTCAGCAAAAAATAATACTTGAAGGTATTTTAAAGAGAAAAATAGGGATTTGAAGTCCAAATGATATTTTAAACTTAGAAAGTTTCAACATTGAATTTAGAACATCAAAAAATATTTTATTCAGTGAAAACTATAGAAAAACCTTATGCATTTCAAAAGCGTGGATTTTTGAACTACACAATTTAGAAAATGTTTAAATATTTTTATGCGACTGAGAATACAACAGCTTTGCTGTCGTGCCGACGTACTGGACCCAGGTTTGTTGGTTTATGGATTATGGCCCATGGTGGCTTGTGTTATGCATTGAACATTATACAGTCGCAGGCTATTGTGGCTTTCGTTACGTAAGAGTGAACTAGAATTGAAAAGTCCAGATCGTACAATGACTCTTGGGACCGTCAAGGCACGGTGATTCATCTAGTGATCTTGTTATCACATTATACACCTCTGGCCATTATAAACCGTTGCAACGCACTGACGAGACCTGACAAATACTATTCCTTTCATGGTCTGGCATAGACTGTCATTGAGGGTGGCAGGTCTTCTGGATCCTTCATCTCTGAAATTTTGTTAGCTCCATGGATTAGGGTTTGGTCCATTGTGCATATGCCTAGTTAGTTGATATCTCATCATGATATTTATATATATCTGTGAAATCATTTGTTAATTATATCTGTCGAATTATCTATTGAATTATGTAGTGTTTTGATACATTGACTGTATGTGTTATTTATCTTGTATTGAATGACATTGTTGTTCTTATTGTTTCTATGCAATGTTGGTATTGATGTAGGGGATCTCACCTCTTTATTGTCTTGTTCTGTTTATATTTTTATATTTTGTAAAGTCCGTCGTGGTGGAGAAGCGGAGATCTTCCTTGGTTATGTGAGGACACAGTGTTGTGGAGGTATCGTCGTGTGGCATGTCCATCTTGATGTGGGCATTTTGAGTATTTTGTTAAGTCTGTTATCATGCTTTTGAGTAGGAACTGTCATAGGGTTACTACTGTTTCTCTTTGAGTATGTAAGTTTTATGTTATGGTTGTTGTTGAATATTATGTGGTGTATGTAATGTGTATCAATTAGTCCAGATATGTTTTGTATTACCCATATTTTTGGTAAGTTAATATTTTCAGCGAAAAGAAATTTTATAACCCATATTTTATAACATTAAATATTTTACACTTTGATCATAGTTTGGTAAGTTTGTAGTCTAAAATGTGACACCATACGGAAGGTGTTGCAATATGAATGTATAATACAACTCTTTTCATTTAACCAAAGATATAAGCTTTTATCAATTTTAATCTAAAAGTGACCCATAACTAGGTTAGGAAATTAATTCGAAACGAAAATAATAAATTTAAACACATTTCTTAATGGTAAACAAAAAAAAAATTAGAGATCAATTTTAATGAGCAGTTTGCTTAAAGAATACAAATAAATAAATTAGACTTTAAAATACAGAACATGCTATTTAGCTATTAGTAAAGATCTAATAAACCTCTTTAGCATATGGGCAAGACAATATATTTTTTAGGTTATAGTTTTACCTTGAAGTGTCAAAGAAACGAGTTTCAATGAGTGGATAGCCTCTAGTCTTTTCAAATTACAATTCCTTAATCAAGAAAAATCATCCCAAGAGTAGGTATAAGGAAAGGATAAAAAAAAATACTAATTGAAAGTCTTGCTAAAATCTCAAAAGAATGATGGAAGAATACTTACAGTTGAAAGGGAATGAAGCAAGAATGACAGAAAAAGAAGGAGAAGAAGAAAATTGGGGGAAGGGATGATGGAATGATTGTAGAGATTGTATACCTCTTAAGGGAAAAGGGCTTTGTAACATCCTCCCTAACCTAATAACCCTAATCAGGGTTATAGAAGCTCAATAAAACTAGTAAGAATTATTTGTTAATTCGGATAATTTTTTGAACTAGTCTGAGCATAATTTTATAACACTGAATGTGAATAATAGCTAATAATTTAGCTAAAAATGGTTGATATGATAGAAATAAATGTGAAAAAAAATATTTCTAAAGGATAGATAGTGGGAATGAGTTGTAGTGAAAGTTTTAAGGAGTGAATGAATCAGTTTAGCATTTTTAGTAACACTAATAAGGGTCTAAAGGTCAAATTAAATAGGAAAGTAACGTAGAAAATTATAAAACTTGGAGTAAATGTTAAAGAGAGAATGAAGAAACTAAAAAATGAATAGAATCCTTGAATTTTCCATAACACCAATGGAGGTTGGAAAATTCATTAAAGGAATGTTAAAATATCCTTAAGAGATACAAAGTTTCAATAGAAATCCATTTCCTTCCTTTTCTTTTTTTGACCACCGCCATTCTCTTCTATTTCTTAATATTGATTTCTTTAACTTTATCCTTACTCTCTCTCTCATTCTTGTCTCTCTCTCTCTCCCTCATCTCTATGTGTGTGTGTGTTGGAGAAATAGAAAGAAAAAAGAAGAACAAGAAAAGAAAGAGAAGAAGGAGGTGGAGACCAAGGTGGAAGAATCAAGACAAGAAGAAAAAAGGAAGAAAAATAAAGAGAAAGGCATAAGGATTGAGTAAAGGTAGGGGGTTTGTGTTTCTATTCTCTTTTATTTTTTAGTACTTTAACTTAATTGTTGGTTTGAGAAATTTGAGACTTGTGATAACTTAATTGCTATGGAAATGGTTTTGGATTGATTGAGTTGAGATCTTGGATGAGCTTAAGAATGTCTTAGAAATTATATTTGTTGAGATTGAATTTGGGTTTGTTGGCTATTTGAAACAGGGGATGTTTGCTGGTGTCTTAGTGCTCAGGTGCCGAAGTGAGAGCGCCCAAGCATTGAGCGCTCAATGCGTTCCTTTGCTATCGCGCACCCAGCGCTCAGGCGCTAGGAAACGGGCGCTCAAGCGCCCATCGTAGAAATAGAATATAGAATGAAATTGTATTTTTGTTGAAATGAGTTATTTTGCATTTTGGGATCTTTTGTGTATGTTTTCAAATATGTTAAAATTTGTGGAACATTTCTTATGTGTTTGAGTAATTGCATTTAGTATGAATTATGTGTTGGAGTAATTACATTTGATACGTAATTGTTCTTTTGAGTTAAGAATCTTCCTTGTATAAATGATTAATTTAAATGTGTGCTTTAAGTGTACTAATGTATTGGGATTTATGAATTAGAATAATATGATGTAAATTTGAGAATTTCCATTGAATGAATGATGAAAATGAGAATATGTTTAGAATGCACTTTTGTATCTTGTATTAATGATTTTGAATTGTATGCTAAGGATTGAGATTATGCTCCTTTAAGATATTAAGGTCGAGCTAGTATTGAATTTGATGAATATAATATAAGATGTAATTGAATATACCAGGTAAGGAGTCATCTAGAATATCTAGGTACCTAATGGATACTATGAAGAACATCTATGTACCTGATGGATATTGAATTGATTACTCTCATTATATATTGGACCTAATACTTGTATCAGGAGTTGGTCCTAGAATTTATACTGTATAAAAAAATATGAGATTAAATATGAGAACACTTCTCATACCTGGAGAAGCTAATATGAGAATAAATTATAAGAATACTTCTCGTACCTAGAGAAGCTAATATGAGAATAAATTATGAGAATACTTCTTGTACCTAGGGAAGAAAATATGAGAATGATATTCAATATATTATCCTTGTACCTGAAGGATATAATCTAAACCTTGTTCCTGGAAGCAAACTAAAATCCTTGTATCTAAAGGATATATCTCAAGAATAAATGTGCTATATATTGGATAATAAATAAACACTGAAACTTGAATTAAACTTATATATATCATAATATGACTTGCATTTATATTTGGATGTTTGAATGGAATTAGTATTATTGTATTTGTAGTTGAAAATGTTCTCCGGAAATTAATTGTGATAGTAAATTGTATTGTGAAAACTATAAAATGGAATTCTGTTTCGAGAAGAGGAAGGACCAAATTTGATAGTTTGCTACCTTCCTAGCTATATATATATAGGATCTTACTTTGGTGAGAGGAGTGTTTATTATAAGAGGTGAGAGGAGTAAATATTGACCATTGGATCTTATATGAATGGCCAAGATTAGAACATAAATGCATGTGACTTTTTTAAGTGGTCACATGACCTTTAAGTAACTTTTAATCTTGACCATCCATGTATAGTTGTATAGTCAATATTTACTCCTCTCACCCTCTCATAATAAAAACTCCTCTCACTAGATATGTCCCATATATATATATATATATATATATATATATATATATATATATATATATATAAAATTAATCATAAGTTTTAAAGAAATGTATTTTTTCCTAAAACAGCTGAAATTATTGTGATGATGCCTTTTTCATAATAGAATGTACTGAGAATTAGTATTCTTACCCCGACGAAACACTATTGCTTTTCGTGTCCATGTAGACTGTCATAGAGGTGAGCAGATCTTCTGGGCCATTCACATCTGAAATTGTTTAGCTCTATGGAGTAAGAAAATGATGCATTGTGCATATGCATAATCGGTATACGTATTGTTGTGACATTGTCAAAGTGCATATCTTGGTAGCATAATCATATATATATGTGTTGTTAATATCTGTTGTTAAATTACCATTAATGTTTACCTTATTGTGAAATACATTTTCTAAAGATAAATTGATAACATGATTATACTTGTGATATCTGTGTGTATAGAATGACTTTGTCATTCATATCATTCTTTACTACCATACTGGTATTGATGAAAGGGGATCTCACCTCTTAGTTGTATTGTTTGTTGTGTTTGTATAGTTAAAATTCGTACAGTAGGCGAAGCGAGTTTCTTAGACTTAATTGGAGGCAATGTTCTGAGGTCAGTGATGGTGTCGAGGAGTGATCTTCCAAGTTTCGACAGTGTGCAGTTTGGTGGAGGAATGGAACAAGTATGTTGAATTTTATCGTTAGTGTTATTATCATGCTATTAAGTTGGACTCGTCATTGGGTTTGCTACTGTTTCATGAGTCTGTAAATTATGTTTTAAATGTTGTTGAATATTATGTTGTAAATTATGTTGTATAAGAAATTTTAGAATCTATATTTTTTAACTCAAAGCTTTTATGAAATGACTTTCAGATTTTTTTTTAAATTTTTAGTTGGAAAAGTAGTGCCCTACGAAGGGTGTTATTCATTTTGGCTATGATGGGAATAAATTTAAAAGAACTTGGGTTTGTAATGCCCCTTTTTCTAAATACCCGCGAAGAAGAGGCGTTGCACTATAGTAAAATAAAACATAAAGCAAAATAAACTAGATTTGAAATGCGGAAAATAGTAATTGTTTTCGTGTTCATAAACCCGGTTCTTTATGTGGTTATTTAATTTCCTTTGCAATTGGCACTATTTTTTTTTAAAATTATCATTATAAATTATTGTCTTTACCGAGTAGAGTAAAAAAGACTTATTTCAAAACCCATGACGTACAAAGATAATAATTAAAATGGTCGCAATAAACAAAGTTTAACAACGTAAGATAAACCATACACAATATATATATATATGAATAAGCCTGTTTAGTTTTATTCCAAAATGTACAAAAAGCAAAATATGTACCCACCTAAAGTTATACAAATATACCCCAGCATGTATAGCAAATGTCAGGCTCCCCAAAAGATAGACAGTTAGCCATCAGTAGCTACCAATAGTATCAGCTCCTAAGATTGATGAGAAGGGACCGTAGCCGGGTCCTTCTCCGGCTCCTCTTTGTCTGAGGAAACATCCATCGGAGCGACAGAGCAACGGGCAGGAGCCCGAGCAGTGGACAAAAAAGAGTCATCACATGGGGTGTAGTACATATCAGTCCACGTATCCCTAACGGGCATGCAAAACTCCAGCCAAACAAAAGCATAAAAATCTCAAACAGGGGCGTCATAACGACCCCATGCTAAGGACACCGTCAGCTCCCCATGGTACATGCATCGGTCTGTCTGCACATTAATATGCCAGCAGTCAGGTCCTCCGTGAAAAACTATCTGAGTGTAGCCCAAAATTCCGCGGGGGTGCGACGTCATCCTCGATCACTTCAATCGTAGTCTGGCCAGATGCCTGGAAACTCAGGGGCTTCCTTGTCTTCCTCACGTACGTCTTCTCGGAAATACACAATCCAATAGAATATAGAAATAGAGAAAAATACGGAAAGAGGTGAGACACCCAACTTTCAGTACCAAAATAGTAGTAAGAAAATAAAACGACACTAGACGCCCATATATAACACAGTTCATACATTTAATCACAACAATGTTAAAATCAACAGTAAAGGCAGATCAGCAATAATTAAGTATAATAATTGCAATAACAGACAATAGCAGTAATGTTTCCTAGCAGACAACAGTTCGAAAAATCAAATAATTATTACCATAATAATAACAATATGTTTGCAGTTATAAATGTTCATGTTCAATGAGTTATGTGACTGACAAATTCACAATGCAAAAAGGTACCAAAATTTCTACTCCATGGAGCTAGACATAAATATTTTCAGAGCGAATAATCAAGGAGTAATGTCAGTATATCGTTAGCCTTAAAATATAGTGTGCTTTATCTCATAAAAATGTTTTGCGCAATTGGTTTATACATGACACCTCGATAGTTAATCGCGATATAGGACAGTGTCCCAGTCAGGATCATTGGTGTGTCGCATTAGTTTATCCCACGGCCCCAGTGGAGCTACCACTGTCTATTGTGAGAAACCCACACCCCGACGCCCTTAGGGCCAACAACATATGACCCTACGCTTAGTTCACTCACACCCACACAAGGGTGTTATTCAAACTCCTAGGCACACATAGCCTTTCTAACAATGTCCAACGGACAACACGTATGCATGACGACTCAATTTCAATCATGCATGTTCATCAATGATGCCTTCATCATAAGCATACCACAATGGTGTATAATTACATATATACACATGCATATTCATTTTTCAACATCGTCACATCATGACATTCTCAAGTACATAGTCAACAAGTACTTAAACCACATAGGGATTCATAACAACATAAAATCGATTCTTAATGTCAATATGTAATCATACATAGCTTGTCAATTTTTACTAACTCATGTCTTGGATTCATATTTTAAAAGTCTTAAACTTTGGTCATTTATGAAAATTTTAGGGTGAACTACCCTCTAAAACTATGGCCCTCTAAATGCTAGTATCCACTTTAGTTCTTTCACTTAATTAGGAATTAAGAAAGTCTTTAATTTCTTAATCTCCAAGGATGCACCAAGGCATCACTTGATCCCAATTTTTCACCATAAAACCGTGGCATCATAGGTCATCAAAGTCTCAATTTTCCTGCCACATTATGCATTAGTTACTTGATACTTAATCACTAAAATTCCATTTCTCACAAGATCAATCCAATTCCCTAATTTCAAGTATCAAAACCGTGGCATCATAGGTCTTCTAAGTTTCAACTTTTCTTTCCATTTTATGTATTTGTTTCTTAGCATCAATTTAATTAAATTTTTAGTTCACCATGATCATTCCAATCCCTTATTGTCTAAGCCAAAATTGTGGCATTAGTTAGGGTAATGAATTCTTAGGATTTTCCATTCACAAATTTTATTATCTTCATTCAACATTTAATTTCATAAGTGTTATGTAGCAATGTATAAAACCAACTTTTCCCATCAAAAATCTCCTCAAAACTGTGACCATCATGCTAGGGTAGGAACCTCCAAAATTTCCATTTAGCAACCCTAACATGATCAAGCTCATTTAACACTTCCAATCTACTCAAAGTTACAACCAAACATTAGTCAAATTTAAGAGTACATAAACAAGAAAAAATCACAAAACATATGAACATACAAGAGTTCCTTCACCACCAATATTGGGTAAAGTGAGTAATCTCCCTCTTACCTTAGGAAGAACAAACGAAAATGACTCCTTCAAGCTCTTGGTGAATTCAGTTTCAAGGGCTCCAAGAACCCTAATTTTTCAACCATCAAAAATCAACATTAGGAATGGAAAAGAATGGATCTTAGGTCTCCATTGAGACCCTAGAATCCGAAAATGAAGAAAAATGAGAAGAAAGGTTGAAGCTTGACCTTAAAGATGTAGACTTTGTCTTGGAAGGCAATGGAGAAAGGTTGGGTTTTTGAAGAAATTTTCTAAAGGAAAGGTGTAGAGGAGATGGAGTGGAGTAAGGAAATGAGTTTAATGAAGAGAAAAGGTGAAGAAAAATGGGAGGAGAAGGGGCTACAAACTGTGGCTATGGAGGAGTGTAGAGAGAAGGAGGAGAAATGAAGAAGATAATGTTTTTAGAGAGATAAGTGATTAGGTTAAAGTGAGATGATTTTGGGTGTTTTGCCTTAAGTGAGGAGGCAAAAATTTTGCCTCCATTAGCCTTGCATTGCCACGACAAGTGAAGAGAGAAGAGAGGGAAATTTGTGGCTTCTCATTTAAGCCAAGGGCAAGGTGGTCATTTGGGTAAAGCTTCTCAAAGAAGCTTCTTAATTAGGGGACAAAATTTGAATTAAAGTGACTTAATTAGACATAAAATAGATTGCATTAGGATAATGTGATAAGATTTTTATTACATGTTATTATCTAATGGACAATAGTTACAATTGACAGAAGTCAGTATTAATTAATCTGATGGATGAAATTTACACAGCGTTTTATTATTTTATCTGTTAAATTTTCTCGAAAAACATGAAACTTCGTAAACCGTGTCCAGCCTCGGGTTTAGTACGATCTGTAACACCCCAATTTTTAGAAAAATGTCCCAAATGTTCTGTTTGCTGTTTTTCAAACTTTTGTGTAAATGACTGTTGTGTCCATGTTTTACTGTTTCTTGTTTTTTGTATGAAATACAAATACGTTTTACAGGCTAAAATTTTATTTGGTCGTTTTACGTAATTTGTTTCGAGACGATAAAATAAAAGTTTTGTCAAGCTACTGTTTTAATTTTTTTGGGAGATATACAGACATATAATACTGTCTATAATTTTATTTGAACGTTTTGGATGATTTGCTTCGTCATGGGAAAAAATGGAAAAATGACCATTACATCTCGAATGTACTATTTTTAATTTTTCTACATGATATAGTGTTTAATATTACTGTCTGTGATTTTATTTGGACTTTTTGTGTGATTTGCTCCGAGACAGGAAAATAATATTTTTTCGGGCCAAGAAAATCTTGTTTTAATTATTCAGTGTTGGGGGATCTTACTAAACCCAATCCTGAATGAGACGATAAATAATCTTTTAATTTTTAGGATTTAACTGTCAAATAAAATAATTTTGTATTATTATAATATTATTTTGTTAGTCAGTATACTTAGATGACAGTGGACCCAGAAATGTTTTGCGGGACCCACGTTTAGTTAAAACAGTTAACTTAGTAGCTTAATTAAGCATCATTAGTAGTAGAACTTTCAAGAACATGGTGACTAAGCTTAATGACTAGGCTAATTAGTGACTAAGCTTGATGACTAGGTTAATGATAATGCTAAAATCAACCAATAAGAGTTAAGCTTGCTAACCAAGTTTTAATCTTGATCATTGATCCATTCTAAGGCTTGGATGAAGCCAAGCCAATGGACACCTTGCATGGCTTGAAGTCTACGGCCATTTGGCCTTTGGAGGACCAAAAATCATTTCACTCTTCATGCATTTTCTCTCTTCTCTCTCTTCCAAAAACCCTAAACTCCATTGAAGCTTTCTTGAAGCTCTATTCGGCCAAACCATAAACTACACCATCCAATCACTCAAAAATTTATCCAACAAAGTTTTCTAAACCTAAACACAATCCTAAGAACATCTCTAGTTGAGAGTTCTTGCAAAATCTTTCATTTGAAGCTTGGAAACCTACTTGGAAAATTTTACCTAGAAGGTGAAATTTCTTGTTTTCCATTTCTAAACTCTTTTTCAAAGTTCTAAGCCATGATTTATCCATAGTTTAAGCTCTCTTTTATGGTTAGTAATTTGTAGTTTTGTTAAAGCTTGATAGGTGACTTGGTGGAGTGAAACCGAAACCCTAGGAAAGGTGTGAAGGAGTGTTTGTCTTCATTTAAGGTAAGAGGAAGACTAATCTTATCATCCTTGGGTGGTGGTAAGAAGATGGAGATTGATTGTGTGATTGTAGAATCCATAAGGATTCCTTTGTGTGATTGTTAGTAGCTTATTTGTGTGTTTGTTAGTAGCTTTCCTATTTGATGTTTGTAATAATTTGTATGAAGTTGCATGTCTACAAGCTTTGATAATTTGTATGTGTTAGAAATGCATGATAATTTATAGGATGTGAATAACATGCCAAGGTTTGCATGAGTGTTCCAAAGAACACATCAATGAGGCTCACGGCCATTAACCAAAAATGGAGAACCAAAATGTTCTCATCATTTTCTTAAAATGTGATTTAATTAACATAGGCAAATTAACAAGATATAAAATTGTTTAGATGAAGGAAAATGAATTTAGAAATCAAATGACACAAGTGTATGTTTCGGCCAACATGCCAAACTAAGTATCCATGATTTCTAAAATCAAATCCAAACCATTTCCAAGTATAAAGATGCAATATATGTTAAAAAGAATTTTTCTAAAATGAGTTTTGAAGAAATAAATTGACTTGAATTAGGTTTAATTAACTAAAAATATTGATTTTACTGTTAGAAAGGAAATACAGTAACTTTTGAAAATTTCTAACATATGGCTCATACTGTATTTTGAAGCATGTTAGTGATTTTCAAAAGGATTAAATTATATGGTTTAAAAATTAAGTAAACAGAATTTTTACAGAAAAATTAGAAAATCATTATTATAATTTTCTAAACAAAATACTGTCAATTTTTATTAAAAATGGACAAATAAGATAGAAAAGATGTCCAAAAGACAGTATACGGTATAGAAAATATTTTATGTAGTTTAAATGTATTATTTATTATTTCTTTATTTAAACATTAATTTTTAAGGAATTCGGACAAGAAAATGATTTAAAAATCTTACGCGATTGAGAAAACGTATTAAAAACTCTACGCGATTTTAAAAACAGAAAAATAAATTTACGCGGATTAAAAATGTTTGTAAAAACGACGAGATTGTGAAAACGCGACAAAATTTCTACGCGATTGACCGAAATGGTATTTTCTATATTTTTCTGCTGTCGGGCTATGAGGTGAACCCGTACAGGCTTTAGATCAGTATTTGTCCGGTGGGACTTACTGTAACTTTTTATCTTTGAGGATATATTTTAACGAGGATATTTTGGTAATTTCTTATTTTTGGATCATATATTGAGTTTACGCCAATTTTTGGTGGATTGGTTGACGAGGTGAATCACATCGTGTTGTCGATGTGATAAACGTAGTGTGGTTCATTGTCTTTATGAACTTGGAGACGTTAGTGTACGGGATCCCATATATGGACAGTCGGTCGCTCCGCTGGGCCGTGGTAACCGATAGCACACTAATGGACTCGACACGCACTATATTTATTCGAGATTTTGTAAAGTCTAATAGTACATTGCCTGTAGTGACACGACGTTTGACAGTGTGCTATACCACACCATGTGTTGTTGGGCTATAGACGCAACGTGAGACAGCAGAATAGTTGGTTGGGCAGCCGTGGTACTAATGCACTTTACGAGTCATTCTCTCTGATATCTGTATGTGTTTAGCTCCATGGAGTAGAATCGTGTCATATTGCATATGATTATATCTTGGACATTATTTTATTTTATCTGTTTATTTTTATCTGGTTATTATTATGATAAATTGTTTATTTCTTATTTTATTTTATCTGTGATATTATTTTATCTGTGATACTATTTTATCTGTGATATTATGTGTTGTTGTGACATTTAAATCTTTATACTATCTTGTTATTAATTACTGTTATAGTTTTTCATATTGCATGAACTGTATATCTGTTGTTTGTCGTTTTCTTATTTACCATGTTTGTGATGATTTTAGATTGTCTTACCTCTTTATTGTATGTGTTTTTTGTATATATTTATTTACGTGGTAAAGAGTTTGAGGAAGAGGACCAGCCTCTTGAGATTTTGTATCCTGAGGAGGAAAAAGAGCAGCAAGCTGAAGATCAGTACGACGACCAAGAACCATCTGATCATCCATATCCATTGGATTGATTGTTGGGTATGGCGGTGCCAGGATTGTTAGGTTTTGTACGTCTTGAGTTTCACGGTGGATCGTTAGCTTGGCATCTGCGGGGAGATAGAGACTCAGTGACTTATGTCGGACGGTTGACTGTGTCCCTACGACATGAGTTTGATGGAGAACCAGTTATGACGACTACTGTGTTTTTGCACTTAGAGTTACCTTTATCTCTTAGGCGTTATTAGGGTGGTGTGTCCATTGAGCCCAGTGAGATGAGTATCGTATCGACTGCGTGGTCTCGTTTCTGCCGAGTGTCGAGGCATCCTGGATATTTATCTCCTGAAAATCTTCCTGTGAGTGATCCTTCAGAGGGTTAAATATGTATGATGTGTATTTTGGGCGTGTCTGCGTATGTATATATTGACTATTTCTGTTTTTATTTACAGTTTCTGTTTAAATATTTGTAGTTGTAGTTGTAAATTATTTGTATAACTTATAACTTGGACCATATGTATATTATGAGTGATGTTGTTTTGTTTATTTTATGTTTCCGTATTATTTTATTTAATAATATTCTGTTTAACAGGAATTATTTTACAACCCGTAATAGTATGTAACCAATGTTTTACAACTTGGGTAGATTTTATTTATCTTTCTTTTATTTTCTTTATATATGTGACATCTTCCACAAAGGTGTTACATTAGTTGGTATCAGAGCCCAAGTTAGAGTCTTTTGGGGTTGTGGTTGGGTCTGTTTTTGTTTATGTTGTGTGATTCTCTGTGATTTACTTCCGAAAGGATGTATCTGACTTTGTTTTGTTATGTTTGAAGAACGAAGAGGTCTGGTAGAGGCAGAGGACGTATGAATGTTTATCGGGAAGTAGATCCAATGATTGCGGCTGCTGAAGCTATGCAGCGGATGGCTGAAGTAATTACGCAGCAGAATTTGAGAGCAGCTCAACAGCAAGATGCTACTGCTGATGCCCTAAATTTATCTGAATTTAGGCGTAACAATCCGCCACAGTTTAGAGGTGAGGTTGATCCGGAGAAAGCAAGTCAATGGATACAAGACTTGGAGAGAATTTTTGAGGGAATGAGATGCTCGGACGAGAAGAAAGTGACTTATGCTGTTTTTATGCTAAGGGGAGATGGAGAACATTGGTGGAGAGGAACCCGCTGAGTATTGCAGGCTGAAGGGACTGAAATTACATGGGAAGTATTTTCTAATGCTTTTCTGGAGAAATATTTTCCTGCGAGTGCTAGGCATGCCAAAGAAATGGAATTTCTTGGTTTGCGACAGGGAAATATGACGGTGAATGAGTATGCCACAAAGTTTGAGAGCTTGTCTCAGTTCTCAGATTATGCTCAAACCCGGCAAGATGATGTGTGGAGATGTCAGAGGTTTGAATCAGGATTAAGAGTGGAACTAAAACGAGGAGTGCTATCCTTGGGAATGAGTCAGTTTCATGCTTTGGTTGATGCATGTGCGCGACTTGAGGAATTAGAGCCATCGAGAGATCAGAGGAATTGTAACTTTGGGCCGACAAGGTTTCAAAGAGGTGGAGGTAGTAATACGAGCCGATTTCAGCGCAAGCCGTATTCTAGACCATCAGGGAGTCAATCTCAACGACCACCAGTTGGGGGAAGTGCAAGTGGAAGTGGAGCTGGACAGAAAGTGGCGTTCACGCCGACATGTTTTAAGTGTGGAAAGAAAGGCCATATCTCTCCGGAGTGCACGATTAGAGGGACAGTTTGTTTTAACTGTAAACAACCTGGGCACATGTCGAAGGATTGTACTCAGCCGGAAAGGAAACCTGCTGTTCGTTATGTTCGTGGTAATCAGCAAAAGTCAGGGAGTACTCAACAGAGATCTGGAGGGCGAGTATATACTATGACGGGAACTGAAATTTCTAAGTCTGATGACCTTATTCAGGGAGAAGGTGACATTGGAGGTAATCTTCTGACTGTGTTATATGATTCTGGTGCTACACACTCATTTATTGCATATGATTGTGTGGAGAGATTGAAGTTGCCTGTGTCTTCTCTGAATGTTAAATTGAGTGTATCTACGCCAACTGCTAAACCTGTAGTTACATCTAAGATATGTTTGGATTGTCCTGTTGTTGTGAAGGACCATTTGTTTTTGGTTAACTTGATTTGTTTGCCTCTTGTTGAGATAGATGTAATCTTAGGGATGGACTGGTTATCTTCTAACCATATCCTTATAGATTGTGCAAGTAAAACCATAGTTTTTCCTAAGGAAGAAAAGTCTGGATTCTTGACTGCTGTTAAGGTCAAGTCTTTGTTAAGAGATGGAGCGCAGGGATATATGGTATTGTCTTCTCTAGAAGTTAAGAATGAGAAGGATGTGAATAATATTCCTATTGTCAATGAATTTCTAGAGATTTTTCCCGATGACGTACCTGGTTTACCACCTGAAAGGGAGATCGAGTTTTCAATTGATTTAGTACCAGGAGCAGGTCCTATCTCAATTGCACCATACCGTATGTCGCCAACAGAGTTGGAGGAGCTGAAGAAGCAATTGGTGGAACTGTTGGAGAAACAGTTTGTGCGACCTAGTGTTTCACCATGGGGTGCGCCAGTGCTTTTGGTCAAGAAGAAAGACGGAACTTCTCGGCTTTGTGTGGATTATCGTCAGCTGAACAAGGTGACTATCAAGAATAAATATCCGCTTCCAAGAATTGACGATTTGATGGATCAGTTAAGAGGAGCTGTGGTATTTTCCAAGATAGATCTGAGATCGGGTTATCACCAGATTCGTGTTAAGGGGGAAGATGTACCGAAAACCGCTTTTCGAACTCGTTATGGACATTATGAGTATCAGGTAATGCCATTCGGGGTGACGAATGCTCCTGCCATCTTTATGGATTATATGAACAGGATTTTTCATCCGTATCTAGACAGATTTGTCATTGTTTTTATCGATGACATTCTGATCTATTCTCAATCTAAGGAAGAGCATGCTGAACATCTTGGTACTGTTCTTCAGATTTTGAGAGAAAAGCAGTTGTATGCGAAATTGGCTAAGTGTGAATTCTGGTTGGAAGAAGTTCAGTTTCTAGGTCACGTAATTTCCAAAGAAGGTATTGCGGTGGACCTATCAAAAGTGGAGACTGTTTTACAGTGGGAAAGGCCTAAGACGGTAACAGAAGTTCGAAGTTTCGTTGGACTTGCTGGTTATTATCGGAGGTTTATCGAAGGTTTTTCGAAGATTCCTGGACCGCTTACACAACTTACGAGGAAAAGTCAAGCTTTTGAATGGACAGAAGAACGTGAAGCCAGTTTTCAAGAGTTGAAGAAAAGGTTAACAACTGCACCTGTGTTGATCTTGCCAGATTCTTAGAGAACTTTTGATGTGTATTGCGATGCTTCTTATCAAGGATTAGGTTGTGTTTTGATGCAAAACTGGAATGTTGTGGCGTATGCTTCTTGACAGTTGAAGATTCATGAAAGGAATTATCCAACGTATGATTTGGAATTGGCCACGGTGGTTTTTGCTCTGAAAGTGTGGAGGCATTTTCTGTATGGAGCGTTGTTCAATGTCTTTAGTGATCACAAGAGTCTAAAGTACTTGTTTGATCAGAAAGAATTGAATATGAGGCAAAGACGATGGTTGGAATTCTTAAAGGATTATGATTTTCAACTCCAATACCATCCGGGAAAAGCTAATGTGGTAGCTGATGCTTTGAGCAGAAAGGTGCTTAGTGTTTTGGCAATGATGATCAAGGAGGAAGAGTTGATCAATAAGTTTCGAGATCTATGGTTGTCTGTAGAGTTTCTGCCTGAAAGAGTTCGTCTATATAAGGTCATGATCATAAATGAATTTCTTGATGTAGTCCGAGATAAACAAAAGGAAGACGTGTTTTTGCAAAATGAGAGGGAATTATTAAAGCAAGGTCATAAGGCGACGGTAGAAGAAGGAGCAGATGGAATCTTAAGGTTTAAGGGAAGAATTTGTATGCCTGATGATTCTGAATTGAAGAAGTCGATACTAGAAGAAGCTCATACTAGTGATTTAAGTTTATATCCAGGAATGACCAAGATGTACCAAGACTTGAAAATGTTGTTTTGGTGGCCAAGGATGAAAAGAGACGTAGCAGAATATGTGGAGTCTTGTTTGGTTTGTCAAAAAGCGAAAGTGGAACATCAGAGGCCAGCTGTAATGTTGCAACCGTTATCTATTCCAGAGTGGAAATGGGATAGTATTTCGATGGATTTCGTTACTGGTTTGCCGAAGACAAGGAAAGGTCATGATTCAATATGGGTTATAGTTGATAGACTTACTAAATCGGCTCATTTCTTACTAATTAATATCAAGTATTCATTGGAAAGATTAACCCAATTGTACATCAGTGAGATTGTCAGATTACATGGTGTACCTACATATATAGTTTCTGACCGAGATCCGAGGTTTAGGTTTTGGCGAAGTCTGCAAGAAGCTATGGGAACTAAGTTGTGACTGAGTTCGGCATATCATCCGCAGACTGATGGTCAGACAGAGAGAACTATACAGTCTTTAGAAGATCTGTTGCGTGCTTGTGTTTTGGAGCAACGAGGAAGTTAGGATGAATTTTTATCTTTGATAGAATTCACCTACAACAATAGTTTTCACTCAAGCATAGGGATGACACCCTATGAGGCATTGTATAGAAGGCGATGTCGAACACCGTTATGTTGGTATCAAGATGGGGAAAGCATGACTGTTGGACCAGATCTTGTACAACATACTACGGAGAAGGTAAAGATGATACAAGAGAAGATGAGGATGACGCAAAGCAGACAGAAGAGTTATGCGGATAAACGAAGACGACATCTTGAATTTGAAGAAGGTGAGCATGTATTTCTAAGAGTTACTCCTACGACCGGTGTCGAAAGAGTTATTAAGTCTAAGAAGCTTACTTCTAAGTTCATTGGACCGTATCAGATTATTCGACGTATAGGTCCTGTAGCGTATCAGATTGCTTTGCTACCTTTTCTATCGAATCTGCATGATGTATTTCATGTATCTCAGTTACGGAAGTATATACCAGATCCAACGTATGTTATACAACCGGATGAAGTACAGTTGAAGGAGAATTTGACTTACGAGACTTTACCTGTTAGAATAGAGGACAAAAAAGTAAAGCAGCTTCGAGGGAAAATGATCGAGCTAGTGAAGGTCATATGGAATGATGTGACGGGTGATGTTACCTGGGAGCTGGAAGATAAAATGAGGGATCAGTATCCTCATTTGTTTTGATGTGCAACGAATTTCGAGGACGAAATTTTTATTTGTTGGGGAGAGTTGTAACTCCCCAATTTTTAGAAAAATGTCCCGAATGTTCTGTTTGCTGTTTTTCACACTTTTGTGTAAATGACTGTTGTGTCCCTATTTTACTATTTCTTGTTTTTTTGTATGAAATACAAATATGTTTTACAGGCTAAAATTTTATTTGGTCGTTTTACGTAATTTGTTTCGAGACGGTAAAATAAAAGTTTTGTCAAGCTATTGTTTAATTTTTTCGGGAGATATACAGACATATAATACTGTCTGTAATTTTATTTGAACGTTTTGGATGATTTGCTTCGTCGTGGGGAAAAATAGAAAAATAACCATTACGTCCCGAATGTACTGTTTTTAATTTTTCTACATGATACAGTGTTTAATATTACTGTCTATGATTTTATTTAGACTTTTTTGTGTGATTTGCTCCGGGACAGGAAAATAATATTTTTTCGGGCCGGAAAAATCTTGTTTTAATTATTCAGAGCTGGGAGATCTTACTAAACCCAATTCTGAATGAGACGAAAAATAATCTTTTAATTTTTAGGATTTAACTGTCAAATAAAATAATTTTGTATTATTATAATATTATTTTATTAATCAGTATACTTAGATGACAGTGGACCCGAAAATGTTTTGCGGGACCCACGTTTAGTTAAAACAGTTAACTTAGTAGCTTAATTAAGCATCATTAGTAGTAGAACTTTCAAGAACATGGTGACTAAGCTTAATGACTAGGCTAATTAGTGACTAAGCTTGATGACTAGGTTAATGACAATGCTAAAATCAACCAATGAGAGTTAAGCTTGCTAGCCAAGTTTTAATCTTGATCATTGATCCATTCTAAGGCTTGGATGAAGCCAAGCCAATGGACACCTTGCATGGCTTGTAGTCTACAGCCATTTGGCCTTTGGAGGACCAAAAATCATTTCACTCTTCATGCATTTTCTCTCTTCTCTCTCTTCCAAAAACCCTAAACTCCATTGAAGCTTTCTTGAAGCTCTATTCGGCCAAACCATAAACTACACCATCCAATCACTCAAAAATTTATCCAACAAAGTTTTCTAAACCTAAACACAATCCTAAGAACATCTCTAGTTGAGAGTTCTTGCAAAATCTTTCATTTGAAGCTTGGAAACCTTCTTGGAAAATTTTACCTAGAAGGTGAAATTTCTTGTTTTCCATTTCTAAACTCTTTTTCAAAGTTCTAAGCCATGATTTATCCATGGTTTAAGCTCTCTTTTATGGTTAGTAATTTGTAGTTTTGTTGAAGCTTGATAGGTGACTTGGTGGAGTGAAACCGAAACCCTAGGAAAGGTGTGAAGGAGTGTTTGTCTTCATTTAAGGTAAGAGGAAGACTAATCTTATCATCCTTGGGTGGTGGTAAGAAGATGGAGATTGATTGTGTGATTGTAGAATCCATAAGGATTCCTTTGTGTGATTGTTAGTAGCTTATTTGTGTATTTGTTAGTAGCTTTCCTATTTGATGTTTGTAATAATTTGTATGAAGTTGCATGTCTACAAGCTTTGATAATTTGTATGTGTTAGAAATGCATGATAATTTATAGGATGTGAATAACATGTCAAGGTTTGCATGAGTGTTCCAAAGAACACATCAATGAGGCTTACGGCCATTAACCAAAAATGGAGAACCAAAATGTTCTCATCATTTTCTTAAAATGTGATTTAATTAACATAGGCAAATTAACAAGATATAAAATTGTTTAGATGAAGGAAAATGAATTTAGAAATCAAATGACACAAGTGTATGTTTCGGCCAACATGCCAAACTAAGTATCCATGATTTCTAAAATCAAATCCAAACCATTTCCAAGTATAGAGATGCAATATATGTTAAAAAGAATTTTTCTAAAATGAGTTTTGAAGAAATAAATTGACTTGAATTAGGTTTAATTAACTAAAAATATTGATTTTACTGTTAGAAAGGAAATACAGTAACTTTTGAAAATTTCTAACATATGGCTCATACTGTATTTTGAAGCATGTTAGTGATTTTCAAAAGGATTAAATTATATGGTTTAAAAATTAAGTAAACAATTTTTACAGAAAAATTAGAAAATCATTATTATAATTTTCTAAACAAAATACTGTCAATTTTTATTAAAAATGGACAAATAAGATAGAAAAGATGTCCAAAAGACAGTATACGGTATAGAAAATATTTTATGTAGTTTAAATGTATTATTTATTATTTCTGTTTATTTAAACATTAAATTTTAAGGAATTCAGACAAGAAAATGATTTAAAAATCTTACGCGATTGAGAAAACGTATTAAAAACTCTATGCGATTTTAAAAACAGAAAAATAAATTTACGCGATTTAAAAATATTTGTAAAAACGACGAGATTGTGAAAACGCGACAAAATTTCTACGCGATTGACCGAAATGGTATTTTTTGTATTTTTCTGCTGTCGGGCTATGAGGTGAACCCGTATAGGCTTTGGATCAGTATTTGTCCGGTGGGACTTACTGTAACTTTTTATCTTTGAGGATATATTTTAACGAGGATATTTTGGTAATTTCTTATTTTTGGATCATATATTGAGTTTATGCCAGTTTTTGGTGGATTGGTTGACGAAGTGAATCACATCGTGTTGTCGATGCGATAAACGTAGTGTGGTTCATTGTCTTTATGAACTTGGAGACGTTAGTGTACGGGATCCCATATATGGATAATCGGTCGCTCATTGGGCCGTGGTAACCGATAGCACACTAATGGACTCGACACGCACTATATTTAATTGAGATTTTGTAAAGTCTAATAGTACATTGCCTGTAGTGACACGACATTTGACAGTGTGCTACACCACACCATGTGTTGTTGGGCTATAGACGTAACGTGAGATAGCGGAATAGTTGGTTGGGCAGCCGTGGTACTAATGGACTTTACGAGTCATTCTCTCTGATATCTGTATGTGTTTAGCTCCATGGAGTAGGATCGTGTCATATTGCATATGATTATATCTTGGACATTATTTTATTTTATCTGTTTATTTTTATCTGGTTATTATTATGATAAATTGTCTATTTCTTATTTTATTTTATCTGTGATATTATTTTATCTGTGATACTATTTTATCTGTGATATTATGTGTTGTTGTGACATTTAAATCTTTATACTATCCTGTTATTAATTACTGTTATAGCTTTTCATATTGCATGAACTGTATATCTGTTATTTGTCGTTTTCTTATTTACCATGTTTGTGATGATTTTAGATTGTCTTACCTCTTTATTGTATGTGTTTTCTGTATATATTTATTTACGTGGTAAAGAGTTTGAGGAAGAGGACCAACCTCTTGAGATTTTGTATCCTGAGGAGGAAGAAGAGCAGCAAGCCGAAGATCAGTACGACGACCAAGAACCATCTGATCATCCATATCCATTGGATTGATTGTTGGGTATGGCGGTGCCAGGATTTTTAGGTTTTGTACGTCTTGAGTTTCACGGTGGATCGTTAGCTTGGCATCTGCAGGGAGATAGAGACTCAGTGACTTACGTCGGACGGTTGACTGTGTCCCTACGACATGAGTTTGATGGAGAACCAGTTATGACGACTACTGTGTTTTTGCACTTAGAGTTACCTTTATCTCTTAGGCGTTATTGGGGTGGTGTGTCCACTGAGCCTAGTGAGATGAGTATCATATCTACTGCGTGGTCTCGTTTCCGCCGAGTGTCGAGGCATCCTGGATATTTATCTCCTGAAGATCTTCCTGAGAGTGATCCTTTAGAGGGTTAAATATGTATGATGTGTATTTTGGGCACGTCTGCGTATGTATATATTGACTGTTACTATTTTTATTTACAGTTTCTGTTTAAATATTTGTAGTTGTGGTTGTAAATTATTTGTATAACTTATAACTTGGACCATATGTATATTATGAGTGATGTTGTTTTGTTTATTTTATGTTTCCGCGTTATTTTATTTAATAATATTCTGTTTAACAGGAATTATTTTACAACCCGTAATAGTATGTAACCAATGTTTTACAACTTGGGTAGATTTTATTTATCTTTCTTTTATTTTCTTTATATATGTGACATCCTCCACAAGGGTGTTACAAGATCCCCCGTCGACGTTTTCACATATAAAGGTTCTCGAAAAAAATATCTCATTTTTCTAGCTCCGCTCAGTTTGCACGTAAAACGAGAAATAATATTAAAATATTTCACGTTCTCAGAAAAATTCAGAAAAATTCTAGAAAATCACAAATATTATAAAATGAACATTTATGAGAAAAGAAATAAATTTTGGGGTGTTACAACACTCCCCAACAAATAAGAATTTCGTCCTCGAAATTTACATACCTTAAAATAATTCTGGATATTGCTCTTTTATTTTGTCCTCTAGTTCCCAAGTTGTATCTCCGGTTGTCTCATTCTAAATTACTTTCACCAATGAAATGTCTTTCCCCCTGAGTTGCTTCACTCTCCTATCCTCAATCTTTACAGGAGTTGTTTCATAAGTCAAGTTCTCCTTTAATTGTACCGAATCAGGTGCAATGACATGATCAAGACTTAGAATGTATTTTCGGAGTTATGACACATGAAAAACATTATGGAGATTTGAAAGGAAAGGGGGTAAGGCTATTTGGTAAGCAACGAGACCTATCCGACGAAGAATTTGATATGGTCCAAGGAATTTTGGAGTGAGCTTTCTAGATTTGAGAACCCGACCGACCTCAGTCGTAGGCGTGACTTTCAGAAATACATGCTCACCTTCTTCGAATTCGAGAGGCTTTCTTCTTTTGTCCGTATAGCTCTTTTGTCGACTCTGGGCTGTTCTCATCTTCTCCTGAATCATTTTAACCTTCTCAGTTGTCTGTTGTATGAGATCAGGTCCGACGGTAAGCCGCTCTCCATCTTGATACCAGCATAGAGGTGTTCGACACCTTCGTCCATACAGAGCTTCATAGGAAGCCATCCCTATACTCGAGTGATAACTATTGTTATAGGTGAATTCTACCAACGGTAAGATTTTATCCCAACATCCAATCTGCTCTATAGCACAACCCCTTAGTAGATCCTCCAACGATTGGATTGCTCTTTCTGATTGACCATCCGTCTGAGGATGGTATGCATAACTCAATCATAGCTTTGTCCCCATTGCTTCTTGAAGACTCTACCAAAACTTCGTTGTAAATTGAGGATCTCAGTCGGAAACAATACTTGTAGGTACACTATGTAATCTGACAATCTCACTGATGTACAACCGAGTCAACTTCTCCAATGGATATCTTATGTTGATCGGCAAAAAGTGCGCTGATTTTGTAAGTCGATCCACAATTACCCACATTGAATCATGACCTCTCTTTGTTCTTGGCAATCCAACAACAAAGTCCATGGCAATGCTATCCCATGTCCATTCGGGAATAGTCAAGGGTTGCAAGAATCCCGATGGTCTTTGATGTTCAATCTTCGTCTTCTGAGAAACCAAACAAGATGATACTCATCTAGTGATATCTCTTTTCATTCCAAGCCACCAAAATAACTTCTTTAAATCTTGGTACATTTTGGTCATTCCAAGATGCATACTTAACTGACTCGTATGAGTATGTTAAAGTACATACTTCCTGAGTTCCTCATCTTTAGGCACACAGACTCTACCTTGGAATCTTAAAATTCCATCACTTCCTTCTTTTAACGTTGACACACCACCCTACTTTATCAGCTCTCTTTCCTCTTGCAAGAACTTATCATCTTTCTGCTTCTCTTAGATGTCTTCCAGCAAGTCATTCGAAATAGTGACCATATTCATGTAGATTCTTCCTGGCGTTAGCTCCACAAAAGACCATACGTCTCTAAATTGTTCTATCAGGTCTTTCTCTCTGATCATCATGGTAGAAACACTAATTGTCTTTCTACTTAAGGCATCCGCCACTACATTCGCCTTCCCAGGGTGATACTGAAATTGGAAGTCATAGTCTTTCAAGAATTCTAACCATCTTCGCTGGCTCATGTTCAGCTCCTTCTGATCATATAGATACTTCAAGCTCTTGTGGTCACTAAAGACATTGAAGGTTGCTCTATACAGATAATGTCTCCATATCTTCAAAGCAAACACCACCACAACTAACTCCAAGTCATGCGTTGGGTAGTTCTTCTCATGCATTCATAATTGTCTTGAGGCATAAGCCACCACTTTTTCGCCTTGCATAAGAACGCATCCCAATCATTGATATGAAGCGTCACAGTACACCTCAAATGGTTCACTTAGATTAGGCAGAACTAACACGGGTGAAGTAGTTGGTCTCCTCTTCAACTCTTGGAAACTTCTTTCACAAGTATTTGTCCATTCAAAAGCCTGATTCTTCCTAGTGAGTTTAGTAAGAGGTCTGGTAATCTTAGAAAATCCTTCAATGAATCTCCAGTAATATCTTGCTAATCCAACAAAGCTTCGGATTTCCATTATCGTCTTTGGCCTTTCCCATTGTAGTACTGCTTCAACCTTTAAAGGATCAACAACAATTCCTTCCTTTGAAATGACATGGCCCAAGAATTTCACTTCATCCAACCAAAACTCACACTTGGACAATTTAGCATACAACTCTTTCTCCTTCAAAATCTGAAGAACTATACTGAGATGTTCAGCATGATCCTCCTGATTTTATGAATAGATCAAGATGTCATCAATTAAAACAACGATGAATCTGTCCAAATAAGGATGAAAGATCATATTCATATAGTCCATAAAGACAACAGGTGAATTAGTCACACCAAAAGGCATTACCAAATACTCGTAATGTCCATAACGAGTACGAAAAACCGTTTTGCCACTGTCTATTGTGAGACACCCACATCCCGATGCCCCCAGGGCCAACAACATATGACCCTACGCTTAGTCTATTCGCACCCACACAAGGGTGTTATTCAAACTCCTAGGCACACATAGCCTTTCTAACAATGTCCAACAGACAACATGTATGCATGACGACTCAATTTCAATCATGCATGTTCATCAATGATGCCTTCAGCATAAGCATACCACAATGGTGTATAATTACATATATACACATGCATATTCATTTTCAACATCGTCACATCATGACAATCTCAAGTGCATAGTCAACAAGTACTTAACCCACATAGGGATTCATAACAACATAAAATCGATTCTCAATGTCAATATGTAATCATACATAGCTTGTCAATTTTTACTAACTCATGTCTTGGATTCACATTTTCAAAGTCTTAAACTTTGGTCATTTATGAAAATTTTAGGTAGAACTACCCTCTAAAACTGTGGCCCTCTAAATGCTAGTATCCACTTTAGTTCTTTCACTTAATTAGGAATTAAGCAAGTCTTTAATTTCTTAATCTCCAAGGATGCACCAAGGCATCACTTGATCCCAATTTTTCACCATAAAACCTGGCATCATAGGTCATCAAAGGCTCAATTTTTCTACCACATTATGCATTAGTTACTTGATACTTAATCACTAAAATTCCATTTCTCACAAGATCAATCCAATTCCCTAATTTCAAGTATCAAAACCGTGGCATCATAGATCTTCTAAGTTTCAACTTTTCTTTCCATTTTATGTATTAGTTTCTTAGCATCAATTTAATTAAATTTTTAGTTCACCATGATCATTCCAATCCCTTATTGTCTAAGCCAAAATCGTGGCATTAGTTAGGGTAATGAATTATTAGGATCTTCCATTCATAAATTTTATTATCTTCATTCAACATTTAATTTCATAAGTGTTATGTAGCAATGTATAAAACCAATTTTTACCATAAAAAATCTCCTCAAAACCATGACCATCATGCTAGGGTAGGAACCTCTAAAATTTCCATTTAGCAACCCTAACATGATCAAGCTCATTTAACACTTCCAATCCACTCAAAATTATAACCAAACATTAGTCAAATTTAAGAGTACATAAACAAGCAAAAATCACAAAACAATATGAACATACAAGAGTTCCCTCACCACCAATATTGGGTGAAGTGAGTAATCTCCCTCTTACCTAAGGAAGAACAAACGAAAATGACTCCTTCAAGCTCTTGGTGAATTCGGTTTCAAGGGCTCCAAGAACCCTAATTTTTTAACCATCAAAAATCAACATTAGGAATGGAAAAGAATGGATCTTTGGTCTCCATTGAGACCCTAGAATCTGAAAATGAAGAAAAATGAGAAGAAAGGTTGAAGCTTGACTTTAAAGATGGAGACTTTGTCTTGGAAGGCAATGGAGAAAGGTTAGGTTTTTGAAGAAATTTTCTAAAGGAAAGGTGCAGAGGAGATGGAGTGGAGTAAGGAAATGAGTTTAATGAAGAGAAAAGGTGAAGAAAAATGGGAGGAGAAGGGGCTACAAACCGTGGCTATGGAGGAGTGTAGAGAGAAGGAGGAGAAATGAAGAAGATGATGTTTTTAGAGAGATAAGTGATTAGTTTAAAGTGAGATGATTTTGGGTGTTTTGCCTTAAGTGAGAAGGCAAAAATTTTGCCTCCATTAGCCTTGCATTGCCGCGGCAAGTGAGGAGAGAAGAGAGGGAAATTTGTGGCTTCTCATGTAAGCCAAGGGCAAGGTGGTCATTTGGGAAAAGCTTCTCAAAGAAGCTTCTTAATTAGGGGACAAAATTTGAATTAAAGTGACTTGATTAGACATAAAGTAGATTGCACTGGGATAATGTGATAGGATTTTTATTACATGCTATTATCCAATGGACAATAGTTACAGTTGACAGAAGTTAGTATTAATTAGTCTAACGGATGAAATTTACACAATATTTTATTATTTTATCTATTAAATTTTGTAAAAAAATGTGAAACCTCGTAAACTGTGTCTAATCTCTGGTTTAGTAAGATCTCCCGTCGATATTTCCACAGATTAAGGTTCTCAGGAAAATTCCAAAAAAATTCCAAAAAATTAGAAATATTATAAAATGAATATTTATGATAAAAGAAATAAATTTTGGGGTGTTATAGGGTTTACTGACATATAGCTCACCTACTTCGGTTTTGGAGCGCATTGGTAGACTTTGATCTATAAGGTTGGATAAAATCAAAGAAATACGAATTTTTATACAGAATAGTAGTAAATATTATTTAAAGGAATTTTCAGTAAGAAAGTATTTTAAATAAGGTTATTTGTACATTAAATATAAAAGTGTTAAAAGTTTATTTTAGAAAATCAAGAAATAATTTACGCAATTGAAAAATAGTGATAAAGCCTTTCGCGTTTTCAAAATAATGATTTTTGAGTTACGTGATAGAGAAAATATTTTAAAATCACTATGCGATTGAGAAAACATTCAAAAATCTTTACACAATTTAGAAAATGTTGGAAAATACTTACGTAATTTAAAAACGTAACATAAATGTTACGCGATTGTGAAAACACAATAAAAGTAATACGTGATTGAAAATAACAGCGATTTGCTATTGGGCCAACGTAGTGGACCCTGATATGTTGGAAAACAGTTTCGCCAAGTGATGGCATGTTTTTGTGAAAACTGTGATATGAATGTCTGTAAGGGTATTGGATCATAAATCACACATTGAAAAACATATTAGCCTTATTGGTAAAGGCAAGTTGCCTAGGAGATGAAATACACCTTAGTGCAGGTGCAATATATGTAGTGTTGATCACTGGTTGATTGATGGAGGCATTGGGGCGAGGATTCCACAAGTGGCCAATTGGTAGCACCACTGGGCCGTGGTGTACTGTGGAATGCACCGACGATCTCGACAAAACACTATCCCTAATCACGATCTGACATAGACTGTCTTGTATAAGCCATGTTGTGCACGCTGAAATTCTATTTTAGCACTGTATTTGAGGCTAACGAGATACAGACAGATCTTCTGGATCATTCTCTCTAAAATTATGATTAGCTCCATGGATTAGAAATTAGTCTGTGTACATATGCATAGTGGGTCAGCATATTAATGTGACAATTATATTTATCTATTATTTTATTTGTGATATGACAACATGATTTTACTTGTTAATGTTATATCTGTATGTTTATGGTTATTCCTATACTACCGTGCTTGTATTGATGTAGAAGATCTCACCTCTTCATGTTATGTCTATTATGTTGTATGTTTATATTAAATAAAGACGGTGTAGAAGACGAGTCAAGATCGCTCGAATTCTGCTTGGGATAGTTTATCTGTTATATGTTATGGCATATCGATGAGGCATCATCGGGTTTATGCGTGTGCAATTCTATGAGGGTGCTGATGCTTGGACTATAGACTTGGAGAGGGATCGTGTTGTTTATCTTGGGGAGCTGACCCTAACTTTTAGTGGGACCCGTAATGGGAACCCTATTTTATCTACTACTATCTCTTTACATTTAGAGTTCTCGATGCCCGTGAGGGATTTGTGGGGTATTCCTTCTTACATCCCTAGAGAGAATTCTATGGTGTCGTCTACGCGTGCACCTGTTCCCAGGTCTATGCAAAACCCAGGGTCTTTGTCTTCGGGGGAGACTGAGGAAGATCCGGAACTTTCTCTCTAGAAGTTTTAACTTTGGTTAGTTTAATGTTTTGAAGTGACAATTGAACATATTTACTTTTGAAGTACAATCTAATGTATGTAAGTTATTTGTAAACTGAGTTTTATATTTATGTATATTATGAGTGAGTATTATTCCATTATGCATTGTATGGTTTTATTTATTTATCTGATTTTATATTATTCATAAAATGGAATTTTACAATTAGTATCGTTACAAGATTAATTCTTTTACAACTCGGGTAAGTTATATAAGTTTTAGTCTTAAATGTGATACCCTACGGTGGGTGTTACATTAATTGCTATTAGAGCCCCGGTTAGAGTCTTTTGGGTTTTTGTGGTTATGTCTATTTTGCTTATGTTGTGTGATTCTCTGTGTTTGGTTTCTAAAAGGTTACATCTGACTTTGTTGTGTTTTGTTTGGTTGGTTTTGAAGAAAGAAATGTCTCGTAATAGAAGTACACGTGCGAGTATAGGACACGATGATGATGCGTTGACTGCAGCTACTGAAGTAATACAGCGAATGACAAATGTTATTATGCAGCAGAATCAAAGAGCGGCATAACAACGAGAAGCGACTACAGATGCTAAAAATTTATCAGAATTCCGTCGTAACAATCCACCATAATTTATGGATGAGTTTGATCTAGAGAAGGCAAGTCTTTGGATCAAAGAACTGGAGAAAATATTTGAAGCAATGGAATGCACTGGCGAGCGAAGGGTAACTTATGCTACCTTTATGCTCTTGGGAAATTGTGAAGATTGGTGGATAGGAACTCGTCGATTATTGTAAGCTAAAGGAAGACAAATTACATAGGAGGTCTTTTGCAATACGTTCCTGGAGGAGTACTTTATGGCTAGTGGAAGACATGCAAAAGAGATGGAGTTTCTCAGTCTACGACAAGAAGGGATGACTATTGGTGAGTATGCTACAAGGTTTAAGAGGCTATCGAAATTCTCACGGTATTTTCAAATCCAGTCTGACAAAGAGTGCAATTGCCAAAAATTTGAAGAAGGTTTAAGACTTGACTTGAAACGAGCTGAACTACTGATGAGGATGAATCAGTTCCTAGCATTATTGGATACGTGTCGCTGGCTTGAAGATCTGGATCAATCCAGAGATACGAGGAATCGTAACTTTGGACCATCCCGGTTCTAAAGAAGGAGAAATAACAACAATAATCAGTTTCAACGAAAACCATATTCGAGACCACTGGGGAACCACCCTCAACGACAATCATCCGGAGGGGTTTCTAGTGGAAACAGAGCTGGTCAAACCGTGGTGTCTGCACCAAAATGTTTCAAATGTGGGAAAGGAGGTCACATGACGAGAGATTGCACAATCAAGGGAATTATTTGTTTTAAATGTGGAAAACCTGGTCATATTTCTAAAGACTGTAATCAACCGAAGATGGAGCCTTATGTGAGTAATGTACATGCTGCCAAACCATAAGTAAGAAGGCGAGTATATACAATGAGTGGAGCGGAAGCCTCTCAAACCGAAGATCTCATTAAGGGAGAAGGTGTCATATCAAATAATCTTTTAACTGTACTGTATGATTCGGGGGCAACTCATTCGTTTATTGCCTATGACTGTGTGGATCGCTTAGGATTATCTATGTCTTCTCTATGTTTTCATCTAATTATTTCTACCCCTACTTCTAAGCCTGTTATTACTTCTAAAGTTTGTTTGAACTGTCCTATTATCATTGAAGGTCGCAATTTTTCTATTGATCTGATTTGTTTACCTCTTACTGAAATCGATATAATCTTGGGAATAGATTAGTTATATTTTAACCATATCCTATTAGATTGTTCCAATAAGACCTTAGTATTTCTTGAAAATGAGATTTATGGATTTTTTACGGTCAACCAAGTACAAGCTTGTTTGAGGGAAGGAGCTCAAGGATACATGTTGTTGTCTTCTTTGGAGGTCAAGATTGAGAAGGATGTGCATGCTATTTTTGTTATTAATGAGTTTCCTGAGGTTTTTCCTGATGATGTACCCAGATTACCACTAGAAAGAGAGATAGAATTTTCTATCAATCTTGTACCAGGATCAAGTCTTATCTCGATGGCATCATATCGGATGTCGCCATTAGAATTAGCAGAGCTCAAGAAGCAATTAGTGGAACTGTCGGAAAAATATTTTGTGAGACCTAGTGTTTTACCATGGGGAGCTCTAGTGTTGTTAGTCAAGAAAAAGGATGGAACTTCTCATCTCTGTGTGGACTACCGTCAGTTAAACAAGGTCATGATAAAGAATAAGTATCCACTTCCAAGGATAGATGATTTGATGGACCAACTGAAAGGAGCAACTATTTTCTCCAAGATTGATCTATGATCTGGTTATCATCAAATTCGCGTTAAGTTAGAGGATATACCTAAAATGGCTTTTCAGACTTGTTATGGGCATTATAAGTATTAAGTGATGTCATTTGGAATGACGAATGCTCCTGCGATATTCATGAATAACATGAATATGATCTTTCATCCTTATATAGACAAATTTGTCGTTGTTTTTATTAACAACATTCTAATCTATTCTTGAAATCTAGAGGAATATGCTGAACATCTCGGTATGGTTCTCCAGATTTTGAAAGAAAAGAGGTTGTACACAAAGCTATCAAAGTGTGACTTCTGGTTAGAGGAAGTACAGTTTTTGGGTCACGTAATTTCCAAGGAAGGAATTGCGGTGGATCCATCAAAAGTGGAAACAATTCTTCAGTGGGAAAGGCCAAAGACCGTGACGGAGATTCGAAGTTTTATTGGATTAGCTGGGTATTATCGAAGATTTATCGAAGGTTTCTCTAAGATAGCGGGACCTCTCACACAACTCACCCAGAAGAATTAAGCTTTTATTTGGACTGATGCATGCGAAGAGAGTTTTCAAGAGTTCAAAAGACGATTGACTACTACACCAGTATTGATTTTGCTGGATCTCAATGAACCGTTTGAGATGTACTGTGATGCTTCCTACCAGGGTTTAGGATGTGTGTTGATGCAGAATAGAAAGGTTATAGCATATGCTTCAAGACAACTGAAAGTACATGAGAAAAATTACCTAATGCATGATTTGGAATTAGCAGCAGCTAAGTTCGCATTGAAGATTTGGAGGCATTTTCTTTATGGAGTCACGTTCAACGTCTTCAGTGATCACAAAAGTCTAAAATATTTGTTTAATACGAAGGATTTGAACATGAGGCAGAGGCGGCAGTTAGAATTTTTGAAGGATTACAATTTTCAACTTCAATATCATCCAGGAAAGGCTAATGTTGTAGCAGATGCTTTGAGTAGGAAGATGCTTAGTGTCTCTACTATGATGATCAAAGAAGGCGAGTTGTTAGAACAATTTAGGGATATGTGGTTGTTCGTAGAATTGGCGCCAGGAAGAATTCGTTTGACTATGGGTACTATTTTGAATGATCTGCTAGAAAAAATCTGAGAGAAGCAAGAAAGTGACCAATTTTTGCAAAATGAGAGGGAGCTAATGAAGCGAGGTCTTGTGTCAATGATCGAGGAAAGATATGATGGAGTTCTAAAATTCAAGGGTAGGATCTGTATACCCAATGACCCAGAGCTTAGGAAGTCGATTCTTGATGAAGCCCACACCAGCAGGTTGAGTATGCATCCGGGAATGACCAAGATGCATCAGGATCTAAAGTGGTTGTTTTGGTGGCAACAGATAAAGAGAGATGTTGCCACGTATGTGTCATCATGCTTAGTTTGTCAGAAGGCTAAAGTAGAGCATCAGAGACTAGCAGGAATGTTACAACCTCTAACTATTCCAGAATGAAAATGGGATAGCATTGCCATAGATTTTGTCATCAGATTGCCAAAGACTAGGAAAGGTTATGATTCTATATGGGTCATTGTTGATCGCCTTACGAAGTCTGTGCACTTCTTACTAATTAACATAAATTATTCAATAGAGAGATTGACTTAGGTGTACGTCGGTGAAATTGCTAGACTTCACGGTGTACCCTCTAGTATCATTTCTGATAGAGACCCATGGTTTACATCGAGATTGTGGCAGAGTTTACAAGAAGCTATGGGGATGAAACTTTGTCAGACAGAGAGGACTATTCAATCGTTGGAGGATTTATTAAGGGCTTGTGTGTTAGAACAAACAGGGAGTTGGGATGAATTCTTGCCTCTGATAGAGTTCACCTACAATAATAGTTTTCATTCAAGCATAGGGATGGCACCCTATGAGGTGTTGTATGGGCGACGATACAAAACCCCTTTATGTTAGTACTAAGATGGAGAAAGTGTGACAATAGGACTTGAGCTTGTGCAACAAACAATGAAAAATATTAAGATGATTCAGAAGAAAATACAGACAACTTAGAGCCGGCAAAAAAGTTATGCGGATAAGAGAAGGAGATCTCTTGAATTTGAGGAAGGTTAGCATGTGTTTTTGCGAGTTACACCCATGATTAGAGTTGGAAGGGCTATTAAATCCAGAAAACTCACTCCCAAGTTCATTGGACCATATCAAATTCTTCATCGGATAGGTCCAGTAGCCTACCAAATAGCTCTACCACCCTTTCTTTCTAACCTTCATAATGTCTTTCATGTGTTGCAGTTGCGAAAGTATATTCCTGATCCAACTCATGTCATCCAACCCGATACAGTACAATTAAAAGAAAATTTGACTTATAAGACACTTCCTGTTAAGATTGAGGACAAGAGAGTGAAACAATTCAGAGGGAAAGAGATTGCATTAGTGAAAGTGATCTAGAATGAGGTGACAGGAGATGCTACCTAGGAGTTAGAAGATAAAATGAAGGAGCAATATCTATGACTGTTCTAAGGTACGATAAATTCAAAGGACAAAATTTATTTAGAGGGGAGAGTTGTAACACCCCAAAATTTCATGTTTCTCAGTAATATGGGATTTTACAGTTTTGTAATTTGTGTGCCCTGCTTAATTTATTTTGATTGTTCTATAATTGTTTTTGGACTTTTTGTGTGTTTTACTTAGTACCGGGAAAATAAAATTTTTTGGGTCAGGGAAAATCTTTGACGATTTATTCCGCGTTGGGGGAGCTTACTAAACCCGAAACCGAAAGACACAGTTCTCAATATTATAATTTTTAGAATTTATCAGTAAAATTTTTTACATTTTATTATTCAATGGACAATAACTATGGGTTTGTGAGCAGTAGCTTCTGTCCATTGGGTAATAACTTTGGTAACTTCTGTCCATTGGATAATAGTCTCTTCAAAAGTCTTGGTCATTTTTCTAGAGCAATCTTGATGACTCACTTTGGTGAGCCAATTAGAGAGCTAGTTACTTAAGAGTAACCAATAAAAACTAGTCAATATTAATGGTTACACTTGTCTTGAACTAATAGGAAACAAATTAGTTAAACTAAGTGATTTTGTGAATAAACTTGGTTAGCCTTTTTGCTTAGTGTTCCATGGCCAAGAGGAGTTCTAGGACCTTCACCATTTTGTGATTCATGCAATGACTCTTAGGCTTGAATCAATAGGAAGCAAGGTGACCAAACCATGACATGTTAATGACCAACACTGTAACACCCCAAATTTCCGTATCTCTTAAACAGTAATTTTGACAGTTAACAGAATTTTACTGTTTAGTAATTTCTGTGCACTGTAAAATTATTTTGTTTATTCTGTCGGCATATTTGATCATTTTGAGTGATTTACACTGTGTCAGGAAAATAAAAATTTTCGGGCCGGAGAAAACTTTATGTAATTTAATTTTTACCGTTAGGTAATTATTTTACGTAATCTGATTTGATATTTGTGCGTTTTTCAATATTTGTGATTTTTGTGGATGATTATGAAATTTTTTACTGTTTGTGGGCCCAGGTGGCCATACGTGGGCCCAGGTGGGTCCTGCAAAGCAAAAATTTTTCTACGCATAGAAAAATTTTTACTGTTTAGACGGAGACAGGGGATCTTACTAAACCTGAATCTGAAAACAGTTTTAGAAAATTTTATTGTACTGTGTTTTGTACTGTATTTATTTATCGGGCAATAAAAATACAATAAATATATTCTTTCGTGGGGTTTTAGCAGATAAAAATAGAAATTATATTGCTTAAGTCAACATTGGTGGTTTGGATATCCACCATTGATTTAATAAATAATGGAGACTTGATCTTGATTGAATCAACGGATGAGATTTGATCTTAAAAGTGAATAAGATCATTTATAACCATTAGATGGAGATTAAATCAAGGGTAGAGATTTAGTTTTATATAATGGCTATAACTATTTACAACCATTGGATTTAGAAGTGATCAAAGGTGGAGATTTGGTCTTGTAAAGTAACAAGGACCATTTATGACCATTGGATGAAGATTTAATCAATGGTGAAGATTTAGTCCTAAAAAGTAGCAAAGACTAATTATGACCCTTGGATTAAAAGTTTGAAGGAGCAATCTTGACCCTTAATTTTGAAGACACATCTAATGGCTAGAATTTAAAGGAGAAAGATTCAATGGCCTAGATTAAGTCTTCTAATCTAAAGCTACACCTAAAATCTACATAAATCCTAACCATTGAATTAATCAACGGTCTAAAATGTTCTAATTAATGGCTTGAAAAAGATGACAACTTTGAAGAAGCAAGGATGAAGGGGGGGACGGTTTTGTGCTTCATTTTGGAGCTAAAGAAAAACTTTATGTTATTGTTAGATGTCTTGATCAATTATACATAATTATTGATCATTTTCCTAAAGCAAAAATATTTTCTTTTTTCTCCATGCAAGCTACGGTCATGCATCAAATTTGGAAGACAAATTTACATTCAAATAATACTTGGTCATTCTTCTAACAATAATTGAAAAAGCTATACAAAATTAGTCAATGTTTGGTGTCTATTCTTTCTAATTCCTATGGCTATGCTTGCTTGGTAAAAGAGAAACATGCTATCAATTCAATTCTATCTCTTTTGTTTTAAAGTGGCTCACGGTCTTGGTCTGAAATTAGAAGCTTTGAAGACCATAATTGAACACTTTAGTCATTATTGATCACCTTGGTCTTCATTGAACATTTTCAAGAAACAAAGTTATCAAAATTTCTCTCCATCTCTCTCCTACTCTAAGCTCACGGTCAAGCACTCCAAACCAACCTTCCATCACTCAAAAAATTTCATACAACCATACTTCTTGAATCCTTACATCATTTTAAGAACATTTCTAGTTATGAGTTTTTCTAAAATCATTCATCTTGAGCTTCAAATCCAAGCTTCAAGTTTCTATCAAAAATCAAAAATTCCATCTTTGTGCTTCAAGAGAAACCATTCGGTCAAGACACTTAAAACCACCATCCAATCTCTTTTTCTTTCATCCAACCATAGATCTTGAATCTACATGATATTCTAAGCAACTTTCATGTTGGAGATTTTCTCTAAATCATTCATTTTCAAGGAGTTTTTCCAAGAGCAAGTTCTAAGGTTTTTGAGGTGAAGTGTAAGGAAACTTCATTTCTTCTTTTCTTTTTCATGATCTAAACCATGTTTGATCCATGGTTCCTCTTAATCAAGCTTAGTATACTAATTTTTATGTATTTTATTTTGTATTTGAGAAGCCCTTGATGGTGAAGGACTTGGAAAAAGAAGCAAAACAAAGAGCTTTTGAGGATCTTCAAGAGGTAAGAGGGAGATCCATCTCACCAACCAAGCATGGTGGTGAGAGATGGTCTTATATTTGATGGATGTTGAATCCATGTGAGGATTCATATCCATGGTCATGTAATAATTTATGTGTGTTTATGAGCTTTGATTTATTTGCCTATGCTTGATATGCTATGCATGATTTTATGGCTTTGATGTTATGCTTATATTATGCATGATGAGTATATGGCATGCTTATAGTATTTATGATGAAATATGTATGTGTATGCCATGATGTATTGATGGAAAAGAAATCTATTTTTGGCTCCAAAAGCCAAGGAAGAGCTACGGTTTTGATGCCCTTGATTAGGGTTCATGTTGAAAATTTTTCAAGAACAAGGAAATTGATTTGTTTAATGAAAATTATGAAGTGGAGAAAAATGAATTTTCTTGGTTCTAAAGGCTATGGGATTTTCGGTCAAGACACCTCAACATAGGTGTTTATAACTTAAGATTTTCATGAAAGATTAAAAATTAGATTGATTTGAAGAGTATGGAAAATAAACAAAGGATATGTTTTTCAAGAGAACAAGAACATGGTTTTGAAGGATTTTTATTGATTTATTTTGTGTAAAAAGATCCTAAGTATTTTTCTAAACATGAGCTTTGAATGAAACGGGCAAACGTTAATTTTAAGGATTTGCAAAGAAAGTGAAAAAGAATTTGTAAAGAAAGTAAAAATGAATTTGAACAAATGGGTTTGGTTTTATAACCATTGGTATTTCGGTTTTGAAAACAAAATTTTAATGGTTTTGTTTGTGTAAAACCATATCAATTTAAAAGGAAAAGTATTTGATGGCTTTAATGGTTTCGTTTATGTAAAACCATATTGATTTAGAAGAAAAAAATGTTTTTATGATTTCAATAGTCATGTCCACGTTTTTGAAGGCTTGTAATGCCTTGATTTTTATGAACAAAGTGAATTTCAAAGTGGAAACGTAACTGGATTTAATGCAAGGATTTTGGAAAGGGAATCAGAGTGTTTTATCACTTGAGAAAATTTTGTAAACGAAAGACAAAGAGAGGTTGAAAATGTTTTAACTTCAATTTATTTTGAAGAGAATTAATTTTAAAATTGATTTGAGAAAAATGAGAATATAATGGTGATTTGAGAATTTACTAACGTATAACTTATTTTCAAGTTTTGGAGTACGTTAGGAAAATTTAAGATTTTGAAACATTGATTTACATCAATGGAAAAGTGATTTTGTGAATTATATTCCGAAAAGAATTTATTGAGTAAAGAACTGTGGAAAAAGATTTTCTTGAGTAAGAAAATATATTAAATGAAGTATAAAGTTATATTATTTTGAGAAAAGTTGAAAAAGAATTTTTGAAGGTTAAGAAATATTTTCTGTAATGAAATTGTGGTGAAAAATTATTTGCGTAACTTAAAAATGATTTGAAATGCAGTAAAATATTTTTTTTCAGCAATTTGAAAAATGTGTTGAAAATGATATTGATTTATTTAAGTCCAAAATAATGTTTGGAATATTGAGGAATATTTTACGTGATTGTAAAATGTTGAAAATATTTTACGTATCTTAAAAGCGATTTGAAATATGTTAAAATATTTCTACGCGATTTTGAATTACGTTTAAATATTTTACGTAATTTGAACTACTGTTGAAAAAATTAATATGTGATTTAAAAGTGATAGAATATTTTTACGTGATTGCGAAAGTGACGAAAACTCATTATGTGATTTAGAAAGTGTTTTAAATATTTTGTGAATGATGGAAAATGATTTACGCGACTTAAAAGAATGATTTTTAAGTTACGCGATTTTGAAATAGTGAAAAAATACTATGCGATTTTGAGAAACGTATATTTTTACGCAATTGAGAAAAATGTTGAAAAATTAGTACGTGATTTAAAAGTGCAACATAAGAGTTGCAACATTTTGAAAACGTAACAGAAATGTTACGAAATTTTGTAAACGTAACAGTAGTGTTACGGTATTGTGAAAACGTAATAAAAATGTTATGGAATTTTAAAAACGTGACAAAAGTGTTACAATATTTTGAAAATGCAACTGAAGTGTTGTGGAATTGTGAAAACGTAACGGGAATGTTGCGCAATTTTGTGAAAACACGACGAAAGTGTTTTATAACTATGAAAATGCGATAATATGATTTTCCTGTTGACAATACAATATAAATACTATAGAACCAGTATATGGATGTTGTGTGAGAAAATGACATGTTTTGTCTGTGATTGGTATTTGGTACATTATACATGCATTGGAAAGATATACCTGTGATTGGCATTGGTGCATTATACATGCATTGGAAAAATATGCGTTGAGGCATATGATTGAACAAATGAAATTTGAAAAGATTTGGCCCTTGTGGTTGGACTTGCACTGATATATTCATGCATTGTATAAAGTATAGCTAATAAGCTATTTTGGCCCTTGTGGTTGAAGAGGGAATGAGAATTGATAGTAAGATCTATGATGGATCTTGGGGTGCGTCAAGGCGCAGCGGTCGACCAGTGGACAGCTAGCGAGTACCCTGTGCCACTTGGCGATGCAGATCATTGCAATGCATTGACGATACCCGACAAGAACACGATTCTTTTCTATGACTGGGAGATTGTCTATGGGCTTAGGCTGGGCAATTAACCAGAGCTTTCTCCTCGAAATTGTGAAAACCTCCATGGAGTTGTTTTTGAAAAATTGAGTCTTTGTGCACAAGCATAAATCTAAGCATTTATATCTGTATGATATATTAATTGAGGAATATTGGCTATGACAATTGTTTTGAATACTTGGATGATGATGATGATAATCATGTTGATGGCATTATTGTGATTATTGTGTGATGGTAATAATGTCAATGGTTTGATGATGATAGTTGATTAATGTTGAGTGCAGTATTGGAATTCTGGTATGATATATCTGTATGATATGTTGTTTGTGTTATCTCTGTGCTGCCATGTTGGTATTGGGGTAGGTGATCTCACCTCTTTGTTATGTTGTTTTGCTGTGTCTGTACTGTTAAAATCAAATAATAGAAGGATCGAGTTATCTTAGGCATAACGGACAATGAATACTCTGAGATGGGTGACAACAATAAGGAGTGGACATTCAGGACTCGAAGGTGTGCAGTGTTGACAAAGAACAGATGTAGAACAGATGTCTGGTGCAACAAGATGGATACACAATAGAATAAGTATGATAATTTTAACGTTAGTGTTGTACCGTGCTATTAAGTAGGACCCGTCATGGGGTTTGCTACTGTTAAAAAAAAGAGTCTGTTAATTTTATATTTCTCTTTAAATTGTGAAATATTAATTGGTGTCAATATTGTATATTAATCAGTTTAAATATATTTTCAGTAATACTTATGAATTTCAGTAAGTTTATGTTTCAGTAAAGAAAGAAATTTTAAAACCCATCTTTTTATAACTCAAACCTTGTGTGAACTTCTTTACAGATTTTGAGTCGGGAGTCAGACATGTGATACCCTAGGGAGGGTGTTACATTAGTTGGTATCAGAGCACGGTTTGAGTCTTTTGAGGTTTGTGGTTAGGTCTGTTTTGCTTGTGTTGTGTTCTCTGTTTTATTGTTTTCCGAAAGGAAACAATGTTGTTTGCAATGGATATCAGATCCATTGTATTTCGATCCGCACGCCACAAGAAGGAAAAAAAAAGGAAATGGCTCGGGATAGTTGTACTTGTATGGAAATAGAACATGTTACTAGTAATGCAGTTGCAGCTACGGGAGCAACGGGAGCAATGTGGAAAGATAACTGCAGGAACAAAGGACCGCTGTTCAGTGGGAAATGAAAGTTGAGGTTCAGGATTTGATGGAAGAGAATCAGTCTTGGAATATAAGATTTCGTAATTTTAGAACCTGATATTTTTAGGGATATTGGAAAAGTAATTGATTTCGACGGAAGATGTATTTACAACCATTGAGGAAACCAAAAGCAGTAAGTGATGTGAAAGAAGGTACTTAACAAAGGATTGTATGTCAAGGAAACAATTTGCGAAAAAGTTGGACACATTTTCCCAGAGATTATGCTATTTGAAAACAGAGTTTTATGTTAGTAAAATTTTAGATAGTAAGGGAAGTTGTTACTCTGAATGGAACAGGAGTGTTTTGAATGGAAGACTTAAACAATGGAGATTGCGTCATTGAAGCTAATCCTGTAAACCATGCGGAATATTTCTGTGAACAACTTATTCTATGTGGCATATGATTGAGTAGATCAATTATATGTTAGAGTTATTCGTATTCCTCTTATTTGTTTACTTCTGTTTCTATTCTTAGCCGATCGAGCTACTCAAGTTATTCAAATCATTGTTATAGATCAAATCTTTGTGTTAGTTTGATCTGTCGTTCAAAATTTTTGTGTTAGTTTGATCTGTTTCTTAAACAGACATGATCTTTGAAAATGGATTGGTTATTTTCCAACCATATCCTATGAGATTGTTTCAATACAGTGTTAGTATTTCAGAAAAAAAAAACTCATTCCTGAAAATCAGGCAAAATCAAATTCTTGTTAAATATGTTTGGTAACATATTAAATCATTTCGCTACCTTTTCTTCCTAAACCTCTATAATGTTCTTTCATATATTGCATTTGCAAGAAAGAATATTTTGCAAGAAAGGATATTCCTATTTAAAATCCATGTCATAGTATCTGGTATAAAATGCGGTTAAAAGGAGAATTCAGCTAGTGAGACATTTCCTGGTAAGAGCTAAAGCTGGAGAATAAAGTGATATGAGGATAAGAAAATTGTAAGTAATACATTACATTAGTTGGAAGTTATCTGAGAAAAACTATTCTAGGCATGAATGAAGGTTGGTAGCCGCTGTATTGATATAAGAGAATTCATTCTTGAAGATCGAGTTACATCCAATTCTTTGCTGAATATGTTCGATAACATATTCAATTCGTTTTGTTCTTTTCCATGATGTTTTCTTTCATCTACTGCAATTGAAGGAATATCTTGCAAGAGAGAATATTCCTATTTATATCCAGGTCAGAGTATCAAAGTGGCGCAGTGGAAGCGTGGTGGATTCTTCAAAAATTGAAGAAGTCTGTCTATGGGAAAAGTTAAGACGGTAATGGAAAACCGTAGAAAAAAAAATTATTAAGATATTTGTTTGATCAGGAGAAGTAAACAAGAGATAAAGAACTTTCAATGGTTTAGAATCGTTTGGAATAACGTAAGAGGTGAAACTACATGGGAACTGAAGAAAAGATAAAGGAATAATGTCATTATTTATTCGGAGGGTGTGAAATCATGGTCATGAAATTTCGAGGATGAAATTTCTGTAAATAGGGGGAGTATTATAACACCCTAAATTTCCATATCTCTTAAACAGTAATTTTGACAGTTAACAGAATTTCACTGTTTAGTAATTTCTGTATACTGTAAAATTATTTTGTTTATTCCATCAGCGTATTTGATCATTTTGAGTGATTTACTCCATGTTAGGAAAATAAAAATTTTCGGGCCGGAGAAAACTTTATGTAATTTAATTTTTACCGTTAGGTAATTATTTTACGTAATCTGATTTGATATTTGTGCGTTTTCTAATATTTGTGATTTTTATGTATGATTATGAAATTTTTTACTGTTTGTGGGCCCAGGGGGTGTATGTGGGTCCAGGTGGCCATACGTGGGCCCAGGTGGGTCTCGCAAAGTAAAAATTTTTCTACGCATAAAAAAATTTGTACTGTTTAGACGGAGACAGGGGATCTTACTAAACCTGAATCCGGAAACAGTTTTAGAAAATTTTATTGTACTATGTTTTGTACTGTATTTATTTATCGGGCGATAAAAATATAGTAAATATATTCTTTCGTGGGGTTTTAGCAGATAAAAATAGAAATTATATTGCTTAAGTCAACATTGGTGGTTTGGATATCCACCATTGATTTAATTAATGATGGAGACTTGATCTTGATTTAATCAACGGAGGAGATTTGATCTTAAAAGTGAATAAGATCATTTATAACCGTTAGATGGAGATTAAATCAAGGGTAGAAATTTAGTTTTATATAATGGCTATGACCATTTACAACCATTGGATTTAGAAGTGATCAAGGGTGGAGATTTGGTCTTGTAAAGTAACAAGGACCATTTATGAACATTGGATGAAGATTTAATCAATGGTGAAGATTTAGTCTTAAAATGTAGCAAAGACTAATTATGACCCTTGGATTAAAAGTTTGAAGGAGCAATCTTGACCCTTAATTTTGAAGACACATCTAATGGCTAGAATTTAAATGAGAAAGATCCAATGGCCTAGATTAAGTCTTCTAATCTAAAGCTACACCTAAAGTCTACATAAATCCTAACCATTGAATTAATCAATGGTCTAAAATGTTCTAATTAATGGCTTGAAAAAGATGACAACTTTGAAGAAGCAAGGATGAAGGGGGGGACGGTTTTGTGCTTCATTTTGGAGCTAAAGAAAAACTTTATGTTATTGTTAGATGTCTTGATCAATTATACATAATTATTGATCATTTTCCTAAAGCAAAAATATTTTCTTTTTTCTCCATGCAAGCTACGATCATGCATCAAATTTGGAAGACAAATTTACATTCAAATAATACTTGGTCATTCTTCTAACAATAATTGAAAAAGCTATACAAAATTAGTTAATGTTTGGTGTCTATTCTTTCTAATTCCTATGGCTATGCTTGCTTGGTAAAAGAGAAACATGCTATCAATTCAATTCTATCTCTTTTGTTTTAAAGTGGCTCACGGTCTTGGTCTGAAATTAGAAGCTTTGAAGACCATAATTGAACACTTTAGTCATTATTGATCACCTTGGTCTTCATTGAACATTTTCAAGAAACAAAATTATCAAAATTTCTCTCCATCTCTCTCCTACTCTAAGCTCACGGCCAAGCACTCCAAACCAACCTTCCATCACTCAAAAAATTTCATACAACCATACTTCTTGAATCCTTACATCATTTTAAGAACATCTCTAGTTATGACTTTTTTCAAAATCATTCATCTTGAGCTTCAAATCCAAGCTTCAAGTTTCTATCAAAAATAAAAAATTCTATCTTTGTGCTTCAAGAGAAACCATTCGGTCAAGACACTTAAAACCACCATCCAATCTCTTTTTCTTTCATCAACCATAGATGTTGAATCTACATGATATTCTAAGCAACTTTCATGTTGGAGATTTTCTCTAAATCATTCATTTTCAAGGAGTTTTTCTAAGAGCAAGTTCTAAGGTTTTTTAGGTGAAGTGTAAGGAAACTTCATTTCTTCTTTTCTTTTTCATGATCTAAACCATGTTTGATCCATGGTTCCTCTTAATCAAGCTTAGTATACTAATTTTTATGTATTTTATTTTGTATTTGAGAAGCCCTTGATGGTGAAGGACTTGGAAAAAGAAGCAAAACAAAGAGCTTTTGAGGATCTTCAAGAGGTAAGAGGGAAATCCATCTCACCAACCAAGCATGGTGGTGAGAGATGGTCTTATATTTGATGGATGTTGAATCTGTAACATCCCGGGACTGCCTGCAGGGTTGACGAGTGTCTCCACAAACCAACACAGATCTTTTTAGCATGTTTTGTCCTCACTCACACGCATCCTAGGGAACTTCCCAGGAGGTCACCCATCCCACAATTGCTCTAGGTCAAGCACGCTTAACCATAGAGTTCTTATGTTCTAGGCTCCCGAAAAGAAGTTGCAACTTGTTGATATGGTTACGCCTAATCAATTCCTTTAAGCCATCCTCAACTATGCAGTCCCATACCAGCATAGTCTCTGAATCCCTCTCATTCCGGTGCGTATTCTGTTCATTCATAGGACCCTTCGCCTAGAAGCATGCCAGGAGCCGCTCCTTGTACGTGTCTCTCATGCACCGGCGTCCACTCCCCGCCCTCATCAACCCCGGGACACCAAATGCCCACCAGCTTCTGCCTGGTTCGTCCCCGAACCACACCGTATTGGGAGAGGTCCCGTCTCTGATAGCATCTGTAACATCCAGGGACTGCCTGCAGGATTGACGAGTGTCTCCACAAACCAACACAGATCTTTTCAGCGTGTTTTGTCTTCACTCACACGCATCCTAGGGAACTTCCTAGGAGGTCACCCATCCCACAATTGCTCCAGGTCAAGTACGCTTAACCATGGAGTTCTTATGCTCTAGGCTCCCGAAAAGAAGTTGCAACTTGTTGATATGGTTACGCCTAATCAATTCCTTTAAGCCATCCTCAACTATGCAGTCCCATACCTACACAGTCTCTGAATCCCTCTCATTCCGGTGTGTATTCAGTTCAGTCATAGGACCCTTCACCTAGAAGCATGCCAGGAGCCGCTCCTTGTACGTGCCTCTCATGCACCGGCGTCCACTCCCCGCCCTCATCAACCCCAGGACACCACAGAATCCATGTGAGGATTCATATCCATGGTCATGTAATAATTTATGTGTGTTTATGAGCTTTGATTTATTTGCCTATGCTTGATATGCTATGCATGATTTTATGGCTTTGATGGTATGCTTATATTATGCATGATGAGTATATGGCATGCTTATAGTATTTATGATGAAATATGTATGTGTATGCCATGATGTATTAATGGAAAAGAAATCAATTTTTGGCTCCAAAAGCCAAGGAAGAGCTATGGTTTGATGCCCTTGATTAGGGTTCATGTTGAAAATTTTTCAAGAACAAGGAAATTGATTTGTTTAATAAAAATTATGAAGTGGAGAAAAATGAATTTTCTTGGTTCTAAAGGCTATGGGATTTTCGGTCAAGACACCTCAACATAGGTGTTTATAACTTAAGATTTTCATGAAAGATTAAAAATTGGATTGATTTGAAGAGTATGGAAAATACACAAAGGATATGTTTTTCAAGAGAACAAGAACTTGGTTTTGAAGGATTTTTATTGATTTATTTTGTGTAAAAAGATCCTAAGTGTTTTTCTAAACATGAGTTTTGAATGAAACGGGTAAACATTGATTTTAAGGATTTGCAAAGAAAGTGAAAAAGAATTTGTAAAGAAAGTAAAAATGAATTTGAACAAATGGGTTTGGTTTTATAAGCATTGGTAAATTTTGTAAACGAAAGACAAAGAGAGGTTGAAAATGTTTTAACTTCAATTTATTTTGAAGAGAATTAATTTTAAAATTGATTTGAGAAAAATGAGAATATAATGGTGATTTGAGAATTTACTAACGTATAACTTATTTTCAAGTTTTGGAGTACGTTAGGAAAATTTAAGATTTTGAAACATTGATTTACATCAATGGAAAAGTGATTTTGTGAATTATATTCCGAAAAGAATTTCTTGAGTAAAGAATCAGTGGAAAAGATTTTCTTGAGTAAGAAAATATATTAAATGAAGTATAAAGTTATATTATTTTGAGAAAAGTTGAAAAAGAATTTTTGAAGGTTAAGAAATATTTTCTGTAATGAAATTGTGGTGAAAAATTATTTGCGTAACTTAAAAACGATTTGAAATGCAGTAAAATATTTTTTTACGCAATTTGAAAAATGTGTTGAAAATGATATTGATTTATTTAAGTCCAAAATAATGTTTGAAATATTGAGGAATATTTTACGTGATTGTAAAATGTTGAAAATATTTTACGTATCTTAAAAGCGATTTGAAATACGTTAAAATATTTCTAAGCGATTTTGAATTATGTTTAAATATTTTACGTAATTTGAACTATTGTTGAAAAAATCAATATATGATTTAAAAGTGATAGAATATTTTTACGTGATTGTGAAAATGACGGAAAATCGTTATGTGATTTGGAAAGTGTTTTAAATATTTTGAGAATGATGAAAAATGATTTACGCGACTTAAAAGAATGATTTTTAAGTTACGCGATTTTGAAACAGTGGAAAAATACTATGTGATTTTGAGAAACGTATGTTTTTACGCGATTGAGAAAAATGTTGAAAAATTGGTACGTGATTTAAAAGTGCAGCAGAAGAGTTGCAGCATTTTGAAAACGTAACAGAAATGTTACGAAATTTTGTAAATGTAACAGTAGTGTTACGGTATTGTGAAAACGTAATAAAAACGTTTTGGAATTTTAAAAACGTGACAAAAGTGTTACGATATTTTGAAAATGCAACTGAAGTGTTGTGGAATTGTGAAAACGTAACGGGAATGTTGCGCAATTTTGTGAAAACACAATGAAAGTGTTTTATAACTATGAAAATGTGGTAATATGATTTTTCTGTTGAAAATACAGTATAAATACTATAAAACCAGTATATGGATGTTGTGTGAGAAAATGACATGTTTTGTCTGTGATTGGCATTTGGTGCATTATACATGCATTGGAAAGATATGCCTGTGATTGGCATTGGTGCATTATACATGCATTGGAAAAATATGCGTTGAGGCATATGATTGAACAAATGAAATTTGAAAAGATTTGGCCCTTGTGGTTGGACTTGCACTGATATATTTGTGCATTGTATAAAGTATAGCTAATAAGCTATTTTGGCCCTTATGGTTGAAGAGGGAATGAGAATTGATAGTGAGATCTATGATGGATCTTGGGGTGCGTCAAGGCGCGGCGGTCGACCAGTGGACAGCTGGCGAGTACCCTGTGCCATTTGGCGATATAGTCCGTTGCAACGCATTGACGATACCCGACAAGAACACGATTCTTTTCTACGACTGGGAGATTGTCTGTGGGCTTAGGTTGGGCAATTAACCAGAGCATTCTCCTCGATATTGTGAAAACCTCCATGGAGTTGTTTTTGAAAAACTGAGCCTTTGTGCACATGCATAAATCTGAGCATTTATATCTGTATGATATATTAATTGAGGAATATTGGCCATGACAATTGTTTTGAATACTTGGATGATGATGATGATGATCATGTTGATGGCATTATTGTGATTATTGTGTGATGATAATAATGTTAATGGTATGATGATGATAGTTGATTAATGTTGAGTGCATTATTGGAATTCTGGTATGATATATCTGTATGATATGTTGTTTGTGTTATCTCTGTGCTGCCATGTTCGTATTGGCGTAGGTGATCTCACCTCATTGTTATGTTGTTTTGCTGTGTCTATATTGTTAAAATCAAATAATAGAAGGATCGAGTTGTCTTAGGCATAACGGGCAATGAATACTCTAAGATGGATGACAACAATAAGGAGTGGACATTCAGGACTCGAAGGTGTGCAGTGTTGACAAAGAACAGATGTAGAACAGATGTCTGGTGCAACAAGATTGATACATAACAGAATAAGTATGATAGGTTTTAACGTTAGTGTTGTACCGTGCTATTAAGTAGGACCCGTCATGGGGTTTGCTACTGTTAAAAAAAAAGAGTCTGGTAATTTTATATTTCTCTTTAAATTGTGAAATATTAATTGGTGTCAATATTGTATATTAATCAGTTTAAATATATTTTCAGTAATACTTATAAATTTCAGTAAGTTTATGTTTCAGTAAAGAAAGAAATTTTAAAACCCATCTTTTTATAACTCAAACCTTGTGTGAACTTCTTTATAGATTTTGAGTCAGGAGTTAGACATGTGATACCCTAGGGAGGGTGTTACAAACACCATGCGATATTTACAAAACTTGTTGATTAAGTCTTTGACTCCCCACATGCATACACTCCACGGTTAGGAGCTTGAAATGGGATATTTCCATTTCAAGTTTATCATACTTTGTGACCAAATAACATTCTCTCTATTCTCTCTTTTTCATGAACAAAGAAAACCTCTCAACCTTTTCTTTCTAAAGCTCACGGCCAAACCCCTCCAAACCATCATCCAATCTCTCTTAATTCCATCTAACCTTGTTTTCTAAACCTTCATATCATTCTAAGACTCTTTCATGTTTAGAGCATAAGATAAATCATCCATCTTCTACCTTGATTACAAGCTAGGGTTCTTAAGCTTTCAAGGTAAAGTTCTTGATTTTTGTTTCTAAGTTTGATTTGAAAGTTCTAAACCATGTTTGATCCATGGTTTTCTTGTTTTCAAGTCTTGTTTGTAACTTTGGTATGGTTTAAAGATTTCTAGGGTTTGAGTTCTTGGTGTACAAAATCTTCAAGAGGACAAGCAAGGACTTGATTGATCTTCCCTTACGGTAAGAGGGAGATTAACCTCATCAACCATGTGTGGTGGTTAGGGATGAAATTGGTTGTTAGTGAAAAATCCATATAAGGATTTATTCACTTGTATGTATAAGTTTTCATGCTTTGTGATTGTTTTGATTAATATGCTTTTATGGTTTTTATAGTATACATGAATATGTGATAGTTGAAGCATGATAATTTATGTGTAATATAGCATGGGAATCACATGGAAAGGAAAGAGATTTTGGTTCCAAAAGAACCTAGAGGCTCAAGGCCTCCACACTTATTTTGGAGCAAACAAATAAAAAATATTGTATCAAGTATAGATTTAGATGATTTGGTAATAAGTAAATGAATTAAGGGTTTTTCAAAGAAAAGGAAATAGGAAATGAACAAATATTTTGTGATGAAATACTACTTGATTTTTGGCCAACATGCCAAGGATTGGAAATCTAGATCAAATATAATTTCTTAAGTGTAGTCTTAGAGGATTAAAAATCAAGAAATTTAAATTAGTGGATTTTGAGGTATAAAAATGAAATGAACAAATTTTTGGAATAATTTGAAAAGTAGCTTTCGGCTATGATAGGAATAAATTGAAAAGAATTTGGGTTTACTGACGTATAGCTCACCCACTTGGGTTTTGGAGCGCGTTGGTAGACTTTGATCTATAAGGTTGGATAAAATCAAATAAATGTGAATTTTTATAAAGAATAGTAGTAAATATTATTTAAAGGAATTTTAGGTAAGAAAGTATTTTAAATAAGATTATTTGTAAATTAAATATAAAAGTGTTAAAAGTTTTTTTTAGAAAATCAAGAAATAATTTATGCAATTGAAAAATAGTGATAAAGCCTTTCGCATTTTCAAAATAATGATTTTTGAGCTACGCGATTGAAAAAATGATTTAAAATCACTACACGATTGAGAAAACATTCAAAAATCTTTACGTGATTTATAAAACATTGGAAAATACTTGCGTAATTTGAAAACATAACAAAAATGTTACGTAGTTGTGAAAACACAATAAAAGTATTATGTGATTGAAAATAACAATGGTTTGCTATTAGGCCAACGTAGTGGACCCTGATATGTTAGAAAACAGTTTTGCCAAGTGATGGCGAGTTTTTGTGGAAAACTGTGATATGAATGTATGTAAGGGTATTGGATCATAAATCATGCATTGAAAAGCGTGTCAGCCTTATTGATAAAGGCAAGTTGCCTAGGAGATGAAATATACCTTAGTACGGGTACGATATGTGTAGTGTTGATCACTGGTTGATTGATGGATGTGTCGGGGCGAGGATTCCACAAGTGGATAGTTAGTAGCACCACTGGGCTATGGTGTACTGTGCAACACACCAACAATCTCGACAAAACATTATCCTTAATCACGTTTTGGCATAGACTGTCTTGTATAAGCCATGTTGCGTACGCTGAAATTCTATTTTAGCACTGTATTTGAGGCTAATGAGATACAAACAGATCTTCTTGATCATTCTCTCCAAAATTGTGATTAGCTCCATGGAGTAGAAATTGGTCTGTGTACATATGCATAGTGGGTCAGTATATTGATGTGACAATTATATTTATCTGTTATTTTATTTGTGATACGATAATATGATTTTACCAGTTAATGTTATATAAGTATGTTTATGGTTATTCCTATACTGTCGTACTAGTATTGATGTAGAGGATCTCACCTCTTCATGTTATGTCTGTTATGTTGTATGTTTATATTAAATAAAGATGGTGTAGAAGACGAGTTAGGATCACCCGGATTCTGTTTGGGATAGTTTATCTGTTATATGTTATGGCGTATCGACAAGGCATCATCGGCTTTATATATGTGCAATTCCATGAGGGTGTTGATGCTTGGACTATAGACTTGGAGAGGGATCGTGTTGTTTATCTTGGGGAGCTGACCCTAACTTTTAGTGGGACCCATAATAGGAACCCTATTTTGTCTACTACTGTCTCTTTACATTTAGAGTTCTTGATGCCCATGAGGGATTTGTGGGGTTTTCCTTCTTACACTCCTAGAGAGAATTCTATGGTGTCGTCTGCACATACACCTTTTCCTAGGTCTGTGCAGAACCCAAGGTCTTTGTCTTTAGAGGAGACTGAGAAAGATCCTTCTGAGGAACTTTCTCCCTAGAAGTTTAACTTTTGTTAGTTTAATGTTTTGAAGTAACAATTGGATATTTACTTTTGAAGTACAATCTAATGTATGTAAGTTATTTGTAAATCGAGTTTTATATTTATGTATATTATGATTGAGTATTATTCAGTTATACATTATATGGTTTTATTTATTTATCTGATTTTATATTATTTGTAAAATGGAATATTACAATTAGTATCGTTACAAGATTAATTTTTTTACAACTCGGGTAAGTTATATAAGTTTTAGTCTTAAATGTGATACCCTACGATGGGTGTTACAAGCAACATTGGAGCATGGGGTGGTTATTTGCAAAAGTCACTCCAATGCTCAAGTCAGTAGGTGCGCAAGGAGGAAAGTATGTCTAATTGGGAATTAGGTCATACCTTTGTCCTCTTATTGAGTACCTTTATATATGAGCATTTTTAGGGTGTAAGGAATCTTTGCATTTACTGTGTATTGAATGTTGTCCCCATGAGTGGTGAAAACCATTATTTTTTATGATTTGTCCCTTACTTTTACTGGGTTGTGGTGAGTATCCATTTCTGTTAAGGGAGTCATGCCTTGCACCTAGGCTGCTTCACGAGCACAGTAGTGTTAGAGTTCTAGTTTGGTGGGTCGAGTTACTCCAGATTCATGGACCCGAAACCTAGTCCAAAACAGTTGCCCCCAGCTTGGTGCTAAGATGACACAGCTAAGTGTCAAGATACAAGTTCATTTGGAGCACATGACTCGCAATGGACAAAAGGATTAGAGTCATAGTGCCAATGTCGAATCTCGTGATGTTCTCTCAAAGGGACGAGGATGTATCATAGTAAATTCCCGAGATACATGAGTATGATCAGGTTTTGTGATGGATCACTCTACTTAAGTCATCATACCATCTTCTAGGGTAGGCAGTAAGTTACCCCCATGTATAATTTGTAGGGTTTATGAATGTACCTTAGATTAGGACCGTGATCCATGGTGTTGTTGTACCGTGGTATCCTATCGTGGGTCCGTGATCCAGGATAGGGTGTCTTCGAATGCCACACGTCGTTTCAATCTTGAACATTCTAAGCATTGTCCTTTTGGTTACCTTTATTTAGTGGTTCGTATCAGTCTATGTTTGCTTGGGAACCATTGCCTTGCATTTATTGGGAATCAAGCCAGTATAATGACAATAGCAATTTTATGATGTTTCCCAATTTTTGCTACCCTTGCGACCAATCATAGGGGGTGAGCAATTGAATGTAATTTCAAATGTGCAACTAATTCACCTTTTTGGGAGCCAGTTAAAACACGTTATTCCCTCTATAAATATGGAATGTTTACAGTGGGGTTATCACTTGTTTCTTTCGTTTTCTAGTTGTGCTTGAGAGTGGTTTTTTTCCAAAGAATGGTCCTTGTTCAGCTTCTTGTGAGCGTGTGGGGGATTGTATCCCCTTCTTCTTCTTTCCTAAATTCTTAAAGGTGTTTCCTTTTTCCTTTGTATATTTTTCTTATGGAGGCCTTTCTTTCTAGGCATAATGGTTCAACGAGGACCAAGTAACTGCTCTGCGTGGCTTGGTCAATATGCTTCTGAACAGCATAAGCCTTTCTTTCCAGGCATATATGGGAGTGGAAAAGGTTCCTACTCTTGCCAAGAGGGTCCATGGTTTCGGTTGTAGTACCTGTGAGGCGTGGAAGGGTTTCACCGAAGTCCTTTCTCTGTTCCCCCGACTATCTTCCATGGTGCTCGTGACACCTTGACACCTTAGGTATGCAGTTGCATGTGCATGAGTGTTTTGGAGTCATAGGATCATGAAGCCTTCTCCTCATGTTGGCCAAGAAGAAAGGGATGGGCACACATATCTAGAGGAGTCATCGAGGTGGTCGTGGTCAATGTTTGATCATCATCATCATCACATTTGGCTTCCTTTTTGGCTCTTTCTAGTGGGAACCTTTGCATAAGGTAGTTTATAGACCCTTTTTTTGTAAAGTAGATGATGTTTGGAATGCGAATAATAAATTCGCCTTTTTGAACGTTTTGCTTTTGTACAGTTGGCTTGCCATTACATGTCTTGTGTAGTTGCTTTTGTAATTATGAGATGAGTCTAACGTTTGATCTCGGTACTTGCTTGCTTAGTGAACGCTTGTTTTACCTAACTGAGATGAGTCCAAAGCTCGATCTTAGCAGTCAGGTCTGTTTAGTTTGACGAACACTCGTGTGCCCAACCGAGATGAGTATGAAACCTGATCTCGGTGGTTGGGTTCGTTTAGTTTGTCGAACACTCATGTGCCTAACCGAGATGAGTATGAAACCCAATCCCGGTGGTTGGGTTTGTTTAGTTTGACATGGTAGCCTAGTGGTTTGGGGTCCACTATCTCGGGCTACAGTCAGTTATACTTAACCTCTGTAAACTATGGTGGGTTTATGGGTTAAGGTGCAATTCAAAAAGGCACGACTAAAAATCCTTAAATGCGTTGCTTGACCTCGAAGGGTGTTTAAGTGGATTGCCTAGTTTGGCCATCTTATGTAGGAATACACTCAACCACTGTAAACCTAGTCAGTTTGTAGGTTAAGGTCAGGCTTAAATGGTTATGGTTGAAAACCCTTGAATGTTCTGCTTGCCCCCAGTGGGTGGTCAAGTGGATTCTCCAGTTTGGCTATTATGTTGATATCAGAATACTTGATCCTTTTCAGATCTTATATTCCTTAAACCTCGCCGAGGTGATGTGACCTTGCGGGTTATGTTAGACCAAAGTACTCATTGTAGATTATAACAGTTGGAAAAATTGATTTATTGATAACAGAAGTTGCTTACATAGCAAAGGTAGCAATTACAAGGTATTCAACCATAGTATTTCCTCAATTTGTCCATGTTCTAGAAGTTTTGATTGCCTTGCTAGAGAGGGTTTCTAGTGTGTAGGCTCTTGTATTGGTGGTGGATGTAATTCTGTACGGACCTTCCCAGCTAGGAGCTAGATTCCCATCTTTCGCATTTTTCCTTCTAATGTATGCCCTGCGTAATACGAGATAGCTAGGGTTGAACCATCATGAAATCACCTTGGAGTTATACCACGTGGCAATCTTCTGCTTGAGGGTTGCTTCCCGGACAAGGGCAATACAACTTTGTTCTTCTAGCAAGTCAAGTTCATGGAAAATGAGGTTCAAATTGGTTTCTTAAGAGAAGCTTTGTTTTCTCCAGCTCGGTTCCTTTATTTCCACCGAGATTATGGCCTCGCAACCGTAAGCTTAAAGGGAGGTTTCTCTCAAAGGAATGTGACGTGGTTTGATATGCCCATAAGACATGATCGAGTTGTTCCACCTAGTTTCCCTTAGCGTCATCAAGTCTTTTCTTTATCCCTTTTAGTATAACTCGGTTGGAGGCCTCAGCTTGTCCATTTGTTTTCGGATGCTCCACCAAGGTGAAGTGTTGTTTCATTTTGAGTATGTCTAGGAGGTCCTTGAAATCTTTGTCAATGAACTAGGTTCCATTGTCCGTGAAAATTGATTTCGGGACTCCAAACCTGCTAATGATATTCTTATAAGTGAACTTCTGGATTCGCACAGAGGTGATTATGGCCAACGGTTCTACCTCAATCCACTTGTTGAGATAATCAATAGCTACCGCCAAGTATTTGACCTATCCCGATGCTTGAGGAAAGGGGCCTAAGATGTCTATTCTCCATTGGTAGAATAACTAAGGGATGGATATCATTGACAATTCCTCTTGCGATGCTATGTAAACGTCTAAGTGGCACTAGCATTTATCACATCTCTAGACTTGTTACTTGCTATCAACTTCCATGGTGGGCCAATAATACCTGCCCTTAGCACTTTCCTCGCCAGGGATTTTCTGTAACACCCTAATCTTATTCACTATAGCATGTCCTACGTATACTAAGTAAATAGAATTAGTATGTCATTTTCTAACGTAAAGGTAATCTACGACCTATTCAATATCTATTTAACGAGTAAATATATATAGAGCCTTTAAAGAAGTAAGAGAGCAAGACATTTTGAACCTCAGGAAACTTGCTCTTTACTAGCAATCTATCTGATATGTCTAAGATTACAACTTATACAAATTTCATATATAAACTTAATTACAGAACTATTAATATAATTACAGAACCAATATATAATTACATTAATAGCTTAAACCAATATAATTACATTAATAGCTTAACTAAGTCTTCATCACCTTGCCTTGCGCTTGCTTTGATCCTTTGCTGGATTTATCATAGAAAACATAAATCAAGACTGAGGTGAGAATTAATAATTCTCAGTAGTAAATTTTGAAATTATAATATCATGGTAAATCCAGCTACTTTAGGAAAAAACACAAATTGTACTTAATCATTTGGAAAAGTGGCATACGCCAAAACCCAGTTCTTTCCCTTCCCAAAGCAGATAGTTCATTCATTTACAAATTAATTCATTTAGTTACTAAAATAATTTAAACAACATATAAAAGTTCTACACACGAATCAACATATTTATTCATATCATCAATAGTGGCAACAACCACAAACATTATTTTACCTTAATACTTTTGAGTTAAACTTCGACATTTCTCATCATTCTAGGAACAACACTTAATTCACTTTAAGTACGCTTCTCAACCTTTTCTAACTAGCTTTTATACTTAATCTTCACATTTAATAAAAACAAGACAATTGCCCATACAATTGCCAATTTTTATACAATGCATGGAAATGTATGATTATGCCTAATGAGAATTCTAAAGTATACTCATGTAATGATTCTTTGAAAAGATTTTATTCTAGAAAACACGTGTTATTTGAGTATTTCTAGGGAGTCCTTTTGTTCTAGGACTTGGGGGATTTATTGTAACATCATGGTTGGGGGATTTAATGTAACACCCCCAGCCAGCAATCCAACCCTCGGGAAGTTGTGTTAATCTACTCAATATTATTTGCATGGCTAGGTATTAAATCCCCTCCTTCAAGCTATAACCCTTCATTGGGATTATTAAATCCCCTCCTTCAAGCTATAGCCCTTCATTAGGACCGAACCTGGGACCATGCCTTTTGTTTCTCCCGAAGGAGAACGTGTAACACCCTAATATAATTATTTCAATATATAAACATATATTAAAATAATTAGTATTAGGCATATTACTTTTGGACTATTTAATAAACTATCCCATATTATTTAAACAAATAAATATGGAGAGCCACGATAAACACAAGTTATGCATATTTACATCAAAAGCCTCAAAGGCAAATGTAAAATATATACAACTAAAAACAACTCAGAGTAACATATATTACAAGAGTTGATATCAAAAGATTAAAACATAACATTGAGTCTATCTATTTGTGAGACTTTTTCGTCTTTTTCATTTGTTCTTCTTTATATCCTCTGGGGTATGTTGTCCTGCTAACCATGAAACGCAACAGGGGTGAGAACACAAATTCTCAGTAATAGAATAATATTTCATGGCACTAATATAAATATACACAAAGGTATAAATATAAAGATATACTCATAAATTACTACTAATATTAAACAAATGGTTATTCAAGTGTAAAACATCAATCTCAATAAGTAAAATGCTTATCTTTTATCTAATCTTTAGCCTAGCCTTGGATTTAACATCCTTAGCCTAGCCTCAGATAACTAATCCTTTCATGAAACACTTTGATGTCACGATTTTACTGGGCTAACCCGGCAATATCTATTACTTAGATAACTAATCCTTTTATGAAACACTCCAGTGTCACCACTTTATTAGGCTTACTCGACAATGTCGCTTACTTGGATAACTAATCCTTTCATGAAACACTCCAATGTCACCACTTTACTAGGCTTACTTGGCAATGTCAATTACTTAGATAACTAATCCTTTTATGAAACATTCCAGTGTCACCACTTTATTAGGCTTACCCAGCAATGTCCATTACTTAGATAACTAATCCTTTCATGAAATACTCTGGTGTCACTACTTTATTAGGCTTACCCGGCAATGCTCATTACTTAGATAAATAATCACAATTCCACCTTTACAATCACAATACTAGTGGTTTTATAAGCCACACTAATGTGGTAAAGGTTCTAAGTAACTCTCTTAAATAAGACATATCCTTGTAAAGCTTGGAGACTTCACTTGCTCCTATATACTAGGTGGATTATTTCCTTTGTGAAATAACCCTAAAAATGTTGTAATACACTTAAGAAAGAATATATAAATGATCCCAACTAATAGGGAACTTCAAAACATCAAGAACATAATTCTTGAGAAATTCTAGTACCCACACCTAGGCGTGACTTTTTCACGTCTAGGCATGCCCGAAAACCCTGTCTCACACCTAGGTGTGACTTTTCCACGCCTAGGTGTAACACCCCAATACAGATATCCAGATATATCCTAGATAGACAGAGATATATAAAGATAACCAGTACTAGAGATGTCACTTCTATACTACATACTAACATATATCTATAATCACAACTGAGTAATTATAGAAAGCCTTGAGAGATTGCGGAAAAACTTAAACTCATACATATATATATACAAACTTAGCCACCTGAGGCTTATTGTAATACATATAACATAAAACTTACAGAACAAACATAAACTTATTACATAAGTTCTGTCTACTTAAAGCAATAAAAACTATTCTAGTCTTCATGCTTTATCTTCTCATCCTTGGCAAGGTTTGCATCTCTGTACCTGCACCTTTATTTTTATCGGTACCTGTACTTGCATCTGAACCTGCATCTGGATTTACATGGAATAGCAACTGGGGTGAGAATTAACATTCTCAGTAAAAGCAATTCCAATACCAGTTCTCTATAACATTGTATATAACAAAATATATAACAAATGCTATAATTCTAAATTAGGAGCTTTGTCCTCTTTTCTCATAACTTAGGAGTTTCCTCCTCTATTCTCATAACTTAGGAGTTTCCTCCTCTATTCTCATAACTTAGGAGTTTCCTCCTCTATTCTCATAACTTAGGAGTTTCCTCCTCTATTCTCATAATTTATACACTTTCTAATAGTGTGATAACAATTAAGAGTCAACACACTTTAATAATATATACAAATACCCATACATCCGTAAATATCAACGGTGACGGACAATGCCCATACAACTGTCCGTAAATGCAATGCTAATGATATGTAATGAATATGCCTAAGGAATCCTAAGTGCATGTGAATGAAATGCAAATGCAGAGTTTTGATTTGGAGCGAAGGAATTTGCTAGGAACTAGTCAGTATATCATCTAGTGGTAATTAGAGGAAACCTCATCCTCACCTTACACGTATCCTGACTCATTGAGAAATTCGGGCTTCATCCTTGCTCAAAGAGCGTCTCTGGATTTCCCACTTATCTCCTTAGGCCTTGGCACATCGAGACATCAGGGTTATGTCCTTCTCAAAAGTCCTTCGGACACCCATCTATCTCCTTTTTGCCTTCATGATTAACATCAAAGGATACTCACTAGATCGATCCTACTTGGCTAATTCATAGACTTTCGTACATACTTATATACTTAGTTCCTCTCAGAGCTAAGCATATTCTAGTCTTCTTATGTTTACCCCTTGTGATGAGGAGAATCTGTAACCTCATACTATATGTAACCTTAGCACTTGGTTAGGAATACTTGTTCCCTTAGGAACTTCTCTGATCCCTTACCTCCTGGCTGAATGACCTCACGTCATATAACGTTACATTCTCAGGTAAACATTACTAAACTATGTCTCTTACTTGTACCTAAACTTCACCTCATCACTCCTTTCTCTTAAGTGATCTCTAATGCAACCTTACGTTGCTTGAGGTGTTAGGTACTTACCTTTGGCGAACCACTAATCTTGGTTGCCCTAAGGTCCTTTCTCTTCATCTTCACACTAGCTTAACTCTCTAGTGTGTGAAGAGCTCAGTGTTATGTTTATCTCTTACATAAACACCATCTTACTCTTTTCTATAGACTCAACTCATCCTAGTGAAAGAGTCTATCTTAACTAATGCCTCATCTAACCTTGCTTAAGGAACTGAGAGCATTTCTCTAAAACTTTGCATAATTAACTCCACTTTGTCTAAAGAGAGTAGTTCATGCATCTAACTTTCCTTTTCTATCACACTTCTGGTAGTAGCGTATACTACACTTGTGTGCTAACATACTTATTCTAAACTCAACTTCCATGCTTTACTTGCATCTAAGGAAGTATCTTCTCTTTATCTTGTACTTCTAACTCATCTTAACTTATACTTGAGTTGTTGTACATTTCTGTTCTACTTTCTGCTATCTTTATCTTGTACTTCTAACTCATCTTAACTTATACTTGAGTTGTTGTACATTTCTGTTCTACTTTCTGCTTATGACATCTTCTTAGTCATAATTCCTCTTCTTGTGTATTTAACAATGTACTAAGTCTCACTTAACTTGAGACTAAGTACCTAAACGTCCCCTCTGTGGAACTCATACACAATCTTATCTCCACTCATGTAATCTAACTCTAGAGTGGCTCTTACTTGCAACTCTTTGTTGCCTAAGCTTCTAGGTACCTTCCTAAGGTAATCCACTATTCTTGGATTTCCTAAGGTTCATACCTTTCTCATCATTCTCTACTAGAGTGAATACTATTATTCATCTCTATTGCACTATCTCATCACATCTTAAGTGATATCAGTTGCAACATTAAGTTGCCTAAAGTGCAATATCATTACTTAAAGCAAACCTTTCCTTTAGGATGCTTAAAAGCCTATGCTTTCTCATACTTGATGGATAGATATTTTCCACTTGAAAATATCCCATCTTGTGCCTTAACACACTTAGGAAACATGTCTTAATGATTCCCTTAACTATGGCACCTCAAAGCATCCAAAAACATCATTTTGGAGCTTCAGATCTCATGTCGCGGCACGACATTTTGCACGCCGCGGCGCCCTTCTCTCGAGGGCTACTGCTGGGCTAATTTTTAACCTCACGCCGCGGCATGCTTCCTCCACGCCGCGGCATTCCCGGCGAAAACTCTCGCGGCTGCGGCGTGACTATCTCCACGCCGCGGCGCCATCGCCAGAACCACGTTCTGCACTCTAGTTGCGCGGTTTGTTGCTCTATTGATCATTTCTGCTGATTCCAAGCCATCTCAATCCAAATTCTAAGTAATTCTAAGTCCCTAATCAATTCTTTAACATTTAGGAACATCAATTACTCTCTTAAATCTCTTAATTTGGATTATGGCTAGAATTCTTCATTCTTTAACTTAAGGCTCACTTTGTGATTCAAGGGTCTTCTTTCTTAAGTTGATGTTATAGACAAGTCATAAATGACCCAAGGAACACTTCTATGCAAGCCAAACTCTTCTAACATCTCTAAAACTCAAATTAGCATATTATGTATCTATATGCATACATAGAGAATAGAGATGAATAAAAGCTCTAAACCCCTACCTCTTGAAGATTGAAGCCTTGAATCTTGAAGCTTGATCTTCCTCTTCCCTTCTTCTTCCCTTCTCTCCTCTCCCCTTTCTCTCTTTTCTTCTCGGTTTTCGGTTTCTCTTCTTCTCTGCCGAGGAGAACCAAATATAAAGGGGAAGGGACGTGCGAGGGATTACGGGAAAAGATTAATACTTTGAAACTTCTATCTGCTATGGATACCCGAATCATGCTAATTCGAGTTTCCTGCTTCCAACAACCTTAGAATAAATCATAAGATTCATCTAAGTTGTTGTTTCTCTTTCTCATTATTTTCTATATCTCATAGGGATCAATCGGCATTAAAAGCACAACCCGTATGCCTAAAAATACCAAACCGACTCGATTCTCTTGAAACTTTTACCACATCTTATTTGGCTTATTTGTGACCTAGAAATAAACTCTCTATGTTTATTTCTCTTAACTTAGCAACTTATGCTATTATCTCGAGTCATTTTAAGCCATTTTACAACTTTTATGTTGCAACTAAGTGCCTAAATGAACTCGGATTGTCACAAAACTTGACTGACATGCTAAACAAGTTAAATGCTACCTTTCGTAACCATTTACCAGTCTAACATGTACTTAAGGGTATTACATTTCTCCCCTCCTTTTTAAAATTTTGTCCCCAAAATTGTTCACCTCACGTAAACAATTCCGCTAAACAAAACTCTACATGGAACTTCGCTTCTATGCAGTCCTTCTTTAGTACCAGATTTTCTCCCAACCACTTTCTCTTGACTAGATCTGCTTATCTCAAAGCTCTTGATCTCTATGCTTATGGATGGTAAGCTGTACTAAAACATAACTTAGCTTTGAACTCCTTCTTATAGGGCTTTCAAAACCAAGTGTGAATCTAGTATCTCTCTCGAGACACTATATTCACTGAAACTCTATGAATCCTAACTATTCCCTTCAAAAGTAGTTGAACTACCTTATCTAGAAAATAGCTATCTGTTCTTAGCAAAAGATTGGTGGATTACTTAATCTTGCCACCTTTATCTGCCGCTCAACATATTCTCTTATGTTCTTTAACATACTATGCTACTATACATCTTCCTTAACTCTTGGAAAACCTTAGTAGCCTCTTGATAGATGGTACACTTTCTCTGGTGAGCTTCCTCTGGAATCCTTTTCTTGATTTTTGACTCTCTTGGAAGACAAAGTTATCTCTAAACTTCGTCATTCCCTCTTAGTCATAACAAAATCCTTAAGGGTTCCCTTGAAAATCTGCTCACACTTGTCCCTTAGAGCTTCATTCTCCTTCTGAGCTTCAAAGAAATTTGAGCCTTTAGGCCTCTTACTATGTCCACCTTGCTCACTGAGAGACTATCTGGAATCATAGTCACCGCTAGACTCAAATTCTCGAAAACTCTCAAGAAATTCACTCTCTCTTGGACTATCATCTAGGATAACCACTACACTGGCATTACCCGAAAGATATCTCAACTCAAGGTTATGAACCTTGAAAAACTCTTTCCATCTATTCTGCTTCATGTCCAGCTTCCTCTGATCCACAAGCATCTTAAGCTATCATGATCGCTGAACATCTCTAACTAGACTCCTTATGAGTTATGTCTCCAAAACTATAAGGTATCACTACTATGGCTAATTCCAAATCATACCTAGGGTAGTCCTTCTCTTGCAGACTGAACTGCCTTGATGCGTAGGCATCTACCTACCTCTATTGCATCTAACATACCCTAGTCCCATCTTCGAAGTATAACTGTCTACTTCAAAGTTCTCTCGGGAATTTGGAATTACCAAAACTAACGTAGTAATCAACCTTCTCTTCTACTCTTGGAAAACAAACTCACCATCTAGAGTCCATTACTGGGTACTACCTCTCTTAACTGGCCTAAACCAGGTAGCACTAACTTAGAAAATCTACTGATAGATTCTCTGCTCTTGGATACAATGGTTACTCTACCCATTGTACCACTGCTTAAACTCTGCTGGGGTTCTCTGCAATTTCTGTCTTAAGAAATTACATAACTCTTAAACTGTACCACTTGTAATTCCAAAACTGACTTTCGGTTTTCTTGGTACTTAACCCCTTCTTTTCAAAAGTTTCCAAAACTACCTTTGACATACTTTTCATGTCCTTTCGTAATTCTGGAAAACTCTCGAAGATCTGCTTTACTTTACTATGCTTCTATGATAACCAAGTCTTAGATCATCTCCTGAGAAAATTCAAAGATTCTCTCAACTGATCTTACCTGATCATCCTTCTCTCTCGAACAACCAAACCATACCAACAAGGTAAGCAACTAGATTCACAAAGTAAATCAACATGATCTACAAAGTAAATCTATTCTCTTCTTATACACACCTTAAAAGATTTCTCTTTACATGTGTTCTCATCTCATACCAAGTTGGAAGATTTCGTCGCTTTCTTTTGTCCAAGAACCATCTCTCTTACGATGTCCTGGTTACTTACTTATGTAGCTCATGGATTACCCATCAAAATGGTCTACATCCATGTATCTTACCACATCTAGCACATCTTAGTTACTGGAAGCTTGATTTGCTTTTCTCCTTAGAGTTGCTCCTCTACAAGCACTCTTCTTATACTTATCATTACTCCAAGCTTCCACTTTGTGCAACTCGATACAACTTGAGATCAAAAGACACTCTCACTGACCTCAACATCTGATCTTTTCCTCATTAGGAACTTTCTAACTCTTGTTCCATCGAGGCTACTTCTACAACTCTGCATGCACTGACTAGAGCGCAGAAGTCTATAACCTCCTTTTGCATCGCAATTCTTCTAATGTCTTCTCCAAGTTCTACTTCAAATTTTACTCACTTCCAGTCTTTATCTGGATTGGACGTAAAATAAGAAAAGAACTCTTGACATTCTTTGAATTGCTTTGCATTCTGATCTTCAGTAATATCCCCTTGCTCTAACTTTAGGAATTCTTCTTTCCTTTGCTTTCTCTAACTCAAGGGAATAATACTTATCTAGGAAAGTAACTCTAAACACCTCTCATGTGGTTCGAGTACTAACCATCTCTAGTAACCTCTCTGCTTCATCTCATCAGCTTTCGGCTTCACCTACTAACCCTTACGAAGCAAGGTCACTTTCTATTCATCAGCGCTTGCTATGGTCTCAAGGATCTCTTCCATCACATGAAACCATCCTCTAACTCGACCGAACTAAACGCTCCCTTGAAAACAAAGGAGTATCTTTCTTGAACTCGGAGAAACACTGATTCCTCAAAAGTTCTCTCTCGTCTTCGCTACTAGCTAAGCGAGTTCTATTCTATCGCTTCTGATAGACTTCTACTAATGGCGGTCTGCTCTCTCAACACAAAGAAACCCATTTCTCTAAAAGCTCGGTATTCTCTTTCTTTACCGTCTCCTAGTCATGCAATTCCATCTGCTTATCTCAAAAGAGATAAAAGAATGCATAACTTTCTACTAAATCGCTACTTATGCCTAAGCACGGTCGAGTCCATACCACGCTCAACGGATGAACTGCTCTAATACCAAAATGTAACACCCCAATACGAGATATCCGGATATATCCTAGATAGACAGAGATATATAAAGATAACCAAGTACTAGAGATGTCACTTCTATACTACATACTAACATATATCTATAATCACAACCGAGTAATTATAGAAAGCCTTGAGAGATTGCGGAAAAACTTAAACTCATACATATATATATACAAACTTAGCCACCGAGGCTTATTGTAATACATATAACATAAAACTTACAGAACAAACATAAACTTATTACATAAGTTCTGTCTACTTAAAGCAATAAAAACTATTCTAGTCTTCATGCTTTATCTTCTCATCCTTGGCAAGGTTTGCATCTCTCACTGCACCTTTATCTTTATCGGTACACTGCACCGCATCCGAACCTCATATCTGGATTTACATGGAATAGCAAGCGGGGTGAGAATTAACATTCTCGGTAAAAGCAATTCCAATACCAGTTCTCTATAACATTGTATATAACAAAATATATAACAAATGCTATAATTCTAAATTAGGAGCTTTGTCCTCTTTTCTCATAACTTAGGAGTTTCCTCCTCTATTCTCATAACTTAGGAGTTTCCTCCTCTATTCTCATAACTTAGGAGTTTCCTCCTCTATTCTCATAACTTATACACTTTCTAATAGTGTGATAACAATTAAGAGTCAACACACTGTTAATATATACAGGCGCCCATACATCTGTACATATCAACAAAGTGACGGACAATGCCCATACAACTCGTCCGTAAATGCAATGCTAATGATATGTAATGAATATGCCTAAGGAATCCTAAGTGCATGTGAATGAAATGCAAATGCAGAGTTTTGATTTGGAGCGAAGGAATTTGCTAGGAACTAGTCAGTATATCATCTAGTGGTAATTAGAGGAAACCTCATCCTCACCTTACACGTATCCTGACTCATTGAGAAATTCGGGCTTCATCCTTGCTCAAAGAGCGTCTCTGGATTTCCCACTTATCTCCTTAGGCCTTGGCACATCGAGACATCGGGGTTATGTCCTTCTCAAAAGTCCTTCGGACACCCATCTATCTCCTTTTTGCCTTCATGATTAACATCAAAGGATACTCACTAGATCGATCCTACTTGACTAATTCATAGACTTTCGTACATACTTATATACTTAGTTCCTCTCGAGCTAAGCATATTCTAGTCTTCTTATGTTTACCCCTTGTGATGAGGAGAATCAGTAACCTCATACTATATGTAACCTTAGCACTTGGTTAGGAATACTTGTTCCCTTAGGAACTTCTCGATCCCTTACCTCCCGGTTGAATGACCTCACGTCATATAACGTTACATTCTCGTGTAAACATTACTAAACTATGTCTCTTACTTGTACCTAAACTTCACCTCATCACTCCTTTCTCTTAAGTGATCTCTAATGCAACCTTACGTTGCTTTGAGGTGTTAGGTACTTACCTTTGGCGAACCACTAATCTTGGTTGCCCTAAGGTCCTTTCTCTTCATCTTCACACTAGCTTAACTCTCTAGTGTGTGAAGAGCTCAAAGTTATGTTTATCTCTTACATAAACACCATCTTACTCTTTTCTATAGACTCAACTCATCCTAGTGAAAGAGTCTATCTTAACTAATGCCTCATCTAACCTTGCTTAAGGAACTGAGAGCATTTCTCTAAAACTTTGCATAATTAACTCCACTTTGTCTAAAGAGAGTAGTTCATGCATCTAACTTTCCTTTTCTATCACACTTCGGTAGTAGCGTATACTACACTTGTGTGCTAACATACTTATTCTAAACTCAACTTCCATGCTTTACTTGCATCTAAGGAAGTATCTTCTCTTTATCTTGTACTTCTAACTCATCTTAACTTATACTTGAGTTGTTGTACATTTCTGTTCTACTTTCGCTATCTTTATCTTGTACTTCTAACTCATCTTAACTTATACTTGAGTTGTTGTACATTTACTTTCTACTTTCTGCTATGACATCTTCTTAGTCATAATTCCTCTTCTTGTGTATTTAACAATGTACTAAGTCTCACTTAACTTGAGACTAAGTACCTAAACGTCCCCTCTGTGGAACTCATACACAATCTTATCTCCACTCATGTAATCTAACTCTAGAGTGGCTCTTACTTGCAACTCTTTGTTGCCTAAGCTTCTAGGTACCTTCCTAAGGTAATCCACTATTCTTGGATTTCCTAAGGTTCATACCTTTCTCATCATTCTCTACTAGAGTGAATACTATTATTCATCTCTATTGCACTATCTCATCACATCTTAAGTGATATCAGTTGCAACATTAAGTTGCCTAAAGTGCAATATCATTACTTAAAGCAAACCTTTCCTTTAGGATGCTTAAAAGCCTATGCTTTCTCATACTTGATGGATAGATATTTTCCACTTGAAAATATCCCATCTTGTGCCTTAACACACTTAGGAAACATGTCTTAATGATTCCCTTAACTATGGCACCTCAAAGCATCCAAAAACATCAT